>JAVGWX010000009.1:22774341-23974341 GCA_036924085.1 Ariolimax columbianus | reverse complement strand
GGAAATTCTACTAAACTACGTTTCTTTATGAATTCCATAATAAATTATGTCCACATAGTTCGCAAGAGTGCCCTATTGTTAACAGAGACGGTAATATGATTTAGGAGCTCTTCCACAATTCGGCTAATAACAGTGCTTTCTAACTATTTTTAGTTAAAATACACTTTATCGAAGGACGTGACGCATCTCGTTATTTATATAGGTCAAACGCCCACTTCGTTTGTGGGAAGGTTCTAGAAGCAATATCTCATGTGATACAGGAATAACTGAATTAACTCACTAAGCTTGGGATTAAAGACAGATGTGGAAAAAAGTTCCCCCAAAAAAGTGTACTCTTTTGTTCTGTAAAGAATCGACCTCCCAGTATTACCGTAAAACTCACATGTCTTCAGTGTCCATCCGCAATTGAAAAACGTGTGAAAATATGGTTCCAGTAGCTCGCTTGTTCTACATAACCCTCATCCTCCGTTATTTCAGATGCCCATTTATGCTCGACATACAATTAATTTCAAAATTGTGAAGCCTGTTGATTGCCAGTTTAACCCTTCGCATCCTAACCTTGAAGCAGGAAGTAAATATTCGAAAGAGCAGGAATATACTTCTTTGTATCACTTATATACTATGTGCTTACAAATGAGATGTAAATTCTGTTACAGTATAAATTATAAGTAAACGATTGCTCTGAATAGGATAATAATTACGGTATGTGAACAAAATGTACGAACAAAATGTATTGTCCATAAAAGTGTTAAAGGCTATTGGGATCAAGATGCTGAGCAGCACATGAGCTGCAGTGGTCAGCGATCCCAGGCTGACTGCTAGCGTCATGGCCAGCGAAACAGAGCTGCCAAGACTTTTCTACACCTTCACGCGGTGATCCTGGATTACAGGCTGCAGCAGGGCAGACTGGCTAAGGAGAATGGATCGAAGAGGGAATGCTAACCCGATACTAAAAACATGCTTGCTGAAGTCGGATGTGTTGGACCGAAAGGTGCAAATATCGAAGTCAAGCTGTAAACTACGACGCAACGCATTCCGTTCTCTGGACTACATTCTGCTACTTAAGCCCTTTCAGGGTTTTGTAGCGACAGATTGAGAACGAACGAAGCCAAGGCAAGCCAAGCAAACCATTATGTTATGGTGTAATGAGTTAACGACTGCAGTGTCAAGATCCAGAAGACAGTCATTGATGCACCTACCCTCTCAACGGTCATTGTCCATGGTATATAAATGTTTAGTCTTTTCTTATCCCTCATGAGATTGTGTTTCTTGACGTCGTCTTAAACTGTTTGACAGTATGTGTTCTTCACCATCCAGATTGTTCTTTTACTTGTTTCTTTTGTGTGAAATTTTGTGGGCACTAGTGATACTGAAATCCAATGCAAATAAGTACATATACAAGTATATAACAGTTTTGGGAATAATTGTATTTGTAAGGTGTTTCCTTACTGTCCGTGTCCTGCACACCACGTCAGACATCATGTTTTCAATGTCCACTCGCGTGGGCCTACATATCATTCATCCTCAACGCGTTCTCCATATTGCATGGTTCAAGCAGTTTTGGGAACACCAGTCTTGGTCTTGTGTTGTCTCACAGTGACATGTCTCATCATCCCTGAATACCATCTCTTTAAGTTCTTCCTGCATCGTGGAACATCAGTACGGAGTATGTTTAGTGACTCGCGTTGCTTAAGACAATTAGTGTCGATACGCATGGCCCTTCCGAAGTTTGATTCATGGGACTTGAGTCAGTTCATTTCATTTTTCAATGCGGCATTTACTGGAGCCGTAAGAGACTTCATTTAAATTCCATTCACAAATATCTGCGGCAAAACGACAACCCAAACTACCTGGGAGTCACATTTGATCGGCGCATGACATGGAAAAGTTAGATCGAGAGAAACCGAATAAGAGCGGGAAAAAGAATGGCAATCATGAGGAAACATGCTAGCACAAGCTGGGGAGCAGATGAAAGAATACTGAAGAAACTGTACACTGGAAAAGTGAGACCAGTTCTCGAGTATGGCATTGCGGCATGGGCAACAGCAGCAAAGGCGAACTTTAATAAAATCATCAAACTTCAAAACCAAGCCATGCGAGTTAAAACAGGAGGCATGAAGTCAACGCCAATTGTAGAACTTGAAAAGATTACAAATCTGCAATCCATGACCGATAGAAGAGACAGCAAGCAGAGGAACTAAGAAGACAAGACTGGCAGACCATCCAATGCATCAGAGACTAAATAGATTTAGAAAAGGGAAACTAAAGCGGAGAAACTTTGGAGAAATAGCCAAAGCTAAGATGAGCGAAGACCCTATGAACACCATAACAACACCAAAGCCCATCCCTACTGTACGCAAACCCACCAGGAAGCAGCATATCATTCCAGAGGTGATAGAAAATATACCAGATATTGGAAACAAGAACAGCCAGACTGAAAAAGAAAGAAGAGACATAACCCTGAGATAGGTAACGAAAAACTACCCAAGCATGGACTGGACCCATGCATTCACCGACGGCTCTGTAACAAACACTACACAGAACGGAGGGGCAGGGGTATTCCTGAGCCTACAATGTGGTAGAAAAATAACACTGTCAGTTGCAACTGGAAAATACTCAAGCAATTTCAGAGCGGAGGCACTGAGGGCTGCAGTAGAAGCAATGGTGACAATAACAACAACAATAATTCCACGTATATTTAGAATAACAATGACCACCGCGGTGGAATAGAAACAAATAGTGCATCTCCCAGCGTCTTTTAAACAACCTTAGCGTAATAATGATATGATATTGGTGCTTCATATTAAAATTTATTTTTTCTTCTCTTTTTCAGGTGAGCAATTTATTCATAGTCAGCCTTGCAGTCGCCGATGTCATCGTTGGAATCATCGTCATGCCAATGAACGCATTTTATATATTCACAGAGCGATGGATGTTAGGCGTGGCTGTCTGTCAGATTTGGATTGGCGTGGACTACACAGCAAGCACCGCCTCTATCCTCAACCTTTTCATTCTCAGTCTCGACAGATATTGGTCAGTTCGCCAGCCCTTGAAATATTTGCATAAACGAACGAAACGGAGGGCATTTAGTATGATCGCTGTTGTATGGGCAGTATCTTCACTTTGGGTTATACCAATCTCAAGTTGGCATTATTTCGCTCACAGTGGAAATCGTACAGTTCCAAACGACGTATGTGATACGGAATACGCCAAAAACTCATTTTTCAAACTCATAACGGCATTCTTCAACTTTTATCTCCCTCTATCAGTTATGTATATATTGTACTTCAGAATATTCATTGCAATTAGAAAGCGTTCAGAGTTTGAACTGGGACAAAGAAACAGTGGCGCCGCAGTGCTGTCATTCAAATCAACCATCGCCAATTCAGTGGACGACAGTGAGTACAACGATGATCTGTCCTGCTCGGTAGATCAGACACAAGCAGGCGAAAGCAAAATAAAAGAAAATGGAGCAAGACCCCATTTACCGCAAAGCAATAGAAATCATCGAATCTTAGCAGTGAAAAGACCACCTGTACCTTCGCACAAAGATTCAAATTCAACTCCGTACAAAGTAGAATACATTTATGACGAGAACGTCATCGATCCACAAACAGAGAAGATTGAAAGATATTATTACGAAGACCATTATCCTTCGTCTTGCCTTTCCCCCAGACCGACATGGATTATTGGGAATGACAGATATTCCTTAACAAATCCGCGACCAGGATTTCTACGCAGTCAGCGCCAGCTTGGGGACTTCAAAGTATCTCCCAAGTTTCAAGCCATGCCATCGTTGGCTGGGTGTAGCTCCAATAGCAATGGTCCTATCATGAATGATGACTACCAACTTCAGAAATATTTATCGGTTGGCAAGAAGCAAAATGCGGTTGTGAAAAGAAGTTTATTCAGGCGCCAAAAGAAATCGAATGTTTCAGCATTAAGGGCACAAAGTACCGTTAGGCCCGTTAGCTACGGGACATCAGTCCCCGAAGAAACATCATTTACTCCCTCTTTTTATATTGATCCAACAAACGTTTCGTCTTCATCGTCTTCATCGGCCAGTACGTTTGGGGAAAGACGCAGCGATGATGGGGGGAAGCGAGTCTGCAGCGTTTATGAAAGTAGGTCAGGTCGTGAAGGTGTGTCAGACAATGGAAGACCAGAGATTCTGGACAGGATACCCCGGGACAACTTTTCTGTTTTGGGTGCTATACGAAAAATTCGCCAAGCTGAATCATTCCTGGACAAGACGTCTGGGCTGGGAATCGCCTCGTGCAACAGTATGGATGGTTCCTCATCTAGGACAGCAGAAGACCCTGAAGGAGTTATAGTTCTACGGGATGACAAAAATAGACGACTTACCAGCGGAATGACAAGCCTAAGAGAGCGGTTGAAGACTATTAGACAAAGCTCTTCCTTAAATAAAGAGATCAAAGCAGCGAGACAACTCGGGGTAATCATGGGGGCATTCACGTTGTGTTTCCTCCCTTACTTCATTTTATTTTTAGTAGTGGCTTTCTGTGATGATTGTGTGAAGCAGGGCCACCTCACAGCTGCCACCTGGGTTGGATATCTCAATTCCACCCTTAATCCATTCCTCTACCCGTTGTGTAATGCAAACTTCCGAAACAAATTCCGGAGAATGTTGTCATGCTGTTGTAAGCAAAGGCGATCACGATTACATAACACGCAGCAGGATTTCATGGAGCGTAATACTGGCTTTAATTCTCGCTATGACTAATAATGTGTGTTATTTGTATTCATCTGCTAAAAGATATTGAGCTCCTATAACTCTGCCCGAAGATATGTGATACTGATTCAGCTTATCATAACATAATCAAATTAGAACATCCAAAACATCACACAGATGAAGATTACTAACAACTGTCCCAAATAGACCAAGCTATTATACTTCGTCTCCGAAGTAACCACAACAGAATGAGGCATCATCTGTACGCCAAATTCAAGATAGGTACTCCCAGCCTATGTTACTAGGGCCTGGTAAAGATGACAGTAGCATATTCACGTCAAGACTGTCTCCAGCACACAGATTAGATAAGGAAGTAATTGCCCACGCCCACTCCTATTGAAAAGACATTTTTCAGCGATTCTTAGACAATAAAAAGAAAGCACATTGTTTTGGAGAATTCGGATTCCCTCGTGTAAATGAGCAATGATCACAGAAGAAAAAGAGTCATTTGTGTCCCTTATCATTCATCCGTTTTTGATCCAGAAGGAACACGGGGCATACTTCAGTTCCTTTCCATGCGAGGTGTACAGCGCTGCAGAATAGACGCATGCTATGCCTCACAACCAGCAGATCAAGTTCGGTGGCGTTGCCATCTCCACAACGAAGGTCGGATGTAAAGTTTTCCAAAGACCTCAGTCTCTTGCCTTGATGCTGCCCTATGCCTATCTTTTCGAAGTGAGTCGAAGACATCAGTTAAGAACTTGACAAAAAAGGGCGTGAGTTGCCGAAAGATCTTACGACACTAGGTCAGGCGCATATTTTTGCTTTAGAAAATGCTATCGTCAAACTGATGCAGCATTTCAGATGGACCGTCGCCTGAGCTTACGTTCGCCACACTTTTGTCACCAAACATGACGTCTGTTTAAACTACGATGCAGAACTGATAAAACAGTCAAATCCGTCTCTCCTCTCGATACATAGATCATTGACAACATTCTGCCAGCATACACGGTTCTGCGCTGCTCTTTCTGTCTCTCCCATGACAACATCCTGCCAGCATACACGGTCCTGCGCTGCTCTTTCTGTCTCTCCGATGACAACATCCTGCCAGCATACACGGTCCTGCGCTGCTCTTTCTGTCTCTCTCCAGGTGTAATCATTTAACGTTAGATCTTCCTCATGGTCTCTTTACCACGTATTTGTGAGTCTACCTCTCTCTGTCTCTCTCTCTCTTTCTCTCTCTCTCTCTCTCTCTCTTTATTAAGTATTCCATGAAAGAGCCTGCCTGGTTAGGCTGGACGGTGCTTTCATTATCGTATGTCCTATCCAGCCCCATTTTCTTCGCTTTATTTGTTGTTCCGGGGCTGTTGTTGACTTGTTTACTATAGGTCTTCATTCCTCACTATTTCCAGCCACTTTATATCCATTATCCTTCGTAGCCATCTGTTAACGAAGGATTAGGATCTTTGTTATATGGCCTTAGTCGATCTCCATGTCTTCAATCCATACAGAAGCATCGACTTGACACTTGCGTTAAATATTTTAACTTTGAATGCAGAACTAATAGAATTTAACAAAAGCCTTATAGTCGGATAATGAAAAAAATTTGTAAGTGGCATCACACGAGAGTAAGTAGGTCACAAACAGGTATGAGATAGGTGGAAATTGTAATTGGTGGTTTCTAAAGCTGACTCTAGGTGGCAACAACATCCAGCTTGATTATCGCTTTAGGCAGTACACGCTTCATGTCGCATGCTCATGCACAGCAGAGATATACTGCATGAATATACTGCACGATGTTCTGCTTTTTTTGTATCGGAGAAGTAGGGGGGGGGGGGAGAGAGAGAGAAGGAGGCGAGGTGTTGGGAGGGACAAAACTATTTTCTAGAAAGAATTCAAATGGAAATTTGTGTCGCATAAAGCAGTGCCCTAAAAACCCACTTTGGCGGAAGATATTTTGCAATTGATGTAGAGATTGCCCTTGAAATACAAATGTGGTTGTGATAGCAGACCCACGGCTTCTGTGTTGCAAATTTTGGTGCACCATATAAAGCGATGTTCGTAGTATATCAACGGACTCGGTGATCTCGAGGTAAGGTGTCCGGCTAGGGTGCCGGTGATCGTGAGTTCGAATCACGGTGGAGACCTGGATTTGTACCCGTCGATCTTCTGGTAAAAATTCCCCTGATCTCTGGGAAGTGAGATCGGACTCATGTTGTCAGTGTCGAGCTAATTAAAAACTCCTTAAAATCCAAAAAAGTGAATTTAACGGTCGCTATCCGGACAAAATTCAAAAATTCTAGTTAAAAATCTACTAAAATTATTTATACCTTCCCCCTGGCCGTGTAAGCCGCAGAAAGTTTAATATAAGTAAAACCTTCGTCTACCTGGCAACAGACATTAACAACATGCATGTTTAAATTCCAGAATTATTCAACTTTGCTGGAAATTATGTTTTACTGACTTGCCCTCGTACCACATGAGAATATTTTTATATTCTCTTACTCAAAATCTGCATTAAAGGTGAAGGTCAATCCCATCGGGGATGAAGATAACTCTTCATGCATTTAGCCGAAGCCTGTGTGTGGTGTAATGGTGGAATGGCCAGCTCCCTTCCTTGCTAATTTCACCTTCCCCAATTCATTGATCAGATACCAATTTACAGCTGGGTTTTCTGGAGGAGCGGTTGTGCTAGGCACGAACCACGGCCAGGATTTTTTTCTTTCTGTCCGTGAACTCGATTCTCTGGCATCCTATAATCCCAGTCTAGCAAGCCAACTCACTGTCGATTATGAAAGTCAGTAGTACAAACCTTCGGGAAAAAAACGTTTCGAATTTCAATAACATCTGCAAATAAATTAATGAGCTATACGACTCTTGTAGGGTTGAAATGGTACTCCAGTGCATACGGCTATGTTAGACTACCAGAAAATGATCAAGCCCACGAACTGGCTAAAATCAGAGCAACCTTACCACATCCATTATCTTGTACCACACTGGAAACCTGCAAGTAGATCATGAGAAGGTATTATGTATAGGAATTTCTGTATCAAGGTTTGCATCCCAGATGTGAGATCAAGATCCCAAGGAGTCAAGGTAAATGAAGAACGAATAAATGCCATCAAATTAGTACAGTTTATATTTAGAAAAATTATTACAGAATATGCCCGCAGTGAAGTTGAAATTAGAATTCGCAGAAGCTAAAAAGCCATTCCGTGAGCTACGAGAAATAATAATCACTACGCATGTCTGGTCTGTCGGTTTGTGCGGCCCTGAACCATGATCTCTAAACAAAAAGGAGGAAAAAACATTATAAGCTTTTGACATGTGATACCACTGAATGTAAAGAGTGAGTTGGACAGAACAAAGTTAAATGATCAAGTGGAGCAGTACATGAGCTGCAGTGGTCAGCGACCCATAGCTGACTGCTAGCGTCAGGGCCAGAGAACCAGAGCTGCCAAGACCCTTCTACACCTCCACGCGGTGATCATGGATAACAGGCTGCAGCAGAGCAGACTGGCTAAGGAGAAGGGATCGAAGAGGGAATGCTAACCCGGTACTCAAAAAATGCTTGCTGAAGTCGGATGTGTTGAACTGAAAGGTGCAAATATCGCAGTCAAGCTGTAAACTACGACACAGCGCATTCCGTTCTCTGGACTTCATTCTGCTTTTTAAGCCCTTCCAGGGTTTGGTAGCGGGAGATTGAAAACGAAGAAAACCAAGCCAAGCCAAATGAACAAGTGCTTATAGCCGCATTCTGTCCCCAATATATATTTTGAATGATCCTGAGGTCCCTGCCATCCATAAGTAAACATTTCAGCATTTAGGTGAGCTCCATATGTTTTACCCTGTCGAACGCTTTGACATAATTTATCAAACACAGATATACTTGTACGTCGACTTTCATCTCAATGGCTCTCTCGATTATTATTATTATTATGTATATGGCGTTGTTTGTGCCCTTGCCTCCCATGAACCCGCACTGAATTAACAATGAAGTTGGAGATTATAAACAGATAAAAATGGATGGGAGGCAAGGCTGTGTTCTGTCCCCCGACCTGATATCTCTATACATCGAGTTCGTCCTTGAGAGGCATACAATGGCAGGAATATCAATTGGCGGACAGAACACAGATAATCTACGATTTTCTGATGATATTGAATTGATAGCCCAGAATGAAACCGACTTGCAGGAAATGGAAGACACGGTAGTTCAGCAAAGAGAAAACAAAGGTCTCAGCTTAAATAAAAAGAAATCCGAAGTGATGGTAGTGGCAAAGAAACCGGACTCTCCAAAATGCTGCGTCAAAGCTAAGAGGACTAAATTGAGACAAGTTAACACGTTTAAATACCTGGGCACATACATAACATTAGATGGAAGATGCAATTACGAAATTGAATGCAGAATAGCCCAAGAAAAATCTGCCTTACAGACCATGAAAGGAATATTGTACAACAAAACCTTGTCACTGGAACTGAGAAAGAAAGCTATTGAATGCTACGTGGAACTAGTACTGACATATGGCAGTGAATCACTGATAATTAGCAAGCAAGCGCTTAGATCTTTTGAAGCAACGAAGATGTGGATTTACAAAAGAATGCTGCGGATCCCATGGACTGCAAAGAAAACTAATGATACAGTACTCGAAGTGGCACAGACAAAGAAAACTAATGATACAGTACTCGAAGTGGCACAGACAAAGAAAACTAATGATGCAGTACTCGAAAAGTCAGAAGCACAACTTATTGCAAGCATCAGAACAAGACAATCATCCTTTTTGGGCATGTTATGAGAAGAGGTGACTTGGAGCACGTTGTGACAGCGTGAAAGATAGCAGGAAAGAGAGACAGAGGAAGACTGAGAGAGAATATGCTGGACAGCCTGAGAGAGTGGCAAGGGCGACACTCAACAACAGAGTTAATAAACGATACACGTGATAGAAATGGGTGGAGCTACATGCTTGCCAACGTCAACCGACAAGGCACATGATGATGATGATGAACAAGTGCTTAACGATATATGTTTACGCAGACAATTAACAACATTGTAGATAAAGACAATATTTTAAAGCGAACGAAAGAAGAAGAAGAAGAAGAAGAACAGACAATTAATGATCAATATACGGAAAGGTAGTTTGTCTTGACTTGGTCATAATATCAGAAATGGAGACCTATTATTGAAAATACTAGAAGGCAAAATTCAAAGAAAAAGACGAAGGTGACGTCAAGAAACAATTATGACATACAGTCTTGGAAGAACATAGGGTGGCAGAATGAACTGAAGAGATCTGATGGGAATAGAGGACAGTGACATGATAAGAGGAATTCCAACACGTCTCCGGGCTGACTAACCTGATGATTATGATAATGATAATGATGATAACATCCCAGTCAGGTCGACTATACTTTAGTCGCCAAACAATACCACATACACAAGATCATGCAGAGCAACGGAATAGAAGTGACCATTGTTTGATCTTGAAGCTTTGAACAGGCCATGTGTCTATTCATAAATATCTGAATAGAATAGACTCACTGCGTGAACCAAATTTCAGATTATGTCGCCAAAAATAGTTGAGCATCTCCTGACCCTGATCCCAGGACTAACCGACCTGCAAAACAAGCTGCTTCCACTGTACCAAACTATACATATTTCACTTTATATATCGCCACAACTGAAGATGACGTGTGCTTCTGATCAGGAAACAGTGGGCATTGGACTGTTATGCCGTCACCATTGCGATCATGGTAATGATATTTGACTCGGAAAAATGGCATATGACTAAAAGTATCACATTTACACTGCACACCTTCACCAGCAGATGTCTCCGTCACATGTAACTAAGAGTATCACACCCAGACTGTAGACCTTCACCGACACATGATTCCATCACGATTAACTGAGATTATGACATCCAGATTGTAGACTTTCACCGAAAGATGTCTCCGTCACATGTAACTAAGAGTATCACACCCAGACAGCAGACCTTCACCAACATATGTATCCGTCACATGTAACTAACAGTTTCACATCCAGACTGCAGTCCTTCACCAACATATGTATCCGTCACATGTAACTAACAGTTTCGAATCCAGACTGTAGACCTTCGCCAGCATATGTATCCGTCACATGTAACTAAGAGTATCACACTCAGATTGCAGACCTTTATCAACATATGTATCCTTCACATATAACTAAGAGCATCACACTCAGACTGCAGACCTTCATCAACATGTGTATCCGTCACATACAACTAAGAGTGTCACATCAAGACTGTAGACCTTCACCAACATATTTCTTCGTTACATGTAACTAACAGTATCACATCCAGACAGCAGACCTTCATCAACATATGTATTCGTCACATACAACTAAGAGTATCACACCCAGACTGCAGACCTTCACCAACATATGTATCCATCACATGTAACTAACAGTATCACATCCAGACAGCAGACCTTCATCAACATATGTATTCATCACATACAAATAAGAGTATCACATCCAGACAGCAGACCTTCATCAACATATGTATTCGTCACATACAAATAAGAGTATCACATCCAGACAGCAGACCTTCATCAACATATGTATTCGTCACATACAAATAAGAGTATCACATCCAGACAGCAGACCTTCACCAACATATGTATCCATCACATGTAACTAACAGTATCACATCCAGACAGCAGACCTTCATCAACATATGTATTCGTCACATACAACTAAGAGTATCACACCCAGACTGCAGACCTTCACCAACATATGTATTCGTCACATACAAATAAGAGTATCACATCCAGACTGTAGACCTTCACCAACATATGTATTCGTCACATACAAATAAGAGTATCACATCCAGACTGTAGACCATCATCAATAGATGTCTTCGTCACTTACTACGGATTTGATGATCAGAGATAGTAGCGAGCACATAGATCTGGTATAAAAACACAATAGTAACCAATGATGTTGTTCGGCGTTACGTTCTCTTCTTACTAACTCTTCTTAAATGCCTTTTCTTACATTCCAAAGCGGCGTTGGGATGGATGGACCAGGGCTCTTGTAGCTGTAATGTAATGTGAGGCTTCTCAGTAAGCTCACTACTATGGGGATTACAGTGTCGATCCCCCAACTCGTTTGCCAGACTGTTGTAACCCAGTCTGCTTCCAGGAGCACAAACGGGATCGTTAGGTGGGGTCTTGATCAGTATGTGTCACAACAACAACCAATACAGTTTAAGAATCAGGATGTGAAGATGGGTAGGACTTATTTTAACAAAGAAGCTCCGCACCCATTAGCAAAGAGACGAGGCGAGTTGTCAATGAATACTTGATGAAGAACCATGGACACAATAGGTTAGAATGGCTGGACTCTCATGAACGGAGTTAAAGAACATGGTTCAGAAAAGGCAACATCCGCTATGGTTCTATTTTCAAAAGGGAGCCATAGTTACTTCGTTTGTTGCTCTTTGCAAACGATGATGGCGATATCACCAGACGGTTTTGTCTTCGTATAGTAACTTGCACTGTATTTGGATTATAGCATGAGAGACCCTGCGCTGGTCATCAACGTCACTTTCTGGCCCGGAGCTACCTTGGACCAAGTCAAGACATGAACCATAGGGTTACTTGAATGGATGTTTAATAACGTTGATGATTGCGATGATGTCTTCTGTAAAAGATAAAAGTATTATTCATTGTGTAATGTGTTTTTAACACAGTATAAAACATTGGTTCTCAACTTTGTTTGCTCAATTCCCCCTCCCTCCCTTTTTCACCTTAATTTAAAATATAATTCCCCCCTTTCCAAAAAAGGTCATCACACATTGCTTAATAATGGTTAGGGGTCCACGAATAACTCCCCACCCCCAGACCCTAAAATCCCCCTCTTGTTGAGAATCCCTGTTAAAGAAAGTTAAGGCCCTAGGGAATACTAATACCAATTGCAGACCATGTTTGCCGGGCCATGCTATAGAACTCTCCGCTCTCGTATTGACCTGATCAGGAACAAGCGTACTCACATACTCGAGGATGTATCATGACACAGGATAATTCTGGCCGTCCTCATCGACGAAGATGGACAACATTATAATTACTATTATTATCATTATTATTATTATCATTACTATTTTTATTATTATTATTATCATAATTATTTTTATTATCGTCATTATTATAATCATTATTATTATTATGATCATTATTATTATTTTAATCATTGTTATTTTGATCATTGTTATTATTTTTTTTATAATCATTATTATTATGATGATCATTATTATTTTTATTATCTTCATTATTATCATCATTATTATTTTTATTATTATTGTACATGTTGCATGTAATATTACGTGCAATTACAATATGTCTATGTTAAGGTAGTCAGAAACATGTTGTATATGTGTATATGTGTGTGTGGGGGTGTGTTTAGTGAAGACCATTACATTATCATTTGTACAAGTATATGTGTATTAGCTAGATTTTGCAAATGTTGTGTGTATGTGTGTGTGTGTGTGTGTGTGTGTTATATAAACATCGAAATTGTCTACCTTGAATGTCTGTTTCATTAAGATGTTGCAAGAAATGTATGTGTATATGTGTGCGTGTATATGTGTGTGTGTGTGTTTTTAATTGAATAATTAAAAGCCAGTGTATGTATGTGCGTGTGTATGTGAGTGTATTTGACTATCCGTGTGTATGTCTGCGTGACTGTGTATGTATGTACTTGTGTATGTGTGCGTGTGTGTATAGAAGAGGATGATGTTGATTATAATAGCGACGTTATTTTAATATGATGAATTTGCCAGTCCCAAGCACAACCCTTTCTAGATTCTTCTTACGACATTATTCGAAGTAAGAGTGGTCCTAATTTTTCAACCAGGAAACTATTTATTGTACTTGAAGCTGTTGAGACTATGGTGGCCTTCTCGAACAATGTCAAGGAGAGACAAAACAACGCGTAAATCCCATTGCACGACCGGTAAAGACTAAATAAGGTTTTGCGTAGGAGCTCCACCACCACACCAGTGCAAGAGTTAAACCCTACCAGGAGCTTACACATTTTCAACATCATCTGGCATCCGTCAGGGATGTGTCCTCCCATTCTCGCTATTCTTCTTCTTCTTCTTCTTCTGCGTACACAGTCAGACAGTAACCATTATTTTTTCGAAAAAAGCGGCGGTCATCCTGAGACTCTCGCCACTACCATAGAGCTTGTCTTGCAGTTCCACTGGCAATGGCCACATCTGCTCTCTCTGATCCTCGTATGTCGGGCAGTTCTGCAGCAGATGTTCAGTGGTCATTTTACCAGTACCGCACGGGCATTCGTCGGTACACCCTATCTTCAATTTGTTGAATAGGTGGTACCTCAGTCTGTTGTGGCCAGTGCGAAGTCTGAAGACAACGACCTGCTCTCTTCGGTTCAACTGGTAATAGGCATCGTTTTTGGTGTAACCAGTATGTTCGGTTTCCCATTTGGTCATGTATCTGGCTTTGATAAGCCGTTTTGACTCTTCGTACGTCATACTGGTATCTGTTTGTGGTAGCCTTGCACCTTCTTTTGCCAGTCTGTCTGCCTCCTCGTTGCCGTGGATCTTGCAGTGTGACGGAACCCACTGTACCACTACCCTTTTTGGTGCGGACTGCTGGCACAGTTTGCAGAGTGCTGCTCTTAAGTCATTAAGCTCAGTGTTTTTCTGGCTTTTTAGCGCTGTGACTACGGCGAGAGCATCTGTCAGCAGGACTATATGGCTCTCATTTTCACTGTGTGTTACCATTTCTTCCACTGCCGCCCTCAGTGCCTCTGCCTCCGCTCTGAAATTGCTTGTGTACTTACCAGTAGCGAATGACAGTGTTATTTTTCTGCCATTTGGTAGGTTCAGGAATGCTCCTGCCCCTCCGTTCTGTGTAGTGTTTGTTACAGAACCGTCGGTGTATGCATGGGTCCAGTCCATGCTTGGGTAGCTTTTCGTTATGAAGCTTAGGGTAGTGTCTCTCCTTTCTTTTTCAGTCTGGCAGTTTTTGTTTGCAATACCTGGTATATTTTCTACCACCTCTGGAAATATATCCTGCCTCCAAGTAGGTTTTCGTACAGTAGTGATGGGTTTTGGTGTTGTTAGTGCGTTTATGGGATCTTCGTGCATCTTTGCTTTGGCTCTCGCTATTCTGAAATTCAATGAATTGAATCTTTGAACAAATGGAATAGCACAATCCTCTTCATCTTCGCTGCAAGCTGCCTGGATCTTTGTCATCAACCATGGTCATGGGTAATTAGTGCGACGGGTCCTGGCTGTCTAGGTGGATTACTACTGCTGCATTAGTAACATCTGCTTGAACATCTGAAAGCTACAGAAACTTTCACTACCAGACGTCACTGATACCGACTCTTTACACGCTTCCTGAATGAATGGAAGTGGGCAGTCCGTTTTGTGCTTGATATGAGGCAAAAACGAGATTACGGGCAAGGATTACTATACGTAGACCATAATAATATGAATTGGCAAATGCGTTCTGCATGAAGGTCAACTGTATTGGGGGGTCCCGTGTTTCAAGTATAGTGTAAATATATTTACGGTGCTTACTTTACTTTCCGTATCCTAGGCACTACTTCAGAATTCATTCTTCCAGTATTCAGCCACGTAGATTGCCCTATCACTGGCACTCAGCAGGTAATCCATGCTACAAATCTCCGGGATGTATGGGCAGATGGTCAGGGAGACAGGAAAGGAGCCTCCATGAAGGTTTCAACCAATAAGGCAGTTGGGCGTCCGCTAGAAACTGTTTTCAATCGACCAATCCTTTTAACACCTAGGATATAGGATGATGATAAATGATGTGGTTAGCGGAGTGGCTTACGTGGCTCCTGACAGGCTGCGGGTCTACCTTGTTCTAATGTACGCTTCCACCTGCACCTGTCTCAAATATATGCGATCGTATATTCCAGGGGCTAACAGATGCTGGGATTGACCTGGCTGCCAAAAAATATGAAACAAAGGAGGTCACACCTCCCCACGACGTCTAACGACATAAGTGGACTGAAGATAGATAGATAGATAGATAGATAGATAGATAGATAGATAGATAGATAGATAGATAGATAGATAGATAGAAAGATAGATAGATAGATAGATAGATAGATAGATAGATAGATAGATAGATAGATAGATAGATAGATAGATAGATAGATAGATAGATAGATAGATAGATAGATAGATAGATAGATAGGAAGATCAATTATGAGTATTTCTATATGTATATGTGTGTGTGCGCGCGTGCGCGTGCGTGTGTGCTTATTGTGAACGTATCTGCATGGGTTGAAAGCGTTTCTTCCATAGTATGACCTACAATTTATATGAGCATTTTTGCCAGTATGCCAGTTAGGATGTGTCACGTTCACAATATGGCACTTGAAGTAAAGAGCTAGCGCTGAAAAAAAGCATATCAAGCAGACTGCTTAATAGCTTTACCAGACAGTCTCTGTTTTGGAAATCCCAGGGTATGAGACGAAGAGGTAACATAAACACAAACAGAAACAGAAAAAGCGTTTACGACAAACATAACTGAAACAAGGAAGACATGGATGAATTTGAAAGGATGATATAGAACAGGAGAACTTGGCGTGTATCTGTTGAAGACTTTTTCACTGCTGGGAGTTGAAATGTTTTTATTGATTGATTTATCAAATGGTTGATTAATGTTCACAGTAGTTTTGATACGCGATATTTACCTCATTGTTCAACCATTGCTCATCTAATCTCCTCGTTATAATGAGTGCATGTAAGGTGATTTTCATTTGTAAATAAACAATTTGATTTCATCTCTAAAGGCACCACTTTTTAATGCTTTCTTTGCCTGACTGTGTGTTTTTTAAATTTTTTTTAAGTAAAAATAATCAGACAGTTGTAAAATCACCAAATGGTTGTCATTTAATCATCATTTACATGTTTGTTAAATGTTGTGCTCCTGGAATATTAGAAAAATATTTGGTGCATTCCTTTCGGTTTCTTGGAACAGAAGGTGCCGCCTGTTGCTCGGACCCGACATGTGAGCAATGAATAGTTGCCCCAAATAGGCCAGTCACGTCATTAATGGCGACTAAGGATTGTTGGGCATTGGACCAGTACCTCAACATATGGAAAGCTATAAGTCCAAAAAACATTAAAGAAGACCTTCGCACTCTAAGACAGAATAAGAACAACAGAACGAGTATCTACAAAGGACTGCATCATACAGAAATGCTATTCTTTCCTATTCAGTTTTGATCTTCAAGTCTGCATCTGTACCCCTGACGTGTCAATTGTGCTGCCCAAATAAGTAAAGGCGCCCATCTCTTCCATAGGTTCTCCTTCAGCATGATCGGTTCTTTGTTGATCGGGTTCATTTTAAGGAGACTGATTTTCTTCATATTGTTTTTCAGTCTCAATTTGGCTGATTGTTGTTTCACTCTGTCAAGTTTCTCTTGTAGTTTGCTATGCCTGCAAGACAAAAGTACCAGATCAGCTGCGTAATTCAGGTCCTCCAATTATGTCAATAGGGTCTACTGACTACCTGTTCTGCTTCCATCGTCTGATGTCATCATTAACCAATCTATGGCCAACAAGAACAGAAAGGGTAAGAGAAAGTATCGTTGTCTCATTCATGTATTTGCCCCAAAACTGTCAGTCAGTGCTCTTTTTTTTACCACTCTATTAATTGTGTCTTCGTACATATTCTGTTTGAGGGTTATGTACTTTTCTGATATCACACAGTATCTCAACAGTTGCAAAGAGTTTGTCAATTCACAAAAGTTTTATCGTAGTATGTAACATTCACCTAAATGGATGTTTTTCATGTAATATTTTGATCGACTTTGATGCGAGGAGCAGGTATATGATCTCCGCGTGATTGTTTCTTAAGTTCAATCCTGCCTGTCCTTCATTTAGGTTTTTATCTACTTCCTGTTTCATCCTGTTAAAGATAATTTTTTTGATATCTGTATTGCAATCACTCCCGCCCCCGCCCCGCCCTACCGATAATTGTTGCAATCTGTCAGGTCTGTCTTCCTCGGCAAGCTTAGTTAGATGTCCTTCTTTCCATTCTGTGTGCACTTTTTATTCTTCTCAAATATTCTTTAAAATCCTTGCAGTGTATCTCTGACCTGATCTATATCTGTCTTTATAGCTTCTGCCTTTTGGATTTCGATCTTGTTTTGTGGGTTGCAGTCTCCATCCAGTCTCCTCTGCTGTTAGGATGGTTGATGTTTCTTGTGGTGAATGTCTGTTTAGGCTTTCTTTGAAACACTCATCCCATCGTTTATGTAGCTCTTCCGATAATGTCACTATTTTGACGTATTTATCTTTGATGGGTTTATATGTTGTACATATATGCTCGAATGAAATCAGAAGAAGAATAGCAATGACAATGCAGAGACTGAACAGCTTAAAGAAATAATGGCAGAGCACAAACAAAACGGCAATTACCAATACTTTTAAATAAAGAATCGAATCATTCGATTAAAAATGTTACAGAGATATCCTCAGAATACCCTGGACAGAGAAAAAGACAAATGTAGACATTCGGCAAGAGTTGAGCATAGAGGAGAACTGGTTTATCAATTCCATTATGGCCAGAAACTGTAAATACTTTGGACACATCAAGAGACACAACGGTCTAGAGAGAACAGTGATGGAAGGTATTGGGCCAGGCAAAAGAGGCAGTGGTAGACCAAGAAAACGATGGTACCAAGATATCCAGGAATGCCTGAGTATGACTGGTGGAGGCTGGAGTTTTGGCAAGGTAAATAGTTTCTGTCAAACAAACTGTGATGGGAGCGTCGTTCTATAAATGGCATGCTACAGGATAATATATCTAATGACCATTTTATTTTTTAATGACTGGCGATCTCTCCTATTCGTCTCTCTCTCTCTCGCTCTCTCCCTCTCTCGCTCTCTCTCTCTTTCTCTGTCTCGCTCTCTCTCTCTCTCTCTCTCTTTGTTTCTACTGCTTTGTTTCGTGTGTCAATGTGTCAATATATGCCCTTCATTTGTTTGTTTATGCATGCCTTGCTCTCTTTATCTGTAGTACCTGGACCGTCTTTAGTCGCTTGCTGGGAAATTAAACCATTTCCACATGCACTGCCTGCAGAAACTGCTGAGAATTAGATGGCAGGACATGGTGCCAAATACAGTTGTATTATCGCGATGGGGCATGACAAGTATACATACCATTATATGTACAACACAGCTGAAATAAGCTGGCATGCGGTACGCATGTCGGATCAACGTCTACCAAAAAAGCTGCTTTATGATGAACTCCACAATGGCAAAAGAGAAAGCGGTGGGCAGCAGGAAAGATACATGGACACACTTAAGAGATCACTGATCCAGTTCGGTATTAACCATGATGACTGGGAAAGAATCGCCACCAATCGCACAGACTAGCGCAGCACTATTGCTGAGGGTGTTCAGAGACATGAGGCATCAAGAATAGATGAGGCTATCCAGAGACGATCGCTCTGCAAGTCAGCTCACATCAACCTTTCTTCGACCCGGTGGAAGTAGGTGTCTTATTTCTCTGTACAAAGTGCGACAGACAATAATTCTAGGCTCAGATTGGCTTATTTAGCCTTCTTCGAACTCATGCGAACAGTAAATGCGGACAAAGTGGTCCTCATCGATTACAATGAACGAACAACATATGTAGTAAAATGTCAAGGTTTGTTCCATAGAAGCTACACTTCTGTCGGGAAAGAAATTTGTTAGAGACCAGTTTTCTAAACCACAGTTTGTATGAGGTGGACTGGCCAGTTCCTTTCTTGGCTTCCTTTTACTTCCCTAGTCGTATTCAAGGTCTACATTTACAGCTGGGTCTTCTGCATTAGTGGCTTGGGTTCCGCAGTTGTTGAGTGTAGCTCTCTTCTTTTTCATTCCATCCATTTAATGGGATCTCTCTGTTGTCATCTATTTTCTCGAATCATATCATTTCTTCATATGTCCTATTTCACATTTGTTTAGCCTGTTCCTATTAAATAGTATCTCCTCATCCTACTTTAAGTATGATAACTTAGTATCTATTGTTCAGTTTTTCGCTACATTCTGTCGTCCTTTCCTAGTCTTGTAAGAAGTACATTTTATACATTGTTCTTCTTGTTCCCCTTACTTAGAGCTTTCTTAGTTTGAGCTGCAAAATCTTCAGCAACGTGTGCTAGTCTGTTTTCACGTCTTCGCCTCGATTTACTTTTACATCTTGTAGTATACTTCTAAACGCTTGATTGACACTGATATTGGCAATCTGATCTTCCGTCAAATGGTCTGGCATTCTCCTATGGGCCTTGTGTATCTTCTTGAATGGGACAAGCTTCCTCTATTTATCATTTTGTGTAGCGTACGAAGCTTTGAAAATTTCACTTCTCCATTTACGTTCCTCTGTCACATACCTTGTATTCCGATAATCTTCTCGTAACCCAGGTTGTTTGCTCCAACTTTAACATTGAAGTCCATCTAGGACCACTTGCAGCTCGTTATAAAATTGTTTTTATTTCTTCATATTCAGTCTCGTTGGTTGGGACATAACATTGAACGGTTTTCATATTAATGTTAATGATTTTTTTTGTCTAGAAGCTTGCACTCATAATTCTATCGCAAATTACCTCCCACTCTCTGTGCATCTCTAGAAATCATCACCGCCACTCAATCTGTGTGATAGAAACAGTTCTTGCTGTTACCTGAAACTTCAATTTTCTGTTAAATAGCAACAATTAGTGCTACGGATTAGTACATCCCATTGTGTATGTAAAATGACAGAAATTGTTGAAAACGTAAACTAAAACTGATTTTATCTGAAAATACAGGAGAGAGGAGATTAACGTCCAATCAGGCAAAACATACTGATCAGACTATGTTAGTAAGGGTCAGGTGAAACAAACTAATTAGACTATGTTTGTCAGAGTAAGGTGAAACATTCTGATCAGACTTTAGTCAGGGTCAGATTAACACATACTGATCAGGCCATGTTTGTCAGGTGAAATATACTAATCAGACTCTTTTTAAGAAGCAGGCAAAAACGTGTTGATCAGACTATGTTAGTCAGGGCCAGGTGAAACATTTTGATCACACTATGTTTGTCAGGGTTAGGTGAAACAAACTGATCAAACTATTTCAGTGTTAGGTGAAACCACTTCTCTCGATTTGACCACTTCTCTCGAATTGACCACTTCTCTCGATTTGACCACTTCTCTCGATTTGACCACTTCTCTCGATTTGACCACTTCTTTCGATTTTACCACTTCTCCGCGTACAGAAAGGATTGTCAAAACTACTGTACTTCGAAACTGCAACACATTACAAACTTTTTCTTCTTCTTGTTCGTTGGTTCTCAATCGCTCGCTATCAAGTCCTGAACAGGGCTTTGCAAGTAGCAGGATGTAGTCCGGAGAACGGAATGCGTTGTTCACAGTCTGAATGCGATATTTCCACCTTCCGGACAAACATATAAACACACATCAATTCGTCTTGAAATGGCCAAAAAAAAAAAAAATTGTCTAGGGTTGAAAGTGCGTGCCTTCGCCAATATAATCCAGAAAGCAGACCTTCACAAACAAAACACACAAAATTTGAAATTGCTAAATTTAGAATAGCCAAAACACTAATTGATCTGTGCTAATCAGATCAGCAGGCATCTTGGCGCTCGACCGGAAGTTTCGACATTCAGAAAAACGTATAAGATTAAACTATGACTTATGTCAAATTGCAAAATTCGTTTGAATGGTAAATTACTAATTGTGGTATCTATTAAATAATTTATGAGCATTTATAAATAGCATTCCCTCATTAAAAAACAAAATAACGTGGAGGAATCCTCTTGAGCCAAGCTATAGATATTAGGAAATATTTTTTTAGTCAGAGAGGGGTGAATGTTTGGAATGCATTGGCACAGGAAGTAGTGGAGGCAGGGACAATAAATGCATTTAAGAATAGATTGGATGCACATAGCTTTTAGAGAAAGAAAATGTAAAAGAAACTGGTTGTTTTGAGAAGAAGAGGAAAAAGAAGAAGAAGAAAAAGAAAAAGAAGAAGAAAAAAGAAACACCTATTTAGCTTGCATTTTAGAGTGCTAACAAAAACCATATATATATATATATATATATATATATATATATATATATATATATATATATATATCATAGTTGTCCATCACAAGTGATGAAGACCACTCTCTTTGTTCAGCCGTGTGGACAGTCGTATCTCTTGCTGTGTCCGCTGAAATTGGTGACTTGCGTGGTGATTTGGATTAAAGTGAGGAAGAAACTGCGCCTTTTGTCAACCTCACTCACAGAGCCTAAGCTACCCTTTGCCAGTGGCAAGACATTCATCGAGACGACTGGAGATAGCATAGGATGCAGATTTTGCCTCAGGGTTACCACCGAAGCCTTTCCGTAAACATGTAACCCGCAGGGTAGAAAGGTGGGATGGCATCTAACGCAGTTTGTCGTGCATTTTCGATAACCACAAGAGGTCGTATGGACAACACTCAGCGTGTGAGTGAGTCTGGCATCTCTCCCCAGCTGTATTCAGCTCATCATAGTAGCATCTAAAATCCCCACACGCCAAATTCGTGAAGGTTATCAGGCAGAACTAACCCGTGAAATACGACACAGGTATAACCGTAGTGCCATTCAGCCGGCGTCCAGACCAGGATAAACGGATGGAAGAAATCACAAAAAAAGAAGGAAATAACAAGTCCAGATGGAAAACAACACCACGATTCCGTGAACACAAGTGTAAGTCGTCGACTAGTGGGAATTCCAGGGAAGTCCGGGGTCTGGCGGCATCCATAATGATCCAAAACAGTAGAGAAATGTAGACTCGCAGCCAGTTACGGCGCCATCTTTGCCATATATATATATATATATATATATATATATATATATATATATATATATATATATATATATATATATATATATATCTTCTCGCTCCTCGTGAAGCATAGGTCACGCTGCTACTAAAGTTGACACCTCTATCTGAAGTTTCTATCCGACTACTTGCAGTGACGATTTCAATATCAGTGGTTGTACATGACAAATTTACTAGTTTCATGCACACCCTTCGTTCTCCGACATTTAAGACATGAAAGGTCACACTAGTTGATTGCATCCCAAGTACTATTTGAGTTTTAAAAAATATGATGACTCAAAATGATGGAAGTTATCGATGAAAACGGTACATAAAATGAGGGAGATAAATCGTGTAATACCCATTTAGGTTCAACTTTGTGAATTATCCTTCGTGGTTTCAACTTCTGTAACATTCTTCTTCTTCGGAATTCCTCATGAAAAGGACGTTGTGACGTAGTTTACAGAGAGACTGCAATATCTACCCCATAATTCCCGACACATCTGTTTCAGCTGGTTTTTTGAGGTGCCGGATGACCTCCTAGCGCTAAGCGATGTTCGCAAGACCTCAAGTATAGACCAGGAACTCAGAAGGCTTCAGTCAACATCGTCACTCTCCAAGAAACGCGTCTGGCCGAGTCTGTCGTGTAAAAGGACTACACGTTCTTTTGGCAAGGGAAATGAGTGGAGGAAGTCAGTGAACATGGCGTCGGCTTTGCCGTTAAACACTTCCTTCTAGGATCGACAGAGATATGCTAAAATGGCACATAGTGTTTATTATCTCTTCGTCTTCAAACATCCAGTGCCATAGTTAATCTTATCAGCGTGTATGTTCCTACACTTGGCCCCACTAGTGACTCCAAGGATGAGTTCTATCAGTAGCTGACCTCACTCATTACAAGGATTCCTAGTGAGGAACACCTGATTCTATTTGGGTACTTTAATGCATGGGTGGGCGCCGATTTTGACTTCTGGCCTATGTGCCTGGGAAAGTTTGGGTAGGAAAGATGAACAAAAATGGATAGTGACTTTTAGAGATGTGTACAAGTACGACCTGTGCATTACTTCTTCTAAACAAAGCCCCAACACAAAGTTTTCTGGAGGCATCCGTGCTCCAGACATTGGCATCAGCTGGACATGATCATCAATAGACGGTCTGAATGAAACATGATTTGCAAAACCCGCACGTTTCACAGTGCAGACTGCGATACTGACCACTCACTAGTCTGCTGCAAAATGAAACACCAGCCCAAGAAAATCCATCGTGCAATACATGTGGGTAAATGCCGCATCGACACAGCAGGAACTGATATTCCTGAAATGATGGAAGAATTCACAAAATCCCTCTCTGAATTAATGGGAAACAGCGAATTATTGGAAGCGCTACAGAAAGATGGGAACACTTCCTAGGGTCAATACACACCCCAGCCTTGGCAGTCTAAGGAAAGAAGACAACAAACAAAAATGACTGGTTTGAGGGTGAGTCGGCCATCCTTGCACCATCCATTTCAAAGCGCCAATCAACTCACCTGGAGTTTAAGATTTCCCCGAGCAGCACGACTGTGGAGGCTTCCACATCCGCAAAGAGTACAGTACATAGACTGGCAAGCAAATGTGTAAATGACTACTGGCTTCAACTGTGTAAGCCCATACAACCGGTAGTGGATCCTGGTAACATCAGGGCAATATACGAGGGCATAAAGAAAGCATTTGAACAAACAAAAAAGTATACAGCGCCTCTGAAATCTGCGACCGGAGAGATTTTTCTGGACAGGGATATACAAATGAAAAAATTAGCCAAACCCTATTCAGTCTTGTACACCTGTAGTAATGTTGTGGCGGACTCTGCTCTCAACGAAATTGAGATTCTGCAGGTATTCAAGGAATTTTGACGATAAACCGAGCATACAAGATTTGTAAAAAGCTATGGAGGGCATGCTAGTGAGGAAAGGCAACCGGTAGAGATGGCATTCCAGCAGAAATCATGAAATGCGGGGGGAACATACTTCTTCGCTACCTGTACGAACATATCTGCCAGTGTTGAGTTGAGAGGGCCTTATCACATGACATGAGAGACGCCAACATAACCACCATTTACAAGAAAAAGGGAGACAGAAGAGACTGCAATAATTACAGGGGAATATCGTTCCTCAACACCGTAGGCAAAGTGTATGCTCTCATCATCCTGAGCAGGTAATGAAAGCTGGCCGACAGGGTGTATCCGGAGTCTCAGTGTGGTTTTCGCGCAGAAAGGTCAACCGTTGATGTTCTTTTATCTTAACTTAACTTAACGTCTTTATACTGGCTTAGAAGACCCTGCAGAGTCTGTATACAACCAGTTACATTTACATCACCTTGCTCTAAAAGCTATGGGCATCCAATTTATTCTTAAATTCATTAACTGTCCCTACCTCCACTACTTCCCTTGGCAATGCACTCCAAGCAGTCACCACTCTCTGACTAAACAAATATTTCCTAATATCTAATCTAGACCTCTGTTTAGTCAGCTTGTAGCTATGCCCTCTTGTTATTGTGGGTGGCTGAATTTTTTTAAAAACTTGTTATAGTCTAATTTATCCATTCCTCTGATCATCTTATAAACCCGTATTAAGTTACCACGAATTCTTCTCTTAATTCTTTTCACTGAGACAATTGCAAGAGAAAAGCAGAGGAAAAACACAGACCACTATTTCTGCCTTCATCGACCTCACCAAGGCATTCGACCTGGTAAACAGAGTGTCTTTTTAAAGTATTGTCTAAATTTGACTACGCACCTAAATTACTGAGCATGATTATGTCTTTTCATGTGGGAATGAAAGGTACAGTGCTGCATGACGGTCAGGAATCTGAGGCCTTCGACATTAACAGTGAAGTCAAACAAGGTTGAGTCCTGGCTCCGACTCTATTCGGCATTTTCTTTGCCGTCGTGCTTAGACACGCATTCGGAACTGCCACAAAGGAGATCTGTCTGCATACTAGGCTAGATGGGAGACTATTCAATCTAACCAGACTGCGAGCAAAAAGTAAGAGAAGGGAGACTGTCATTCGCGATATGCTCTTCGCAGACGATACTGCCTTGCTCGCCACACCGAAGCCGAATTATGGATCATCATTAACAGGTTGGCAACATCATGTGATCTGTTTGGAGTCCCTATCAGCGTACAGAAGACGAAAGTGATGGCTCAGGGTGCAGATCCTCCAGTCATTGTCTTAAACGATAAAAACCTGGAAGTGGTAAATAACTTCAACTACCTCGGATCTATCATCACCGACAACCTTTCACTGGGCGCGAAGATGCAGCAACGATTAGGAATGGCCTCATCAGCACTTTCCAGGCTCTCACAGAGAGTGTGGGATAACAACATACTGACCATCTCTACAATGGTTTGCTGTGTACAGGTCATGTGTGATTAGTATCAATGTAAGCGAAACATGGACTCTGTATTCCTCATAAGAAAAAAGGCTAAATGCTTTTCCCATGCGCTGCCTGAGACGCATTTTTGAAATATCATGGAGTGACAGATTGACTAACAACTAAGTGTTGGACCGTGCATAGATTGTCAGCTTAGTTACGATTCTCCGCCAGCGCCGCTTGCGGTGGCTTGGTCACGTGTGCAGAATGGAGATTAGGCGCATACCACAAGATATCATTTACGGAGAGCTGACCTCGAGCAAGCGTTAAAAAGGTAGAGCCTTCCTCCGCTACAAATATGTTTGCAAGTGTGACCTGAAGTCGTTGCATATGAACACCTGTAATTAGGAAGAAATTGCTAAAGACATAACCGGCTGGAGGCATAGTTTGTGTGCTGGTTTGCAGGCAGGATGAGTCAAGATAGAGACTACAAACGTGTACGGCGTAAGCTAGGGCAACAACTGACTGTCCCTCTCTAACGTGAAATATATTTTATCTCAATCAATCAAAGGCAAAGGCCGCCGTCCATCGTAGACGATGATGGCATAATTAATTTTGCTAGCGCTATTTTTAGAAAGGATTAACTGCGGTACTGTGTATCCTCATTCTCTCGTCTCGTGCCGCCCGACCCCGGTTCTTCGCTGTTGTCTTCGACACTTTTTTGTCACCATACACTGCCTGGTACAAGGCAAAGCCTATATGCGTGTCAGCACAGACCCGCGGCACCCTCTGCACAGTAGTATCTCAGACATCAAGGTATCAAGAATCAAGAGAGGGTCGACCTGGATGGCACAGGCTGAGACAACAATCGGACACGTCACACCAGCTGAGACGATAGCCAAAGGGGAAGAATGGGTCCACACGGGTGATAGAATGATAGCGTTACAGAGAGTCATCATAACCTTAGGCAATGAATGCAGAGAACGGAGCAACGAGAGAGCAGAGCACGATGTAAATCAGCTGATAACTGAGAGTAAGAGAGAGGTCGTTGCTGAGCGCAGTAGAGCATACATGTCAACAACCTCCAGAATGAGAATGGAGACGGAAGCAGTGACCTCAGCACTGGAATGGATATCTGAGACTTCTATAAGAAAGGCAGTCATCGTGACAGACGCGCAAGCCGTATTTCAGAAAGTACAGAAGAGATGGTTTAGGTACAAGTGGATAGCTGCTGTTGAGGTCTCAAACCTCCAGGCGTTGACCAGGATCTACTTTTCTGCTCATGCCGGGGTTCAGGGCAATGAAAGAGCTGATATCTTGGCTTCACAGGCTCCCTTCATGGGCACATTAGTGGTGGATAGAAGTGACATTTTGAAATCAATCAATGACCGCCTGTTGGATGAGGACACCGCAATAGATGAAGCAGCAATCCACATTCTGCAAAGTGTTGACATTAAACGAGGTTCGAGCAAAGTGGTGTAAATGAGAGGACGGCGCAGGAGAGTGTACAACCAGCGAGCATCAGGGACCATCAGCATCCATACCATACGCCATTTGATGAGAGAGAGAGAGACTGAGCACCTATGGGTATGCCCGGAGTGCAATGATGTCGATTCTTAGAAACAGAAACTTTAAAGTCCAAGACAAATCTCTAGTCCCTTAAAACAAGTCTCATATCAAGTCTCTCTTAAAGTCTTGTTCAGTATGAGGTTATGGTATAAAGTTGCATATTAAGCTATTTCGAATTATGTTTCAAGTACTTTTACAATTTCTGCTTTTACAGAAATTACAGGAAAAATAATACCATCACCATGCAGCTTGTCCTTTTCAGAACGTCGCTCTCATAACAGCCGATCTGTAAGACTCTCGATCTCTGGCCAGAACGTCGCTCTCATAACAGCCGATCTGTAAGACTCTCGATCTCTGGCCAGAACGTCGCTCTCACAACAGCCGATCTGTAAGACTCTCGATCTCTGGCCAGAACGTCGCTCTCACAACAGCCGATCTGTAAGACTCTCGATCTCTGGCCAGAACGTCGCTCTCACAACAGCCGATCTGTAACACTCTCGATCTCTGGCCAGAACGTCGCTCTCACAACAGCTGATCTGTAAGACTCTCGATCTCTGGCCAGAACGTCGCTCTCACAACAGCCGATCTGTAAGACTCTCGATCTCTGGCCAGAATGTCCGTCTCCGTCGTTGTCATCTTCAGGACCTCAGTGATGCCTAGTGTCCATCTACTTTTCGGTCTAAATCTGCCCCTCCTTCCAGAAACCATACCTTCCGATATTGTTATCTTTAGGCCATTATGGCATTTAATGGGACCAACATATTTCAGCTTTCTGAATAAAATGTTGTTTACCAACCAATGTTCTTCGATGTCAAGCTCTTTTAGTATATCTCCATTTCTGCGTTTCGCCACACATAGTATTTTGAGCACCCTCCTGTAGCATTTCAGTTCAAAAGAGTTAATCCTTTTCTTAAGTGTCTGTGTGGTAGTCCACGTTTCACATCCGTACGTTGCTACCGGGAAGATGCAAGTTCGTAGAATTTTTATGTTCGTCATTTTATTAGAGTTCTGCCACAGATTTCTGCCACAGATTCTTCATCTTATTCAACCTCTGCCTGGCCATAGCCATTCTCCTTCTCACTTCCTTCGGGCAATCTCCATTGTTGCTTATGATTGAGCCAAGGAACTCAAAACTTGTGACATTCTCTATCTCCATTGTTGCTTATGATTGAGCCAAGGCACTCAAAACTTGTGACATTCTCTATCTCCATTGTTGCTTATGATTGAGCCAAGGCACTCAAAACTTGTGACATTCTCTATCTCCATTGTTGCTTATGATTGAGCCAAGGCACTCAAAACTTGTGACATTCTCTATCTCCATTGTTGCTTATGATTGAGCCAAGGTACTCAAAACGTGTGACATTCTCTATCTCCATTGTTGCTTATGATTGAACCAAGGTACTCAAAACTTGTGACATTCTCTATCTCCATTGTTGCTTATGATTGAGCCAAGGCACTCAAAACTTGTGACATTCTCTATCTCCATTGTTGCTTATGATTGAACCAAGGTACTCAAAACTTGTGACATTCTCTATCTCCATTGTTGCTTATGATTGAACCAAGGTACTCAAAACTTGTGACATTCTCTATCTCCATTGTTGCTTATGATTGAACCAAGGTACTCAAAACTTGTGACATTCTCTATCTCCATTGTTGCTTATGATTGAACCAAGGTACTCAAAACTTGTGACATTCTCTATCTCCATTGTTGCTTATGATTGAACCAAGGTACTCAAAACTTGTGACATTCTCTATCTCCATTGTTGCTTATGATTGAGTCCAGGTACTCAAAACTTGTGACATTCTCTATCTCCATTGTTGCTTATGATTGAGCCAAGGCACTCAAAACTTGTGACATTCTCAATCTCCTGTTGCTCCAGGATAACTTTAGGTTTGATGTTTGCCTTGGATCATCTGTTCCAGCCCCACATCGCTCCTTGATAGAACAACTGTGTCATCGGCATATGTCAGCTCCGATATCTCGTTTCCGCCGATTGTTAATGGCTCGAACTTGTCATAATGTTCATCGTTCTTAACGTTCCTCATTATTGATTCGGCATATTTATTGAACAGATATGGAGAGAGTATGCATCCCTGTCTTACGCCCTTTTGAACCTCGAACCAGTCTGACGTTTCGCCGGCAATTCGGACCGCTGCTTGTTATTCCTGATCTAAAGATTCGATCAACGGGATCAAGTGCAATGGGAACCCCATTTCTCTCATTATTTCCCACAACCCTTGGTGTTGTATACAATCGAATGCCTTTGTATAATCTATGAACTGTTGAGACGCAACCCTTGATCATGAGATATGTCCGCACACCAGGCAAACAACATCTCCGTGCCATTACCAGGCCTGTCCCCTGGTTAAATGCGCTCCTGCCTCGCTCTCTACCTCTGTCTGCTATCAGTCATCCCAATGGACGCAGAAGAGATGCAGGCCAGCGGACATTGCACCTCTGCCCTATTGTGACAATCTCCCAGGTGGTGGGGAATACTAGGCGTACCATCACTGCAGAGAAGCCGAGAAAATAAAGGGAGCAAAGAGATACTCCACTCACGTGCACATGCTACGTTTCTGGCAGGACGTGACGATCCTTGGACACAGATACACTGGACTGCCTCTCTTCCGGGATAGTACAAACCAGTACATAGTCCATATCATATATCATATCTCATATATCATCACCGCAGCCTATAGACACGAGTGGTGAAGACTCGATAGTCATGTAAGACAACTTCCATAAGAGAGACAACTCTGATCACGAACAACTGCTGCCTTGCAGATAGGCTGGGGACAGCTAAAGGCTAAGGAGGGAATCCCTTCAGAAACGCCTGTTGAAATCGGATGCACTGGGCCACAGGCTTAACAAGTAACACAGTGCAACGTATATCGCAGTATGATGACTGTACAGCCTAATAGAAAAAGCGTGGCGCTCATCATGTGGAGTCCCACAAGGCAGCGAGAGTGCCGGGCCTCACGCCTCGAAGAGCCCAACCATTGCTACTGGTGGTCACCCATCCATGTGCTGTGGAGTCGATGCACATGGTAATAGGGCAAAACTATTGACCAAAAACACAAGACCCTCAGAATACTACAGTCGAACGCGGAGGGATTCATAAACAAAAAGCTCTCCCTAACACAGCACTTGCATGAAGGTAAGATTGACGTGGCATGTATCCAAGAAACGCACCTCAACAACAACCATAAATTCTCAATCAGAGGATACCAGACCTTCCATCTGGATAGAGAAGGTCACAAAGGAGGGGTTCTGATACTGACCCGTAACTGCATAACGAGTAGCGCGGTAGCTGTCAATCACACCGGACAAGCAGAAATGGTAGGAGTTTACATAATGGCTCAAGAGACGAAGATCCGCATCTTCAACTTGAACGGACCACCAAACAAAGGCATGTCGCTCTCGAGTATGGAAGTCAAAGACTCCAACTGCATAGTAGTTGGAGACTTCAACAGCCACTCGGAGAGATGGGGATACTCGGACACAGACAGCAGAGGTGACGAAGTGGAAGATTGGGAGATAGATACAAATCTCTGTCTTATCAATAGGCCGGAGGATAGCCCTAGCTTCTATTCTAGAACATGGTATACCACCTCTACTCCAGACTTGGCCTTTTCCACGGTGGATATTCACCACAATATAGACCGCCAGGTGCTAAACCAATTGGCAGGTAGCGACAACCGGCCAATTAGGCTATGGAAGTTGATATGGAAGTAGGTCCACAGGAAATAAAACCGCTCCACGTTGGAATTACAAACGAGCCGAATGGGACAGATTTGCAATCCTGACAGGTGGGCTGTGTGAAACCATCAACACACGGGATAGCAATATGAAGCCCATGGTGGAAAGCCTAAGCAAAGCAATAATGCAAGCTGCCATTGAAACCATCCCAAGAGGGGCAAGGAAAAACTACAAGCCTTATTGGAATGATAATTTGCAGAAAGCGGAAGACGAAGTCTCAAATGCTAGGAACATGGCAGAGAGAGAACAATCTATGGAGGCAAATATCGCCCTCAAAGCCGCCACGGCGAAATATAAATACACTCTAAACCAAATAACAAGAGAAAGCTGGAAAAACAAAAAGAAAGTCTCAATTTAGATAAAGATGGGAACAAACTATGGAACTTAGTCAGAGCCATGAATAATGAAACTCCATCAAACAAACAAATTACTATCAAGCAGGGTGACAACATGTTCACTGGAAAAAAAGCAGCAAACGCCTTTGTTGAACATTATGCCAGAGCTAACCACATCGATGTCCCTGCAGATAGGCATACAGACATTAGGGAAGAACAAAATGGGCACGACATCATCAATATGGCCCCAGAGGAGCACATGATGGCAAAACTAACAATGAATGAAATGGAAGAGGCCATAAGAACTTTAAAGAAAAAGAAATTACCCGGAAAAGACGGGATAACAAACGAGATGCTGATGGGGCTGGGCCAAACAGCAAACGGGAAGTTATTATCAGTGCTGAACCAAAGCTGGAAAAGGGGTATTGCACATCAGGCATGGAAAGATGCAGTACTTGTACCAGTACCAAAGAAAGTAAAAGACAAAACAGATCCAAATTGATATAAGCCCATCAGTCTACTGAGCTGTGTAGGCAAACTGATGGAACGTATGATAAACACCAGACTGATGTGGCATCTGGAAGAAAAACACATACTAATTCCACAGCAAGCAGGCTTTAGACAGCACAGATCCACTGAGGATCAGATCACTCTCATAGCCCAGGAAATAGAAGATGCCTAGCAGGAGCAAAAACACACAGTAGCGGTCTGGGTGGATCTAGAAAAGGCATTTCACAAAGTCTGGTAAAAGGGACTTAAAGTCAAGCTACGAAGAAGTGAAGTTTGTGGGAAATGTACAAATGGATCAGCCACTACATCAAAAACAGAACGGTCAGAGTTCAAGTACAACGGCAGATAAGCAAAAAATGGACACTTGAGCAGGGAGTACCCCAAAGGGGAGTACTGTCACCCACACTCTTCCTGATGTATATAAATAACATAACAGAGAATATACCAAGAAGAGTCCACAGCTCAATGTTTGCAGACGATCTGGCTATGTGGACCTCTGAAAAGAATCTCACCATAGCAAGCAATCGGATGCAGCAGGCCCTTACATCGCTGAAAGAGTGCGCGAACTCATGGCTGGTCAAAATAAATGAGGAAAAAACAACATGTACGATATTCTCGCTTTCAAACAAACCCCAAAAACACCAAAATAAGTCTTAACGGCAAATGCTTGCGGTCAAACGACAACCCAAACTACCTGGGAGTCACATTTGATCGGCGCATGACATGGAAAAGTCAGATAGAGAGAACCCGAATGAGAGCCAGAGAAAGAATGGCAATCATGAGGAAACTTTCTGGAACAAGCTGGGAAGCAGACGAAAGTATACTAAAGAAACTGTACACTGGAAGAGTGAGACCAGTTCTCGAGTATGGCATTGCGGCATGGACAACAGCAGCGAAGGCGAACTTCGATAAAATTAGCAAACTTCAAAACCAAGCCATGAGAGTTATAACAGGAGGCATGAAGTCAACGCCAATTGTAGAACTTGAAAAGATTACAAAACTGCAATCCATGACCGACAGAAGAGACTGCAGAGCCCAGCAGCAAGCAGAGAAACTCAGAAGACTGACTGACCATTCAATGCATCAGAGACTTAATAATTTGGGAAATGGGAAACTAAAGCGGAGAAACTTTGCAGAAATAGCCAAAGCAAAGATAAACGAAGACCCCATGAACGCACTAACAACACCAAAGCCCATCCTTATTGTACGAAAACCTACCTGGAGGCAGGATATATTTCCAGAGGTATAGAAAATATACCAGGTATTGGAAACAAAATCAGAAAAAGACAGAAGAGATACAACCCTGAGGCACATAACGGAAAACTATCCAAGCATGGACTGGACCCATGCATACACCGACGGTTCTGTAACAAACACAACACAGAACGGAGGGGCAGGGGTATTCTTGAGCCTACCAAATTGCAGAAAAATAACACTGTCATTTGCAACTGGAAAGTATACAAGCAATTTCAGAGCGGAGGCAGAGGCACTGAGGGCTGCAGTAGAATAAATGGTGACAGGTAAAAGGAATGAAAGCCATATAGTCCTGCTCACAGATGCCCTGGCCGTAGTCACAGCACTAAAAAGCCAGAAAAATACTGAACTTAATGATTTAAGAGCAGTACTCTGTCAACTATGCCAGCAGAGCGCGCCAAAAAGAATAGTGGTACAGTGGGTTCCATCCCACTGCAACATCAAAGGCAACGAGGAGGCAGACAGACTGGCAAAAGAAGGTGCAAGACTACCACAACCAGATACTGGTGTGACATACGAAGAGTCAAAACGGCTTATTAGAGCTAGATACATGACCAAATGGGAAACAGAACATATTGGCTCCACAAAAAAACCATGCATATTACCCGTTGAACAGAAGAGAGCAAGTCGTGGTCTTCAGACTTCGCACAGGCCACAATAGACTGAGGTACCACCTATTCAACAAATTGAAGATAGGTGGCACTGACGAATGCTCCTGTGGTACCGGGAAAATGACCGCTGAAAATTTTCTGCAAAACTGCCCGACATACGAGGATAGGAGAAAGCACATGTGACCATCACCAGTGGCAACACTAGACAAGCTCTATGGCAGTGTCGACAGCCTCAAGATGACCGCTACTTTTTTTCGAAAAAATAAAGGTTGACGTCTGACAGCGTAAGAAGAAGAAGTATAATCTATGAAGCAAAAGTGTACGTCAACATTGTACTCTTTGCATTTTTCTATAATATTTCTTAAATTGAGGATGTGATCCCTCGTGCCTGGCTCTTTTCTGAAACCTGCCTGTGCCTCATGTACCTCCTCATTGAGCTTGTTTTCTAGTCTCCTCATGATGATCCGTAGGACGATTTTGCTGGCATGACTAATTAAACCAATGGTTCGGTAATTGGTACACAGCTTCCTATCGCCTTTCTTGGGGAGCGGTATATATACAGATCTTGTTCATGCTCTCGGTCATTTTGATTCTTTCTTCTCTCCTCACTCTGTTTCATTTGACTCTATCCCACAGTCACACTCTTGCACAACTTTCATCGCGCCCTCATGGTGAGGCCCTTCCATTGCACTTTGGTTGGGCTAGCTTCTGGGGGCGCACAAACCTAGCATAGGTACATAGAGACGCACACATCCATTCAAGCACTGGTTTATGCGTCCTGATATCGTCCAAAGGACTAAGGTCTGGGGTGGAATGGGCGCGCCTCCGCCAGTAGAAACAAGTGAGGCAAACGCTTAAGAAACAAACAAAAAAACTCTCGGCCATATTGCACTGTGCCATACATAATGCATGGTAGATGCGGACACTGGCTTCTCCTCCTGCCTGAATAAATTCACTGTGTATATCATTGCAACCTGGTGATTTCCCTTTCTTCAACCCTTGGATTGCGGAACGGACCTCTGCTATACTAGGTTTCGGCTCTGGTTCTGGTACTTTAGGTGTTATGTTAGGGTCTCCTCCGATGTTACCATACATTTCCTTGCAATACTCCTTCCATCTTGCTGGTATATCCTTGCTTTCCGTCGGTCCACTAAAAATATTTTGCTCCTTTAGATCTAGAAATTGCCGTATGTTTATTGTTGGAAAATGATACTACAAAAATCTGGTTCTGTCGGTGTGCAAGTTAATCATAATGGAGGCGGGAACACTAAATATAACTTCTGTTGACATTTTCGTAATCGAACATTAAAATAGATGATGCTGCGAATTTTAAGATTCCGACGATGTAATACCAGACATGTTTGAAATACCAGACGGTGATCTTCAATGGGATGATGTAAGATTGTTTATGCTTATTCAGTCATGTTTTCCAATACGACGATAGTGTCTACTGTCTGTCGTAGTGTTACTCAGTTACTGTTACTGTCAAGTTAGTGTTGTTAGTGTCACTCAGTGATGAATGTAGACTGTCAATCAGATTAAGATATAACTTGAATAGAATATAAGAATACTGATTAGTGTCAATCACTCAGGGAGTGTCATAATAATATAACAAAATTATACCTGTCATATACTGATACAGTAATATAATAATATTAGTTGCCCATCGCAAGCGATGATGGCCACATCAACAGACGGTTTTGTCTTGATGACTTGATGATGTAACTATTGTAACTTAACTTGCTCTGTTTTGGGATTATAATGAAGAAACTGCGTGCCGTTTGTCATCGACCCCACTCTCTCGTCCCGAACTACCTTGAACCAGCGGCAATACATTATTCAAGACGACTGCAGGCACTCTGGTACCACCACCTGTTTTAATATTTATTTATTAATATTAATTAGATTACATCATTAACGATACTTGTGGGATTCGAAAGTGCATTGTTTCTGTTCCTCGCTTTTGGAGGCAGTTGCCTGACCTCTCAAAGTGACCCCAGAAGACTCTGCAGAGTCTATAGACAACCAGTGTAGCATTCCAGTCATGTATTTTGGCTCAAAAAGGACCAGCAGAAAAATTGGGATGTTCATGCCCCCCCCCTCCCCAAAGTCACCCTCGCGCAGTAACAGTCATGCTGGTGCTGTAGGGCATAGGGATCTTGGCTTGTCATTGGCCAGCTCTTTCCTGATCAGAGGGCTAGTACTAATCAGGGATGATATTTTCACTAGTTCCGTCCGGCTACATACCACTCTATCTGGCTCCACTCTGTGTTGTTCACTTGGAAATTTGCTGCTTCTTGTGACATGTATTATTATTGATGTTACTGGAGGATTTTCATAGATTTAATAGATTTCCCTCATGATATCTGCATGATAACGGGTTGGGTAGAGAAAGTGCTTGTAATGTTGACGACAAGACGATAGTTGATTAGGTCATAGTGACCTACGGCAGTCAATGATGTGAACCACAAAAACCGGCTTAAATGGATGACGTAGAACATTGAGCATGAAGAGAAGTAATGTACAAAATAAATATCACACTGAATAATGAAGATAGAGGATTCCGATGCTCAAATTACATTTCCAAAATTGATATTCATTGATGTTATGACATAACATATTGTGTGATCCCGCTCGAGAATTTAAAACATGAAAGAATTGTCTTGATCGTGTTTTCAACTCTCGCGTGAGTTCGCACAATATTTTATGTCATAACATCAATGAATATCAATTTTGGAAATGTAATTTGAGCATCGGAATCCTCTATCTTCATTATTCAGTGTGATATTCATTGACTACAACGACCGCATGGCTCTTATTGATACCATTAGGCAAACTATGTATTTGATTCCATAGAACTTAATCACACAGAAAAATTATAAATATGATGTACAAAACTGATCCAAATATGATCCACCATTGGCAGCCCACCATAGATATAGCAATAGGAATTCACATTGGGCGATGGAGGTAGATGGAATTATACAAACAACTGGATATACATATACACTGTATCAGTATGCTGTGAGTCGACTATGGTGTAAGTTTTAGACTAATACTAATAGATCTACTTCTAATAGTCTAACTCATCATTATCATCTGGCTGATCAGTCCGGAGACTTGTTAACTTTACTTAACTTCATTATATTGGTTTAGAGGGCTCTACAGAGTCTGTATACAACTAGTTTATTTCACTCCAAGTATACAGAAAATACTGTGACCATCCAATCTATTTTTGAATGCATTAACTGACTCTGCTTCCACTAAATCCTGCGGCAATGCATTCCAAGAATTCACCACTCTCTGACTAAAAAAAAAACTTCTTAATATCTAATCTAGACCTGTCTTTAAACAATTTGTACTGTGCCCTCTTTTTCTTGTAGCCAGTTGTACTTTGAAAAGATCGGCGCATGACATGGAAAAGTCAGATTGAGAGAAACCGAATGAAAGCCAGAGAAAGAATGGCAATCATGAGGAAACTTGCTGGCACAAGCTGGGGAGCAGACGAAGGCATACTAAAGAAACTGTATACTGGAAGAGTGAGACCAGTTCTCGAGTATGGCATTGCGGCATGGACAACAGCAGCGAAGGCGAACTTTGATAAAGTTAACAAACTTCAAAACCAAGCCATGAGAATTATAACAGGTGGCATGAAGTCAACGCCAATTGTAGAACTTGAAAAGATTACAAAACTGCAATCCATGACCGATAGAAGAGACTGCAGAGCCCAGCTGCAGTCAGAGAAACTCCGAAGACTGACCGACCATCCAATGCACCAGAGACTAAACAATTTGGGAAATGGGAAACTAAAGCGGAGAAACTTTGCAGAAATAGCCAAAGCAAAGATGCACGAAGATCCCATAAACGCACTAACAACACCAAAACCCATCACTACTGTACGAAAACCTACCTGGAGGCAGGATATATTTCCAGAGGTGGTAGAAAGTATACCAGGTATTGCAAACAAAAACTGCCAGACTGAAAAAGAAAGGAGAGATACTACCCTAAGCTTCATAACGAAAAGCTACCCAAGCATGGACTGGACCCATGCATACACCGACGGTTCTGTAACAAACACTACACAGAACGGAGGGGCAGGAGCATTCTTGAACCTACCAAATGGCAGAAAAATAACACTGTCATTCGCTACTGGTAAGTACACAAGCAATTTCAGAGCAGAGGCACTGAGGGCGGCAGTGGAAGAAATGGTGACACACAGTGAAAATGAGAGCCATATAGTCCTGCTGACAGATGCTCTCGCCGTAGTCACAGCGCTAAAAAGCCAGAAAAACACTGAGCTTAATGGGAAACCGAACATACTGGTTACACCAAAAACGATGCCTATTACCAGTTGAACCGAAGAGAGCAGGTCGTTGTCTTCAGACTTCGCACTGGCCACAACAGACTGAGGTACCACCTATTCAACAAATTGAAGATAGGGTGTACCGACGAATGCCCGTGCGGTACTGGTAAAATGACCGCTGAACATCTGCTGCAGAACTACCCGACATACGAGGATCAGAGAGAGCAGATGTGGCCATTACCAGTGGAACTGCAAGACAAGCTCTATGGCAGTGGCGAGAGCCTCAGGATGACCGCCGCTTTTTTCGAAAAAATAATGGTTAGTCTGACTGCGTACGCAGAAGAAGAAGAAGTACTTTGAAAACCTTGGTAAAGCTTAATTTACCCTTTATATTTATTAATTTATACACTTAATAAGCCTCATCAGCCACCCAAGCAAGGTCATGCTTAGATTAATCCTCGACTGATTGAAACCCCAAGCAGAGAACATCATTGCTAAGGAGCAAGCAGGGTTGAGACAGGGAAGAAGCACTACAGAACAAAATATTTAATTTAAGGCTGCCAAGCGAGAAATATCTATAACAGCAGCAAAAACTGTATCATGAGTTTGTTGATTTTAAGAAGGCATTTGGTAGGGTATGATATAAAGCACTTTGGGCAACCATGAGGATGTATAAAATCAACGGAAATATTATAACGGTCCTAGAACACTTGTATGACCAGACGTCCAGCGCAGTTCTTATGAATGAAGGCGTGGCGGTCTGGTTTCCCACATCAGTTTGTATGAGACAGGGTTGTACACTCTCTCCAACTCTTTTCAATATATTCCTTGAGGGAATTACGAGTGAGGCATTTGGAGGTCATGTTGGTACTGTCAAGATAGGGGCTGAACGATTACCAGCCTTTGTTTTGCAGATGACATTGGCGGGGTCAGAAGCAGAACTCCAGGAATGGGTCAGAAGGCTCGATAAAACAGCTCTTGACTATTGTATGGAGACATACGCTGGAAAGACAAAATTAATGACCAACAATGCTGAGGGCTTCAACAGTAGGATAAAAGCTAATGGCCAGGAACTCAAAGTGGTTCACTGTTTTAAATATGTGGGTTCGATTATCAGTGATGATGGATCAAAATGTGTGGTGTTGACCAGAATAGCACAAACAATAGTGGTGCTTGCACGGCTTAACAAAATCTGGTAAGATAAACGATTAGCACTATGCACGTAAATCAGATTGATACGTACATTGGTCCTGTCAATATTCCTCTATGCTTGTGAGACATGGACAGTTACAGCTAACCTTCAGCAAAGGATACAGGCTTTAGAGATGAGATTTTTCCGAAGACTTTTAAACGTCACGTACAAAGATCGAGTTACAAATGAGGAAATACGAGATAGAGTTACAAGAGCAGTAGGGCCTTTTAAAGACCTCTTGGCAACTGTCAAAAGAAGGGAACTCGCTTGGTGCGGTCATATATCGAGATAAAATGGTCTTGCAAATTCGATCCTGCACGGTTAGGTGCAAGGCAGACGACAGAGGTCGTCTAAAAGAAAAAGGTGGGAGGACAACATAAATGAATGGACCAATCTCCGACCAGAAGAGACACAGGCAGCGGCCACTGACAGAGAAGGATGGCGTGGGGTTGTGAAGATGTCTTCATGTGTGTCCCAACGACCTCACTGGTTACCCGATGACCTGACACTTGTATTAAGTCACTTCAAATTCTTATTTGTTCGAGACATTGAAGACCATTCTATTTTAGTCTTTATAATTCTGAAACTCTGCGATAATTTTTGTAACTCTTTGTACCCTTTTCAGCATGTTTATCTCCACTCTATTATATGGACTCCACACCCGAACATAGTACTCCAACTTAGGTCTCACTAATGATTTATATAACTTAACTATTACTTCCTTGCTCTTATGGGAAATGTTTCTTTTTACCATGCTCAACATGCCACTAACATTTGTCACTGCTACCTGGAATTGCTCCCGCACCTTTCCTGTATGATCTATTATAACTCCTAGGTCTCTTTCCTTTTTTATTGTCCTAAAATTGTTCTCTCCCATCCTGTAATTATATTCATTATTGGATCTTCCCATGTCTCCCCATCCTATCCTCTCTTGACTTTAATTTTGCCCTCTAGTATAGAAGACTTTCATGTCTCTTAATGTGACCCAACCAATGTTTTTGTATCATACCCAAAATTTGTCATTGTGCGCCAACGTCAGTGAGTGCATTGTCATTGGATCTTCTTTCTATCCGACTCACTCTTTGCATTCTACGGTAGCACCACATTTCAAACGCTTCTAAGCTTTTTTCATCCTTCTTTGCTAAAGACAATGTTTCAGCCCAATACAGTGCAATTGGTCATATATGAGTGGTGATTTTTCTTTTCCTCAGATATTTCCTGATATTCTTTAGGGTTAACAATTTTTATTTGCCTATGTTGCTTGGATATTACCAAAGCCTTTGTCTTCGATGTGTTTATTTTCATGCCAAACTGGCTGCACTATTAATGTTTTCAAGCACCTTGACATCCCCGTAATCCTCTCTAAAATGGGCTGTTTTCATGGCAGCTTGGGAACGACGTGTTCCTCGTAGTCCTCCCTAAAAAGGGCTGTATTCATGGCAGCCTGGGATCGACGTGATGCCCATAGTCCTCCCTAAAAAGGGCTGTTTTCATGGCAGCCTGGTATTGACGTGATGCCCGTAGTAAAGCGCGACACACAGATGAAGTCAAGCATAGCACAACATCCTGGAGGACCCTGGTCCACCTCATCAACACGATTTAAGTTATGAGGAAAGCCACAACAAACAGCCATTTAACATCCTTTTCAGGGCACATAAATCTACTCATTGTTGGCATTTAACAACATGTAACACTCAAGAACTCTGCGAACAAAGAGGCTTGAAAGAACGGACAGGCAACGAGTAATTCTTGGAGATTAGGCAAAGGTCGTCGTCCATCGTAGACGATGATGGCATAATTAATTTTGCTAGCGCTATTTTTAGTAAGGATTAACTGCGCTACTTTTTATCCTCACTCTCTCGTCTCGAGCTGCCCGATCTCAGTGGCAAGTCAAGGACAAGACGACTAGGGGCGACTATGAGATGCAGGGGACTCCACATCAAGCACCCGTGAAAATGTCGGCGGAGTCCAGAGTCGAACCCACACCACCTGATCACGAGGCCGACGGCTTAACCACTTCGACCACGGTATCCCCACTTGGAGATTAATCTACAAACATATGACCATCCCAAAGATAACATCAACTGCCTGAAAAGGATATATAAAAAAAAAACCATTCTCCTGCTTTGGAGTCAACATGTACAACTTAACAGTCCCTTGAACAGAATCCAACCACAACATACTCCAGAGTGGCGGCTGTGCACACATTCCTATGAAACTGTTCAACACCTTCTTGATTCACCGGTGCATGACAGTATTAGGAAAGAACGTCTTCCTTCGAGGCCAGACAAATGAAAAATTCTGTATGGAACTAAACAACAGCTCACAAACACTTGCTGATATCACTATATGGCATTGGGCCAAAGGGCAGGGGTCTGCAGGCTGCTGGATCAATAACCAACCATACTTCCAAGAAGGGGTAAGCAGACCAACGTCTGGTCAGGTAACACATACTGAACGGACTATGTTAAGCAGGGTCAGCTGAGCATACTAACCAAGACCCCAATTCACTTCATGCAGTTCTCCCTGGAGACAGGCTGTTTCATGACATTCTGGCTAACCTAGTAGGGATTGATGTGATCCCTGCAGATGAATACAATCATAGCATAACAGCCTGGAGGACCTTGCCACACCTTCAGCAGCAGGCTTTAGATATGAAGAAAGCTTCTGCCACCTAATGCCCTTTTCGGAGCACACAAAAGACTAAATATACCACCGTCGTCATTCAACAACAGAAACCATGGACTCTCTTTCACATTTTCATTAGAAATATTGTTAATAGCTCTTTGAAATGCCTTCTGTTTCATTTTATATTTAGGACTTCCCACTCGAGGACAATGGGCTCGATGAGGCTAAATCAGTCAACAATGGCAGATCACTTCGATTTGAAAGTCGTCTATCTGTTCAAAATGAAGTATCCCAGGATACACCAGTAAACAGAGCCAGCATCAATGCCACAACAACTACACTTTGTAATAAAAATAGTAAGTGATTTGAGCAAATTTATTTTGCCGAGCTATTATATAATAACGGGGGATTGAGAACGAACAAAGAAGAATAATTCAACCTGGGGATATAATCCTATCCCTTTACAGTGAGAGACAATTTATTTCTTATTCAAAGTTTTACACTACCTAATCTTATTTCATTCTAAGCATGTGATCCTCTCTAATTTCTAATCTTGCAACAGTGGTTTCTCTTATTCCCAATAAGACAACATTCTTATTCCATTCTAAGCATCCCCCCCCCCCCCCCCCCTTATTCCCAATCTAACACTTCATCTAATTCCAAATGCTGCATACGGTCTTGACTGTAGGAAAGTTGTTAACCAGACAGACAAACAATGAAAATGAGAGCCATATAGTCCTGCTTACAGATGCTCTCGCCGTAGTCACAGCGCTAAAAAGCCAGAAAAACACTGAGCTTAATGACTTAAGAGCAGCACTCTGCAAACTGTGCCAGCAGTCCGCACCAAAAAGGGTAGTGGTACAGTGAGTCCCATCACACTGCAACATCCAAGGCAACGAGGAGGCAGACAGACTGGCAAAAGAAGGTGCAAGACTACCACAAACAGATACTAGTATGACGTACGAAGAGTCAAAACGGCTTATCAAAGCCAGATACATGACCAAATGGGAAACCGAACATACTGGTTACACCAAAAACGATGCCTATTACCAGTTGAACCGAAGAGAGCAGGTCGTCGTCTTCAGACTTCGCACTGGCCACAATAGACTGAGGTACCACCTATTCAACAAATTGAAGATAGGTGGTACCGACGAATGCCCGTGCGGTACTGGTAAAATGACCGCTGAACATCTGCTGCAGAACTGCCCGACATACGAGGATCAGAGAGAGCAGATGTGGCCATCACCAGTGGAACTGCAAGACAAGCTCTATGGCAGTGTCGGCAGCCTCAGGATGACCGCTGCTTTTTTCGAAAAAATAATGGTTACTGTCTGACTGCGTACGAAGAAGAAGAGGAAGGACAGCAAAACATCACATTACATTCTGACCACTATACAGCTTTTTTTTTTCTGTTTTTTGTTGTTGTTGTTGCTAGGTGCAGAGAAAATTAGATCTAAGAAGGGTAACTGCAATGGTAGTTTTGGAACATCAGCAGAAGATCTTGCTAATGTGTGCAGAAGGAAGTTTCCAGGTCCAGCTGGTGTATTGCCTTGTGTAAGTTTGTAAACATGTTTTCTATTACAGTTATGTGAGTATTTCATATGGAAATGAACTATCGGTTAACAAACAAGCCATGGAAAAGTTATTTTTATAGAAGAGTGTTACGCGTCCCATGAACAGTAAAGATGGTCAATAATGATCTGCTGAAGAAGCCCCCCCTCCTCTCCCCCCATGCACAATGGTTACTTGTCGCACACATCAGAACAATGCAATCACATTTTTTGGACGTGTTATCAACTTACCTTAACGTCTTTTTAGAGTCTGTATGCAACCAGTTTCATTTACATTTCCTTGTTCTTAAAACTATGAGCATCCAATCTATTCTTAAATGCATTAATTGTCCCTGGCACCATTTCCTGCGGCAATGCATTCCAAGCATTCACCACTCTCTGACTAAAAGAATATTTCCTAATATCTATTTTGGACCTTTCTTTAGTTAATTTGTAGCTATGCCCTCTTGTTCTTGTAGGTGGTTGTATTTTGAAAAAAATTGTTAGTCTAATTTATCCGTCTCTTTGATTATCTTATAAACCTGCATTGTCACCCCAAATTCTTCTCTTTTCTATGCGCTGTACCCCGCTTTTTCTGAGTCTTTCCTCATAACTAATTCTGGAATCCCACTATCAGCTTTGTTGCTCTTTTTTGAATCCTTTCCAGCATGTTTATATCTCCTTTACAATTAGGACTCTACACCTGTACACAGTACTCCAATCTAAGTCTAATTAATGCTTTATACAGTTTTACTATCATTTCCTTGCTCTTATGTTTAATATTTCTTTTTAATCATACATAAGGTTGCATGTGCCTTTTTCACTGCTACCCAGACTTGCTCACTCACTTTACCTGTTTGATCTATTATAACCACTAGGTTCCTTTCCTTTTCTATCATTCTAATATTGTTCTCGCCCATTCTGTAATTATGTTCCATATTGGATATCATTAGAGAAGTGTTGGAGCACAATGCAACTATTGAGAAAAGTGATTGAATGCAACAGTGAAAATGTTAGGCTGTTTAATGTCACAGACATAAGAACTGAGCAGGAGAGTATACAAAGTGGTAAAAGTGAAATGCTGGATAAGCCTATAGGGGCCACATTGTGGTATGTGTAATAAAATATGTAGATGGGGAGAAAAAAGGCAAATGAAGGAAGGAGAAAAAGGTTAGAGGAGATAGAACCTAGGTAAACATATGGAAAATGTTTATTGCTTGTGTCCGAAGCCATCCCATGAGGGAGATTAATCTATTTTCCAGCTCAAATTTGATAAACGATATGTGAATCCACAGTACCACTTGATTTTTTTTGTTTTGCATACTTTATTCGACCCAACTGTAAATGGGTACCTGGCATATGACTAACAAGTAAAAGGTAGTGAAGAACAGAACTAGTCACCTTACCTCATACAAGCTATAGCTTAGTATATTGAAGTCTCTAATAACTTCATTCCGCGACAGTGATGTAACTACTATCTGAAATACCACGTCACATGTAGAAATGCTTATGTACAAGCTTATCAGATATCTCATCCATTGCTCCATATGTCACAGTTTATCTTTTATTTATATAGGTATTTTGAAGATAGATTTTTTAAATGGAAACCTATTCATCCATTTATGTCCTGTCGTCGTCATTTGTTGGAACATAAGTTCAACATTGGCTTTCACTTACCCCAACCGGCTTTTAGGACATCTGTTTGTTGGACCAACACTAAATTTGGCCTGCCATAACCAGCTTTTAATCAAGCTTTCCTAAAAGCTGGTTCAACAAATGCAGTGACATGAAAAGTGAAAGTTAATCTTGATTTATGTATGCGCATGTATATATATTATCTATTGGTTTACATATATTTTTGTTTTCATTTTAGTCTCCTTTTCCTGAACTAGACACAAAACTACATGACACTCCATTTAAGGCTTCTCTACCAAGGAGTCCAGCTGTAGGGAATCAGACGGATGAGGTATGGTTTCTATATTTCTGCAAGTTAATAATTAAGGTCTAACTGTAGATAGTGCTGAAGTTTGGAGTAGGCATGAATTAAAAATCTGTTGAGCGATCAAAGCGTCTTTGATGGGCAGCGCATGACTAACAAATCTGTTCTTGAACCTCCATAGCCAGAAATGCAGACAGAGGCCAAAGTATACATGAAGAACGATAATCAAGACAAACAAAAGAAACGGAATACATAAAGAGAGATATTGTTGGTGCCCCAGAACAGGAGGTCTTGGAATGTTTTGTTAGTTCACAAGTGATGACAGCATCATCATCAGACATTTTTTTTTGTCTTAATGATGTAAGTTGCGCTGTATTTGAATTATAGTGAGGAAGAAGCTGCGCTGGTCAGCAAACTCACTTTCTGGTCCCGAACTACTTTAGGCCAGCAGCAAGACTAAACTCAAGATGACTGGGCATAATTCAGGATGCAGGCACTCTGGTCCCACCTCTTTGAGACCACGGGTTGCTTGAAACCTGCGGGATTCGAACCCATGCCATCATCGCTTTGTGAGGTGAGTGCCTTACCTCTCGACTACAGTGACTGTTAAACTTCTGTTTGTTAACATAATGGTAGAGCACTCTCATTTTTCAGGGCAAAAGTACAGGTTCAACTCCCATTACCGGCACACCGCAGTTGACCCAGCTGTAAAGGGTATCAGTCTTACTGTTAGAGAAAGAAAAGCAGTGAGGATGTGAACTGCCACCATCTCATAAACAAGCTGTGGCCTCTAATACTTATTCCCAGACATTGTCTGCTATGGGACAACTTTTTAATTGGAGATCTTTGCTTCACAGGGGGCTGAAAAGGGTTGGCAGATGAAAATGAAAGTCATGTAAAATGCAGAAGTGAAAACAAAATAGGAAACCTACTTATCTGTCATGCTGCTTGTTCCTGTAAACATCAGAATGGACGATGCGCTGTTAGTATCGACTTTTAATTTTTAATTCCACTGCAACACTTAAGGTTTTAATGTCTTTTGATAAGACTGGACAACACAAAAAATGTATCAGAGACAAAAGTAGCTATTGTTAACTAATTTTGGCTTGCTGATGACGAATATGAATTTTAAAAACATGATTAGCAATAGTTTTAAGGGTGGTAGGGGAGGAGCAGCTTCAGTAGGCTGGTGGCTTCACTTCCCAATGCAAATTATCCAGTCCTTCTCTTTTCTATAGCCATGGCGCATAATTTCCCTTGAGCGCCAATTAAATGATGCTATCTGTAGCAGTCATTGCAACCACATCTCCTCCTTGTCACCATTTGTGTTGGAGATTCTGTGAGTGTAAACGTGTAGTTCTAGATGCCTCATGATTACAACAGTGCAGATTATTTTAGTTATTTTTGTGGACAAATAACTTTGCTAATGCAAGGGTGACTCATTACACCAATGGTAAAAGAAACGTACAGAATTAATTTTTTGTTTTGTGATTGGTGACCAGAACTGGTATTGGGCCCCTACATGTATGTTGTCAATCCTGTGCAATGAATTTGTTTTGCTGATTGAACCAAAAAGGACAATATATGTGTTTCCAGTTCCAATAGTGTGCAGGGAACTGACAATGAAATATAATTCGAAATATATTTCACAACTCCTTTATCAGGTGGTATCGAGGACCATGGTATATGTGGAATTGATGTGCTTTCGATCAGTTATTCTGTTTGTTATGCTGCATTTCATGTCTGGCTCAAGTTGTGGGAGATCAATCCATCACGGAGTTCAACATTCCGCGTATCTGCACACCAGAATTCAGTCCAGATTATCACTACTCAAGGACCTTTCTGCTCGGACTGAAGCCGACTTCCTCCTTCCCGCCCCTCCCTCCATAGGAGATTATACCATACTTCTCCCAACCTCGTATTCTCAGCACAGCAAGGGTTACACTGACCAAAAGGTCTACACAATCAGAAGCCTCTGTGGCGGGACACGTAAAAACAGGGAGTTTGACACGGGCAGACACGGAAGGCTCGACACAAACATTGGCTTAACACACTCCTTGCGGCCGTCATTCCAAGACTGGATTAAGTGGCTCCACCTAGGAGGTCTGTAGGGATTTCGGTCGACACGCTACGCCTCAGCAGTTGGACATGGTAATGGTTGATTGACACAACAGGCCTTTGACGCCTACGAGGACATCATTATTATTTACTGACCATGCCAGTGGACATCCGTCACCTGTGAAAGCATCTACATCATAAGATCCTGATTTCGTGCCTATTGAAGTGTCTGCACAGACAAATAAAATTATCCAAAGTGAATTGAATGATCTTGCGAGAGATCTGGAATTGCCAACAAATAAAACAGAGCCTGTTGGAGTCAAGACTGCAGAAATGGAATCTTCTAGAAGCGAATGCACCCGTTTCTATATTTCGTGCTCGGGTAAAAGATTGGCTTCCATTTTTCAAAATGACAGATAACCTCATTGCTTGTAATGATATAGTGGGTCTGATGACAGTTAAACAACATCGACTACACAGGTGATGATTGGAGTTGGTTCATTGGTTCGTCCAAGTTGGTAGTTGTCTCGCCGCAGCGACTCAATTTCAACCAGTGTTCGTAAAGCGATCTCAGTCCCGCCAGGCGGAGCGATAGCGCGGGCTTGCGGAAAACGCTCGCCTGCCTTTCCCCGTAGTGCGAATTGGGTGCGGTTTGTGGCAGTGGCTCCTCCACCGAGGTGCCCTAGTCTGGTCCGTATCAGGAAACGTGGTCCGTCCGTGGTGATTTATCTAAGGCTTATAGCAGAGCTCGACAGTACGTCTCGCTGGTGGTCCGACTCTCGCAAAGAGCTTGTGACCGGCAAATGGAAAGCAGGAATCGTTGCCTCGAGGCCCTGCGTTCTCTCCCTACGGAGAAGGGGAGAAGGGCAGGCCAAATGGTGTCTCTAGTCCCAGTGAAATTCATCGCCGAGGTCGTTGGGATCCGTTCTGCACAGAGCGCTGCCATCCCTCCTCGAGCTAGCCCGGTCGGTCGGTCGTCTGGTACGTGTGGGAGGCCCCTGTCAGGCGGTCCTAGGTCGACGTAGTGAGGGACGGGTGGAACAAACCGTCCGTCCCGTCAGTCGGTCCCTGCGGCCGTCGTCCCAGCAAGGCTTTTTACACACCCTTCCTCCGCCGACCGGTGTGTGCTGTACGTACGTCTCCGACAGATATCTGGTTGATCCTGCCAGTAGTCATATGCTTGTCTCAAAGATTAAGCCATGCATGTCTAAGTTCACACTGTCTCACGGTGAAACCGCGAATGGCTCATTAAATCAGTCGAGGTTCCTTAGATGACACGATCCTACTTGGATAACTGTGGCAATTCTAGAGCTAATACATGCTTACCAAGCTCCGACCCTCGCGGAAAGAGCGCTTTTATTAGTTCAAAACCAATCGTCGTTTCCCCTCGCGGGGTTGCGGCGTCCCCACTGGTGACTCTGGATAACTTTGTGCTGATCGCATGGCCTCATGTGCCGGCGACGCATCTTTCAAATGTCTGCCCTATCAAATGTCGATGGTACGTGACATGCCTACCATGTTTGTAACGGGTAACGGGGAATCAGGGTTCGATTCCGGAGAGGGAGCATGAGAAACGGCTACCACATCCAAGGAAGGCAGCAGGCGCGCAACTTACCCACTCCCGGCACGGGGAGGTAGTGACGAAAAATAACAATACGGGACTCTTTCGAGGCCCCGTAATTGGAATGAGTACACTTTAAACCCTTTAACGAGGATCTATTGGAGGGCAAGTCTGGTGCCAGCAGCCGCAGTAATTCCAGCTCCAATAGCGTATATTAAAGTTGTTGCAGTTAAAAAGCTCGTAGTTGGATCTCAGGCGCAGGCGGGCGGTCCGGCTCGCGCCGGTTCACTGCCCGTTGTCTCCTGCCCTACCGTCTGCCGGCTCTCTCCCACGGGTGCTCTTCGCTGAGCGTCCTGGGTGGCCGGCGCGTTTACTTTGAAAAAATTAGAGTGTTCAAAGCAGGCCTCGGCTGCCTGAATAATGGTGCATGGAATAATGGAATAGGACCTCGGTTCTATTTTGTTGGTTTTCGGAACTGGAGGTAATGATTAACAGGGACAAACGGGGGCATTCGTATTGCGGCGTTAGAGGTGAAATTCTTGGATCGCCGCAAGACGAGCTACTGCGAAAGCATTTGTCAAGAATGTTTTCATTAATCAAGAACGAAAGTCAGAGGCGCGAAGACGATCAGATACCGTCGTAGTTCTGACCATAAACGATGCCGACTAGCGATCCGCAGGAGTTGCTTCGATGACTCTGCGGGCAGCTTCCGGGAAACCAAAGTGTTTGGGTTCCGGGGGAAGTATGGTTGCAAAGCTGAAACTTAAAGGAATTGACGGAAGGGCACCACCAGGAGTGGAGCCTGCGGCTTAATTTGACTCAACACGGCCAACACTGAAATGACTGACATGCCGAGACCACTTCTCTGGGGTCTGATATGGAACTGGTGCTGGATTTAGACCCTCAGAAATCTGGGGTTATGCCCTCTGTGGCTCGGTTGGTCTGCATCCAGTGTTTGATAAAGGAATTGACGGAAGAGCACTATCAGGAGTGGAGCCTGAGGCTAAAATTGACTGAACACGCCAATAGTGTAGAATGACTGTCAAAAGAGAGCACCTTCGTGGGGTCTAATAGTGAACATGTGCTGGTATTAGACCCACGGAAGACAGGTCAGTCTCCAAACCCCCAAATGAAAGAGCGCCTGCTACGGTAATCTGGTCTTTACCCTGCAGAAATCGCAGGCTCCAGAAACTGGGCCATTGACAAACTAAAAGCCCTCTATTGATACGGTCTGGCTAATATTGAACGGGTGCTGGAAATAGACCCTCTGAAGACAGGTCAGCTTTACCCTACAAATGACAATGCTCTGCTACGGTAATCCTGCTACGCCCGAGAGGAGCCGCAGACATTTTGGTTCACGTACTAGGCGGATAAGCCAACGGTTCGAGGTGAGGGATTACGGCCGAACGCCTCTAAGCCAAAAATCCCGCCCAAAAGCAGCCCAGCACGAATGCAAAGGGAGGCTTCGACATGGTGGGGACCTCGGGGTCACGCTCCAGCCCCGCCCGGTCAAGCCGCAGAATGAGGTCTCTGCCGTCCGCTGATAAAAGCGGGCGGGAAGCTGCTCGATATTCACCCCATACAGCGATGAGGAATGCAATCATTTGTAGAAGACTTAGTTCTCGGTCGGGTTCCCTAAGCAGTAGATCAGCTACCTCACTGCGAACTGCTGAGACTCAACCCTTGACCATGTCCGCTCCCTAGGCGGACAACATCTCCGTGCAAGACTAGGTTTGTCACCTGGTCAAATGCACTATTTCGAGAGGAATCACAGGTCGCTGACATTTGGTCCACGTGCTTGGCTGATAAGCTACCATCTGAGGGATTACGGCCAAACGCCTCTAAGCCAGAATCCCACCCAAAATCTCAGCACCGCTAAGATGGGAGGCTACGACATGGCTGGGGCTGTGTCCCGGCCCGATCAAGCCGCAGGAATGCACCTGGTAAAATGCACTCCTTCCTCACTCTTTGCATCTGTCTGCTATCAGTCATTCCAATGGACGCAGAAGAGATGCAGTCCAGCGGACACTGGTGGCAAGCTCCCGGGTGGCGGGGAATGCTAGGCGTACCATCACTGCAGATGAGCCGAGAAAATAGAGCGAGCAAAAAGATACCTCACTCATATGCATATGCTACGTTTCTGGCAGGACGTGACGATCCTGGGAAAAAGTCACACTGGACTGCCTCTCTTCCGGGATAGTACAAACTAGTACATAGTCCATCATATCATTGCTAAACGCTATAGACACGAGTAGGGAAGACTCGATAGTCCTGCAAGACAACTTCCCAAGAGAGACAACTCTGACCAAAAACAACTGCTGCCTTGCAGTTAGGCTGGGGACAGCCAAAGGCTAAGGAGGGCAACCCTACAGAAACGCCTGTTGAAATCGGATGCACTGAGCCACTGGCTAACAAATTAAATCAGTGCAACGTAAATATCGCTGTAAACAGCGTACGAAGAAGAAGGTTCGTCCAAGTTGATCATAAAAGTTGTGCTGCTCCATAATGGTAAAGGTCTACCAATCGGGTATGCAGGTCACATGTAAGAAATGTACAGCAACATGAAACAACTGTTACACACCATCAACCGGGACAAATATAAGTGGGACATTTGTGATGACCTTCAGGTCATTATCTTGATGGGGCGGGGCTACAAGGCTGCACCACATTTTGTACTGTCCAGACAACCGTCGCTGTGGAGATGGAAACTGAACTGTCCAGACAACCGTTGCTGTGCAGATGTGAACTGATCAGAAAACCTTTGCTGTGAAGATGTGAACTGATCAGACAACCTTTGCTATGGAAATAGTACCTAAACTGATTAGACAACCTTTGCTGTGGAGACTGCATCTGAACTGATCATCCGACCTTTGCTGAGAAGAAGGCACCTGAACTGATGGAAGAAGAGGCTAAATCATAATATGATTAGCTCTATTCAACACTGAAAGACAGCTTTTCTTACTTCCAAATGACAACTTACTTTCATAGATACTGCTGTTTTTACTTATGATATTCAATTGTTTATTTCTGGTTTCTTACTCGTATCTGTTTGTTACAAAGAAAGAAGTGTCTTTAACACAAAGTAAGAGGCAACAATATTCTGATCACAATTCATTTCTAACTTCAGCCACCCAGCCTGCCATGGTCCCAGGTTCCAACAGATGATGTTTTTGCATCCCCACAATGGAAGGCCTTAGTCTCTGATCTCGGGGAGGATGCGCAAACGTTGCTGGACATGTTTTCCATTAGGTCTGCCTTGTTGAAAGTAAGTGATACACATACATTAGTACTCAGTTTTTCAACCATGAAATGCCTCTAAGGATGACGCTCACAATGAGTAAGATTACTCTTTTGTGCACCCCGAAAAGGGCGTTAGGTTGCAGTTGCCTTCCTCACATCTTGAGCATGCTGATGAAGGTGGACCGCAGTCATCCGGGCAGTTGTGTTATGGTTGGCTTGATCTGCATGTCGCTCACTACTACAGGGATCATGTTGATCCCTCACCTTATTAGCCAGGCTGCCATGAAAACATCCTGTTTAAAAGGGTGAACTATAAGGAAGTTGGGGTGGGAGTCTTGACCAGTATTTTTTGCCTGACCAACATGTCTCATCAGTTTTGTTTTGCCTGACCAGACGTTAGTCTCCTCTCCTCACCTGGAAGAGTATGGTGAGGGTTCTTCATGAGATTGTGTTAAATTAAAATAAAAGTAAGTCTAAATAATGAATACCTCTGTTAACTTGTGTAGATCTATTGTCCTGGCCATGCTGGGGTTTATGGGAATAAAAGAGCTGACATGCTCGGGGGCACCAGCAGCAAGGGGGACATTGGCAATGATTAGGGGGGACATTTTGAAGTTGATCAATGACCACCCTTTGGGTCAAGACAAGGATGTCGATGAACAAGTGATGCACAGGTTGCAGGATTTTGAAATCATACCTGTGTTCAAATGGGAGGTCGGCACAACAGTGTGTGCAACCAGCAAGCCACAGAAACCATCCGTATCTACACTGTTCACCATTTTCTTGGAGGGACTGTGCACCTATGGGTCTGTGCGTGAAGTACAATGACTTTGATTCTAAACTTTTTGCTTTCCAGATTACAAATTTAAGTCTATTTCCTGCATATTTTTTTCAGCACCTCAGGTCACGACGTGGTTGTTGATTGTGAGAACCTCTAATCTTTTTATTTTTCTTGTGTGTGGATCTAGAGACATATATTAATAAAGAACTTTCGTTGTTTTTGTGAAAAAAAACACAAACATATAGACTCACCCGGTACTAATACTATTATTGTAGTTTACCGTAATGGCTATGTCTGTCACTTCGACTATAAACGTAATTATTGTATCTACATAAACAAACTAAATAATTTACCTCGGAAAAATTTGTTGCAGAAACTTAACTCCCCCATTCTCAATAATGGGTGAATCTTTAAATCCAAGCGAAAACAGAAGAAACCTTTTCCAAAAACTAAAACAAATAAAAAAAATCTTCATTGTTTTCGTCTAACTGTACATGGCGAAAGTTGGAACTCTCTCCAATGAAAAGAGCAGTATGTTTAGCCGTTACTATAGCATTAACCCCATAGTTTATATACGATAAAGTGATGACCTTTGAGCTGGCGGTGTGCAATGCCAATGGGATGGGGCCAAATCACCGTAATCTCACACCGTTGGTCCGAGAAAGGTTAAATAAAGTAAAAGTAGATACAAATAGTTTATACCTCTGGCTGTATGGTTCTACTGTCCTGGCCATGCTGGTGTTTGTGAGAATGAAAGAGTTGACATCCTGGCCTCAAGGGCACCTGCGATGGGGTATTGGCAATGATTAGGGGTCACATTTATAAGTTGACCAACAACCACCTTTTGTATGAAGACAATAAAATCGATGAACCAACAAATATAGGTTGAAGGATTGTGAAATCATTCGCAGGTCAAGCAGGGAGGGGTGCCTGAGAGGATGGTGCAGGAGTGTGTACATCCAGCGAGCTACTAGAACCATCAGTATGTCCGCTTGTCTCTATTTTCTGAGAGGTACTGAGCACTTAATGTGTCTGTCTTGAGTTCAGTGATGTTGATTGACAGTTCATGAATTGCATACCACTATCCAATAAAAGACCATTATCCGACCTCAGAATGTCACCCCAATCTAAACATGGATGCTTTTGAGATGAGAACGTAAACTCATCCACTAGCAAAACCCTCACAATGACCAGGAAATAGATCCACACAAGTTGGCACAACATGAGGACATGCCAGATATTTGTTGAAGACCCGTATTATTTCCAGGAAGCTGGAAAGTTTTGTTGATTGACAGTGTACTGACCCTAGTCTGTTGGACTGCATTTAACTTGCACACGTTACATTCACAGGCTAATAGAAAACTTCTGCAGAGAGGAAAAATACCATTGATTATTGGAGTTATGGAAGGCATAGACATGCAAGGATCAGATGCAAGCTTTGTACTTCGAGATCCTTCAGGTTAGTAACACATGACAATGCTAGCTGTGTTTTAGTTGTGTACTTTTTCTTTATGTTATCAAAGCACAGACCTTTTAGTCACAGAGTCATGTTGGTTATATTATCAGGTATTAACAAAATATTTTGGGCAAGTCAAAAGACACAAAACACTGCTGAAAACAATACTGAAAGGAAAGATGGAGAGCAATCGTTACAGAGGTAAACAACGATATTAGTAGGAAGATAACAACCAAAAGATGGCATGGAAAAGCTGAACATATTGTACCATCAAGACAAGAGACGGATGTCATTGGAGATTCGACTCAACTGACCTACACTATGGTGATGACACTTGAACTGAACCTATCTCAGAAGAAGAAAATGCAGTGGTCAGTAGTTATGTATTTTGTACTTCAAATGCTTCCCCAAAATTATCGTTTTAGGTAAAATGAAAGGAGCTTTGCATCGTGATCTGTTCAAAGATCCATCCACAGCTCTGCAAGCTGGCTCTGTTCTTGTTTTGAGACAGGTAATTTTTATTGCTGTATTGATTTAAAACAGTATGTTTAGCTGTTACTTTGTTCAGGGTTTATACAACTTAAAAATTTAGATCTGGTTTTGGTTTATAATTCATAAACATTAAGTATAACTATTTTTAGTTGCGCTCATAAAAAGTGAAAGTGTCATAACATGCTGAAAGCGCCAGAGTTTATCAAGTTGGGTCATGAATTGATCACAGCTTCAAGACCACTGTGACTGTAAAACTAATTTAAATTGTACCTAAACAATTTTTAATCCAATCCAAGATTTTAGTCCACCACATGAAGTATCTTTGGAAAAACAGAAATTGTTGTTAAATGGAGAATAAAACTTGCATGTCTCTTCTAACAGCTGAATAGGCTAATAACTTATTTCAATGGTTGGTTGATACTAGGGCTGACCATGACATTGGGAACAAACACAGACAATGATTCAGAGTAATGTTATCACAATAATAAGGACTTACACCAGACAGTAGAATAGACAGACATCAAATGCAGAATGAACAAAGCCAGAACAGCCTTCGCTAGCTTAATAAAGTTTTGAACTTTTTGTGTGATGGAAAAAAGACTTCATGAGCCGAGAAATTATTTATTATTTGATCTGGTCAATAGTCATGCACATGTATATTCAATACAAGTCTAATTTTAACTCTGATAGGGACACGCGTGAAAAGCAAAGTGTTAATGCATTGGATTTGATAATGTAAAAATACAAATACACGTGATGAGTAAAGAGATAAACATTTTGTGATATCTTCCCATCCAAATTAATAATATTTGACGCTTCATGCTAATATGTATTTCTATTATAAATACATCATGTCATAGATAAGTTAATTATTGGTCTTGGGATCTATTAATTGTAATTTTAGATCATTTAAATTAATTTTACTTGTGGAAAACAAAATATTTTACATAAAGAGTTGCTACTCTTGCTTTGAACTGTAAAACACACACTTACTGAGTGTGACTTGACTGTATACAATCAATTATGAGAAACATTTTATTTAGGGCTAATAGAACTTAGTTCTAATTTTGTATAGGTCTCATAAGATTTTAAATGTAGTTAAAATTTTGTCTTGAGCTCACAAACAACTAAATTGAGTACTAATTATGTTTAATTCTCATAAAACCTTTAATTTATTGATGTTTTTATTTATAGCATCTGAAATTTAGTTATTAATTTGTTCTTATGTGAAGTGGTTTAGTATACTAAAGTCTTTAAAACTTCATTTCTTACCAGTCTGTCAAAGGACACCCTTTACCTTATATAAAGATGCAGTAGCTAGCAACTTATAACTGGCTGCTTGCATCAGGGTCAGCGACCCATAACTATCAATACCCTATTCCGCTGACATGTGACAGCCCTGAAAACTGATTGCAACTGGCAAGAGATTAGGGATTGATGAGGGAAGGTAACCCAGTCCTAAAAATGTCATTCTGAAATAGGATGTGTCAGGCTGAAAGGCACATATATCACAACCTCGCTCTAAACTATGGCACATCATAAATATCTTTTTCAGGACAAACGTTAAAGAAGAAGAATTTAAAGGATTTGATTCAGTTCTTCTGCGTTCATTCTCAATCTCCCGCTACCAACCAAGCCCTGAACAGGGCTTCGCAAGTAGGAAGAAGTCCAGAGAACAGAATGCGTTCTGTCACTAGTTTACAACTTGACGGCGTTTTTGCACTTTTCGGTCCATCGCATCGGTCTTCGGTGGCTTTGATTCAGTTGTAATTTACTTCAAGTGTCATCTCTACAATGAAGGATGACTGCAATGGACCTACAATATCTTGTCTTAATGGTATACTCTGCCAGATTGACATTAGTCCATGTGTTGATGTAGCTCTCCCACTTAATTTGTTTGCTGTTATCCCATAGCTGCTGAGCATGCCTGCTTTTGGCAGCCGAATGCCATTGTTATATAGATACAGGTCATCTTCAGTTGTTTCACTTCTCCATACAGTGTGTTGGCAATTGTCGGCAGTGCTTGTAAGAATTTTTTCCTTATGTCCGCAAACGCCTTGCACTCAATGAGTAGGTGTTGAATTGTTTCATCAGGATGAGAGCAATGTCTGCACAAGGGCAGGTACTGGAGATTGATGCAGTTCAAGTGGCTATTGTCTCTGGTATGTCCTGTTCGGAACTGAAAGATGAAACTTTGATTTCTTCTATGTAGTTTAATGTCATCATTAGTTTTTGGTTGTGACATTTGGCTAAATACACTGCGACCTGTTGTTCTCGTTGCCCACCTGTTCATCCAATTTCCATGGTATTATTCTTAATAATTTGTTTTACTGTGTGGTAACTGCAGGGTCTATCCAATTGTTATTTCGAGGCTCCTGTTTTTGCCAATCTGTTGGCCATCTCGTTCCCTAGTAGCCCACTATGTCCAGGGTTCCTTTGCAAGGTGACATTTGACTGACCGTGGTCAGTGATGATGTAGTTGATCACCCTTCCAACCAAGAATATCTGCTTTTCTTTGTATGGGATGTTCTTCAAGCACCCCCAGAACCGACTTGGAGTCACTAAAAATCACAAAGTCCATCGGCAACAATTCACCCAAGTCAGGCTGTTGGTGCAAAATCTCAACTGCTGTTTTTATAGCTTCGGCCTCCACTTTATCATTTGAATGGTTTTCGCCACATGAATCACAAAACTTGTATTTGGTCCCATCTGGGTATTTCATATGGATACCATACCCTGGAAAAGATGTAGATTTGAATGCTGATCCATCCGTATAGACCAGGACTGCCGATTATGGGTAGCTAGAGGCTGTCTCCAAGGTACATGTCTTTCAAATATATTAGGTGTATTCTCTTTGGTGTCTGCCTTTTCTGTCAGGTGTGTTTTTATGACTGGCAGGCGAAGATTTTCCCAAGGGGGTGGTCCAAAAAACCTATTTTCCGTTTCTCTCTCCTCTTGTAGATGGTGAATATGGCTTTCCTCTTCTGCTACATCTAGTGGGAACAATTGCTTCAGTCATCTCTTTTGCTTCCAAGTATCTATTTGTACCATATTTGGATGGCCATCTTCTTGTCTCTTGTATATCTCTACCTCTTCAGTCAGTGCCCACTTTCTTCTGATCACTAGTGGTTCTATGTTTGCCTCTATTTCGCACGCCGCTGTAGGTGTTGATCTCATCCCCCACAAATTAGTCTGAGAGCTTGATTCTGCACCTGATCAATAGGTGAGATGTTATTTGTACCCACAGTGGTCTATATGGGAAGACTAGTCCATCACCGGTGGTACATATCCATGGTCTCTCCCACTTACAGCGTCACCCTCCTCTTGTCCGCTTACATTCAACCTTCCTCTCCAGTATTGTTTTCAATAAAGTATCATGTCTTGTTATATGACCAAAATATTTTACTTGCCTAATTTTAATGTCTGTCAAACGTTCTCTACCCAAGCCTTCTCTCCTCAGGACGTTACTATTTGTTTGTTTCTCTTTCCACGAAATGCGACATGTTCTTCTGTATAACATTTCTTCTTCTTCTTCTGCGTACACAGTCAGACAGTAACCATTATTTTTTCGAAAAAAGCGGCGGTCATCCTGAGACTCTCGTCGCTACCATAGAGCTTGTCTTGCAGTTCCACTGGCAATGGCCACATCTGCTCTCTCTGATCCTCGTATGTCGGGCAGTTCTGCAGCAGATGTTCAGTGGTCATTTTACCAGTACCGCACGGGCATTCGTCGGTACACCCTATCTTCAATTTGTTGAATAGGTGGTACCTCAGTCTGTTGTGGCCAGTGCGAAGTCTGAAGACAACGACCTGCTCTCTTCGGTTCAACTGGTAATAGGCATCGTTTTTGGTGTAACCAGTATGTTCGGTTTCCCATTGTGTCATGTATCTGGCTTTGATAAGCCGTTTTGACTCTTCGTACGTCATACTGGTATCTGTTTGTGGTAGCCTTGCACCTTCTTTTGCCAGTCTGTCTGCCTCCTCGTTGCCTTGGATGTTGCAGTGTGACGGAACCCACTGTACCACTACCCTTTATGGTGCGGACTGCTGGCACAGTTTGCAGAGTGCTGCTCTTAAGTCATTAAGCTCAGTGTTTTTCTGGCTTTTTAGCGCTGTGACTACGGCGAGAGCATCTGTCAGCAGGACTATATGGCTCTCATTTTCACTGTGTGTTACCATTTCTTCCACTGCCGCCCTCAGTGCCTCTGCCTCCGCTCTGAAATTGCTTGTGTACTTACCAGTAGCGAATGACAGTGTTATTTTTCTGCCATTTGGTAGGTTCAGGAATGCTCCTGCCCCTCCGTTCTGTGTAGTGTTTGTTACAGAACCGTCGGTGTATGCATGGGTCCAGTCCATGCTTGGGTAGCTTTTCGTTATGAAGCTTAGGGAAGTGTCTCTCCTTTCTTTTTCAGTCTGGCAGTTTTTGTTTGCAATACCTGGTATATTTTCTACCACCTCTGGAAATATATCCTGCCTCCAGGTAGGTTTTCGTACAGTAGTGATGGGTTTTGGTGTTGTTAGTGCGTTTATGGGATCTTCGTGCATCTTTGCTTTGGCTATTTCTGCAAAGTTTCTCCGCTTTAGTTTCCCATTTCCCAAATTGTTTAGTCTCTGGTACATTGGATGGTCCGTCAGTCTTCGGAGTTTCTCTGACTGCAGCTGGGCTCTGCAGTCTCTTCTATCGGTCATGGATTGCAGTTTTGTAATCTTTTCAAGTTCTACAATTGGCGTTGACTTCATGCCACCTGTTATAATTCTCATGGCTTGGTTTTGAAGTTTGTTAACTTTATCGAAGTTTGCCTTCGCTGCTGTTGTCCATGCCGCAATGCCATACTCGAGAACTGGTCTCACTCTTCCAGTGTACAGTTTCTTTAGTATGCCTTCGTCTGCTCCCCAGCTTGTGCCAGCAAGTTTCCTGATGATCACCATTCTTTCTCTGGCTTTCATTCGGTTTCTCTCAATCTGACTTTTCCATGTCATGCGCCGATCAAATGTGACTCCCAGATAGGTTGGGTTGTCGTTTGGCTGCAGGATTTTGCCATTTAGACTTAATTTGGTACTTTGGGGTTTTAATGAGAGCGAGAATATTGTGCACGTGGTTTTCTCCTCGTTTATTTTGACCAGCCATGAGTTCGCCCACTCTTCCAGCGATGTTAGGGCCGTCTGCATCCGATTTCTTGCTATGGTGAGATTCTTTTCAGAGGTCCACATAGCCAGATCGTCTGCAAACATTGAGCTATGGACTCTTCTTGGTATATTGGTATAACATTTCAAGGGCGTCTATTTTATTTTTAAATTGTTTATTCATAGTCCACGTTTCAGCACCGTATAATAATGTTGAATATATATAACACCTTTTGAGTAATTTTTAATGTATAGGTAATTTACTTGGATGCCAATATATTACTCATTAAATTAAATACACTTTTGGCAATTCTTAGTCTCTGCATCACTTGTAAATATCTGTCCCAGATACAAGTAGCTGTCTTTCTGTTCTAGTATCACGCCGTTCGCTCGGATATTAGTTTTTGGCTGCACATTTGTTTTGGTAAATAAAATAACTTTTGTTTTATTGTTAATGTCTAAACCATATTCAATATTTCTGGTGATGATTGTCTCCACAAGTTCTTGCATCTCTTTCTTACTTTCAGCCAGCAATACAGTATCACCAGCAAATCTCAGATTATTGATTATTCCTCCATTGTTGTTTAGTCCAGACACTCCTTCAATCTATCTGAAGTGTCTCACTGTGTGAAGGTTAAAAAGAGAAGGGAACAACACACATCTCTGTCTCACATCTGTTTGGATATCAATATTCTGTGAGTAATTCTTGCTGGAGCTTGCTGTTGTCACCTGCCCCCAGTACAGGTTACTGAGACACACATAGACACTCTTTTATACTTCTATAAACTTTTCTGCCAGTGTCCGAAGACAAAGTATAGCTTCTCTAGTGCCACTGGTCTGCCTGAAGCCATATTGTTCAACACATACTTCAAAATTGATTTTAGTTGTAATAATGCTCTTTGAGTTTGTAAAGTCATTCATCACTAGTTTTTGATTCACTTGAGATTGTAACACCTACACAAAATTTCTGTTACACCTGCTTTTCTTTCAGGTGAGCGTAATAAGTCCATCAAGCCGAACCCACTACCTGAACATCACACCTGCAAATGTTGCCCTCATTTACGCAGTCCACAGAGAAGCAGTATCAATACGACAATGGTGTAATTCATCGTCTCTGACAATGGACACGAAACTCACTGCAGACGCCTCAGAGTCATGTATTCTTAGTCAGATCATTGAAGATTCAAAGCAAGAGGTGGCTGACAGGAATTTTCATCAGGGAAATGAAACTTGTGGGTCTCCATCTCTGCTGCGGAGATCAGGTGAATTTCATTTAAATCGCAATTTAAACAGCAAATACATGCCGTTTTCTGCTACCAGAAATTCACTAGCTTTAACAATGCACGGAAATAACAACATACCTTTTGGTGCAGGGAGCAGTAAAGGTGTCTCACCTATATTTACCTCTGCTCATACTTTTGTAAATGTAACACCTTCAAGGAATGTAAATAGCTGGTACACAGGCCATTCCCCTGGAAACACAACTGAGAGCTTTAGGCAGCCTTCCTCTAAACGAGTTATGTCCCCTGTCACACCAGTGCTTGGGTCTAATTATGTCTCAGCCAGGGCGGATAGAATTTCATGTAATGCTGATCTACATAATAAATCAGCAGTGATTGGTTCTGGGTTGATGCCCACAATACAAAGGAGTCTGCTGCCCAATAGCCCTGATGAGGCACTGAGAAAAGAGAATAGCCTAGGATATAATAACAGATTTGATGGCGACTTTCCAGACACTGATGATCAAATGATGATTCATATGTGTGATGAAGTTTCGAACCAGTCACCAGCTCAGAGACACAACAGAGACACTGATGATCAAATGATGATTCATTTGTGTGATGAAGTTTCGAACCAGACACCAGCTAAGAGACATAACAGACAGACAATCAGTAGTGTACTGAACCACCCCGAGAAGCTTAGTGGGCACAGTGGAAGCATTGCTGGTGAGTCCATGTCCGCAAATATTATTAGCAAAGTGTTTCAAGACTGTAGGAAAGAAAATCAGAGAGTTGATGGTCAAAGTGTAAATGATTATAAACTAGCCTCTCATTTCTCAAATGCTGGAAATAAATTTATTTCAGCAGGAAATGGTAGTATTCATTTGAAATCAGATGCCACCGATGCTTCTGACACAGACACATCTCAAAATAACGTAGATTTATCACAGTCTTCAAGCATTGGTAAACAATTTTCTTTCAAGCGGGGCCAGACTCCATCCCATTTATCATTGCCATATATAGCGGCCAAGCGTCCGATGTTTGATGCAGCTAATCAGAATTCAGCCAGTTATATGAAAAGTCCATTCAACAATAGACCAGAAGTTAACTCTCGCCTAATGTCAGATTTGGAAAATAAGGAGCGAATGTGTCACCAGAATTCTTTCTCTGCTGTAACAAATATCCATTCGGTGGTACAGATTACACATTCTGCAGTATCTGGTGTCAGACACACTGTGCCCAGCGTTAAACCTGCAGAAAACAGCTCAACTATTCAACTTAAAACGAGAGGCCGTGACTCAAAATCTACTGATCAGAAAGCCAGTATGTTCCAACATTGGGATGATGGTAAGTTTTATCAAGCAATAGTAAGTTATTCTTGTTTTGTTATCATACATTTTCCACTTTGCATAACCTTAATCTCTGTATATGCTCAAATATCAAGCTGAGAATGTACTGAAGCTGCAGAACTACTTTATCCATATTTACATGGATAAAATGATACAGTTGGCTAACACTCATGAAGAGTCCCTTAATGAACTGTTGTTTGCTGATGATCAGGTCATCTTTTGCCAAAATGGAGAAGACCTGAACTTTCTCCATTTTGCTTGTAACGAGTATGACATGAAGATCAGCACAGACAAGACAGAACTTATGTTGATTTCATGTGAACAATTACAGATAAGTTTCCACATCAGTGACATTGGTATCAAGCAAGTATGGGAGTTCAAATACCTCTGATGACAGAGTGGACAGAGAGCTTGTACGTAGAATTCAGAAGACGCACAATGTCCACTATCAAATTGTACTAATTTTTAAACACCATAGAGTGCTTCTTTCAACTATGAGGAGGCTGATAAATACACTATTTATTCCTACATTGTGTTACCAATTTCAGTCTTTGTCCTTACTAGCAACCCATAAGAGTAAGATCCAGAGCTGTGAGATGTGCTGTGTGAGAAGTGCAGCCGGAAAGACAATCCGTGACCAATCCGCAACACCACACTGAGGCAGACAGTGGGGACAAACCCAGTTAGTACCTACATTGACTGTTAGTAAATCAAGTGGTTTGATTATTTAGTCAGAATGCATTATGACCAGCCTGCAGCAAGAGTATATCGTATGCAGGTCTCCGGTCCATAAGCAAGGGGCAGACCACAACATCACTCTGACACTCAGGAAGCTACACCTAACGACAGCACAAGCCCGCCACTTGGCGATAACAAGAAATCTACGCATCCCACCTCTCTGCAACGCCATATGGCAAGAGCAGTAGGACAAACGACGATGAAGAAGCAGACTTAACGGTGCTGACTTCTGGAAAGTAACCGAAATAAATTTCAAAATTGTCATCTTTTCACACATCCTGTTGAAGGATGATTCATCTAGTTTTTTTGACAGAACACCATATCTAACAAGAAGCTGCTTGTCCATAGCAACAAAGAAGATATGAGCTGCATCATAACCATTCGCTGCTAGAGTAGAAGTGACCATGTCCGAAGATAAGAGAAGTTGATTCTGTCACTACAACCGCCATGCTATGGTCGCCCAAGAGGGAATGCCAACCTAAATAACGAGGAAAAACCATATACGCTGAAGGGAGAAGAATGAATCTAAGCTGGAGCACTCTATGAAGTGTGGTTGCAGATAAGGTGGAGGGGATTATGTTACTGCTTTTAACCTTTACGCTCCAACATTATTTTGTCAGAATTTTACTATTGTTGTTGACTTGAAGATTCTGTAACCTTTTTTATTTGCTGGTCTATAGATATGATTTTGTTGTGTGTAGAGACATGGATTAATAAAGAACTTGTTGGTGTTATCGTTTTTGTTGTGTGTGTAAGTTTCTGAGATACAAGAAGATGAAGGTGAATATGTTGAAAAACAGCACAAACGTGTACTCCCCTGTTTGTGAAGAAAAAATTGTCCAAGTTCCACAGAGGATGGATAATGTTTACAAGATGGGCATATCTGGTACTTTCCACTATAAACTTATTTACAATATCCGCATAAACAAACTAAAGAGATTTACTTCAGAAACATCTAATTGCAAAAACTTCCCAATTCTCAATAATGGGTGACTCTTTAAAACCAAAGGAAAAACAGAAGAAATGACTTCCAAATCTCTAAAACAAATTTCAAATTTGCCATTATTTTTAAACCGGACAGGACGGACGTTTAACTCTCTACAATCAAAAGAGCAGTATTTACAGTCAATTTCTACAGAAGGATATAAACCTACATTATGACAATAACCTCAATAACTAGTAAATGTAACGAGTTTGTTTGGATAACATTAGGGCAAACAACACAGCTGCCTTGACTAAAGAGATGTTAGTTCAGCGCATGAACTGCAGCGGTCACCAACACATAGCTGTCAAGACTCTTCTACACCTCCATGCGGTGATCCTGGATAACAAGGCTACAACAGAGCAGACTGGCTAAGGAGAAAGTATCGAAGAGGGAATGCTAACCCGGTACTCAAAAAATGCTTGCTGAAGTCAGATGTGTTGGACCGAAAGGTGTAAATATCGCAGTCAAGCTGTAATCCCTGACACAACGCATACTGCTCTCTGGACTACATTCTGCTACTTTAGCCCTTTTCAGGGTTTGGTAGCGGGAGATTGAGAACAAACCAAGATCCGAGTACGGTCAAAGTTTTTTTCTATCAGGATTGAAATAAAAAGCTGATCAACTGGCGAGCCATCTTTGCTGCTCAGAATGTTGTGATGCTGTGACATACATGTTATAAGTGATTACTAAGGAGGGTTGGGCGTGGGAATGCCTACTTCACCCTATAGAAACTAAGCCACGAAAACTTCAATAGGTACAGACAGGTCAACATTTGTTGGCTTAGCAGTTATTTGTTGAAGACATATGCTCCACAGGGAGCAAAATAAGGTTTTGATTGAAGTAAATCCAGATTTGCTTTCAACTGTCTTTTTGTCCATTGTGTAACTTACCAGTACTATCTCAGGTGTTTACAATGAGATTGTTCAGTCCTAATATAAAATGGCTCTTGCTATATGGCTTGGAAACGTGGCATACACCAAAGATGCCAAATGCAGACTGCAGATCTTCACCAACATACATAGATCTGTGGCAAGGTACTCAGCAATAACCAATACAGCTAGAGATAACAGAGAATATGGAGATGGCTAAGACACGCCATCAAAAATATACCTAACAATATAACCAACCATGTCTGGATTGAAACATACAGGGGAAAAGCAGAATGAGGATATATGAGGCGTGTTCAAATGAAACTGGACCGAATTGCAACGTCCTCCTTTAAACATCATTGTTAAATATCATATTCCCTGCTCCTGTAGAACCTGAAGGAAACGTTATTACATTGACAAGCGATGTAATCTGACCACATCAGCTGTACATTCACTAGCTTAGTAATGTGCATGCAGAAACTTTTTTCTTCATGGAAATGTTTCATTTCTCCACAGATTTAAACGATGACCTGCTTCTTTCCCAGCTGTCAGATGAGTTTTGACCACGAGAAACCTGAAGTTTCCTACACTCAGTTCTTGTCAAAAGATAAAGTGGATAAGATAAGTAGCAATGCAACCAGGTAATATTAACGTAAATCTGGCATGCTATATATTTTGGCAGACTGGCAATGCAGCAAGCAGGCGCAAATTAAGACATAATCTCATTTGAACAAAGCCAGGGCTACTTTTGCCAGGACAAAATCAATTTGGAATTCCAGCATACACAGCAGAGAAACAAAGGCAAAACAATAAGTACCATGTCAGCAGTTCTGCTCTATGATGGAGGATGGCCCAGAAAAATGTTTCTGAAATTATCAACTTTTTATTTGTTTTGTTGTCATAGAATCAAAATTATTTTCTTAAACAAGACAGATAACCGCATACTCTTACTTTGAACAACATATTTATAAAAGTGGAAGTAGAAATAGTTTGGATGTGTCATGAGAATCAGTCCTAATATCCCTGTAAGGGAGCCCTGACATTCACACCAGAGAGAAAAAGAAAAAAAAAGGAAAGTCCAAGTACAAAAATGATGGAAGATGAATTAAGGGATGTGTCCTTGACATGGAACACTACGAGAAACGCTGTACAGAACATAGGAGCATAGAAAGTATTTACGGAAGCCTCGTGTGTCGTAGAGCACGATGAGATTTACGTAAACATATAGTTTATTTCGGTTTTATTGCATAGGATTGCAATTCTTAATGTCATTTCATGCAATACAGAATACAAAATATATTTGACAATTCCCTGACTTGTTTCTATATTAAAGAGTTTGTGTGTATATGTATTATATATATGTTGTTAAATGAATGCACTTAATGAGTCCACTCTTTTGTGCAGGGAAGGAAGACTTAATATCTGGTCAGGCACGATATACTGATCAGACATGTTAGTCAAATATACTGGCCACGACCCTCACCTCGGCTTCCTTGTAGCCCTTCCTAGAAACGGGCTGTTTTCATGGCAGCCTGGCTAACGACAAAGTGAGGGATCAACGTGATCCCCTTCATCAGCATGCAAGGCATGTGAGAAAAGCTACAACCCACCACTTAACGTCTTTTTTATGGCGCACAAAAGAGTAATCCTACTCATTAAGGGCATTCAACAACAACAACTTTTTTGTGCGCCCTTAAAAGGACATTTAGTGTCAAGTTGCGGTAGCTTACCTCATATATATAGAAACTTCAAATGAAAACCTAAATAAAAATGTTCTTCTAAATTCATTAAGTGGCTCTCAGATGTATCATTTTTCTGGCATGATCTGCACCCACATATCAGACAATTTGAAACTGGAGAATATCATAGATTTTGTGCTGTGCTGAACCATAACTGGTGTCCTGAAATGTAGCTATTTAATTCACAATTTTCTCTACTATTTTTCATCATCAAACAATTAACTGTTGCAATGGACTCTGGTGTCACTAGTCAGTGGGCCTGACACGGTCAAGAGCAATCTGTTTAGGAGCTTCCTACTCCACTTATATTCTTGAAACAGTCATTAACTAAGTAAATGCAACTATATTAACATTTTTACAAGAGCGCGAACCAGAAGTTTGTTGTGTCTTATTTTTCGGCACAGTCCATATGCCTGGCAACACACATTGTCCACCTACCCACTAGCTTGTGGATGTCCAACACTCTTTGTCCACCTGTCCACTAGCTTGTAGCTGTCCCAACACACTTTGTCCACTAGCTTGTGAATGTCCAATAGTCTTTGTCCACCTGTCTACTAGCTTGTGGATGTCCCAACATACTTTGTCCATCTGTCCACTAGCTTGTGGATGTCAACACACTTTGTCCACTAGCTTGTGGATTTCCCAACACTTTGTCCACCTGTACACTAGCTTGTGGATGTCCAACACTCTTTGTCCACTAGCTTGTGGATGCCCTCTAGAAAGAAGTTTTTTGGTGTGTCCTTTAACCAATTTTGCTCCGCCTCATCAGCTGCCTTGGTACCCATCTGCTACACACCTTCCTATAACTGAGGTCATCATGGACAATTTTGTGCGCATCGTCGTAGCTCATGTTTAAATCTATGACTATGTCATCAATAATGACTAGTCTGTTGCCACGGACTAGCTGGTCGTCTGCTGTTTAGCTGTGTCAGTTACTACGCTTGCTGGTCTCCCACACCGCGGTTCATCAAACATGTTTTGTCTTCTGTTTTGAAATCTTGCTACCCATGTAGGCTTTCCTTTGACTCTACTGAATCTTCATTCTTCTGTAGACTTAAAAACGTTTCATACTCTCCACTACTTGGAACAGGTAAAGAGTTTCTCCTATCTAGGTCATATAATAACGGAAGATGGTAGCTGTGATAAAGAAATCAGAAAGAGAATAGGTATGGCCAAGATGGTATTCTACAACATGCGACACATACTGACATCCAAACAGGTAAATCAGAATTTGAAAATGAGAATTGTCAGGGGTTATGTATACTCGTCATTACTTTATGGCACAGAAACATGGACAATGAATAACAAGTTCAAAAAGAGTATTGAAGTCTTCGAAATATGGGCATGCAGAAGATTGAGTAGCATTTCTTGGAAAGAGGAGAAAACAAATTTGGAGGCATTGGAAAAAGTTGGGGGTGAAAAGAGAATTAATGACTGAAATCAGGATTAGGCAGTTACGTTATTTTGGTCATATAACAAGACATGTTGAAGACCATACTAGAGGGTAGGGGGGAAGGCAGTCAACGGTTTTTAAATGGATGGATAACATCTGGAGATGAACTGGAAAAAACCTCAGATTGTACCATTATGGCAAGAGATAGAGTACACTGAAGATCCATTGCAGCCGACCTTCGATTCGGATATGGCACTTGAACTGAACATACCCTCTGACAGCAAAAAAAGAGTAACACATCGTTGTTTCACAGTTCAAGTCGCCAGAAGGGCTTCTCGATCCGTCATAATTCCAGGATGGAGTATTTCTGAAGAGCCAATTTGTGTCCTGAAATAAGATTCTCAGTTGTATGTACTCTTCCATGCACTTTATAATAAAATTCCTGTTACTTAATGTCTGTCCCACGTTCTTCCTGCACTGGTAGGCATCCATCACCGTCCTGAAACTTTATTCACAGATGAATTTCAATAGGTTTCACTTCTAGGTAGCTCAACAAACTACTACCAGAATGCTACTTTCTTTCGTGTTTGCCACTAGTGAGACAACAGTTTCTTAAACAGCTTTTAGGACATGTGGATTGTCTGCCCTGTAATGCCACCTGCAGGATTTCCTTGTAATTTGTAGCAGTAGTATTGTCTACTTACATGTTCTAGTAGGCTGCAGTAGATCAGACCCAAGAAACCAACAAACTGCATTATTTCACACGAGAACTGGTCACTGCAGACTACTAGAACATCTATACCGACTAAAGACCTCACACACCGGTGAATGCCCATGTGGAACAAGGGGCCAGAATCCTTAACACATTCTACAGGAATTCCCACTCTATAGTGAAATGAGATGCCAGATGATGCGGAGCAAAGCCGTGGAGTAGCCTCTCTGATCTGGTGAAGACTGCAGATTTAATTATGGTGACTGGCCTGCAGATATATCATGACCAAATATCCTTAACACAAAGAAGAACATGACAGTAGCATATTTTCTTTCTAATTGCAAAGGTTTTAATTTAAAGCCCCCTCGAATACAGATATATTGCCAAATTGACTTGATAACATTGTTAAAGGGCAGGGAATACGATATTTAGTTTTTGAATGATGGGCCAGATGTTTGTGATCGCTGATACAAAACAAGTCATGTGTAATCGTATTGCAGAGCCCAAGCCCGTGTTTATAAGCGGAGCACCCCTAGAAGACCTTGTCGGTTATGTCTACCTCGGCAGCCTCCTCAACATGGAGAACATGAAGCCAGAGATCGCAAGGTGATGGCGTGCAGGTTGGGTCGCCCTCAACTCCATCAAGATGGCAGCAGATGCCACAAAAAACATCAAACTGCGACCCAACTATCATGCTGGCACTGTGTTACGACAGCGAAACATGGCCACTAACGAAAGCACTAGAGAACCAATTACGGACAACGCACGCCTCACTTGAACGAAATCTTGTAGGACAGACGAGAGGGGGGCATTCACAATTCACAGACATTCAGCAGTATATAAAGCATTGAAAACGCTGTTGGTATGGCCACATCACAATAAGGAAATACGAGCGATAGAGTTCCACAATTACTCTGTGGTATCCTCTGGTAAAGAAGAGACTGCACGGTTGACCACCCAAGAGACGGTAAGACTTAATAGAGAGGACCAACAGCATTCTTGACCCCATATAAAATAAACAGCTGATCCAATGATCAACTCGTGCCAATGGAAACAAAGTTGCGACTTGCACTAGGTCAATCACCTTGTTGAGAACGGGTCGATTACGATGAATGTGAAATTTTGAAGTGAATCATCCACTTCCTCTTAGATAACAACGCTGCACTAAATAAATTGGCCATGAATCAGATTATGAAGTTTTAAAATAATATGCGAGCTCAGCAGAGATGGGTCCCTGAGATAAAGGATCAGAGCTGCGTACAGCTAGCGAGCTATGGAAACCATTAGTATCCCCACTCGTCGTTTTTGACTGAGATAAACTTGACACCTATGTGTCTCCCCAGAGTGCAATTATGTCGATACTTAATTTGGTTATATCAGCTTCGTCCTTGACTTGTCGTTGTAAACACTAGCAAAGCCAGGTACCAATTTCAAGCTTTTAAAACTGAAGTACGCAACGACTTGGAAACGTTATGTTCTGAATGAGAAGCCCTAACTATGCCACTCCGACATTCCTAAATTAGGTATTTGAAGGCAAGTGTGGGATGTTACAAGCAATATGCAAATACTCTGTTCAATTTGTTTTGCTTGAATAGCCCTGACCTCGTGTAAGATTGGAGGGCTTATTAGGATCAATAAAGAGGTCGCAGGCATAAATCCTAGTTGCCAACAAACAGGATGCATATGGAGATCTTGTACTCTAGCTAGCATTGAAACGGGTGTCAGGAAAAGCTGGTGGCAGGGATAGAATGGTGATTGCTAATTAATGTTTTTTTCTGGTTTCCGTACACACTTCTGGGTAAGCAAGGACCGACAGAAGCGCAAAGAATCGAAATATTGTAAACATCTAGACATGCCGTAAGAGGTTACTAAGGAGAGTTGTGCACGAGAACGGCTACTCTTTTAGGAAATATGATCCACGAACAGCAGAAACGAAGACCTTCACACTGCAAGACAGACGAGGAACGACAAATACAAGCATGAGTTGGGCACCTTAGCCTGTAGAAACTATATACCACAAGAAAAATTCACTTCTTGATCAATGCTTCCAAAAATTATCAGTCGCCGGTATTAATAAGGCGTCAGATACTAGACACAAAATGTTTGTCATTGCCGTTTTGGACTAACAAAATATACAACTTATCGTCCTTTTACTGGTTTTGAAGACTCTGCAGAGTCTGTATATAACCAGTTTCTTCTACGTCATGTCTTGTTTAGTTTTTTCTGTAATCCCATGAGGTCTTAGGGGCATCACTCAGCGTGTGATCAATTGGCCTTTTCGTCTTGCTAATGAGGCATGGTCCAATTGCATACTGTGTGTTTGTGTATGTAAGGATGTCTGTTATTGGTCTCGTGTAAATTTCCTAGCCACACAAACCAGCCATGTTAGCCAATCTGGTGAAGTTCTCCGGGTGCACTAGACCGTACAAATACATCACACTGTAGCCGAAATCATCATGTAGCATGTCCTTTGTAGAACGTCGCTCCCATCACAGTCTGTCTGAAAGAAACTCGTTCTCTTGCCAAAACTCCAGCCTCCGCCACAGTCATATCCAGGCACTCCTGAATATCTGGGTGCCATCGTCTTCTTGGTTTACCCCTTCCTCTTTTGCCTGGCACCATACCTTCCATCACCGTTCTCTTAAGACCGGTGTCTCTTGATGTGACCAAAATATTTGCATTTTATAGCCAAATAACCGAAATACTGTTTCAAATAGTCGACGACCCAGCACGTAAACACCACAAAAAGAACGAACTAATCAAAATGGAAATCCGTAACGCATGTTCGTGGACACAAGTGTACGTCGTCGACTAATATGAATTCCAGTCAAATAATTGGCATTACGACGTCCGTGATGGACTAAAACACGAGCGCAAAATTAGACCCACGACTTGTTAAGCGTCATCTTTTACTGCTTTCTTCAGCAAATGTAGACGTTTTCTCGCTTAGGTCTCGATTGTTAACGATTTTCTAACAAAGACATTAACAATCGGCTCTACAGAGTGAACTAGTCATGATGCTCTATGTTCTGATCTGGACACGGAGTAAACTTTCTGTTCTGCTGGCTTTCCGTCGTTTTTTAAAATGTTTTTATTTTCATTTTATACTTTTTGTATTATTTTTGTATGTTGGATTTCTTCTTCTTCGGCGATCGTCATAAAAAAGGACGTTGTTACGGTGTGTCGTAGTTTACTGCGATACTTGGAATCCTGGTATTCAAACAGATATGTTTGGAAAAACAAAACGGAAAGCCTAAACCTGGACAAAGAAGGGAACAAGCCATGGAAGCTAGTCAGAGCCATGAACGACAAAACCCCGTCAAACAAACAAATTACCATCAAGCAGGGCGAAAACTTGCTCACCGGTAAGAAAGCCGCAAACGCTTTTGTCGATCACTATGCCAGAGCAAACCACATCGAGGTCCCTGCAGATAGGCATACAGACATTAGCGAAGAGCTAAAGGGACACGACAACATCAACACGGCACCAGAAGAGCATATGATGGCCAAATTAACAATGAGCGAAATGGAAGAGGCTATGAGAACACTAAAGAAAAGGAAATCTCCCGGAAAAGACGGGATAACAAACGAAATGCTGATGGGGCTGGGCCAAACAGCGAAGAGGAAACTGCTATCGGTCCTGAACCAAAGCTGGAAAAGGGGAATTGTACCACAGGTATGGAAAGACACAGTACTTGTACCAGTACCAAAAACAGGAAAGGACAAAACAGATCCAAATGGATACAGGCCCATCAGCCTACTGAGCTGTGTCGGCAAGCTGATGGAACGTATGATAAACACCAGACTGATGTGGCATCTGGAAGAAAAACGAATACTAATTCCACAGCTAGCCGGCTTTAGACAGCACAGATTCACTGAGGACCAGGTCATCCTCATAGCCCAGGAAATAGAAGATGCCTACCAGGCACAGAAACACACAGTAGCTATTTGGGTGGATCTGGAAAAGGCATTTGACAAAGTCTGGAAAGATGGACTTAGAGTCAAGCTAAGAAGAAGTGATGTTTGTGGGAAAATGTACAAGTGGATCAACCACTACCTCAAACAAAGAACGGCCAGAGTCCAAGGGCAGATGGGCAAAAAGGTGACACTCGAGCAGGGAGTACCCCAAGGGAAAGTACTGTCACCCACACTCTTCCTGGTATACATAAACGACATTACAGAAAATATACCAATAAAAGTCCATAGCTCAATGTTTGCAGACGAACTGGCTATGTGGACCTCTGAAAAGAATCTCACCATAGCAAGAAATCGGATGCAGCAGGCCCTAACATCGCTGGAAGAGTGGGCGAACTCATGGCTGGTAAAAATAAACGAGGAGAAAACCACAAGCACAATATTCTCGCTTTCAATCAAACCCCAAAATACCAAATTAAGTTTAAATGGCAAATTCCTGCAGCCAAACGACAACCCAAACTATCTGGGAGTCACATTTGATCGGCGCATGACATGGAAAAGTCAGATCGAGAGAAACCGAATGAGAGCCAGAGAAAGAATGTCAATCATGAGGAAACTTGCTGGCACAAGCTGGGGAGCAGACGAAAGCATACTAAAGAAACTGTACACTGGAAGAGTGAGAACAGTTCTCGAGTATGGCATTGTGGCATGGACAACAGCAGCAAAAGCGAACTTCGATAAAGTTAGCAAACTTCAAAACCAAGCCATGGGAGTTATAACAGGAGGCATGAAGTCAACGCCAATTGTAGAACTTGAAAAGATTACAAAACTGCAATCCATGACCGATAGAAGAGACTGCAGAGCCCAGCTGCAGTCAGAGAAACTCCGAAGACTGACTGACCATCCAATGCACCAGAGACTAAACAATTTGGGAAATGGGAAATTAAAGCGGAGAAACTTTGCAGAAATAGCCAAAGCAAAGATGCACGAAGATCCCATAAACGCACTAACAACACCAAAGCCCATCGTTACTGTACGAAAACCTACCTGGAGGCAGGCTATATTTCCAGAGGTGGTAGAAAATATACCAGGTATTGGAAACAAAAACTGCTAGACTGAAAAAAAAGGAGAGATTCTATCCTAAGCTTTATATCGAAAAACTACCCAAGCATGGACTGGACCCATGCATAGACTGGACCCATGCATACACCGACGGTTCTGTAACAAACACTACACATAACGAAGGGGCAGGAGCACTCCTGAACCTACCAAATGGCAGAAAAATAACACTGTCATTCGCTACTGATAAGTACACAAGCAACTTCAGAGCGGAGGCAGAGGCACTGAGGGCGGCAGTGGAAGAAATGGTGACACACAAAGATAATGAAAGCCATATACTCCTGCTTACAGATTCTCTCGCCGTAGTCACAGCGCTAAAAAGGCTTTTTAACAAATTAAAGATAGGTGGTACCGACGAATGCCCGTGCGGTACCGGTAAAATGACCGCTGAACATCTGCTGCAGAACTGCCTGACATACGAGGATCAGAGAGAGCAGATGTGGCCATCACCAGTGGAACTGCAAGACAAGCTCTATGGCAGTGTCGACAGCCTCAGGATGACCGCCGCTTTTTTCGAAAAGATAATGGTTACTGTCTGACTGCGTACGAAGAAGAAGAAGAAACAGCTATGTTGAATGTCTGTTGCCAGGTAGCCGAATGCTTCGGCTACGCGTAGTAGGTATTTTAGAACTTCCTGCCGCTTGCTAGGTCTGGGGGAAGGTTCAACAAATTTGGGTAGATTTTCAACTTGAATTTTGTCCAGGCAGTGGCTGTTAAGCCTACTCTTTTCGAAATATGGGCCTTTCGACCTGACACATCCGATTCTAGCTGACTTTTTGGGTACCTAGTTTGCCTTTCCACTGCGAATCCTATTCCTTTACCAGACTACACAAGTGCAGCCTGCTTCCAGGACCGCCACTTGGAGGCGGAATAGGGTCAGTGAATAGGTTCACTGACCGTGATGCAAGCAGCCAGTTATAAGTGGCTACCTGCTCTCAAATCATTCACTGCTGCAAATTACGCTATCTGTTGAATTTCATTGCATTCCTGACATGCCTTGATTTCATATTTTAATTTTCTCCCAGAACATGGCTCTTCAATCAATTCTCGGAACCAATCCCTATTGAATTTACTAAAATAATACGTCCACAATCTATTTCCTAAACGAAAAACTTCGACATCAAACTTTGTTTCGAGAAGTTGTGAATGCAGCGATATCACGCAACCATCCTTGGGCTGGACATATGGTACGCATGCCGGACAACAAATGGACACGTAGAACAGTGTATTGGTGGCCAAATGCCTTAACATGTCAACGGATCACTCACATTTGCGATAGCGAGATGGACTGGCCAAAGACTTAGGCCCGAAATTCAGGGTAAAATGGGCTGATCAACAACCCAACTTCCGAAAAGAAGACAGCTACTTTAACTTAACTAGAGAAGAGCAAGTCATGATCTTCTGACTGAGAACTGGGCATAACAGACCCAATGGTCATCTTTACAGCAAAATGAGCATTGGGACAGGTGCCCATGTGCGGAGCATATCATGACTGGAACACAACCTGCAAAGCTGCACGCTCACGCAGAAAATGAGAGAACAATACTGGCATCGTGAGACAGATATGAGACAGAAGCTGTATGGAGATGAAACAGCCTTACAAACAACGGTGTCCTTTATAAGAGAAACCGGAACCTTGATCTGAGGATGAACGAAGAAGAAGAAGAAGAATTGGTATAGCGTTGCAAAAGATCGGAACGCATACAGAATATTGTTTGGCTTATTCGAATACAGCGCATCAGCCTGTCCGACGCAGAGGATAATGTTTAATGTGCAAGAGAATGTCGTGGATGGTGATTATTACCAAAGAAAGTTGGCTCATTATAAATCTATCATCCCCTTAGGTAGATGGTCGTGAATTTAATGGGATCTTAACTGAGCAGTTTTATTGATGGTACTTAACCCGTTACCTGGTTTAAAGTAAGTCTTCTTCTCGTTTGCAATTGTTTTTTAATTATGCCCATACACGAGGGCCAGTTCTCATATAATGGGACACACCTCCTTGCTGAAGACCATTCTAGAAGATAAGGTGGAAGACAGTCGTTCAAGAGGCAGACGACCATATAAGTGGGCGAATAACGTCAGGAAATAAACTGCAAAAAGCATGTCAGATTGCACCATTACGACAAGAGATGAGTACACCGTTGATCTATTGTACCCGAACCTCGATGCGGAGATGGCATTTTAATTGAAGTGAGTTCTTTGAGTAAAGGTTGCTGTGGTTGTGAGTTCTTCAAGGGCTTCCAAACAGCTTTGCTTGTAGGCGTTTCACCATGGACCAGGGGGACGATGAGGCTAACGTCTGGTCAGGCAAACCACACTGTTCAGAGAATGTTAACCAGGGTCAGGACAAATATACTGGCCAAGACCCTCACCTGACCTCCTCGTTGGTCGTCTTAGAAACAGACTGTTGTCGAAGAAAACAGTCTGGCTAACAAGGTGAGGTTTGACGTGATCTCCGGAGTAGTGACCGACACGCAGATGAGGACAATCATAGCACAACCGCCTTTAGGATCCCGGTCCACCTTCATCAGGATGCGAGGAAAGCTACTGCAACCCGCCACTTAACGCCCTTTTCAGGGTGCGCATAACAGTAACCTACTCATTGTGGGCTTTCGAAATAAAAAATTTGGACCAGTGCTTGGAAACTTCTTACAATGGTCCAGTGCTCAGTACGCAATTGCCTGAGCATAAGTCTTGTAGGATATGTTCCGCTGTCTGTGCAACGTGTCCTCACGTAGACATGGTAAAATAGCCAAGTTTAGCTTGTGTACTTTTAAGGGAAGTAATAGTGACACGTCAGCAACTGATAGCGGTTAATGTGAGCCTTACTCACACACATTAGTGAATGCGATCAGATTGAACTGGGTAACTAAGATGTGTGTGGATCTTATCTTAATTTTGTTAAGTAAATTCTTCGCTGTTTTAACGAGACGAACGTGACCTGAAGTTTGGATAACCCATAACGACATTACAGGATTATTTCCGTGTATTCAAATCTTTGACTATTGCAATTGAGCTGTAGATGTGAGAAAATTATGTGTCTTCGAAACTATTGGGACTCTTAACAGGATCACTTCGTGTCATAGTTCACAGTGTACTGTAAGTATTCATTTCACGTTGGGATGTGGAGCTATTTATGTTACGTATTTACATGGTCTAATGTAGTATATATATATATATATATATATATATATATATATATATATATATATATATATATATATATATATTTATCTCTCTCTCTCTCTCTCTCTCTCTCTCTCTCTATATATATATATATATATATATATATATATATATATATATATGTGTGTGTATGTGTGTGTGTGTTCTGTTCTGTTCTAGGAGTCGACTTCACTGCACTCCTGGCATACCCATGGATGCTCAGTCTCTCTCAGCAGATGGCGCAAAGTGTGGATGCTGATGGTGCCTGTAGCCTGTTGGTTGTACACCTCCCTGTTTCGTCCTCTCAGGTTCCCTGATCGATTGAGAAGATGTGTGTGTGTATATATATATATATATATATATATATATATATATATATATATATATATATATATATGGGGAGAGAGGGGACAATTATTTCAAGTGGTCAAAATGCCATTTATTTGTCGATATAATCTCCTGTGACATGTATGCACTGTTCCCAGCGTTTAAGTAATGATTGCTGCCGAAGACGGGTGTGTCGGACCGAAAGGTGCAAATATTGCAGTCCAGCTGTAAACTAGCGACACAATGCATTCAGTTCTCCGGATTACATTTTGCTACTTACAAAGCCATACTCAGAACTTGGCAGTGGGGGATTGAGAACGAACGCACAGAAGCCCCTGTGCAGGTCCCAGCTGTTGTATGAGCTGGATATAGCCGGGAGAAAGATTTCCTGCTTAGCGGGCTAGGCTCGAGCAGCTTAATACTCGCTTCGGTGGTCAACCGATGTGCAAGTTCATCTTAATAGACTCAAACACTAGAGCAAAATAGACTTGCAGCCTGTTAGACGCCATCTATGCTGCTCTAAACAAACCACCTAACCATATCCGATGTTATGCCAAGTCAGATAGTTAGTCGCCTCTTAGGACATGCTCTCTGTGTGGCACTGGTGCTATTCTTGTCCTTGTCCTACACAAAGACTCCGGCAGGCCAGTCGGAATTGGTGTTTCTACGGCGAATTTGTATTTCTACGGGAAATTGGTGTTTCAATGAGGAATGTGTATTTCAATGAGGAATTGGTGTTTCTACGGGGATATGGTGTTTCTATGGGAAATTGATGTTTCTATGGGGAATTGATGTTTCAATGGGGAATCGGTATGTCTATGGGGAATTGGTGTTTCTACGGGGAATTTGTATTTCAATGAGAAATTGGTGTTTCTACGGGGATATGGTGTTTCTATGGGGAATTGGTGTTTCTACAGGGAATTTGAATTTCTACGGGAAATTGGTGTTTCAATGAGGAATTGGTATTTCTACGGGGATATGGTGTTTCTATGGGGGATTGGTGTATTTATGGGGAATTGGTGTTTCAATGGGTAATTTGTGTTTCTATGGGAAATTGATGTTTCTATGGGGAATCGATGTTTCTACGCGGAATTGGTGTTTCTACGGGAAATTGGTGTTTCAATGGGTAAATGATGTTTATATGTGAAATTAATGTTCCTACATGGACTTGGTGTATTGGCTTGTTTCGTTTTTATTTACAGATGTTTGAGTTTTTATGAACAGCTTGATGCGTTCATCTGAAACGTTCATGATCTGATCCCGTATATCTCTCATAATGGAATTGAAGAGATCTAGTTGGTCAACATTCATTGCTGACTTTAATCTTTAAAAATGATCATCTTTCATGTCGCTTTCTTCTCCTGCGTCAACTTCAATATTTATTCCGATCGTCTCTAATGCATCTTGAAGTTGCTGATTTCGCTGTCAACGCAAGTCAATACAAAAACGACTAAATTTTTCAGTACAAGCTTTTGAATGACCTGCCCAGGATCCGTTAAAATTTGATAGATTAACGGATCGCACTGATTGAGGCTGTGTACACAATGTCAGCTCTCTGGTTATGGAGAAGTTGCTTAAAATAGGAGAAATAGACATCAACGCAAACGGAGAAGGGTATTGTCAGGTTAAATAAAAGATTGTAAAATGAAGGGAACGCGTCACTTTGACGCATACAAAGTTCACATTTAGTACAAAGAAATGTCTAACACGTCGTCAGGACAATACTCTTCCTGTGGAGGATATGTAGTACTTGTATGTTTTACTAACATACTCTAGACCTATATGTTAGTTGTACCGTTTTACTGGCATACTCTGGAACCATATGTTAGTTGTACCGTTTACTAGCATACTCTGGGACCATATATTAGTTTTACCGTTTACTGGCATACTCTGGAACCATATGTTAGTTGTACCGTTTACTAGCATACTCTGGAACCATGTTAGTTGTACCGTTTACTAGCATACTCTGCGACCATATGTTAGTTGTACCGTTTACTGGCATACTCTAGACCTATATGTTAGTTGTACCGTTTACTGGCATACTCTGGAACCATATGTTAGTTGTACCATTTACTAGCATATTCTGGAACCATATGTTAGTTGTACCGTTTACTGGCATACTCTGGGACCATATGTTAGTTGTACCGTATACTGACAAACTCTGGAACCATATATTAGTTCTACCGTTTACTAGCATACTCTTGAACCATTATTCTTGCAGTCTCTCACTTGTATCACTTCGAATACCTCCCGGGACAGCCACTTCCGCTGCTTGTGACCTAATTGATCAGCATGTGATCTACCATTGAGAATCCATTTCGCGGTTCTATCATCGATGCGTCTTCATGTACTAATGAGTACATTTTCATATATGTATTAACGTGCACCTCTATTTTAAGAATTCATCTCGTTCTTGATGATCTGTAAGCTTATATTTTTGTTGTATGATTACTCTGATAAATCCCGTTTGACCCCTGAACGTTCCGTTTATGATTTTTTTATCTCGCGGTTTCTGTTCATGCCAATACATGTTTTTTTTAAACAATTTATCTTGAAACACACTACCACTGCAGCCTCGCCTTGTTTTAAGTGAACAATATCTCATCACTCCAATTGGGAAGTCACTCTCATTAATGATCACATGATAATGCTAACAGATTGCACAGGGCCCTTGTGATACGCATTTCAGATCCCTATAATTTTATGCTGAAGGTATGTCGACTTTCATTGTCATGTGCTCAAAATTATTTCTATTTCTTGAATGCTTGACAACTGGTAGAATTCACCTCAAGGAACAAAATGGTCTGAATTGAACAACCAATTAAGAAAAAACACCTAATCAAGCAAATACTAAATTTATAAAAAAAATCTTAATATGTGTGATTGCTTTTGTCACGTCCTCTCAATCGAATAAAGAGGAATGGGAAATGAAATAATAAAAACTATTAAATAAAATTACTTCATGTTTAAAAAAAATCAATGCGATTACACTCGAAATTATTGCTCAGGGCAAAGAAGGGCGAGAGAGACACAGAGAGAGAGAGAGAGAGAGAGAGAGAGAGAGTAAGAGAACCAACACATTGACAGTTGCACAACGTTTAAATGGCAATCATCGACAAAAGTATGTCATTGAAAACACAAACAACCGTTCAGTCCGATATATCTGACTTCATTGTGCCAATTGTTGGTTACCGGGTTAGCCTCCGTTCTGAAATCTTTTGTCGTTAGTCAGTTTGTTCAGTTGCAGCCTATTATACAGGATCACCGCGTGGAGTTGGAGAAAGGTCTTGACAGTTTTGGATCCCTGGTCCTAATACTAACAATCAGTTTTGGATCACTGGTCCTGAAACTAACAATCAGTTTTGGATCGCTGGTTCTGATGATAGCAGTCAGCTTTGGATCGCTGGTCCTGATACTAACAATCAGCTTTGGATCGCTGGTCCTGATACTAGCAATCAGTTTTGGATCGCTGGTTCTGATGATAGCAGTCAGCTTTGGGTCACTGGTTCTGAAGCTCGCATTATGCTTTTGGTCGCTGGTCCTGAAGCTAGCAGTCAGCTTTGGGTCGCTGATCGCCACATCTCATCATCTTGACAGTATTAATTAATTATTTAATTAACCATTAAGTTGAATCATTTACGAACTTACCACTACGCAACACTTCTCAAGAGTTAAGGAAACCGGAATACGATCAGTTTAAATGACCAGACTCCAACGTCCGACTGTTTCGCGCTTTCCTGCGTTTCTTGAGAAGTCGTTGGCTGACCTTCCACCTAGGCCTGCAGAAACGACACATGGAACGGCATACTTTAGTACGAGTGGGGTATCAAAATGATGTTAATATGGCATTTAAGAAATCAGAATGGTAGGCTGATGTACAAGGGTAAGTTATTAAGTTGGATTTCAAATTGAAATGGGATAGCTTCAAATTGTAGTTGGTTGTTTCTAAAAGCGCCATTAGGTGGCATCGACATCCAACTATGTGATTTCTGTAGGTAGCATATGTTAGCTGTCGTATGTACGTGCGCAGCTCAGATATAAAATGACAACAGTGCTCACAGAATGTACAGTCAAAGAACAGCGTGCTGATTGACGTTTTTTTCCCCTGTTTACGGAGAGCAGTATGTTTGTCGCGTAAACTAATGCATAACTGGGTTTTACATTTACCTTAAAGACGCTAAAACAAATTGCTGATGGAGGGCTAACGGGTCGGCCTGTTAGTCCTCTTCGTATTTCAACAGAAACATCTTTTTTTTTTTTTTTTTTGATATGCGTGGTGGGAGATGATTCGAGCTGACAAGTTGATAACGATAGACAGCTCGTGATTCAGCCTACAGTACAGGAGAGTGAAGATCAACGTTCATTCATGCAAAATATACTGATCAATCATGTTAGGGTCAGACAGAATATACTTGATTAACGTTCGTTCAGGCAAAATATACTGATCAGGCATGTTAGGGTCAGACAGAATATACTTGATTAACGTTCGTTCAGGCAAAATATACTGATCAGACATGTTAAGGTCAGACAGAATATACTTGCCAAGATCTCTACCTCACTTCTACACAAGTCTCCCTGGAAAGTGGCGAGTTGCATAGCAGTGTTAGTTAACTGTGCCGGATAGACGTGAACCCTGCAGCAGTGAGCGGAACACAGATGAATCCAAGCAAAGTACAACCGCCTGGATGACCTCGGTTCACTTTCATCAGCACGCTCAAGATGTGAGGATAGCTACTGCAACCTTTCATTTAATTCATATTTCCAGGGTGCACGTAAAGTAATAATACTCATTGTGAACATTCAAATTACTCATTGTGAACATTCAAATTACTCATTGTGAACATTCAAATTACTCATTGTGAACATTCAAATTACTCATTGTGAACATTCAAATTACTCATTGTGAACATTCAAATTACTCATTGTGAACATTCAAATTACTCATTGTGAACATTCAAATTACTCATTGTGAACATTCAACAACAGTACAGTGCACAGTCGATTGGGTTTCCGAGAAGTGCGCACACGAGCAGCATCCGAGCAAATGAATGGCGGACACAAAAACAGAATCAAATGTCCTTGCAGACAAGTGAATCAATGTTGGTGGAAATTTTGTTCAGAAATAAGAGACAATGCAAATGTCATCTTCTTCTTGTTACCTCCTTCTTCTTCTTCTTCTGCTTCTTCTTTTACTTTTTCTTCTTGCTTTTCTTTTTCTTCTTCTACTTCATCTTCTTCTTTTTCTTCTTTTTCTTCTGCTTCTTCTTCTTCCTGCGATAAACTGATGCTATGCTTCTAATCCTGTGAGATTCAAGAAGGAGACAGCGCGTTCCATGTCAGGCCCCCCCCCCCTCCACCCCCTCTTCCGCCCCACAGCTTATCGAGCATCACCCTCCCCCCTCCCTTACCAGACTGCCTCTCATTGCTCTGCACAAGTTGGGCAGGCCTGCGGGATATGTTCTGGTGTTTGCTTGGGAGCTCCGTTATCGCACGTGGCATAGTCTCTAAGTCCCATTATGTGGAGGTGAACCTTGAGTCTGCAATACCCCGTTCTGAGTCTGACGATCTTTATTAATTTCTGCCATAATAAATGGTTTTCAAGATATCGCGTAAATTTTTTCTAAACAGCCATTAGTGACCTATTTATTGACTTTCTCGTATTATACACATGTTGTGTTCTACGTCTATAAATTAAGGAACTCTGGCTGGTTTTTCCTAAAACAATCGGAAGTTTGTCGTCGGGGATGGTGGTGGACGTAGAAGCTCAGTGGTCTCGAGGTAAGGTGTCCGTTTCGGGTGGCGAAGGTCGCGGGTTCGAATCACGGTGGAGACCGGGTCTATTTCACTTTGATCTCCTGGTAAATATTTCCTCTGATCTCTGGGTAGTGAGATCGGATTCCCGTGTTCAGTGTCGAGCATGTTAATAATCTTTTGGCAGTTTAAAAATCGAAAAGAGTAGACTTAACGATCGCTATTCGGACAAAATTCAAGTTAAAAATCTACCCAAATTAGTTGTACCTTCCCCTAGGCCTAGTAAGCCGCAGGACGTTCTAAAATACCTACTACGTTATAGCCAAAGCCTTCTGCTACCTGGCAATATACATTAAATATGCCAGTTTTAATACTAGTATTCCAAGTTGACGCCAGTAAACCAGAGCCATAATCACCGCCGCCTTAGAAGTGAGAAGCAAGTAGTTATCTGGGTTGAGTTGTTTTTTTCAGGGTGAGAAACCAGCAGACAAATGAAGAAACATTATCGGGACGGATGTGTTGCTTCAGCAGGTTTATGATTGGCACAAGAAGTTTGGAAGTCGGGTGTCAACCGTGACTAATGCTGATCGCCCTAACGTTGTCAATGCGCCTACCGCCACCGCTTTAGTGCAATGAGTGAACTTGGAAAATCGAGGGATAATAATCGGCGAGGTGGTTGGATAATTTGAAGATCAGTCATCGCTCTACCCACCACAGTATTCACGACGTGCTGCAGTAGCATAACATCTCTGCTAAATGAGAGCCAACACAACTTTCTCACGAACTGACGCCGCCTTTACCTTTCAACTTTACCTGCACAAGCGATGTTTGTGAAACAGTACGACTTTATGGAGCCTTGTTACAACTTGATGAAGCTTTGTTACGACTTTATGTAGCTTTGTTACGACTTTATGGAGCTTTGTTACGACTTTATGGAGCTTTGTTACGACTTTATGTAGCTTTGTTACGACTTTATGGAGCCTTGTTACGACTTTATGGAGCTTTGTTATGACTTTATGGGACTCTACCTCAACGTTAGGAAGCTGCCGGAGATGGCTACCTACATCGTATAGTTACTAGTGAAGAAGGATGGCTTCACTACTACCAGTCAGAAAGTCAGAGACTAAGCCAACCAACAGGGGGTGGCAACGTTCATAACTGGCAAAACAACAAAAACTGCGTACAACGCAGTTGGCTGGCAAATTGATGATCGCGCTCTTTTGAAGCTGTAAAGGCCCACAACGGAAACGTATATGTCCAGAGAGCTCACCATCAACAGAGAATCATGCTGTGATGTTTCAGATCCACATGAAACCTTGAACCGTGCCGAGATGTGAGGGTACTGCCTAGGTAGATAAAACTGTCTTGTACAATGGGCCAAGCACACATATATTTTATGAATTGTATGGAGTGAAACTAAGAATTATCTTTTTATAATGTCAACCAATTTCAAAGTATTCCAACAAGTCTAAGTAAATAGAAATGAATATGACCGAAAGCATGAAAGATAATTTCGTGAAACAATATCAAAGCATACATCTGATTTGTAACTTCGTAAAAATCATACAAAATAATAGAACAGGCCAGACAATGAATAACCCGAGTCGATCCGGTAGCTCAGTCCTTGGGTAGAAAACATTACCAACACAGTAACTTCACACATGTCATAAAAGGTGATTACAGAGAGTTGTGTGTGACGCTGGCGACCTTTCTAAATGAGGCTTACTGCAGTGATGGCCCTATTCTCCGAATGGAATACAAAAAACGAAACAAGAAAAGGTTATTAACAGTTACCAGTGAACCATTATTAAATCAGTGTAGAACTTTGCCTTTTCATGTTATGTGTCTTGTAATAAGTAGAAGAAGAAGATGGGAAAGGCTGAAAGTTCAAATCCAGGAACTACAGAAATGACAAGTATTTTTGAATTTGTAAAATATTTACAATGAACAACAGAAAAGAAGACTAAGAGAACTTCTTCTTCCTCTTCGTTCGTTCTCAATCTCCCACTACCAAACACTGAAAGGGCTTAAGTCGCAGACTGTAGTCCAGAGAACGGAATGCGTTGTGTCGTAGTTTACAGCTTGGCTGCAAAATTTGCACCTTACGGTCCAACACATCCGACTTCAGCAAGCATTTTTTGAGTACCGGGTTAGCATTCCCTTCTCCTTAGCCAGTCTGCCCTGATGCAGCCTGTTATCCAGGATCACCGCGTGGAGGTGTAGAAGGGTCTTGGCAGCTAGGGTACGCTGGCCCTGACGCTAGCAGTCAGCTATGGGTCGCTGACCACTTGCGCTGCTCAGCATCTTGATCCCGACTAAGAGAACGACTAGTTACAAAAAAAGAAAGGGATTAGACATAAACACCCAGAGTGCACAAATAATTGTGTTTGAGATCGTGGTATTGAGATCGGATAGCGGAAATGAAAAATTCAGATATTCTAAAAGTAGTGAATGTCGATGAAAATTTGCTAGTAAACATCTTGTCTAGAAAGCTAACATATTTTGGACACATCAAACGCCATAATGTCCTAGAGAGAACGATACTGGAGGGTATGGGGCCTGGAAATTCGGGCAGGGGTAGACCTAGGAGAAGATAGACACAAGGCATCACGAAGGACCCGAAGATGACAGCGACAGAGGCGAGAGCTCTGGCTAGAGATCGAGACTCCTACAGATTGGCTGTTGCGAGAGCGAAGTTCTATAATGAACATGATGGTCATGATCGAAGCCACTACTAGACTAGATTACCTCCTAATTATTGCATTTCAAAAATTATATCTAATCTCTTTGATCGTCTAAGTTTTCATTAGTTGTCATTTCTGGCTTTTTCGTTGATGTATTTCTCGTTCCGCGAATTACACCCAGTTCATCAATATATTCAGACTTCAAGGGTATTATTCCTCTTTCGAGATCTTTGTTTATTTAGACGCCATCTTTGCTTATTTATACGCCATCTTTGCTTATTTAGACGTGATCTTTGCGTATTTAGACAGACTCTGGGTTCTCTAATAATGTCTTCTGTGTTTTTTTTTTGGTGTCTCAAAACAGCAGCACAGTTTTTCATCTAGAGGAGTGAGTCACATTCATCTTTTCAAATCTGTACGAAGGAGACAGTCCTGAAGTATGTTTACTGCTGTCAGGCTCTGTAACATAGACTGGTGCACCTATCTTAAATTTGGTGTACAGGTGTATCTCACGTACAGGTGTATTTCACGTGCAGGTGTGTTTCAAGGACAGGTGGATTTCACGTACAGGTGCATTTCACGTACAGGTGTATTTTACGTACAGATGTGTCTCACGTACAGTTGTGTCTCACGTAAGGTGTGTTTCACGAACAGGTAGTGTCTCATGTACAGGTAGTGTCTCACGTACATGTGTGTTTCACGTAGAGGTGTGTCTCACGTACAGGTAGTGTCTCACGTACAGGTAGTGTCTTACGTACAGGAATGTCTCACGTGCAGGTGCGTCTCACGTACAGGTGTGTCTCATGTACATGTAGTGTCTCACGTGCAGGTAGTATCTCATATACATGCGTGTCTCACGTGCAGGTGTGTCTCACGTACAGGTGTGTCTCACGTGCAGGTGTGTCTCGCGTAAGGTGTGTTTCACGTAGAGGTGTGTCTCACGTACATGTAGTGTCTCACGTACATGTGTGTCTTACGTACAGGTGTGTCTCACGTGCAAGTGTTTCTTACGTACAAGTATGTCTTACGTACAGGTAGTGTCTCCTTCTGTTTTGGCCAGTTCGGAGACGTCTAATAATAACTTGCACTTTCCTGGACAGTTGGTTGTATCCGTCATCTGACTGGTGTTTTGGGGTTTCCTCACTTCCAATTTGCATTGTATTGCTCTTTTATTATGTCTTTTTCTCCAGCATAGTGGACAAGGTTTTCTCCCTGTTTCAGACTCGCTTCAATTTGACTAAGCTGTCGTCCTTATTGTTTCCTTTGATGTTACATTGTGACGGTATCCACTGAATCATTGCTTTCTGGAACACGTGAAACACTTTTGTAAATTCGCTCAGTTCAGTGTTCTTGTAGGATTTGATTGCCGTTATCGCTGTGCATCAGTCCGTATCACGATTATTCTATGGAAATGGTTTACATTTTGTAGATTAAAAAGAATAATTAAAATAATTCTGTTTTATTTTCATTTTTATTTTATTGCGTTGTCCTGTTGTTGCTGGCCAATTAGTTTCAATCCCACATTGTTGCAGGTAAGTATCATTCTCAGGTGGCTAGTAACATTATAACTTTAGATCCGTTGTTCTCAAGTAGGGCACATCAAGAGGGACACAATAACAAGGCTGCACGTAATGGACAACTTCACATTCATTGCTGGTTGCTCTCATGTAAACTTTAAACAGGGCTTTCTCTGACTTTTCAAGCAACTATCCAATCTGTGATTCAACTGGGCTGAACAATGCCATACCGTCACTTTACTCCTCTACGGCGTGGACTAGTGGTTAAGTGACACGGATAACAACCCGAAGGTGCTGGGTTCGTTCCCCAACGCAGCACTGGCCGTTACCCCGGTGAAGCAAACCTTTAGAAAATGCAGGAGGATGCAGACCCTAACATAAAATGCATGCCGAAGTCGGATGCACTGGGCCGACAGACGCAATATAAAAACATAGTGCCTCGGGGAATAGAGAAATAAAATAAGGCGAACGCAAAACATGTTCTGTACTTTGTATGTTCTCCGGACACACAAGTAGTAACGACCTTATGGAATGGGAGAGTGAAGGAGTACTAACTTCTGGTCAGGCAAAACATACTGATCAGACATGTTAGTCAGGCTCAGGCAAAACATACTGATCAGACATGTTAGTCAGGCTCAGGCAAAACATACTGATCAGACATGTTAGTCAGGCTCAGGCAAAACATACTGATCAGACATGTTAGTCAGGTTCAGGCAAAACATACTGATCAGACATGTTAGTCAGGCTCAGACAAAACATACTGATCAGACATGTTAGTCAGGCTCAGGCAAAACATACTGATCAGACATGTTAGTCAGGCTCAGGCAAAACATACTGATCAGACGTGTTAGTCAGGCTCAGACAAAACTTACTGGCCAAGACCCTCACGTTGGCTTCCTCGTAGCCCGTCCTGGAAACGGGCTGTTTTTATGGCAGCCTGGCTAACAGGGTGAGGGATCGACGTGTTCCCCGTAGTAATCAGCAACGCGTAGATGAAGCCAAGCATAGCACAACCGCCTGTCTGACCCCGGTCCACCTCATCAGCACGCTCAGGATGCGAGGAAAGCTACTTAACGTCCTTATGTAGGGCGCACGGAAGAGTAAACCTACTCATTCGCAAACATTAAAAACAAGGAATTGGAGGTGGGGTAGAGGGTTGAGAACTATATACATAATAAATACAAGAAACTCAGAATATAGGGCTAATCTACTAGCCGTTTCCAGGAGGGATTGTTATGTATGTGACAGAGACGAGAATCTGGTCACTGCTACGCTGATAGCCTGTTGTAGTAGGCGATTAATAGTGATACCTTCAGCATAAGACACTTTATTTCATAGCCTTTCTCAGATCCAGAAGAGGCGGCAGGCAGACTAGCCGTCCACAGAGCTTGAAAGATGCAAAGAGATTCATAAAATGATCCATTAGGATGGAATTGAGAGACCAGTACAAAGAATACATGCCAGAAAATTACACCTCAGACAAACTTGGCAAAGATGGGCAAACAAAGACAGTCAGACTCGGAACGGGATATTGCAGACTCAAGGCCCACCTCCACAGAATGGATCAGAGACATCGCCACATGCGATTATGGAACATCTAAGCAAACACCATAACATATCATACATGACTGCCATATTTGTGTAGACCAAAAAGAAGGTAGTCTGACCAGTGGGAGTGACCTTGCTCGAAACGTTGTGTGGGATTGGCAAAGACCTTAATCAGGCAGTCTCCTTCTTGAGCCTTACCGGACTAGAAGCAGAGAATCGTTGATCGAAGAAGAAGACAAAAACGAGGAACAGAAACTGCAGCAAAGTGAATAAGCTAACATCAGCGAGCTGTCTGCATCATAGTCAGCGCACCACAGCTGATTAAGACCATATTCCGCCTCATGGAAACAAACTGCACTAGTGTAGAATGGCAAAGAGAATCCAGATCGCAGTGGGTAGACAAAACCTGCACCCACAAACGTCAACTGAAACAGAATGTGTTGGACTGAAAGGTGTAAATATTGCAGCCTCGCCGTAAACGCAAACACAGCGTCGTTTTGGGACGATCGCCGAAAAATGAAACGAAGAATAACAAAGCACTCTACGTCATTCACACATAATGGTATAGCCAAACTTTCGGTTTAAATTAACGCTCTAGAAATAATATCCTATACATGATGCAGTGAACAAGAGAATGAATCACCGATTTCATGTGGATTGGAAGTTATTGTTTATATCAATTGACTTCTTCGAACACATTCAAGTTGACGTCTGGCAGCGTACGAAGATGATATCAATTGACTGTATTGCTGCACTCCGGGCATACCCAGAGGTATCATGCTCTCAGTAAATATCGGAAAGGTGTGGATACTGGCGATTCATGTAGCTCGTTGGTTGAACACGCTCATGATCCGTCCTTCCATGCAGCGTACTCCACTCGACCATCGTTTGATCTTACAGATCTGCAGTAAAATTAAGTACATAGTATGTAGAAGCGCATGACTGCGGCCACAATTCAAAGACTCGGCTATATGAATTGGTAGCAATCTCCTCTCCCTCGCTGGTTTTACTTCTCGGACTGAACCGATACCCCATTTAAGGCAGGGTCAATCCGCTGTGGTCTGACTGGGGAATGAACCCAGAAACACTCAGATGCGAAGCCAGTTCGCTAACCACTGCGCTACGCAGCTCTCTGCAGTACGTACTGCTGATTCCTCTTTTGCAGTCTCGTCGTACAATAATCCAACATATCCATGACGTTATGGAAATATGTGTTTTTTTTAAGAATTGTAATGTATTTTGAAAAAAATTATTCATTAGGCTATATTAAAAGGAACCTCAGAGAATTGGGCATAATTTTAACATGTTTGGCACACAGACGTGCTGTTTAAAAAATATATGTTTTGACCTTCAAATATGCAGGGTAATTACAAATTCTCGATTTTCTCGTGCATCAATTAGACATTTTGTCGAATGCGGAAAACAACAAACGCCATTCATGCGAAACTGTCGTTTATCAAAGGCGTAACACGTTATTATAGATTGTGGTGTTGTTATTGTGACATATAGTTGCTTTTTTAAAAGTTACATTGATTTCATTTTTGAAATGAGTTTGAAGTGTACATTTAAAACAATTCAGAAGGTTACCGTTCTACTATACTAGTTATTCCGCAGGGAATCTAAGATGGGTCATTTATATTGCGATAATCATGACAGAGAAACGAACGCAATTGGCGGTTGGTCTTGATATATCATATTTTTACAGTTGGATGGGACAGGGCTCAGAGTGCACTCATATCAAGCAAGGTAGGAAAAGAAAATTTGACGATTTCAACAGAGATGTCATAAAACGGAAGATATTGAAACTGTTGACGAAAAGTCAACTTGTTACTCTCCGGAAACTAAAATTTACACTGCAATCTTACTGCAGCATTGAAGTTTCCATTAGCACTCTTTGGAAAATTGTAAGAACGACCGGCTTTACATTCAGAAAACTTTAGGCGGCAGGAATATTATATGTGAACAGCCACATTTGATTGTTGCCCGAAGCAAATACACGAGACAGGTACGTGAACGGTGTAGGCAAGGCTATGATATTATATACTTGGACGAATCCTGGATCAATGATCACCACACCTATGGTAAAGAATGGCAATCAGTTGATGGTGAACAGAAAGGACAAATTTCAAGCGACATAGGGCAGCGCATTATACTAACGTGTGACGGAAGAAGTGACAACGGACTTGTCCATGACGCTGAACTTATTTTCCAATTAAAAATGTAATGACGGTAGAGACTATTACATTGAAATAAATCGAAAAATTTTCAGGCACTGGATGACAAACGATCTGCTTCTAATTCTGTATAGACCGTCATGCCCAGCAATGGATAATGCAGCCTATCATAATGCAGTATCAGAGGAAGACATAGTAACAACTGCATTGGATACAAAAGCTAAAATTAGGACATGGCTAGCTAAGGAAAAAATTAATTTCGAAGACACGCATTTGAAGCCAGAGTTGTTGCAGCTTGTGAGGAAGACAAATAAGACAAAGGTGTATCATATTGACAAAATCATTGAGGAGTATTGTAAAACGTCTCTTCGACTACCTGCATAGCATGCGCATCTAAACCCATTATAGCTTATGTCGGCTAAAGTCAAAGGGCAAGTTGAAGAACAGAACATGACATTTAAAATGTGTGATGTTGAAGTGCTAAGATGTGTGATGTTAAAGTGCTAAAATGTGTGATGTTAAAGTGCTAAAATGTGTGATGTTAAAGTGCTAAAATGTGTGATGTTAAAGTGCTAAAATGTGTGATGTTAAAGTGCTAAAATGTGTGATGTTGAAGTGCTAAAATGTGAGTACTTTTCAAAAATAGACATTCATCTGGAAGAAATTTGTTGATCATGTACTCCTGGAAGAACTACTTTACTAGTAACGAGATAAATTACAGTTTGTCCAGCCAGTAACAATTTATCAACCTCTTTGAATCGACAGATTCGGATGATTAATAACATCTTTTGTGGACATATTGATAAACAGATTTGGATGAATTAGCGTAAGTTTATCAAAACAATTATGTGTACAAACAATGGCAACAAATACATATCAATATTCAAATGCGCTAAATAACATAAAATTAGCTGCGCGTTTAATATAACCTTGGGGATCTAAGGCTCACAGAAGGGAAAGGTTGTACTAACTGTTGCATGTTGGTGCCATTTTTAGGATTGTACATAAAGGGCAACGTAAACAATCAATTGATCTATCAAGACATTAAGGAGATACGCCTATGAACAAAATACGACAAGAAGTTAAGCTGCGTACTGTAAAATCTTAAATTTATTGTAATTTTTTTGCAAATGGTCGTAAAAGATCAAAGAAATTTGCCGATTTGCAAATGTCTTAACATCTATGGACTAAATTGTATCAATGTTTTAGCGTCATTGTTATTTTAAGGCTACATGCGAAAAATAATTTGGATCTGTCATGCAGTTTAGTAGAAAATTGCTTCGGATCTTGTTCACGAATTAGAAGACTGACTATAGACAACATTAAAAATTGCAATTCAGTAAACTGAACGTAATCTTGTTTCGTTCATACTCTCTATCTCTCTCTCTCTCTCTCTCTCTCTATCTATCTCTCTTTCTATCTCTCTCTCTCTCTCTCTCTCTCTCTCTCTCTCTCTCTCTCTCTGATATGTTCCTTCGTGACCGACTCTAAATATTTACCAATCACTTTCTAGTCTGCAAGGGTTTATAGATTTTATATATAAAAAAGCAAACACGGAGGCCTGGTTTCTACTTAATTACTACAATGACTGCCTAAAATATTACTCCTGTGATCCGCTCACTTTGATCTACATTCGCCAGCCGGCCCAGATCGATGTGATTAGAACTCACACCTTCATAAATTCTGTCTCAAATATTGGTCGTGTCAGATAAACATTTGTAGATTAACTACTGGTTCTTTCGGTGAGTTGCATTGGAAGGACGGAGAAGTAGGTCGGTGGGGAGATATGAAGAAAATAAATATATTGATGGAGAGAATGTTGTGATGGGAGAAGCAAGGGATTACCGATAGATGCGGTTCAAATGTTAACAAAGAGATTAACAAATGCTTCAGTAGAACTGGGTCCTGGTGGCTATAGAGAAAGCTTGTTTGGTTGAAATACAGTTTTGGAAATGAAAAACATAGCCGATGTAACCTTGAGCTGAATTATTGACAAAGAGTCTTGTATTGTTTATTACTTTGTTTTATATTTTCTTTGATGTATTTCTTTTCGATTTTTCTGCTTATGATTCTGATTTAGAAAAGTTAACTCGTCTTTTGTGTACTGCTTTGTTGTTTGCAGGCTTTGATATCTTATCTTGTCGCTGCTCATATACAATGTGGTGTAGCGGGTTGTTATTTTTTGTGGTTTATATAATGTATCGGTTGAGGTAGCCGGTCCTGTTCCCAATTTCCTTCTGTCACCACTTACGACATGCTAGTAGTTTACAGCTGGTTATCGTAACTCACAAAAATTAATACTGGGAGAATTTTTTTTGGGGGGGGGGGATCCTTGATTAAGGCAGTACGTGGTCGACACGTCCTTGTTTGGAACTGTTTAAACTTTTTGACGTTTATTATACTAAATTATTTTATTTTTTCAAATTATTAGACCAAATATTAAGAAGTGAGAAAGATAATCACAAGCGATGATCTCAAGATCCTTGAAATATTAGAATGATGACAAATTCGACTAACAATGACATGGTTTAATTGAAAAGAATGTATCGAACAATCTTCGACACAACAAACTTCCATGTAATTAAAAGGCTTATTCTTCTTTTTCCTCAAACATTGATTGAAGTTGAAAAAATATATATCCTCAAACATTGATTGAAGTTGAAAAAATATATATCCTCAAACATTGATTGAAGTTGGAAAAACAAAACATCCTCAAACATTTATTGAAGTTGAAAAAAAAACCCGTCCTCAAACATTGATGGAAGTTGAAAAAACAAAACATCCTCAAACATTGATTGTAGTTGAAAAAAAACCATCCTCAGACATTGATTAAAGTTGAAAAAACTAAATATCCACAAACATTGATTGAACTTGAAAAAACAAATCCTCAAAAATTGATTGAAGTTGAAAAACCAACCCATCCTCAAACATTGATTGAAGTTGAAAAAAACAAAACATCCTGAAACATTGACGAAGGTTGATAGAACAAAACATAATCAAACATTGATTGAAGTTGAAAAAAACAAAACATCCTCAAACATTGATTGAAGTTGAAAAAACAAAACATCATCAAACATTGATTGAAGTTGAAAAATACAAAACATCATCAAACATTGATTGAAGTTGAACAAACAAAACACACAAATATAAAGGTAAGAACCTCCTCAGTAACCACACTCGGACAGAAACAAAACGAAATCTGGATGACCGCCACAAGGTCTTCGTAAGGGACAAAGAACAAACGAAAACAACTAACGAATACCAACAATATAGAGGCAATATCCATAATAATGACACGTCACTGCTTGGGTGGGCAGCTATTACCTAGAATGTGGCTATGAACGTGCGAGTCACGGTATGTCAGTTTTCCTTCACGCAGCCTTGGTAATGCCTTGTGACAGAAACGCGACTTTTGCAATGTTTCTGTCACAGTACAGTCAATAAGCCTTTACTGATATGTGTTTTTATCGACTATTGACCTTTAGTACCGCGACAGCTTTGATTTATTTTAAAACATGGTATTAGTGGTACCTTTTTTAACTGTATAATGAGTTGATTTATCCATTTCTGTCTGTCACTTGCCAGAATATATGTCTGACTCTAGCCAGTATGTCTGTTTGTCTCTCACCAGTATGTTTGTCTGTCTTTCGTCAGTATATTTGTCTGTCTTTCTCCAGAATATGCCTGTCTCTCGCCAGAATATGCCTGTCTCTCGCCAGTATATATGTCGATCTCTCGGCCTGTCTCTCGCCAGTATATTATGTATGTCTCTCGGTCTGTCTCTCGCCAGTATATATGTATGTCTCTTGGTCTGTCTTTCGTCAGTATATATGTCTGTCTCTCGGTCTGTCTCTATCTGGTATAAATATATGTCTCTCGATCTGTCTCTCGCCATTATACATATGTCTCTCGGTCTGTCTCTCGTCAGTGTATATGTCTGTCTCTCGGTCTGTCTCTCGCAAGTATGTATATATGTTTCTTGCCAGTATATTTGTCTGTCTATCGGTATGTCTTATGTCATGATTGATCCAAATCGCTCATAAACACTACTTACCTATCTCTTTATTAAGATATTTACAATATATATATATTCTTATCTTTCTCACTTCCGTGAAGAATCTTCCTGCTGTTCGAAGCTGCCTGTTTGGCATTGTATTAATTCTTCATGTTATTTTGCTAGCTTTTCTCACATCATTAGGTAAACCTGAAGAAGACCAGGGTCCCCCTCGCTATAGTGCATGTCGAGGCTCTTCGATACTCTCATTACTATATGGATTACACACACTGTCGATAACCACCTCATCGGTTAGGCTGCTGTGACAGAACCTGATTCCAGGAGCGCAAACGGAGAACTGAGGTGTGGGTCTTCATCAATATGTTTTCACCAGCTTTCTTCCATAACGAATAATACCACTGACGATTAATAATGTTAAGGAAAGGATTACGTTGTGTATACCGATAGACTATTTGAGACATTTTGATGTGGTAGATCTACGTTGTTGTTTGCGAATTCTCACAAGGTTACTCTTTTGTGCGCCTTGAAAAGGACGTTAAGTAGAGGGTTGCAGTAGCTTTCTTTACATCCCGAGCGTGCTTATGACGATCGACTGGGTTTCTCCAGGCGGTTATGCTATGATTGGCTTCGTCTGCGTGTCACTCACTACTACGGGGATCACGTCGATCCCTCATCTCTTTAGCCATTATGCCACGAAGTCAGCCCGTTTGCAGGAAATCGAGGTGTGGGACTTGGTCAGTATGTTTTACCTGACCCTGACTAACATGTCTGATCAGTATGGTATGCCTGCCCAGACGTTAGTCTTCCTTCCCAGGTAGTTCTAAGATAATGTAAAGCAAAGTTGCTGCTCATCAGATAAAACAAGGGGTATCTGAATGACAAGTGAGAGTGACCAAATTTCACATTTCCACTGGCTCCACTGTTCTCGTCATGCTCAAGTTTATGACAGTAATACATCTGATACGCTAGCTTTAATACATCCAAAGCAGAACAATCACAAATATAAATCAGGAAGGTGTAGAAGAATCCATCCATGTTCGCGTGTTAGATGAAAACAAGGGGTATTTTCTTTTTCTTCATCGTCGTTGGTTCTCAGTCTCCCTCTACCACCCCCTGACCGTTCTCAATCTCCCACTACCAAGCCCTGACCTTTCTCAATCTCCCACTACCAAGCCCTGACCGTTCTCAATCTCCCACTACCAAGCCATGAATGTTCTCAATCTCAATCTACCAAGCCCTGAATGTTCTCAATCTCCCACTACCAAGCCCTGACCGTTCTCAATCTCCCACTACCAAGCCCTGAATGTTCTCAATCTCCCGCTACCAAGCCCTGACCGTTCTCAATATCCCACTACCAAGCCATGAATGTTCTCAATCTCAATCTACCAATCCCTGAATGTTCTCAATCTCCCGCTACCAAGCCCTGACCGTTCTCAATATCCCACTACCAAGCTATGACCGTTCGCAATCTCCCACTACCAAGCCATGAATGTTCTCAATCTCCCTCTACCAAGCCCTGCATGTTCTCAATCTCCCGCTACCAAGCCCTGAATGTTCTCAATCTCCCGCTACCAAGTCCTGAATGTTCTCAATCTCTCACTACCAAGCCCTGAATGTTCTCAATCTCTCACTACCAAGCCCTGAATGTTCTCAATCTCCCTCTACCAAGCCCTGAATGTTCTCAATCTCCCACTACCAAGCCCTGAACGCTCTGCAGCTCAAGACACCGGCTAAGAAAAATAAAATATATTCAAAAGCAATCTCTAGCATTTGTATGGACATTGATCATCGACACATAATAATGACGAAAGAACAAAACAATCACAGAGGACATTTAAGAAAAGATGGTCAAGAATCGCAACAAAATTATGTGGCAGATACTAGGTTTCGCTGAGTAGTTGCTTATCTAAAGTGTTACAACCTGTATCCACACCACGACACGACTTCACACAGTAAATAACACAGTAAACACTATCTAACAAAAAGCAACATATTGAATAACAATCTCCACAAAACAATATTAGCAAAGGGATCAAAATACATCTGACCTAAATAATCTATATATATATATATATATATATATATATATATATATATATATATATATATATATATATATATATATATATGTAATGTTAAATCTGCATTGTAGGTTTTAAGTACTAGCTTTTGCATTTTTCCTTCAACTAATAAACCCAAGCTTTCACCGCTCTACTCCCCTTATCTTTCATCATTCTACACACACTCACAAACTCGTCTTCAGGATCGTACTACGTATTCTGTCGTTTTGGGCATTCACACACATATTACCTCAGTCAGCTGATCTGTACATCTACATACAATATGTTCACGTATGTTCAGGCGATCTGTACATTTCTTTGCAACTAGATCACCGCACTTATAATCGGTCTGGTGTCGATTGATTGTCGACTGAGTAGATATGTGCATACACATACCTTAGAGCACACATTGTTCCCAAAGTGTTCTGCACAATACCTCATCCATTCAGATCTCTTACTTAATCTCTTAACGTATTCTTGCATTCATTTGTAACTAGATCACGTTTCGTTTACTCGGTGTCATGTACGTACGACACACATTCTGATCTCTTCCTGTTCACATGGTATCAAACACACAAAGTTAAAGAGTGACTAGCGAAAACTCGAAGGTGTATGCTGGTTCAGGCACCCTGCAAACTCACTCTATCTCTCAGTCTGCTATACTACTAACAGCTTATCAATCTCTCTCCTAGCCAGCTTTTCAGTCTCTCTCTATTAGCCAGTCTGCTTGAATTCATCCTTGCCGAGTATTTTATAGTCTCAAGCAGCATCATGGCTGTCCAATGGTCTCCTGTTGGTTGTCTGACGTAGCCGTCACTCTAATTTGAAAATACTCCCAACTAGTTGTTATTGGATTATCAACCCCGAATCACTGTGACTCTCAATGTCTCGCAGCCGGACGTCGGGGCATTTGACTGTCACCAACCTCCACTTCGCTGATTAGGAACGCCAGAGGGGTCAGCTTCGAACCCCCACATGTACCAGGCAAATTCTTCTATCTAACCCTTCGTTTCCTTTGTCGACTTAGTGTCGAGACGGCGAGTGACCTTCGTACGTATCCAGGCAACCTTTGTTCCCAGATTCGCCAGCCCAATCACCCTTGCCTTAAATACCCATGCCCCAACTGGAACTGGTACATTTACAAAAATTAGAAGAGGAAAATTGTAAGATAAGAAATATATAATTATATGACTATTTTTGTGACATTAAATAAATTAAACTTGATAGACATAAACAAAATATAAATGTAGCAATAACAACTAATGAAAACACACCCACTTTTGAAATAACCACATCAATACGATACATATGTGTTATTTCACCATTGAAGTTCAACAGTTACATGTGTTAAATCACAACCGAAGTCAGTTTAGTACCACTTGAAGTTGATATCATCACGGATATCGAAGAAGACGCCTCAATACAGGAATTACTATTTGCAGACGATCAAGGTCTAACAGACGAGGATTACAATGTATTTACAAATTAAATAAATGCTCTTTGAAAAACCTGGGAAAGATATACTTTGAAGAGTTGCACATTAAAGCGGAACTATAAAGATTAGGATATCATTACGTTCACTAAACTAACATGCAAACAAACAGTGCCCACTTTAAACATGTCTATCATCAGCATGTTGCATGTCCTTTGCAGAACGACGCTCCAATCCTAGCCAGTATGAAAGAAACTCGATCACTTACCAAAGCTCTAGCCTGTTTCATGGTTATGTCCAAGCATTCCTTGTCATTTTGATGTCATAGCCTTCTTAGTCTGCCTCTGCCTTGCTTGCCCGACACCATACATTCCATTACCGTTCTCTCAAGACTGTTGTGTCTCTTGATGTGACGATGTCTCTAAGACCCATTCTGTGGATGTGGGCCATGATTCGGCAATGTCCCGTTCTGAGTCTCAAAATCTGTGTCTGCCAAGTTTGTCTATGCTCTCATTTTCTCTCTTGAAATGTTTGTGCTGGTATCTCAATTCCGTCCTTATGGATGGTTTGATGAGTGACTTTCCTTCTTTACGTTCCTGTTGATGGCGAATCTGTGGGTACCCACTTCTGGCTTCTATGAGCTCATTTGGATATTTTGTTTCCAAGGATCCCTCCGTGGGCTGAAGTCCCGGGCAGCAACCTGATGTTATATATTATTTCATGTACAAGTCTATCTTTTTTGTGACGAGATGGTTGGGGCACGTTCCTGGAATCTGTTAGAATGACCGTTTTTTGTGTGTGATTGTCTATTGGCTGATAAGAATCCGAATTGCTACATGTACGGCTTTGACTTCAGCTCTGAAATAGGTACGGGTCTCTCTTGCTAGTGTATCGTGGTTATCAATGTCGCTGTTGGGGTATTTGATGTCGATTTCCCTGCCTCACCATTTACCGGTCTCAGTGGCCGATCTCTCTGTGTACACACATCATTTTTACTGAAGATGGACTGCTTGACAGCGAAATTTAAAAAAACATGCCATAAATCATCTCTTGGGACTTGCAAGCTGTCCCTACTGCTTAAACATCATAGCAACAGCTTGGCAGTACAGGAAAACCTGATTAAAAGTGTATTTAAGCTATGTGCCGCCAACGTCACTTCTTCGTCCTTATCCAAGTCATGCGGGGTGGAAATTACAACGTGGGAAATTAAATGTCCTCAAAAAGTCATTGGTTTGACAATAACAAATGATGACATTAGAAATATAATTTTAACTACTATTTGCAAATAACATCAGAACCAGAGAAAGCAATAACAGATTGGAGGATGGGGATGTCAACATGTGTAGATATATTACATATAGAAATGTTAGATGCTCTACGAGAATTCGGTGTAGAACATCATGATCTGTGGAGTGACATCTGCAATTCGAAATTTGTACCACTCAACATAATTACGTAAGTCTGTTTTACACTGCTCAAGAAACCTAGTGCACCCGAATGTTCAATGCGCATAAATATTGAGTGCTCTGAGTAGTGTGAGATTAAAAGTGGAGTACCACATGGCTCTGTCTTGGGACCAATTTTGTTCTTTATATACATTTAAACGAATTGGACAATGGTGAGGGATCGATGATTGCAAAATTCCCAAATGACACAAACTATGCAAAAGTGTCCCATCTAAAACAGACGTGAATATATTGATGAAGAATTTATATAAAATTCCTGACTAGTCTGAGGGCTGGCAAAGGGAATTTAATGTAGATACATGTACAGTCATCCACGTGGATGGATCAAATATGAAATATAATTACACAATGGGAACATACAATATTAGAAAAATAGAAAAAGGAAAGGGACCTTGGAATTATAATAGATCATATAGATAAGGTGAGTGATCAAGTCCAGGTATTAGTGAAAAAAGGCAAATGCAATGTTGCGTATGATAAAAATAAATATTAAATATAGGAGCATGGAAGTATAAAGAGTTCGACATAGATCGGAGAAACATGTTGTATGTGTGGTCCTAATCATAGAGGAGATATAAACATTCTGGAAAGGATACAAAGACGAGCGACACAACTGATGGTGGGATTAAAGAATAGTACTTAGTGCCTAGAAAAGAGAAGAATTGGAGGTGATGTATTACATGTTTAAAAGATAATCAAAAGAAAGAATACATTAGACTAAAACAAGATTTTTTTTTTCTAAAGATACACATTCATTAAAGAAAGGTCCAGATTAGAAATTGGAAAATATTTTTTGTCGGATGGTGGTGAATGCTATGAATGCATTGCCACATAAAGTAGTTGAGGCAGAGTAAATTAATACGTTCAAGAATAGATTGGATGCGCCTAGGTTTTTTTAAGATCAAGTGAATGTAAAAGAAACCGGTTGTATACAGCCTGTGCAGAGTCTTCTGAACCAGTATAAAGACGTTACGTAAAGTTAAAACATTTTGCCCGAAAAGACACACCATTAGGATACTGCTCATAATTTACACAAGAGAAAATGGTTTTAGACTTGACAACGAAATTCCGAGCGAATAATTTAAATTTCGACAGCGGGAAATGGGGCACACTATTCTGTTCTAGGACACAACAGAAACAAATATAGAAGTGCAAACATAATTTATATGTGCTTTTTAGACTTCAATAAGACTGTTGATAAAGTCAAACAACAGCAACCAGTGACATATCTGATTAATATAGGTACGGATGGAAATGACACAATAATGCTCAGTAACACGTAGTGGGAACGTCTTCTTTTTCTGCTTTTGTTCTTAATCTCCCGCTAAGAAGCGCTGAACAGGGCTTCGCAAGTAGCAGGATGCTATCTGGAGAACTGGATGTGTTGTGTCGATAGTTTACAGTTTGACTACGATATGTGCACCTTTCCATCTTACACATCCCTCTTCGACAGATGTACTGGGAAGAAAATGCCACAGTGGGATAAGGCAGACTTTACTCAACATGTATAGATGTAAACAGAGGATTGCGACAAGGGTGTACTGTCCCCTTGTCCCCTTTAACATTTACACAGAACACGTTTTTCAATAGATATATATATATATATGGCGTGTTTAAATGAAACCGGACCAAACTGCAACACGTGAACATAAGACCGATACTAATGATGACGTCACTTCTGGTATAAACAGCACATACCAAACAGTCAAGTTTGCAAAATGTCATTATCATCCGTGTCATAGTTTTCTCAGAAGACCATTTAAAACATGGCGGTATGATACGGAATTCGTCCAGAGTTGATCAGCGAGAACAGTGATTCGGTTTCTAACAGCTGAAGGATGTCGACCAGTAAACATTTATCGCAGAATGCTAGCAGTATATGGTGATAAAAGTGTGTCGAAGACAACAGTGAGGAACTGGACAACGATGTTTAAAGAAGGACGTGAGTTAACGAAAGATATTCCGAGACTAGGTCTGGCACAAATGTTTGTGTCAAGAGGTGCAATCGCCAAAATTGATGCAGCAATTCGGGTAAAACGGCGCTGGAGCTCACGTTCGCTACACATTTGTCACCATACATTCAGCTATAAATGTCAACTGGTCGACATTGTTCATCTGTTATAAACCGACTCACCGCTCGCTGATCAACTCTGGAATGATTCCGTATCACACCATCCATGTTTTCAACGGTCTGCTGAGGAAACTATAAGTTGGAGGATAATGAAATTTGACAAACTTGACAGTTGTTATGTGCTGGTTACATTGTAAGTGACGTCATCATGCGCATCGCACGAATGTTCACTCGGTTATGTTAGGTCCGGTTTCATTTGAACACGCCACCTGTGTATATATATATATATATATATATAAAGAGAGAGAGAGAGAGAGAGAGAGAGAGAGAGAGAGAGAGAGAGAGAGAGAGAGAGAGAGAGGGGAAATTACAGGATTTATTTACTTGTAGGGCAACTTAATAAAGTCATGTATGCGAACAACATAGTTCTGATGGTTGAAATGAAACATGATTACAAGAATTATTGCATCAAGTACACCACAATATACAGGGGTATCTTCTTCTTCTTCGTACGCTGTCAGACGTCAACCTTTATTTTTTCGAAAAACGCAGCGGTCATCCTGAGGCTGTCGACACTGTCATAGAGCTTGTCTAGTGTTGCCACTGGTGATGGACACATCTGCTTTCTCTGGTCCTCGTATGTCGGGCAGTTTTGCAGCAAATGTTCAGTGGTCATTTTCCCAAGTACCACACGTGCATTCGTCAGTGCCACCTATCTTCAATTTTTTGAATAGGTGGTAGCTTAGTCTATTGTGGCCAGTGCGGAGTCTGAAGACCACGACCTGCTCTCTTCTTTTCAACTGGTACTAGGCATCGTTTTTTGTGTAGCCAGTATGTTCTGTTTCCCATTTGGTCATGTATCTAGCTCTAATAAGCCTTTTTGACTCTTCGTAGGTCACACTAGTATCTGGTTGTGGTAGTCTTGCACCTTCTTTTGCCAGTCTGTCTGCCTTCTCATTGCCTTGGATGTTACAGTGGGATGGAACCCACTGTACCACTACTCTTTCAGTATTTTTCTGGCTTTTTAGTGCTGTGACTACGGCCAGGGCATCTGTAAACAGGAGTATATGGCTTTCATTTCTTTTTCATGTCACCATTTATTCTACTGCACCCCTCAGTGCCTCTGCCTCCGCTCTGAAATTGCTTGAGTATTTTCCAGTTGCCACTGATAGTGTTATTTTTCTACCATTTGGTAGGCGCAGGAATACCCCTGCCCCTCCGTTCTGTGTTGTGTTTGTTACAGAGCCGTCGGTGTATGCATGGGTCCAGTCCATGCTTGGATAGTTTTTCGTTATGTACCTCAGGGTTATGTCTCTTCTTTCTTTTACAGTCTGGCTGTTCTTGTTTCCAATACCTGGTATATTTTCTACCACCTCTAGAAATATATGCTGCCTCCAGGTAGGTTTGCGTACAGCAGGGATGGGCTTTGGTGTTGTTAATGCGTTCATAGGGTCTTCGCTTATCTTTGCTTTGGCTATTTCTCCAAAGTTTCTCCTCTTTAATTTCCCATTTCCAAAATTATTTAGTCTCTTATGCTTTGGATGGTCTGTCGGATTTCTGAGTTTCTCTGCTTGCTGCTGGGCTTTGCAGGCTCTTCTGTCGGTCATGGATTGCAGATTTGTAATATTTTCCATTTCTACAATTGGCGTTGACTTCATGCCTCCTGTTATAACTCTCATGGCTTGGTTTTGGAGTTTGCTAATTTTGTCAAAGTTCGCCTTTGCTGCTATTGTCCATGCCGCAATGCCATACTCGAGAACTGGTCTCACTCTTCCAGTATACAGTTTCTTTAGTATACTTTCGTCTGCTCCCCAGCTTGTCCCAGCAAGTTTCCTCATGATTGCCATTCTTTCTCTGGCTCTCATTTAGTTTCTCTCGACCTGACTTTTCCAAGTCATTCGCCGATCAAATGTGACTCCCAGGAAGTTTGGGTTGTCGTTTGGCCGCAGATATTTGCCGTTAAGACTTATTTTGGTGTTTTGTGGTTTGTTTGAAAGCGAGAATATCGTACATTGTTTTCTCCTCATTTATTTTGACCAGCCACGAATTCGCTAACTCCTCCAGCGATGTTAGGGCCTGCTGCATTCGATTACTTGCTATGGTGAGATTCTTTTCAGAGGTCCACATAGCCAGATCGTCTGCAAACATGGAGCTATGGACTCTTTTTGGTATATTCTCTGCGATGTTATTTATATACACCAGGAAGAGTGTGGGTGACAGTACTTCTTCCTGCTCAAGTGTCACCTTTTTGCTCATCTGCCCTTGTACTTGAACTCTGGCTATTCTGTTTTCGAGGTAGTGGCTGTTCCATCTTTACATTTTCCAACAAACTTCACTTATTCGTAGCTTGACTTTAAGTCCCTTATTCTAGACCTTGTCAAATGTCTTTTCTAGATCCACCCAAACCGCCACTGTATGCTTTTTCTCCTAGTAAGCATCCTCTATTTCCTGTGCTATGACAGTGATCTGATCCTCAGTGGGTCTGTGCTGTATAAAGCCTGCTTGCTGTGGAATTAGTATGTGTTTTTCTTCCAGATGTCACATCAGTCTTGTGTTTATCATACGCTCCATCAGTTTTCCTACACAGCTCAGTAGACTGATAGGCCTGTATCTATTTGGATCTGTTCTATCTTTTTCTTTCTTTGGTACTGGTATACTTACAACATCTTTCCATGTTTAAGGTACAATTCCCCTTTTCCAGCTTTGGTTCAGGACTGATAGTAACTTTTTCGTTGCTGTTTGGCCCAACCCCATCAGCATTTCGTTTGTTACGCCATCTTTTCCGGGTGATTTCTTTTTCTTTAGAGTTCTCATGGCCTCTTCCATTTCATTCATTGTTAGTTTTGCCATCATGTGTTCCTCTGGTGCCATATTGATGTTGTCGTGGCTCTTTTGTTCTTCATTAATGTCTGTATGCCTATTTGTAGGAACATCAATGTGGTTTGCTCTGGCATAATGCTCTATAAAAGCGTTCATAGCTTTTTTTTCAGTGAGCATGTTGTCGCCATGCTTGATGGTAATTTGTTTGTTTGATGGAGTTTCGTCATTCATGGCTCTGACTAACTTCCATAGTTTGTTCCCTTCTTTATCTAAGTTGAGGCTTTCTGTTTTGTTTTTCCAGCTTTCTCTTGTTATTTGGTTTAGAGTGTGGGACAGGGGTATGGACTGAACATAGCACTTATAAAAATGAAATCTATGATAATTAGCAAAGTACATTGAAAATGCACTCTATAGATAAAATAGACGATCAAACACATGAAGGCGATCGTCTATCTGGTAACTATAGAAATTGACAATTGAACTTGAGAATGGAAATCAAAAAGATACAGTTTCTCAAATCTGTTTTCACCATAATCCTGGATAACAGACTGCAACAGGACAGACTGGCTAAGGAGAAGGGATCGAAGAGGGAAGGATAACCCGGTACGCGTCTTGCTGAAGTCGGATGTGTCGGACTGAAAGTTGAAAATATTGCAGCAAAGCTGTAAACTACGACAACAACGCATTCCGTTCATTTGACTATGTCGTACTACTTTCAAAGCCAGTTTCAGGCTTGGTAGAGATTGCGAATGATCGAAGAAGAATAAGAAGAAAAAGAAGAAGAAAAAGAAGAAAAAGAAGAAGAAAAAGATGAAGAACAAGAAGAAGAAGAAGAAGAAAAAGAAGTAGAAGAACAAGAAGAAGAAAAAGAATAAAAAGAATAAAAAGAAAAACAAGAAGAAGAAGAAAAAAATTAAGAAAGCGAACAAGGAGGAGAAGAAGAAGAAGAAGAAGAGGAAGAAGGAAGGAGAAGAATTGGTTTCACCATGACGTCCTATTTTGAATTTCAAACAAGTGACTCAAAAATTACGAACAACTAGCTGGGATTAACTGCATTATTCAGTACACGCTTTTAATTATGCAAAGACATGTTTTTGTTTTGTTTTTGGGACACCATTAGTGCAGTTTTGAAGGAATAACAGGTCGCACTAGTAATGGATGTGTAGGGATCAAGACGCTGAGCAGCATATGAGATGCTGATGTCAGCGAACCTTAGCTGCCAAGATCCTTCTACACCTCCATGCCGTGATCTTGGATAACAGACTGCAATAGAGCAGACTGCCTAAGTAGAAGGGATCTAAGAGGTAAGGCAACCTGGTTCTCAAAAATGGCAGCTGAAGTCGGATGTGTTGGCCCGGAATGTGCAAATTTCGCAGTCAAGCTGTAAACTTCGATACAACGCGTTCCATTCTCTGGACTACATTCTGCTACTCGCAGGGTTTGGTATTGGCAGGTTGAGAACGAAAGAAGAAATAGAAGAGGCTGTGGTTATACGTTCAGCGCTCTGGATTATTGGGACGTTGATTTAATTGGGAGAAATATATATCCACGCAAACGGACAGGGGTCATGTCAAGTTAATTAAAACTTATAATGAGGGCGACAAAGTGTTATATCTAATCGTCTTTACCAAATGGTGTAGAAATATTGAAAAGGAACAAGCATAGACGAGAATTGTTGACTTTGACATCGTCTGTATCTCTTTTTTTTCTCTGTCTCTCTCGCTCGCTCTCTCTCTCTCGCTCGCTCTCTCTCTCTTTCCCACTGTCGTTGTCTGCGAATTCAACCCCTCTCCCTCTTTCCACCTACAAAAATAACCCTGTGTCTTGTACTCTTTCTAACAAACTTCGATTTCCTTTGCTGTTTTTCAGCACACGTTTTTAGCATTGTCAAATGTCTTGCACTGATGGAAAATCTACATTTAAGAGTTTGCAATATTCTTCTATCGTGACCCCTTCATGTCTAATTCTGTATTCTTACATATTCCACTGCTAACGAGATTTTCTGCCTACTCGTATCACTGTCTGGGTGTGCAGAATTTTCTTATTTGAGCGCCGGTTCCTTCTTTCTCTCAATACCGTTCTCTCTTGTTACTTCTATGTGTATGTGTGCTTTATCTGATCTTATTTCAATGCCACATTTTACCGTCTTTAAAACTACTTTTTATTAAGACAACAGGGCCATTTTGTCGTGAACATCTTTGTGAAATTTACTTTTAGAAGCTGCTAATATTCTTTAAACTGTATTTCAACGTCCTAATTTATAAATATTTTGTCATTACCCCTTACGTCTGTTACTTTCTGAGTGCATTCATGTAGGGCGTTGTGTTTATTCATCTATTTTTCTCTTTTAATTCTGCCAACATTTGATATCAGTTCAGCAGCTCCGTGAATGCCACAGAGATTCAAAAGCGAGCATGTTCAAAATATAGTTACCCGGTAACACTACCGGGAAACAAACCACTTCAGATATTAGGATCGGTAAATGGTTTTATCAAAAACTGGACAAATATAAAACAGTCCAGACAACAAATAATTTAAATGAGCAATGTATAGAACATACGGTCTTCAAAATTTATATTCAACTTGAAAAACATAACGCGTTAAAGCTTTTTTACCAAAGGTCTGCTCATAATACTGGTCACATCGACCAATTGTTATATCATGCAGCAGATCATACTGAGTTACATTAACTGAAGCGAATCTTACTGAGTTACATTAACTGAAGCGGATCTTACTGAGTTACATTAACTGAAGCGGGTATTGCTGAGTTACATTAACTGAAGCGAATCTTACTGATTTACATTAACTGAAGCGGATCTTACTGAGTTACATTAACTGAAGCGGATCTTACTGAGTTACATTAACTGAAGTGGATCATACAGAGCTCCAACATAGATTACATAACGTTACTAGTTCAACATAAAAAAAACACTAAAACTTGCGTTAACCATATAACAAAGTTATTTATTTATTCATAAACAAATTCGTTTAATAAATATCAAACAAAAGAAAAGAACAACTAAACCTAATAATAGCATATACTAAACTAACACAGAGGATTCAAGCATGAGCTGTTGATGTAACCTCCGTCACTAAAGTACATATGTTCTAAGTCTCCTATCTAAACTAACACAAAACCTGAACTTAATTTAATACAATTTTGTTACAAATTTGTGGTTTACCTAACTCGTTGTCTTCTGCCGTTCCTCCGTGTCGTCAAAGTTGTTGGATGAATCTGCCGTCTTCCGTCAGGGTTGACTGCCTTATGCAGTCGAACATTTAAACATAGGTTAAAATGAATTCCAGAAGGAGACTCAAGCTACCACTCACTTTCAGACCAATTACCAGTTCTCAAGCGTTTGGAACGTGTTCCTATTATGGCTGTTTTAGACCTGTTCTGAGATAATGTTTTCTCTGAGGATTATAAGGGTTCAACTCTCTTTTTCCTTCACTGTCAAAGGATTTACGAGAACCTTTTCAACACAAGACTTTGGGATTTGAATTCCAGGGTTTAGCAGACCCCTTTCAACACAAGACTTTGGGATTTGTATCCTGGGGTGCCTCTGACCCCTTTCAACACAATACTTTCTGATTTGTATCCCGGGGTTCAGCAGACCCTTTTCAACACAAGACTTTGAGATTTGTATCCTGGGGTTCATCAGACCCCTTTTGACACATATATTGGGTTAACCAGACCCTTTTCGACCCAAGACTTTGGGATTTGTATCGTGTAGTTCATCAGACCCCTTTCGACACGGGACTTTGGGATTTGTATACCTGCGTTCACTAGACCCTTTTCGATATGTTCCACGAGACATCTTCTCACTTGCAAGGGGTCAGATCTCTATCTCATATCTTTTACAGGGTGTCCATCAATCGCACCTTTGTTTGAAATGCAAGACTCCAGGTGTATGATTAGATAACCGCCCCATAAACGCTCTCTCTATCTCTCTCTCTCTCTCTCTCTCACACACGAATAATCAATCTCTCATCTACTATATTTTTTATAGACCATTTTTAGTTCTGGAAACCGAAAAATTAATGTCGAATGGTCCTCCCCAGCTGGCAGGTTAGCCATCGATCTCATTTAGCCCCTCCCTTCTAGAGTTTCATTACCTCAGATATGCAGATGTCCATCTCACTCCAAATGTGACAGCCGGTGTGCAAATCCTTGTCGTCCATTCCCCCCCCCCCCCCCCCCCCCCACCTCCCCACCAACACTATGTCTGGTACCAGTTCGTTACTAAGAATGATTAGGTCTAACACCTACCCACAATCTAGACCAGTTCCAACTTATAGTCAAATCCAAACTCTCCCTTCGGTCTGCGCAAAGGCGTTGTGCTGACCCTAGATTGACCTAGCCTCGCTAACTATTACTCAGTCAATTTTTAACTCTGATATGCAGTCACCAGCCTCAATTTATTATGTCCTTAACGCTTATACTCCACGAGGAACTGTTAAACAGAAAGTGTTTACCAAAGTAACTGTTTACAAAGGAAGTGAGGAACATATGTGTTAAAACTTATTCGCAGAGCAATGCATGGAACAGAACGTGCTAAAACGTGTTTTCCAAAGCAATGTGACGAACATAACGTGCTAAAACCTGTTCACAAAGCAATGGGAGAAACATAACGTGTTAAAACATGTTCACAAAGCAATGCGAGAAAACATAACGTGTTAAAACGTATTCACACAGCAATGTGGGGAACATAACGCGTTAAAACGTGTTTACCAAAGCAATGTAAGGAACATAACGAGTTAAAACCTATTCACAAAGCAATGTACAGAACATAACACGTTTAAACGTGTTAATCAAAGTAAATGAGATGGGAGTTAAACAGTAAACTTGGATATCATTTAAGTTCACAGAATATGCCATATTTAGATATTGTTTTGGCTCTCGGTACAAATATGACGACTTATGAGCAGAGAAATGACCATTGTTCTCCAGTTACACTATTGTCCATCCCAGCTTACAACACAGTTTTCGAGTCTGCTTCCTTCTCAATATTATCTATTGTTCTTGTTAATGTTGCTTCAATACTCTTTTCTAACTTGTTATTTGGTTTTCCTATTTCTGAATCATAAAGTAGTGATGAATTTACATAACACCTGCCAATTGTCATTTTATTTTCAAATGATGATTTATATGTTTCATGTAACCTGTTTGAATTAGTCCAGATAGTTCTCTGTGGAGAACAGAGCTTGTCATGCTCTCGACCTATTTCTATTGTAAACCCTCTTTTTATGTTCGAATGTGAAATATATTCTCTGAGACTGTTGCCTGAACGAGAAGAGAACATTGACAACATAACACTTTACAATCTGCCTGAGGTATTCGGCATGCGACAATGATTTACTAACGTGCACATAACAAGTTTTAAGAAACAAATGGATGCGTTTTGAACTGGTGATGTTAAAAGAAAACTTCAATAGCACGGTTCTAAAATAGGAAAAGCCTCTCAGATGGCACAGGAATAGAGATTGTAACTTCGTACGTAATTTAAATAGAGATTGCAACTTCCCACGTCATCTAAATAGAGATTTAACTTCCCACTTAATCTAAATAGAGATTGTAACTTCCCACGTCATCTAAACAGATATTGTAAATCCCCACGTCATCTAAATAGAGATTAAAACTTCCCACGTCATCTAAATAGACAGAATGGTCTGTGAGTTACATAGTTTACTTGACAGAAAACGACGACACAACTAATTTGGCTGAAATGAATCCGCAGTATTGATGTTCTCAACTCCAACTGTAATTTGCTTTCAATGGGCGCGATTAAATAGCAGAAAGTTGTAGACGCGAAAGACATATTGGCTCTCTCGTTCTAACAGCCAGCGGGAAGAACATGGCGCACTGTTAATGGAATCTGAAGGACGTGAAAAGGGAGACATGAATCAGTGACGTGATACAACAAAATGGTTGAGCCCTCTGTCAGTAATTTTGAGCTGTGGTTTAGCTGCACTTATGTACGATTGAACAGCGTAAGCGTGCATGTAGATGGGTAGATTCTGAAAATTGGAGGATGCAGATTTAAGGGGCTGTGTTGCGAAACTGTAATAAGGATGTTGAGAGGGTAGGGTCGAAAAAAGGGAGCCCACTCCGAGATTATTAAATGCCCTCCCTTGCACAAGGGCTGCATCACATTTTTATGGGCTTTTCGAGTGGCGGTTCCTGAGAAACCACTTTCTCCTTTCCGATTTTCAGTTTTTGTTAAACGTTGACCGTTTCAAGGGTGCATTGTCATTGTGCATTTACACATTTCAATATATTTCAATACCTATAGTGTGAACAATGCAGCCAAAGAAAAGCAGCGAAAATGTAATTCTTAATTCTAATATTGAATAAATTTGTACACATTACTAAATTAAAACAAATTATTGTTATATAAATAATTCCACACACACACCCACACATACACACACACGCGCGCGCGCGAACACACACACACACACACACACACGCACACACACACACATACACCCACGCAAATAATACAGGATCAGGCAACAAGGAGGCGGATCTGTCTCCGCATATACCTTCATCCATCCTTCACCTCAGCATACACTTGAATACACATTCCTATACATTGCTGATTCTTCCCACGCGCCCACATACACAGCTACGCATGCATACATATTTATTCACATGTACAAAACTATAAACTATATACATAAATATACACATCCTAGGACATGTGTGCTCACTTACACACGCACCATATTCTCATCTACACGCATTCGTACATGAATACAGATATCAACCATTTGCCCCCAGGCAGTTCGAAAGTCCTACCAAGCTTATTCACCGATTGTGAAATATCTGGGCTAAGAACTTACTTTTTCTCATGAACAATTTAGGAAGCTGATTGGGTTAAAGGTGTGTCCGTCCGTAGTGGAGAGCTTTATTCCAACATGTCAATACTAAGTATCTGAACTCTGTCAGTATTGTTAGCATTTTGTTTTGTGTGTGTATCTGTCGTGTCTACTCTTATTTTGGTAAATTTGCTAATTATTTGTCTAATTTTACACAATGTTGTGATAACTACTTTACAAAGATAAAATAAATGATTTTCTGTTTCTTATATCTTTCTGTTGTAAAGTTGGCATTTGGTGTTCTAAGTCCTAGCTGGGTTTGAACTTGTTTGCGTATTGGTGTATCCGAATATTAGTCTGTAAGTAACGTCTTTAATGTGGAGTGATACTTTAAGGCTGTGTAGGTTACAAAAGTGACGTGTGTAATTAGTTATAAAATAAGTGGGGGTTCCTGTAACAATATTAGTTTTTTGTTTAAATCGTGTCTGGTTTTTGTGTGAGGAATGTTTCATTTCCATTAATGTGTCGTTTGCATTGTTTTTAAACATGGGTATATTTTTCAAGCAATGTGGGATAGTGTTATTTAATTTACATAATTTAGTTATTCTTAGCCCTAAATAATAGTTGGACATTGGATATTCATTAGGGTGTTTCATGATTTCCTGCACAAATTGAATTCTTAGTGATTGTATTTTAATTGTTATGTCTTGCAACGCGATCCCACCTCGTATTTTTTCTTGCACTAACGATTTAGATTGGATTTTATGTATTGTGTTGCGAAAAATGAAACTTCTAACAGCTTTATTCATTTCTTTGATTATTGTTATGGGTGGACATAACATATTTGCAACGTATATTCATTTTGGTATTATAATTGAGTTTAATATTGTACTGCGCCCAAATATTATTGTTGTTTTGTATTAAACTCTTTCAAGATCATTTTTAATATTTAGAGTGATTTGTTCCCGTATTTCTGTTTTAGGCTCAAGTGGATTAGAAGGGTATGTTATTCTGTTTATTTTAATTTTATTTACTTGGGTTAGTTGAAAGCGAAAATCGAATTTATTAATCCACTTGCCAATCCCCATTATGGATGATTTTGGGTTTTAATTTTGTGCCACATTGTGTAAAGGTGTTTAGAATATTTTGAAAAGAACTACTATTGGATGGAAAGAAAGTAGTATTGACCACGTAAGCTATTAATTTTTGTTTCCCTGATCCCGCTATATGGGTCCCTGGTATTGTTGGGTCATGCCTAATCTTTTCTAGTAAGGGTTCTAAGACTAGAGTATCAAGTGTTGGGAACATCGGACATTTATGTCTGACTGATCTTGTTAGGAGGAAACTGTCTGTTAAATTATGATTAACCATTATTTTGCTTTCGGTTCTCTTATATATTATTTTTATCCATTTAGTGAAATACTCTCCGTTATTTTTATTTAATATTTCATGAATAAGGAAATATCGAAGCTTTTTCCTGACCAATTGAAAGAATGGCAGATTATATGTTTTTGTCGCAAGTATAAAGTATAACGTCTCGTAAGAAATGTGCGTGTTTACTGATTTTTCTTTCCTTTACGTTACATTGTTGGTCATTTTGTAGTCTACGTTCAGGAGAGATATTGGTCTGTAGTTTTTGGCCTCTAGCTTATCACTGATCGGTATCGGGATCCGTGTGATATACGCTTCATTAAGGTTATTTGGCAATTCACCTGTTTTAAATGCTTCATTTAAAACTTTTGAAAGTGTGGGTCCAATACTATCGAAAAAGGTTAAGTAGAACTCGACGGTCAAGCCGTCAGAGCCTGGGCTTTTGTGTTTATGAAAGGAGTCGAGTGAGTTTTTTTAAGTCGAGTAAGGACAGGGGTGAACTAATGGCATCCCTGTCTTCGTCACTCAACTGCTTTGTATACTCAGAGAAGTTTCTGCACTCAGTGTGCGTGGTATTTTCTGTGGAATACAATATCGTGTAGTAGTCATGGAAGGCCTGTCTGATTTCTTTGGGTTCATTTTTATATTTGTCCTGTTGGTCCCTCGATTTTATGTATTTGTCGTTTACTTTGTATGTTCAATTCTACGGCTAAGTACTGTTGTGTGCGGGTTTCTTGTAAAAATATTCGTGTTTTGGATTTTAATTTGGTTCCCCTGTAGTTTTGAATTTGGGGTAAGTTTTTATCAATTAGTGTTGTCATTTTTATAGCTTCTTCAATAATATGTCTATTGCGCTTTGTATTTCTGTGTATTTGTTTTGAAATGGTCTGATTGTACTTTTAATTAAATCCCAATAACTGTTTAGATTTGTGTCTGGTAGGTGTTCTGTGAAGTTCATTATAAGAGTGGATTTGTTTTTCACAAAGTCTTTATTATTAAGTAGTGAGTTGTTGAATTTTCAGTGTTCGGATTGCATGTGACTATTTTATATGTGAGTGCTGTTAACTATAATAGCTACTGCTTTATGATCTGTAAAATGGGTCGTGTCTATGTGATGTATTTTATTAACTGCGTACGTTTTTTGGTATGCAAATCCTTTAAATTCTAGTGGGTGTTATCAGTTCATGTGAGTGTGTTGTATGGGTCATGTCTATTCCATTATGGTAAGTATCCCTGTATGCATGTAATAGGTTATTTTTGTCTAATATTATTTCTAAAGTTGTTGTTCGTGTCCTGGTTGTTTATGTGTGTGATGTGTCTGTCTAAGTTACTTAGTGTGCAGTTGAAATCCCCAGCAAGTATTATGTTTTGATTTTTAAAATGTTATTCTATTTTATAGAAAGCTGCTTGCTGTATTATTTTTGCTGGGGGATAGATGTTAATTAAAGTGTGTTTATTTGTATTATCGTGTGTATTGTGAACCTGTGCTATCTGTATCCTGCCCTCCGTGTCCCTGTGACTATGCGAAACTATACATTCGTCAGAAGTTTGCAGAATGGCTACGCCTGTGTGCTGTCCTAAACTAAACCAACTATTTTGTAAGCCTAGTGTTGTGATTTGTTTTGTATGCATAACTTTGTGTGTGTGTGTGTTTCTTGTAGAAAAAATAAAATTAGGTTTATATTTCTTTAATATGTTCACTACATGTTGTTTCTTTTTTAGTCCGTTAATATTAAGAGAAAAAATGTGTATCGAGTTTAGTGTAGACATTGGACGGATACGAAGTATTAGGCCTGTCGGAATAACAGCTCCACACTGACGCAAGTCAGGCAGGCTGCTAAAATATAGGTGATGAGGGGTTACACACGCACATAAATAACAGCGGGGGGTACAAAGTCAAAAACAATATCGGACGGTTACACGAATGCAGCACGTGTGGGTGAGCGAGCACCGCCAACAGTAAAGGCCAGGAGGTGCATGAATTCATTGTACTTCGGGGCTGCTACATGGTAAACATTATTAGCCCCGGAGGGGGGCAAGGGGAGATTACATGGATACATTATATAAGGGGGGGGGGTAGAGCAGCGCAGTAAATAATAAGGGCAGAGGGGTACATGAATATAGAACTTCTAGGGGCGATATTACAGTTACAGTAAATATAACATCAAACCTGCTACACACATCTAAACTCAATATACACGTTGAGTGTTCTCGTTTTCTTTTTTATCTGAATTCCTTTTCCAGATAATACTGAAAAGAAAGTTAATTGTCCCCATGAAACGCTAGACAAAGACAAAAAGAAGCACTCTTGTAGATGAACTGCTACTCAGTCCTTGTCTAGCTCCAGACTGTCCATCATTGTTGTTCAGAGTAGACGGACAGGTTCGCCCTCGTCCGGGCTGATGTCCTCCACCATCGGCAAGGGCATGTGTGACACTTGATAGTTGCAGTCAGTGTTCCACTGCTCTGAACTGACGCTGTCTGGCTGCTCTAGCGAGGGCTCTGGTAAGGGCTTTGGTGAGGGCACTGGAGCCGTCTCTTGACATTTCAATATTTCTGCATCTTCTGGGACCAGCGGTGTGTTGCCGGTCCCCATTTTGGATGAAGGAGAGGAACTCCTCTTTCTGGAGATTCTATTGCGATATTTATCCCTTTCCACCTCGGTATTATTTCATGGATTGATCGAGTGAGCGGACGTGTTTCGGCTCGCTCCTGCTCCCTTAGTTCAGTGCTGTTTTTTCAATAGTTCCCATCTGTGTTTTACGTGTTGATGCATACATGTTGCAATCACTGGAAATAACCAGTGCATTCATCAACTTTGACAGTCCAAAGCATTTAATAGACGACGGTGTTCCATAACCTCTACACCTCACGGTAGAAGAGGAGCGACTAAGTAAGTAAATGTGTTCCGTAAAGGAATACTTACCACCACAGTTACAGGTAACCATTCGGCAAGCTTGTCTTATCCACAAATGTGCAGCATCCTTGTCGGACCAGTGGGCATTGATCCTTCTGGAATCACAGCAATCTACAAGTTCTCGAACCCTCGTGTGTGGTATATGCGGCTGACTCAGTCAGTCCACATACTACACTACTAGAGCCTGCATGGGAGGCGAGTGGACTGCTCGCAGGCAGAAGTGGCAATTGTCATTAAACATCAAGAGTTGAAGCGAGAACTGGTTGCCGGAGACTACCTGGTGTCAGTAAACGCGATCATAGAAGCGTAGCATTCGCCGGTGATAAGAACGCCAAGGTGTTCCCACAAAGGAACATATCGGACACGTGGGCCTTTGCTGTCAAGAAAAGTAATGTGGTGGTCCACAATTACATAACTGACAGGTTTGCGAGTGGGGAGGGCACGCCCATAAAACTGTGGGTAACAATCACTTTCCGCCGCACTCCGTTTGAAGGATGCGGCCAAGATACATACTGGTCACGCCAGTGCACGAAGAAAAGACGCCAGGAAATCGTGAAGGAGGCCGAGCGACTGCCGAGTCCTCAATCGGCTGAAGCCCATGCACCTCCACCTTCAGCCCGCCAACTTCCACCTCACCCGCTCGCTGAGGAGCAAGCAACCACTTTCTCCCTTCCATGTACCGTTCCCTGGAAACAGATTGTTTTCAAGACAGTTTGTCTGATGAGATGTGGATCGACGTGATTTCCGTAGTAGTGAGCGTCACGCAGATAAATCCAAGCAAACCAGCCAGCATGTGGTCCACCTTCATAAGCATACTCGGGATGTGAGGAAAGCCACTACAACCCACCACTAAAAGTCCTATTCAGGGTGCACAAAAGAGTAAACATATTCATTGTGGGCATTAAACAACAATTATTTATCCAAGTCTGCAGAGCGTATAGTCACGGGACTGAACTTGGTTAACAAATCATACAAGAGGCTTGTCATAAGTCTTTACCCTGACCATGAAGGAGTAGGAGGAGAAAGTTAAAATTTGGACTAGTGCCTATTCCTTCTCAATGTAGCCACCACCTGAATGTATACATTTCTACCATCTCTGCGTAACCTTGAAAAGACATTCAGAATAAAGTAAACTATTTTTCAAACTAATCCAGTTATCACAAGCCAGTATGCCATCTTTCGTCACTGTCAAAATGATTTCCTTTCAGCTGTTTTTTTAAGTTTTGGTAAGTTTTGACGTCCCAAAAAACAGCTAGCATCACCTTTCTTGCAGATTTCTGTGCCGTTGGCTTGACATCAGTTGGTGAGTCTGGCGTTTTCCACTGCATGCTGAACATTTTGGATTTTGGGTCATAATTGTGAATTCAAGTCTCATCTACTGTCACCATAGTCGGCAACATGTTTTACGACTGACACATTTTTAGCAACTGGCCACAGCAATCAACTCTCGTTTGTTTCTGTTCACATGTCAGCAGACGCGGGACCCAACGGGCACACACTTTTCTCATGCTCAGTCTGTTGTGTAAAATTCTAAAAAACTGTACATTCATTCAGTTTTTCTGACCTAGATATCTCTGCAATTGTCCTTTTCATATCCTGGGCAATGATTTTCTTCACTTTTGCAGCATTTTCATCGCTGCACTCTGAGGATGGTCTTCCTGATCTTGGAATTTCAGCAACCTTGGAACGGCCACGCTTAAGCTGCCTACACCAGTTTTTCCTTTTCAGATACATTCGAAGAACTGAATTCCTCAAACACTGATTCCATCTCCCTGTGTATATCTGAAAGTGTTTTCCCCTGCAATATCAAGACATTTATCTCCATTCTGGCCTCTGATTTCTCAATTGTTCTGAAAAACCGTTAGAGTAGCAGATCCAGTCAATAAGGTGTGTTGCGCCATGCACCATTCCGGATAAGTCCGTAGAGGAGGGAAATTCATTCTTCTCAAATCTAGTAAATATTGAATGAGCGACATATGTGCCAAATTTCAACTTTCTCCTCCTACTCCTTCATAGTCAGGGTAAAGACTTATGACAAGCTTGTACGTGGCAGGTTCAGATACCGCTGTTCTCGGTTTGACAGACCGGGTAAATTATGGGTTTTTTCAAGGCAAAACCGCCCTTTTCAGTATACACATCTGTAAATGGGTACCTGACAAATCAGGAGAAAATTTATGAAACTTCAACGATGCTAAGGAGTTCCTATTCTGTTGTCGAAATTTTCAGCAAAGAAAGGGCTGGACACATTTGGGGGTACCCAGATGCAGAGAAGTTGGTTCTGTGAGTCTTTTATCAATTGCCTTTTCTACAATCTTCGAAGATCAAAAAGATTTTTTATCTCACTAAATTCTTTAAATCGTATCTTTCTTGCAGAAAGACCTAAACGTCACCTAAGCCCCTTGGTTCGTTTTCGAAACATTGATAATCCCAATTTCATTTCTGTGTTGTGTGTGTTTTCTAATTCCCAACGCTTGCTTTTCTTTGCAATTGAGACGCTGCTTTGTAAAAGAAATAAGGACGCAGGTAGACAAGTATTTATAAAGTGTCGTACTCCTGTGCATAGATATGGAAAGTGGCTTGCGGAAAAGAGTAATCTCAGTTGAGCAGACCTCATTTATTTTCTCTTTTCGTCGATACTTTGGTTTCTCAAGTCATTTACCACTGCAATTATTTCCACGCTATTAAACACCTTGTAATAGTCTACAAACACAATGCAAATGGGCATACACACTTCCTGCGTTCTCCATCAGCTGGTTGATTGTGTGGAGGTGGTCATTGGTTGAGTAGACCTTTCTGAAAACTACCTGTTCTCATGCAACTGACAGACGTAAAGGCCAGGGCTTACATCTTTAACAGCATGGTTTTCTCAGCAATAGTATATATGTACTGATAAATGCTGTGCTGAAACATGGTGTAAATGACTGAAAGGCTACGCTGCAAACTATGAGACGCAACTTAACAAAACGTCGTTTTCAGAAAGAACTATCAAGCATAAGAAGAATAAGAAGAAATGTACATCTTTTGAGATAATAACTGCAAATTAGTGTTCATGGTTTTATTCGTCACATGATGATGATAAAACAAAACATAGAATTTTAAAAGCATGGTCAGAAATAAAAAGAGCAAAACATATATATCTGTGTGTGTGTGTGTGTGTGTATGTGCGTGCGTGACCATGTACGTGAGAGAGAGAGAGAGAGAGAGAGAGAGAGAGATAGAGAGAGAGAGAGAGAGAGAGAGAGAGAGAGATTTTGCGTCTAATAAAATCAGACGCAGAAAGTCTCCATATTACTAACAAAGCAATGGAACGAAGAGTCCTGAATATCTCCTTATGAAAACCAATCCTAGCTACCGACATCTGCGACCAAACAGAGTCCCAGGATGTCGTCGACCCTGCGTCACTGCGTACGTACCGATGGGCTGGTCATGATGTCCACATCACTGACGATAGATGGATGAGGGGCGTGTCTGTGTGATGAGCATTCAACTACAACCACTGGAGTGACGATCCTTCCCCTCCCACCCAACCCCCTTGCCAGCGAGATGGAGAGATGATCTGCACCACACCCTCGGACTATCATTGTACTCTGTAGCGAAGGACAGACACAGATCCAACAGGCTTATGGCTACCTGAAATCATGTAACCTTGCCTAATTGTTTACCCGGATTAAAAGCATATCCCTACTGTACGAAGACCTACCTGGAGGCAGCATATATTTCCAGAGGTGATAGAAAATATACCAGGCATTGGAAACAAAAACTGCCAGACTGAAAAAGAAAGAAGAGATACTACCCTGAGCTACATAACGAAAAACTACCCAAGCATGGACTGGACCCATGCATACACCGACGGTTCTGTAACAAACACAACACAGAACGAAGGGACAGGAGCATTTCTGAACCTACCAAATGGCAGAAATTAACACTGGAAAAACACAAGTAATTTCAGAGCGGAGGCAGAGGCACTGAGGGTGGCAGTGGAAGAAATGGTGACAGGTAAAAGGAATGAAAGCCATATAGTCCTGCTTACAGATGCCTTTGCCGTAGTCACAGCACTAAAAAGCCAGAAAAATACTGAACTTAATGATTTAATAGCAGTACTCTGTCAACTATGCCAGCAGTCCGCACCAAAAAGGGTAGTGGTACAGCGATTTCCATCCAACTGCAACATCCAAGGCAACGAGGAGGCAGACAGACTGGCAAAAGCAGGTGCAAGACTACCACAACTAGATACTAGTATGACATACGAAAAGTCAAAACGGCTTATTAGAGCTAGATACATGACCAAATGGGAAACTGAACATAATGGCTAAACAAAAAACGATGCATATTACCAGTTGAACAGAAGAGAGCAGGTCGTGGTTTTTAGACTTCGCACTGGCCACAATAGACTGAGGTACCACCTATTCAACAAATTGAAGATAAGTGGCACTGACGAATGCCCGTGTGGTACCGGGAAAATGACTGCTGAGCATTTGCTGCAAAACTGCCCGACATAGGAGGATCAAGGAGAGCAGATGTGGCCATCACCAGTGGCAACACTAGACAAGCTCTATGGCAGTGTCGACAGCCTCAGGATGACCGCTGCTTTTTTCGAAAAAATTATGGTTACTGTCTGACTGCGTACGATGAAGAAGAAGAAGAAGAAGTACACCCGGATTCAAGTATTCAATTACGTAAGATACACAAACAATTATGGATAGATGATGAAGACATGGCTCACGAGAGGACTGCATACGATGACTGTTTACGTGATGGTCAGCCTTCCAGAGCTGACCGTGACCCTATTTTGCGTCCTATTAGTGGCCTTGGAAATATGCTACACCCTTGAAGTCTGGCTAAGAAAAAATGGATCGAAGATTGAAGGAAAAGCCGTTCTCAAAAATGATGTGCTGAAATATGGTGTGTGGTTAACTGAAAGGCCACGCTGCAAACTATGCAACACAACGTAATACAACTTCGTTATCAGAAAGAGCGATTAAGCATAAGAAGAAGAAATGAATATTTTCTGAAGATAATAACTGTAGATTAGTGTAAATGGTTTTATTCGTCACATGATGATGATAAAACAAAACATAGAATCTTAAAAGCATGGTCAGAAATAACAACAACAAAACACAATTGCGTCATTTGCATTGTGGGTAATGAATAAATGGAGCCAGTGATTGGGTAGTTTGAATAATGCATGTAACGCTCTTCCAATCGCAATGTTCGTATCGATGTGTCATTTGCATAGAGTTTGTTTTCTTCTGTGAGGATCGGGTGAGGGGGGTGGGGGTGGGGGGGGGGGGGTGGGGGTGGGAGAGGAGTTAAATCCCTTGTTTGTTTTTCTAGCCCAGGTTTTGTGGTAGCTGCTGCCGAAGACGGATGTGTCAGACCGAAAGGTGCAAATATCCCAATCGAGGTGTAAACTAGCGACATAAGGCATGCCGTTTTCCGGACTACGTCCTGCTAATTGCAAAGTCCTGATGAGGACTTGGTAGCAGGAGATTTAGAACGAACGCAGAAAAAGAAGAAGAAGAAGACGAAGAAGAAGAAGAAGAAAGAAGAAGGAAGGAAAGAAGGAAGGAAAGAAGGAAAGAAGGAAGGAAAGAAGGAAAGAAGGAAGGAAAGGAAGAAAAGAAGGAAGGAAAGAAAGAAGGAAGGAAGGAAGAAATGAAGGAAAGAAGGAATGCAGGAAGGAAAGAAGGAAGGAAAGAAGAAAGGAAGGAAGGAATGAAAGAATGAAGGAAGGGAGGGAGGAAGAAGGAAGTAAGGAGGGAAGAATGAAGGGAGGAGGGAAGAAGGAAGGGAAGAAGGAAAGGAGCAAGAAGTAAGAAAGAAAGATGATCGTTGCACGAGTTAAATGAAAACACGTATTGCACTTTACATGGTTAATGCATGAACAAGCGGGATTTCTCTTCAGCCATGCAGATTCTACAGAGTATTCTAAGCCAGTGTAAAGATGTTGAGTCAACTAATGTTATAAATTCTACAGGCGAACTTCGGGGTTAATGCATCGTTATGATGTTTCTTATTTGGGTTTGCTGTGCACAAACAAATTACTTAAGAAACGATCAAAACTGCAAGAAGACTGGCTCGTTGTTGTTGTTGTATGCAGCAAAGATGGCGCCGTAACCGACTGCGGGTCTATATTGCTCTGCTGTGTTAGTTTTTTATGGATGCCACTAGACCACAGATTTGCCTTTAATCCACACTAGTTGACGACTTGCACGTGTGTTCAAGGAAACGTATTGTTGTTTTACAGTTGGACTAGTTAATTCGTTGTTTTTTGTGATTTCTTTCGTCCGATTATCCTGGCCTAGACATCGGCAATATGAATAGCACTTCGCCGAGCTTCACAAGATTGGCGCCCTTTGCCCTAGCTGCAAACGTCAGTTTTCGTGTGTAAAATTTAGACACTATAATGGACTGAACATAGCCCGGGAGAGATGCCCAACTCACTCACACGTTGAGTGATGTCTCTACGACTTCTTGCGGTTATGGGAAACGCACGACACACATGGTTAGATATCATCCCCCCTCTGCTGCCTTGCGGGATAACTGTTTGCAGGAAAGGCTTCGGAAGTGAACCCTGAAGAAAAATCTGTATCCTGTGCTATCTCCAATCGTCTCGATTAATATTTTGTCACTGGCGAAAGGTAGCTCAGGTCGAGAGAGTGCCCCATTTCAGCGCACACAGCAAGAGAAAAGACTGTCTACCCGTTGGACAAAGAGAGTGATCTTCATCATTTGTGATGGACGAACATCATGTTCTTGCTTTTGTTGTTGTTGTTTTAAGGCATTTTTGCTGAGTGGAGTTAGCTATTGACAATGTTTCTTTGGTGGTTGGTTAGAGTTGCTCGTCTTAATCTCGACTTGTACTTCAGAAGCTGGACCGAAGTCCACCTCGCTGTAGTGTAATGTCTCCTAAGAAATAGGTCTAGATGATAAAGACATGACTGCCCCGTAATCTGTACTGGGAACAAACTGCTACAGTCAAATCAGGAAATTTATTGAAGTTGAAGGAACACCAACTTGCTTTTCGTCGTCTATAGGTTGTTTGGTCAATTGTGTGGTCGGTCAATTGTGTGGGTTTCATTTATCGCTTGGCCTAGGAAGAGATAAGATGTCACAACCTCCACGATTTCCTTTCCTAGATTGATGTACTGTAAGGCTTTCTTGTCACACAATCGACGGTTTCTTTTCCTAGATTGATGTACTGTAAGGCTTTCTTGTCACACAATTGACGGTTTCTTTTCCTAGATTGATGTACTGTAAGGCTTTCTTGTCACACCCTCGACGGTTTATTTTCCTAGATTGATGTACTGTAAGGCTTTCTTGTCACACCCTCGACGGTTTCCTTTCCTAGATTGATGTACTTACTGTAAGGCTTTCTGAGAAAATGCGTTATTTATTTTCAGACCAGCGGTTCTGCTGACCCCATTTAGGTCGTTCAATGATTGTGTGGCTTCATCAATTGTGTGACTGATGAGCAAGATGTCATTAACAAGTAGTAGATGGATGACCCACTCACCATCTATATTGACGACTCTGTTGCTGCAGTTTAATTCTTGAAAGATATCTTAAGAGAGCTGCTGTAAATAGCTTTGGGAAAATGATGCGGCACTGTCGACTCCTCTTGCTATCGGAGAATATACTGTGCCGCGGTATATCGTTTTGGCTATATTGCAGTCTTTATTAGTTTACTCGATCAATTTGATATATATTTAAGAGACACCTTGGTTTCTGAGAGCATGTATCTAGCATTGGTCTCGATATTGTCAAAGACGTTCTCGTAATCGATGAATACAAAGCACACGGGTATGTGCAGGTCACGTTCCTTCTCCATTAGTTAATTGATTGTGGAGGTTGTCAATGGTGGAAAACCCTTTCCTGAATACGATTTGTTCTCGAGGTTTGCGTTCGTAGAGGTGCCTGTTGATTCTGTTGTCAATAACTCTAGCTAATATCTTGTATATTATAGGTAGAAGGCAAATTTGACGCTAGTTTTCATACAGTTTATTATCTCCCTCTTTGTGGATTAGAACAGCCTTTGAGGATCTCTACTAGTTAGGAATTTATACTGATTCGAGACATTCATTAAACAGCTCGGATAGTTAAGCTGCCATAGTTTGTGCCTCCGCATTAAAGACGTAAATGGAAAGCCCATCAGATCATCGAGCTATGTATGGCTTAGATCGCTTGATGGTGTGGGGGCTTTCATAAGGTTTGATCGGTTCAGTGAGGTTTTACTCTGTTACTGCCAATGTTTTTGCGATTTTAGCCGTTAACGAAAAAAAGGTCAGTGTAGTGTGATCTTCATTCTGTTTCGATGATTTGTCTATCAATTACGATAATGCTGTAGTCCCTTTTGAGTGACCTTTCTTCTGTTGTATAATTTAATGGCACTTCATGAAGTTGTTCCTGATTTCAGCCGCTTTGAAAAGTCGCTGCGTTCGTTGCTGTCATTCAAAAGCGGGTGACGGATTTTAACAGTTTAGTTCACATTATGCGATCTTGTCCAATGCTATACTGACCATTGTGCCAGTTACACAGATTATGTGCGTCAGGGGGTTAGATCTGCAGCTCTTCTTGTCATCACACACAGCATACAGACATCGTAACTAATCAGCCGGGCTCCTGCATTGGAAAACCTGTAACAATGTTGCCCAGGTTTTAAAGGTACAATGGTATCTCGCGAACGCCAAAACAAATTAGGTTATTCATCGATAAACAATTTATCAAATATTATTCCGTCAAGATAGCGAGGTGAAATATGTTGGACTGATCTACAAATTGGACATAGATTGTTCAGTGAAAAATCAGCTCTATATATATCTTTCCGTTCGATAGCTATTGCATTTATATATATATATAATTATTAATGAAGAGTCTGATGTTCTGAGTCATATAGCGCAAAACAGTACTCATTAGGAAACAAGGCGCAAGACATTTCTGATCTTCTTCTTGCAATGAATCATATTCGTTTCCTCTTTCCCCTTCACTTTCAGTCGCTTGTTTCTCCAACTTCTTACGTCCTCCTGACCATGCCACTTCCGATAACATCTTTCTCTAATTTGCTACCTGACCTCTGACCTCACCCATAGAAGAGGAGACCGGCGACGAAATTTTGTGTTCTGTCCAGTTAAATACCTTTGTTTTGACTCTATCATGTGTTACTGTCTTAATCTTATTTATTCATCGATGGCTCTGAATCGTCAGCTCATATTTTTGTTATTCGTTGTTCTTGTGTGTGCTTTGGTGTCTTTATTTGTGTGTGTCATCCTACCGCGGATTTGATTAAAGCTATACATGTTCTTTCTATTCTCTTTTCAATCGTCAGGTATAATCTACGAACAGCTTTATAAACCACATATTCACCTCTGTCATTGCTTCAGACTATCGAATAAACAGGTTGCCACTGAGTCATCTGTTTGTGAAGATTGAAATGATAATATTCAGAATGCTAAACAAATAAAAATTGCAGAGAAATAAACAAAGGAGGCAGCTGTAACCAACCACACCGTCAGAGACCATATTTTGTGTTTGCTGACGTGGAAAATACAATCATAAGTCGAGATTACGGAACATAAATCCCGATCTGCGTCAATTTGATTTAGGCCTTGCATATAACAATACAAATAAATTATACTATCAATATTTAACCTTAACATGTGCATTTTACGATTCGCTAATGGAAGCTGTGTTTACTAATGTCGATTTTACCGATAAAAGTTACGCCAGTTATTGAAAAAAAAATTACATATCTGCCCTTGAAAACACATTCATTTTTAACTGTTACTTTCAGTTTCGCTGGCAATGAGGAAAAATATAGATTAGTTACATGATAAATGACCCAGAAGTTACTCAGATCCGAACAGAGATTAGGACAGTAGCATGGACACCTGTCATATATGTTCTTAGATGCGTCAAAGATAGGTTGGGCATGGAGCTACCGTTGTTAAACAAAAAGTCACAACATGAAAAGAAAGCAAGCCTGTAGAACTTATGGAAATACAGGCGTGATTAAACCCTCTCGATATCTTATTATTCTTTATTCGTTCTCAATCTGCCGCTACCAAGCCATGAAAAGGGCTTTGCAATTAGCAGAATGTTGTGCAGAAAAAAGAATGCGTTGTATCGTAGTTTACAGCTTGACTGCGATATTTGCAGTTTCGGTCTGACAAATCCGACTTCAGCAGACATTTTTGAGTACACAGTTAGCCTTCCCTCTTCGATCCCTTATCCTTAGCCAGTCTGCCCTGTTGCAGTCTGGGTTGCAGGATCACTGCGTGGAAGTGAAGTAGGATCTTTGCAGCTCTGGCTCGCTGGCCTGACACTAGCAGTCAGCTATCGGTCGCTAACCGCCGCATCACATGCGCTGCTCAGCCACCCTCTTGATATGTGACAGCCTTCTGTCCCACTGAACGACAAACGATCACGACAGATCACAACTTGGCAAAGAACAGGTCGAACTAAGAACTAAGATATGAAAGGAAATAATAAACATCTGTGAGACTGGTCATTTGAAAAATCAATCATCGCAGTGGCACGTATTTGATCACTTGTATAATATATAAGATATGTTCATTCTTCTTCTTGTATGCGTTTACGATCTTTCGTCATGCTTTTTCTGCAGGCCAGTGGCCATGATGAAGTCTGTAGACTTCACCAGGTCGGAGCGGCCGCCAATCAGATTTTGCCTCAGCTCTGGTGAGTTCAGGTATCTCATGTCTCTATCGAGTGGGCATTCCTGTAGAATGTGTTGAGGATTCTGGCCCCTTGTTCCACATTTAGAGTCATCTGTGCGTCAGATCTTTAGTTGGTATACATGTTCTAGTAGTCTGCAGTGACCAGTTCTCAGGCGAAGTAAGGTAGTTTGTTGGCTTCTTCTGAGTCGGCGAATTAGGCATGGCGTACTGTTTATGTTTCTGTCTTCTCTCCATTGGTGTATATGCTGATTTTCTTGATCTCTCTGTATAGTACTCGATGATTACATTGTGCCTTTTTGCTGCCAGCTTTTGCTAGAGCGTAGCTCTCTCGTTTCTAATGATTCAGCAATGGGAGGGTAGCCACTGGAGCTCTATTGTTGAAGATCTCTGGAGTGTTCCTGGTTATATCTTCTAATATCCTATAGTAGCGCTTCATTTTTTGCTTTTTTGTATTGTCTCTATTATAAATCTGCAGTCTGCGAAGACAACTATTTTTGTTAGGGGTTGCTTTTCTGTATCTAGTATTCTAAGTGCTCGCAGGGGGGTAATATTTTCTGCTCTGAGGTTTGTGGACGACTTCCCTGTTTTATATTTCCACTTTTGTGTGTTATGTATACGCCTCCTCTGCTGAACCACCCGTGTACACCTGTGTCTATTTCTTAGTATTATATTTCTCTTCAATCATCGCTTGTGCCAAAGCTTTCAGCTTCTGGTTACTGCAATGGTCTTTTATTTTGATTTCTGAGATCTCTGTACTTATGCGATGATGTCTATGTTGTAAAGCTATTTTAAAAAAGTTCAAGAACTTTTGGATATACGCAGTGTGATGTCTGAGCAGCCTTAGGTTAGGGTTGATATTTTCAAGTAGTCTATCCTTTCTCGCGTTTTCCTGTCGTTATTGATAGGACGTCTTGTAAGTGATTGTTTACGTAAATGCGGGTTATGTTTTGCGTTTCTTGAGATGTCTGCATTTTATGAGCAGTGAATCAACATCGAATTTTGCTTCTAGCTCGAATGATGTCCACGGAGATGCACAAGATGTTAAAACAAATATAGGGGGGATAAGTGCATAAGCTGCACGTGCTGTTTCGAATAAGTTAATCGATTTAAAGATGTTCACCAATCGTTTAAAAAGACTAAGTTTAAATGGCAAATTCCTGCAGCCAAACGACAACCCAAACTATCTGGGAGTCACATTTGATCGGCGCATGACATGGAAAAGTCAGATGAAGAGAAACCGAATGAGAGCCAGAGAAAGAATGGCAATCATGAGGAAACTTGCTGGCACAAGCTGGGGAGCAGACGAAAGCATACTAAAGAAACTGTACACTGGAAGAGTGAGACCAGTTCTCGAGTATGGCATTGCGGCATGGACAACAGCAGCAAAGGCGAACTTCGATAACGTTAGCAAACTTCAAAACCAAGCCATGAGAGTTATAACAGGAGGCATAAAGTCAACGCCAATTGTAGAACTTGAAAAGATTACAAAACCGCAATCCATGACAGATAGAAGAGACTGCAGAGCCCAGCTGCAGTCAGAGAAACTCAAAAGACTGACCGACCATCCAATGCACCAGAGACTAAACAATTTGGGAAATGGGAAACTAAAGCGGAGAAACTTTGCAGAAATAGCCAAAGCAAAGCTGCACGAAGATCCCATAAACGCACTAACAACACCAAAACCCATCACTACTGTACGAAAACCTACCTGGAGGCAGGATATATTTCCAGAGGTGGTAGAAAATATACCAGGTATTGGAAACAAAAACGGCCAGACTGAAAAAGAAAGGAGAGATACTACCCTAAGCTTTATATAGGAAAACTACCCACGCATGGACTGGACCCATGCATACACCGACGGTTCTGTAACAAACACTACACAGAACGGAGGGGCAGGAGCATTCCTGAACCTACCAAATGGCAGACAAATAACACTGGCATTCGCTACTGGTAAGTACACAAGCAATTTCAGAGCGGAGGCAGAGGCACTGAGGGTGGCAGTGGAAGAAATGGTGACACATAAAGAAAATGAAAGCCATATAGTCCTGCTTACAGATGCTCTCGCCGTAGTCACAGCGCTACAAAGCCAGAAAAACACTGAGCTTAATGGCTTAAGAGCAGCACTCTGCAAACTGTGCCAGCAGTCCGCACCAAAAAGGGTAGTGGTACAGTGGGTCCCATCACACTGCAACATCCAAGGCAACGAGAAGGCAGACAGACTGGCAAAAGAAGGCGCAAGACTACCACAAACAGATACTAGTATGACGTACGAAGAGTCAAAACGGCTTATCAAAGCCAGATACATGACCAAATGGGAAACTGAACATACTGGTTACACCAAAAACGATGCCTATTACCAGTTGAACCGAAGAGAGCAGGTCGTTGTCTTCAGATTTGGCACTGGCCACAATAGACTGAGGTACCACCTATTCAACAAATTGAAGATAGGTGGTACCGACGAATGCCCGTGCGGTACCGGTAAAATGACCGCTGAACATCTGCTGCAGAACTGCCCGACATACGAGGATCAGAGAGAGCAGATGTGGCCATCACCAGTGGAACTGCAAGACAAGCTCTATGGCAGTGGCGACAGCTTCAGGATGACCGCCGTTTTTTTCGAAAAAATAATGGTTACTGTCTGACTGCGTACGAAGAAGAAGAAGAAGAAGTTTAAAAAGACGGCCCACGTTCGTGACAACCCACGGCATCATCTGATGACGCTTGTGTTGTCTAGGTTTGTGAGATAATGTATTCAAATCGTTGTCTGACAGTTCAAGAAATACCAGAAGGGTGCATTAACTACCTCCACTCTGACAGCCCAATATCCCATTAACTCAACATTTGAGTCACGTCGCTTGAAAAGAGCGTCAGGCATCAAGTCTATATCTTTTGTGTTTAAATAACAAACATGGAGATATCATCCAATCCAACTTTTATAAAAGCACTGCTCGTGTTAATGTTGTTCAGATTTGCATTGAAAACTAGTTTCATGAATGTCACTAGATTTGAAATCAGTCTTTTTATTGAGTTGGTTCACTCAAACACATTTTTGTGGCTGCAAAATAGTTTATAACAATCAAATCAAAAGATTATCGGCAAAATAGGCATCTTATCTTTTCTTGTTTTATCCATTTACGCCGCGAGGTGCCGTGGGAAGCGGATGTTTTCTGTCCAAGGCCAGACGTGTAGCTGAAGTAGTTGTCATCTCATGCCGATTTAGAACATCCGGAACATCTCCGATCCATCACTTTCTCGGTCTGCCACAGTTGAGAAAACTCATTCACGGTGCGTTATAGACGCACAGAAGTAGTTAGCCATGCTGCATTCTCATTGATATTGAGTCTTATTTCAACAATGTTTCGTGCGTCTTCATTGCGCATTCCATCTCTCCTAGTTGCGTTGATGGTTCTCCGGAAACATTTAATCTCACAAGGCGTGATTTTTCTCTCAGTAAAATTTGTGAGTCCATCAAATAGGCATCACAGTTTATTTTAGTTGCTTGATTAAAGAGTTGTCTTTCTGGAATCTACTGGCGAAGGCATGTCAGTTTAAACCCCAAACCCAAGACTTTGACCAATACTCCACGCATAGGCGGGTCAATGGATGCGTGTGTGTATTTGTTTACAATGTGGACGTCTTTGTCAGTGTTTGGATGCGTGTGTGTATTTGTTTACAATGTGGACGTCTTTGTCAGTGTATGGATGCGTGTGTGTATTTGTTTACAATGTGGACGTATTTGTCAGTGTATGGATGCGTGTGTGTATTTGTTTACAATGTGGACGTATTTGTCAGTGTATGGATGCGTGTGTGTATTTGGAGAGTATTCCACTATGGTATTATTGCAGTAGAGTAGGTTTGCAAATCTTTTCTGTATGCAGAGAAGTGCACATACGTAGACAAATCTTTGACATGCACAGTCAAACTAAACACGAAGTGATTTCGATCCCGAAATGTTGGAACTGCTCGACGAACACGCCTGTATCACGCATCTCCCCACCACAACTCTTAAAATCTTGATTTAAAAAAAGAAATCAATGTGATTAATCGAGTAATGATTAAAATAATTAAGACTAGTTTTACATTTATTGATAGAAATTATGTGCATTTTTATAAAAGAAACATTTCACTAGTTTTTAAAAGAAGAAAGTAAAGTCAACATCTATGAGGGCATTGTAACGTTCAAAATAAAAGTAAATATGAAAAGCAACTGCCTTACATTGTAGTTTTGACATTTCGTACCCTAAATCATTACTAGCCCTAAACAAGACAGACTTTAACACGAAATAAAATATAACACCGGGCTCCTGTCCCCCTAAACAAAATCTTCGGAATCGAGAAGGCAGATGAGCTCGCAAAAGACGAAAGTGGCGACACAAAAATTTGCGATCCACAGAGTTAAAATTAAGGAGACAGCAAACGATCCATGAGGACGGAATGGAGAGACCAGCAAAAAAAATACAAGCCAGAAAATGACAGCATAGACAAACTTGATTGATATAGGTAGACACATATTTTCAGACTCAGAACGGGACATTGCAAACTTGAGGCCTACCTCACATAATGGGTTTTAGCGACACAACCCCGTAACATTTCAGAGCACCCAAGCAAACACCAGAACATATCATGTAGGACTGTCCTACTAATGCAGACCCGGGACATCGACCATGCTTGAAAAGCCGTGGAGCACCAACGAAGAGCTTAAACGCATAGTTTCCTTCCTGAACCTCACCGGACTAGAAACATAGCATCAGTTGATCGAAGTAGAAGTTATAAGTAGAAGTTATACGTACTCTAAGAGTTGATACAAAATATTTACAATGTCATTATGTAACGCTTTCAGTTTCACTAAAATGGACAGAATAAGCTCATTATAAGAGTGTGTATTCTTTCTTGTTTCAAAGATATTGTTTCCTAGCTTGTGTGTTCTACTGATAAATCTTAACTTAATAACAACACTCACTGAATTGAAAGTTTTTGAAAATAAAAGAAGGAAAGTTAATGATAATTCTCAATCATTCCGTAGAGCCGATATATCAGCTCACAAACTTTCTTTCATTGTCGCAGAGCTGATATATTAGCTTAAATAGTTGTCCCAAGTACGAAAAGTTTCCTCTTTTCTTTGGATTCTTACATTTATAAATATGTCAGTACTTTATAACGAGTTTTACAATACAAGAATAAATGCGTTCATTTGTCGACAGAATGAGTTAACACAATTTATAATTCATTACAATGTGTTTTTAAAAACTCAGTTTTAGTTTTAACATAGTTTTCATCCCATTAACAAAGAATGTGAAAGTTTCATGATTTCTAGCTGGAATGTTTACGATTAGCTTGATTCTGTATTACAAATTTATTTGATGTACCTAATGGGCCCAACTAAAATAAAATTATATATATTATTAGGTTAGTTAGTTCTCTTTCCATGTATACCGTTGTGTTGGGTGGCGTTGCTTCAGTCATTGTGAACCCATGTCACTTTGAAATCACATGGAATAGGTAGCGAAATTGCCAAATGGATTGAACATTGGTTAACTGGAAGGCTGCAGAGATTGGGTATAAATAAAGGGTACTTTTGAGTGGTATGAAATAACAACTGGAGTGGCACACAAATCGTATTTGGGATCAATTTTGTTCTTTATATATATATCTTTATATATATATCTTTATATATATATCTTTATATATATATCTTTATATATATATATATATATATATATCTTTATATATATATATATATATATATATATATATATATATATATATATATATAAACAATTGCAACAATGATTACCGATCTATGACTGCAACATTCGTGGATGACACAAAACTATGCAGGAGTGTCTAATCTAAAGCAGATGTGGATTTAATTCATTCCGATTTAGTTTAAATTCGTGAGCTGTCAAATGGAGTTTAATGTAGATAAATGTACAGTCACTCAGAAGGGTTATTCAATGTACAACATAATTACAGATTGGGAGTGAACAATATGAGAAAGATAGAAAGGGAAAGAGATCTAGCGGTTATAATAAACCGTACGAGTAAGATGAATGAACAAGTCCAGGTAACGGTGAAAAAGGCTGATGCAATGTTAGGTATTACTGTTTTAAAAAAAAAAAATTGCTTTCGACTTATTTCCTTATTCCACAAGGCGGTGTGCGTTCCACTACTGTTTTTATTTTTCTCCTGTCGGCCCAGTGCAACCGACTTCAGCCTGCATTTTATGTAAGGGTCTGCTTCCTCCTGCATTATCTAAGGGTTTGTTTCCCCAGGGTAACGGCCGGTGCTGTGATGGTGAGCGAACCCAGCACCTTCGGGTTGTGAGCTGTGTCAATTAACCATTGGCCCCGCCGTCCCCGATAGGTATGATAAAAAGAAATGTTAACATAAGACCACGAAAATGATAGTCAAACTGTTTAAAGAACTAGATATAAATTGGAGCAATGTGTACTGGGGTGGGGGGTGGGGGTGGTTCTTATCGTAGAGGGAATATAAACACGCTGGAAAGGTTACAAAGAAGAGTGACAAAACTGATAGCGGGATTCCAGAATAACAGTTTTTAGGAAAAACTCAGAAAAACCGGCCTATAGTGTCTAGAAAAGAAAGGAATTAGAGGTTCATAAGATAATCGGAAAGGATAAATTGACGTATACAAATTTTATTTTCAAAATTCAACCACCTACAAAAAAATAAAAAACAGACACACAAATTATTTAAAGAAAAGTCCAGATTAGATACAAGGAAATATATTTTTTTAGTCAGATAACCGTGAAAACATGAAATGCATTGCCACAAGAATTAGTTGAGGCAGGGTTGATTAATGCATTGAAGAGTAAATTGAATGCGCATAGCTTTTAGATCAAGGAAATGTTTAAAAAACTGATTGTATACAGACTCTGGAGAGTCTTCTAATAGCATAAAGACGTTAAGTTAAGTTGTTGTCCAATCACTCTGATGTCTTCTTTCAACCTGCCCCACGGACGCCCCAATGCCCTGTAGCCATATGTGCCCTAAATACAAACTATAAGTGGAAGTTGATAAGGGTGTATTCTCATGAGATGACCGAACTAACGTATTTTGTGCCTACACACGATTTGGTGTGGACAATACTTCGAATGTCGTCTTTTCGCATTCTGTCTCTCCTGGTGGCACCGATAAACTTCCTTAAGTACTTCATTGTATACGTCGAAAGTTTGCTCTCTCGCGCCTTGGACAGTGGCCATGTTTGGCACTTGTAGGACAGTCGGCATACATGTACTGTTTATCAGCTGTTGCTTTTTTTAACAAAGTAATACTCGAGTGCCTAGGCAATGCTTGGTTTTACTTCAAATGTCTCAATTTGACTAGTCTCTGGTGACATTTTGTCGATGAACAGCTGAGGGGAAAGCATACACCCCTGTCTCACGCCCGAAGTGATTTCAGAAGCATGTGTAACACCATCAGTCGTTCTAACTACGGTTATACTCGAGCGATACAATGCTCTGACATTTTCAAGCAGCTGACCTTCTACCCCATACTCTTCCAGTACCTTCCGAAGTATAGAACTGTCTACACTTTCAAACACTTTTTATTGATCCATGATATCAATCTATCGATTTCCGTTATGTTTTTTATAAATATTGTACGACATCATTATTCCTTTCTACCTTGTAGTCATGCTACCGTTCAATGCAAAGAATAAGCTGGAAATACAAATAAAGTCAAATAAACAAGGTCTTAAAGAGATATAGCCGTATAGACAACTAATGACGTGTATTTAAAAATGTAGATTGTTTCGGCTTGGTCATAACATGAGACATTTATACATATTACTGAAAAAACTAAAAAGAAAAATTCAGTAGAAACGACGAAGTTTACAGAAGTTAAAGAAACACATTACTTACATAAGACACGCTTGCAAGAACATAGGAGATGCAGATTTATACTTAGCTGAAGACATTTGATGGGATCAGAGGACATTGGTATCACATGATCAGAGGACATTGGCATCACATGATCAGAGAACATGATCAGTCTCCGGACTGACTAACAGAGGACAATCGCGTGACATGAACAGAGGACTTCAACACAAGTCTCTGGAATGACTAACAGAGGACAGTGGCGTGACATGATCAGAAGACTTCAACACCGGTCTCCGGACTGACTAACAGAGGACAATCGCGTGACATGATCAGAAGACTTCAACACCAGTCTCCGGACTAACGTACTGAGAACAGTAACATGACATGATCAGAAGACTTCAACACCATTCTCTGGACTGACTAACATAGGACAGTGGCGTGACATGATCAGAAGACTTCAACACCAGTCTCTGGACTGACTAACAGAGGACAGTGTCGTGACATGATCAGAAGACTTCAGCACCAGTCTCCGTACGGACTAACTTGATGATGATGATGTCACTGAAGGATCTACATAGTTGTCTGGTGCGTAATGTTCGACCCCGCCTTGCGCAGTGTGTGTCCAAGCTATCCGCTATTCCATCTCTGCATTTCAATCTCTTTTGGGCATGCTAATGATATCTTCCACGGTATCCTATTTTAGTGTTTAAGATTCCACTAAGATTGCATATATATATATATATATATATATATATGTATGTATGTACGTATGTATACATACATACATACAATAACGTTTAATATGATGTGTCAATGTTGATGTGGGGCGGTACTAATCGTAGAGATGAATATCAGATTATGTTAGTAATATATTTTTCAATTACAATGTTATTTCACGTAATTTAACATGAACTTCAATGATTTTATATGTTTTATTTATCTGCTGTTTTAAAAATATCACATTATTCAAGGCTACTCGGCCCTCAAAAAAGAGGGCATTCAACATTCTATTTAATATCTTGCCCTCAGCATAATGGTACTCCTCATGACATAACGCTGTCTCTATGTCTAATATGTATAAGTACTTTCAACTGAAATCATGGAGCCATGAAAACATGGGAGCCATCTGGGGCCAACACACAAATACAAGAAAAAAAACACACTTTTTAAGTCGGAAATTCTCCAGACAAGGACAATAATAAGTATATGTTTTATTCAAGTAGCAGCTGAAGTGAATAAAGGTCTACGTGCATATTATGAGTTTAAAATGTCTAATATGGATAACTACATTTTCAAATGAAAGCAACCAGCTATAAATATTGGGGAACTACATATGGAAAAGCACAAATACAAGAAAAAAATATGTATATTATTTAAATATAAACTGTGGGATAATTTCCAGACAAGAACAGCAATGCAACATATTTTTAGTCAAAGTGCAACTAAAGTGACATATTATGAGTGTTCTAAGTTAATTTTTTAAGCCGTACAATATGGCCGAAATATTGATTTTGTCTGCAATGCCTTTTATAATCCAAATCAAAGCGTACGTGACATTTTTTAGGTCACCCTTTTAGCAACTCATCAGTATCGAGACATATTTATGATGTGGAAAAACAGCGAGTTTGCAATGTTTCAAGTTTAACAATTTGGCTTACAACTCGATGATTTCACTTGCCAGGATAACGAAGCCGTTCTGATGGCATTTGTCCGTTTTTAAATGAAAATCAATTTTTGAGGACAAGTTATTTGCCAGAAAGAAGACCATTTTTTAAGAAGTTGCAGCAAAACATTATTCTACAAGCAAATACATTAGCTTGTACCACGTTTGATGCTGTGTCGTTGCCCATCGATGATGCTGTGTCGATGATAATCAATGAAACTGTATAGATGACCCACGATGTTGCTTTGTCGATGACAAATGATGATTCTGTATCGATGACCACCGATGATTCTGTGTCGATGATCACTGATGATGGATGCTGTATCGATGACCACCGATATTGCTGTGTCGATCATAAGAAAGTACATCTGATGTATTGCTTATTTATGAAATACTTTAAAGGATGCTCGTTGCCTTCCACTATTGAATTTGGTCGCAGAAAAAAATTGGAGAACCTGTCGCATGTTTCCATTTCTTATCTCATAAAAGTTGTCATTCTCATCAAATGAGCTCATCATTGTCTATTACTTTGTGGCGACAATATAAAAGATTGTTCCCACCGAATGCTCGTACATACATAAGTTTAATGGCTATCGTAAAGAGAAATGGTATGTGTCGTTTTGTTACACTTTGTAATTGATTGATTGATTTATGTTGAACGCCCACTATGTGATTGATTGATTGTTTATTTTGAACACCCACTCTGTGATTTATTGACTGATTGATGTTGAGTGCCCACTGTGTGATTAATTTATTGATTTATGTTGAACGCCCACGTTGCGATTGATTGATTTATGTTGAATGTTACTTTGTGATTGATTGATTTAATGTTTTATGATGAACGCAAACTTTGTGATCGATTGATTGATTTATGTCTAATGACCCCTCTGTGATTGATTGACTGATTGAATTATGTTGAATGACCACTTTGTGATTAATTGATTTATGCTGAGTGCCTACTTTGTGATTGATTGATTTATGTTGAATGCCATTTTTTGATTGGTCAGATCAGGTCAGGTCATCCTGTAACCGGGGAGGTCGTTGGAGCACACAGGAAGACATCATCACAACTCCACGCCCCCCTTCTCTGTCAGCGGCCGCAGCCTGTGCCTCTTCTGGTCGGAGATTGGTCCATTCTTTTATGTTGTCCTACCATCTCTTTTTGGGACGGCCTCTTCGTCGTCTGCCATGACCCTTTCCGTGGAGGATTGTATTTGCAAAACCATTTGATCTCGATATGTGACCGTACCAAGCGAGTTTACTTCTTTTGACAGTTGCAAAGAGGTCTTCAAAAGGACTTGTTTCTGTTGTAATTCTATCTCGTATTTCCTCATTTGTAACTCGATCTGTGTACGTGACGTTTAAAAGTCTTCGGAAACATCTCATCTCCAAGGCATGTATCCTTCGTTGAAGATCAGCTATAACTGTCCATGTCTCACAAGCATAGAGAAATATTGACAATACCAGTGTACGTATTAATCTCATTTTCGTGCATAGTGCTAACCGTTTATCTTGCCAAATTTTTTGAACTGTACAAGCGCCGCTTTTGTCTGTGCTATTCTGGCCAACACCTCACATTTTGATCCTTTATCACTGACAATCGACCCTAGATATTTAAAACGGTCAACCACTTCGTTCCTGACCGTTAGCTTTTATCCTGCTGTTGAATCGCTTGGCGTTGTTGGTCATTAATTTTGTCTTTCCAGCGTTTATCTCCATACCATTGTAAACAGCTGTTTCATCGAGTCTTTTGACCCATTCTGCTTCTGAACTGGCCAACCCGTCGATATCATCTGCAAAACGAAGGTTGGTAATCGTTCGGTCCCTATCTTGACAGTACCAACTTGACCTCCAAGTGCCTCACTCATAATTCCTTCAAGGAATATATTGAAACGAGTTGGAGAGAGTGTACACTCCTGTCTCACACCAACTGATGTGCGAAACCAGTCCCCTCGCCCCCCGTTCACACGAACTGCGCTGGGCGCCTTGTCATACAGGTGTTCAATGACCGTTATAATATTTCCGTTGATTTTATACAACCACATGGTTGCCCATAACGCTTTATGCCATACCTATCAAACGCCTTCTTAAAATCATCAAACACATGATACAGTGTTTGCTGCGGTTTTAGCTATTTCTTGCTTAGCAGCCTTAAATTAAATATCTGTTCTGTAGTGCTTCTTCCCTGTCTGAACCTTGCTCGCTCCTCTGCAATGATGTTCTTTGCTTGGGGTTTCAATCGATCGAGGATTAATCTAAGCATGACCTTACTAGTGTGGCTGATGAGGCTTATTGTTCTGTAATTTTGGCACATCTTTAGGTTTCCAGACTTATGCAACGGTATAACCATTGATTTCGTCCATAAGTTCGGCCAGTTTCCTGTCGCCCATATTTTGTTGCAGTTGTGTGTCAGGCCTTCCACCGCTACCTCTCCACCTGCTTGTAAGAGTTCTGCTGGTATATTGTCCACGCCGGACGCCTTCCCTCTTCTCAATGTCTTTACCGCTGCAGTTACCTCTTCCTTCATTATCAGTTGGTTGTCCTCTATTTTTGTTAGTGTTGGGGGGATTGTTTTCTCAGGTTCGTTTAGTCCTTCATAGTTATATAGCTCAGAACAGTACTCTGTCTATCGTGCCAGTACGTCATTTTCCACTATAAGGCACTTGCCGCTTTTATCCTTGATTTTTGATTGATTGATTGATTTATGTGGAATGTGCACTTTGTGATTGATTAATTGATTGAATTATTTATTATAAACGCCCAATTTGTCATTAATTGATTGGTTTATATTGAATATCCACTTTGTTATTGATTGATTGATTTATGTTAAATTACCACTTTTTGATTGATTGATTGATGTTAAATGCCCACTTTATGATTGATATATATATATTGAATGCCCAATCGACCCTTAGAATACTACAGTGGAATGCGGAGGGAGTCATTAACAAAAAGCTTTTCCTAACATATCACCTGTATGAAGATAAGATTGACGTGGCATGTATCCAAGAAACGCACCTCAACAACAACCACAAATTCTCATTCAGAGGATACAAGACCTTCCGTCTGGATAGAGAAGGTCACAAAGGAGGGGTAACTGCATACCGAGTAGCGTGGTAGCTGTCAATCACACAGGACAAGCAGAAATTGTAGGAGTCGACATAATGACACAAGAAACGAAGATCAGCATCTTCAACCTGTACAGCCCACCATAAAAAGACCTGTCGCTCTCGAGTATGGAAATCAAGAACTCCAGCTGCCTAGTAGTTGGAGATTTTAATAGCCACTCGGATAGATTCGAACACAGACAACAGAGGTGATGAAGTGGAAGACTGGGAGATAGACACAAATCTCTATCTTATCAATAGGCCGGAGGACAGCCCTAGCTTCTATTCTAGAACATGGCATACCACCTCTACTCCACACTTGGCCTTCTCCACACAGGACATACACAATAAAATAGACCGCCAGTTGCTAAACAAATTGGCAAGTAGTGACCACAGACCAATCAGGCTAAAATATGATATGGAAGTAGGCCCACAGGAAATAAAAGCGCTCCCGCGTTGGAACTATAAACGAGTCGACTGGGACAGATTTGCAATCCTGACAGATGGGCTGTGTGAAACCATCAACACACGGAATAACAATACCCATGGTAGAAAGCCACCGAAACCATCCCAAGAGGGGCAAGGAAAAACTACAAGCCATATTGGAATCATGAATTGCAGAAAGCGGAAGACGAAGTCTCAAATACTAGGAACATGGCAGAGAGAGAACAATCTATGGAGGCAAATATCGACCTCAAAGCCATCACGGGGAAATACAAAAGAACACTTAACCAAATAACAAGAGACAGTTGGAAAAACAAAATAGAAAGCCTCAATTTAGATAAAGAGGGGAACAAACTATGGAAGTTAGTCAGAGACATGAATGACGAAACCCCTTCAAACAAACAAATTACCATCAAGCAGGGCGACAACATGCTCACTGGAAAAAAAGCCGCAAACGCTTTTGTCGAACACTATGCCAGAGCAAACCACATCGAGGTCCCTGCATATAGGCATACAGACATTAGTGAAGAGCAAAAGGGGCACGACAACATCAACACGGCACCAGAAGAGCATATGATGGCCAAATTAACAATGAGTGAAATGGAAGAGGCCATGAGAACATTAAAGAAAAGGAAATCTCCCGGAAAAGACGAGATAACAATCGAAATGCTGATGAGGCTTGGCCAAACAGCGAAGAGGAAACTGCTATCAGTGCTGGACCAAAGCTGAAAAAGGGGTATTGTACCCCAGGCGTGGAAAGACGCAGTACTTGTACCAGTACCAAAGAAAGGAAAAGACAAAACAGATCCAAATAAATACAGACCTATCAGCCTACTGAGCTGTGTCGGCAAACTGATGGAACGTATGATAAATTCCAGACTGATGTGGCATCTGGAAGAAAAACGAATACTAACTCCACAGCAAGCAGGCTTTAGACAGCACAGATCCACTGAGGACCAGGTCATCCTCATAGCCCAGGAGATAGAAGATGCCTACCAGGCACAGAAACACACAGTAGCGGTTTGGGTGGACCTGGAAAAGGCATTTGACAAAGTCTGGAAAGACGGACTTAGAGTCAAGCTAAAGAGAAGTGAAGTTTGTGGGAGAATGTACAAGTGGATCAACCACTACCTCAAAAAAAGAACGGCCAGAGTCCAAGTACAAGGGCAGATGAGCAAAAAGGTGACACTCGAGCAGGGAGTACCCCAATGGGGAGTACTGTCACTCACACTCTTCCTGGTGTATATAAACGACATTACAGAGAATATACCAAGAAGAGTCCATAGCTCAATGTTTGCAGACGATCTGGCTATGTGGACCTCTGAAAAGAATCTCACCATAGCAAGAAATCGGATGCAGCAGGCCCTAACATCGCTGGAAGAGTGGGCGAACTCATGGCTGGTCAAAATAAACGAGGAGAAAACCGCATGCACAATATTCTCGCTTTCAATCAAACCCCAAAACACCAAATTCAGTCTAAATGGCAAATTCATGCAGCCAAACGACAACCCAAACTATCTGGGAGTCACATTTAATCGGCGCATGACATGGAAAAGTCAGATCGAGAGAAACCGAATGAGAGCCAGAGAAAGAATGGCAATCATGAGGAAACTTGCTGGCACAAGCTGGGGAGCAGACGAAAGAAACTCCGAAGACTGACTGACCATCCAATGCACCAGAGACTAAACAATTTGGGAAATGGGAAACTAAAGCGGAGAAACTTTGCAGAAATAGCCAAAGCAAAGATGCACGAAGATCCCATAAACGCACTAACAACACCAAAGCTTATCACTACTGTACGAAAACCTACCTGGAGGCAGGATATATTTCCAGAGGTGGTAGAAAATATACCAGGTATTGCAAATAAAAACTGCCAGACTGAAAAAGAAAGGAGAGACACTACCCTAAGCTTCATAACGAAAAGCTACCCAAGCATGGACTGGACCCATGCATACACCGACGGTTCTCTAACAAACACTACACAGAACGGAGGGGCAGGAGCATTCCTGAACCTACCAAATGGCAGACAAATAACACTGTCATTCGCTACTGGTAAGTACACAAGCAATTTCAGAGCGGAGGCAGAGGCACTGAGGGCGGCAGTGGAAGAAATGGTGACACATAAAGAAAATGAAAGCCATACAGTCCAGCTTACAGATGCTCTCGCCGTAGTCACAGCGCTAAAAAGCCAGAAAAACACTGATCTTAATGACTTAAGAGCAGTACTCTGTCAACTATGCCAGCAGTCCGCACCAAAAAGGGTAGTGGTACAGTGGGTCCCATCACACTGCAACATCCAAGGCAACGAGGAGGCAGACAGACTGGCAAAAGAAGGTGCAAGACTACCATAAACAGATACTAGTATGACGTACGAAGAGTCAAAACGGCTTATTAAAGCCAGATACATGACCAAATGGGAAACTGAACATACCGGCTACACCAAAAACGATGCCTATTACCAGTTGAACAGAAAAGAGCAGATCGTTGTCTTCAGACCTCGCACTGGCCACAATAGACTGAGGTACCACCTATTCAACAAATTGAGGATAGGTGGTACCGACGAATGCCTGTGTGGTACCGGGAAAATGACCTCTGAGCATCTGCTGCAGAACTGCCCGACATACGAGGATCAGAGAGAGCAGATGTGGCCATCACCAGTGGAACAACAAGACAAGCTCTATGGCAGTGTCGACAGCCTCAGGATGACCGCCGCTTTTTTCGAAAAAATAATGGTTACTGTCTGACTGCGTACGATGAAGAAGAAGAAGAAGACAAGATAATACATGTTCACCAGACAACAGGAAACATGTTCACGAGACAACAGAAAACATGTACATCAGAAAACATGTACACCAGAAAACATGTACACCAGACAACGGAAAACACGTACACCAGAAAACATGTACACCATACAACAGAAAACATGTACACCAGACACATGCATGCTATCTGGGTTCACATAATGTCAATTACATGTCTCTGCGATTGTTGGTACGGATAAAAAAAACCAAATGGAAAATAGAAGACAAAATATGTCATTTCTTACTTACACCAGAAGAACAAGAGGAATAATTAAAAGTATACTTTCTTTGCAGCCAGGGTATTTGTAAAACTAATATCATTGCCGTATCACCATCATGTGGCGTCGCGGTCTTCGTTTGCCTTAATTATGATTAATTTTGTGTTTAATTATACTTTCCCACTTGTGTTCAGTCTGGGTTTTTTTCTTTGTGCTATTGCTCCTCCACGTACGGAAAGTAATGGCAACCTACCGTTCAGCATACCAGCCAAGAAACTTATAACAGCTAAAGTTGGTGATGGTTGTAAGAAGCTACGTTCTGTAAAGCGCATGCTACTTACTTTAACTATAATTGAAATCACATAGGCAGCTTACCGCATTTGTCAGTCCCGATACATATTCTGCTTATTTACGTTACCACTGGGGATTGAACGTTTGTTCGCTTTAATTTTGATGCTACATTGTTGAATAATCTTGCAGCTTGTACTTCTCTGGTAAGCACGAATTTCTTGTGCAACGCCTGTCGTTTGTCCTGATCAGAACAGTAATGTATTTTTGTTTCTGTTGTTATTTGACTAATGCCATATTGAAATTTCTCAAGTTATACTTGAAAAGAGGTAATTTACTAAAATGTCAAATGTTATTTGACTGATTCCATTTTGGATAGTGCTATCCTATTCTCGAAAAGAAAAAAAATTACTTTTAAAAGGTAAATGTTATTTGAATGATGCCATATTGGAAAGTGTCAAGTTTATCTTGACAAATACTAATTCACTAAAAGGTAATGTGTTATTTGACTGACGCTATATTGGAAGGTACCAAGTTAGTCTTGGCAAAACTAATTTACTTTACAATGTTTCTGTTGGTGTTCTTACCTAAACCTTTGTGCTTTGTTAGCAAAGGTAAAAATATATAGGTAGACACTTCTGTGAGGATAGAGTGTTAAATCCATTTTTTATATTATGCTTCACTGCTTATTAGGCGAGGGGACTAGTTTACTTCTTTGCTGTCTTTTCTTCCATCTTATTAAGAAAGGTGTCCATTTGCAGCTGGGTCGACTGGGTTATCAATTAAAACACAGTTTTATTTGTTCCAATTTTGCGTGTGTTCTTGGTATGTTTGGGAATCCCTGCCATTTATGGAAAGATTTGCATGTAGCCAAATGCAGGAGATGCTCTTGGGATTACATCATAATGGGCAGAAAATAGAGATGACGCCTTTACACTGTCACAGTAAAGAGGTGGCAAATACAGGATTGCATTACATGCTTCTCCAGGGGGAGATCAAGATCGAATTTATGTGACACGACAAGAGAGGCACGCCAATAACAGACATAATAAATGGCGACACACCGAATTTTACAATTAAAGAATGTTGTATGATTCCTACTGAAACAATTTTTGAAACTAAATTTCAATGTAACGTTATTATGCTGGCTTAGAAGACTGTTCATAGTCTGTATACAGCCAGTTTCATTTACATTTCCTTACATTAACATTGTTAATCTATTCTTGAATGCATTAATTATTCCTGCATCTTTTACTTCCGATGGCAATGCATTTCAAGCATTCACCAGTTTCTGACTTAAAAAAGCAAATTTCTGATATCTAATCTGGAACTTTCGTTAACTTGCAGTTATGCCCTCTCGTTCTTGAAGGTGGTTTAATTTTGAAAAAATAACTTTTTATGGTCTAAATTTTCCTTTTCGTGTATTATTTATAAACCTGTATTAAGTGACCTCCGGAGCAGCGCATGAGCTCCAGTGGTCAACGACTCATAGCTGACTACTAGCGTCAGGGCCAGCGAACCAAAGCTGCCAAGGCCCTTCTACACCTCCACGCGGTGATCCTGGATATCAGGCTGCAGCAGGGCAGGCTGGCTAAAGAAAAGGGATGGAAGAGGAATGCTAAGCCGGTACTAAAAAAATGCTTGCTGAAGTCGGATGTGTTGTACCGAAAGGTGCAAATATCGCAGTCAAGCTGTAAACTACGACACAGCGCATCCGTTCTCTGGATTACATTCTGCTACGTAAGCCCTTTCAGTGTTTGGTAGTGGGATATTGAGAATGAACGAAGCCAAGCCAAGCCAAGTGACCTCCAATATTGCGAATGTCTCTCGTGGATAGAGGACAAATAAACAGCTTGGAAGTATGCGGTGCGTCTTAGTCTGTATATTCTACCTGACCCTGACTAACATAGTCTATCAATATTTTTACCTGACCTTGACTAACATTGTCAGATTAGCTTGTTTCACTTGACCCTGACAAGCATAGTCTGATTATAATGTTTTACCTGATCTCACTAACATAGTCTGATCAGTATGTTTTACCCGATCTCACTGCCATAGTCTGATCAGTATGTTTTACCTGATCTAACATACTTTGAACAGTATGTTTTACCTGATCTCACTAACATAGTCTGATTAGGATGTTATACCTGACCTAATTACAATAGTCTGATCATTATGTTTTATCTGATCCTCATTAACATACTCTGATCAGTATGCTCTACCTGACCCTGACTAACATAGTCTAATCAGTATGTTTTGCATTTCCCTAACATAGTCTATTCAGCATGTTGTATCTGTCCCTAACATAGTCTGATGAGTATGTTTTACCTGACCCTAACATAGTCTGATGAGTATGTTTTACCTGTCCCTAACATAGTCGGATGAGTACGTTTTACCTAACCCTAACATAGTCTGATCAATAAGTTTTACCTGTCCCTAACATAGTCTGATGAGTATGTTTTACCCGACCCTAACATAGTCTGATGAGTATGTTTTACCTGTCCCTAACATAGTCTGATGAGTATGTTTTACCCGACCCTAACATAGTCTGATGAGTATGTTTTACCTGTCCCTAACATAGTCGGATGAGTATGTTTTACCTGTCCCTAACATAGTCGGATGAGTATGTTTTACCTGTCCCTAACATAGTCTGATGAGTATGTTTTACCGAACCCTAACATAGTCTGATCAATAAGTTTTACCTGTCCCTAACATAGTCTGATGAGTATTTTTTACCCGACCCTAACATAGTCTGATGAGTATGTTTTACCCGACCCTAACATAGTCTGATGAGTATGTTTTACCTGTCCCTAACATAGATGGTGAGTATGTTTTACCCGACCCTAACATAGTCTGATGAGTATGTTTTATCTGTCCCTAACATAGTCGGATGAGTATGTTTTACCCGACCCTAACATAGTCTGATGAGTATGTTTTACCTGTCCCTAACATAGTCTGATGAGTATGTTTTACCCGACCCTAACATAGTCTGATGAGTATGTTTTACATGTCCCTAACATAGTCTATTGAATATATATCACCTGTCCCTAACATAGTCTGATGAGTAGGTTTTACCCGACCCTAACATAATCTGATGAGTATGTTTTACCTGTCCCTAACATAGTCTGATGAGTATGTTTAACCTGACCCCCAATAACATAGTCTGATGAGTATGTTTTAACTGTCCCTAGCATAGTCTGTTGAGTATGTTATACCTGACCCTCAATAACATAGTCTGATGAGTATGTTATACCTGACCAGACGTGATTCTCCTCTCCCTGTTGTAAGCATTTAGTTTTAGTTCAGCAGGAAGTCTTTTCGTGAGATGATCAAATCACCTTATTTTCTATGTAATCAGCACACAATTTAGTCCTCATCCTGTGTCAGTTGATCCCACTTGTTGTCTTAGTTGTATTAAAAGACAAAAAATCATTTGATATATGGTAACTATCCTAACCTGTGTATTGGTAAAAGACCAAGTTTTAAGCTGGTATCACACAATGTGTACAACTATACATTTTATCTGTTGTGGTTTCGTTTTCAAGCTGATGTTCTTGAATTTAAATACTGTAAAAAATATGCTTTAAAAACTATTTGAATACTATAAAAAATATGCTATAAAAACTATTTGAATGCTTTTAAGATATATTTTTGAAACTTTTTAAATACAGTTTAAAATATAAACTATTTACATACTGTTACAAATAAACTTTAAAAACTATTTAAATACTGTAAAAAATATGCTTTAGAAAACTATTTAAATACTGGTAACAGAAAAATCTTTCTGATATTATAATCTTAAAGTTATATCTTTCACGGACTTAATTTCATTTATATTATTTTGAAATATATCTGTTCACGTATATTAAGTTATGGTCGTCGTAATTTAAAAAAGGAGTTTATGAATTGAGTTGGAATCTTCGTTTCCGGTGTTTAAATTGCACGATTGGTGATGCGATTTAATTGAGTTTTGCTGTTGTTTTATTAATTTACTACTGCATTTAAAAGAGTAACAGTAAATTGACAATATTTCACCAAACGAATACCTCAGGCATTTCAAACTCCCGCACAGGGAAGATGTATTTTTATATTAGGTTTTGACACTGTCCAAAATATTGACCGGCGTGCTTAATTGGAAGGGAATCTTATACAACATCGCGGCGTGCTTAGCAACAGCATCCAATCATGAGATTGTTGTGGACGAAAGCTCGTGAAATTTATTGAATACTGCCGAAATATTATGAAGCTGTCTACATTGGTCAGAGGAAAGAGTACGAGTGGTCTACAAATGGGTGAACATCAATCAGTAGGGATGAACTCTCCTATCGTCCCTGCGCGTTTGTCGCAGATGCGAAGGTGAATGGAACTGATGATATTATTCGTGAAAACAGGAGCATTTCAGATTTGAGATTTCAAAACTGACAGCATCCCCTAAACATCCTTGACTTTGCTTCCTCTCATTATGATGTGTTTGTACACATAAATGATGCTCTGAGATGACGAAGATTTGCGAGTAATGACGAGGTCAAAGCAGCGATGAATTCCTGACTGAAATCACAAACATTGTTTTTTCTTATGAAATAACAAAGTTGGTACAGCGGTCAGAGAAGTGTATTCTTCTTCTTCTTCGATCAATTGATGCTATACTTAAAAGCCCTGTGAGGTTCACGATCAACTGATCCTATATTTCTAGCTCTGTGATGTTTACGATCAACTGTTCCTATATGTCTAGCTCTGTGAGGTACATGATCAACTGATCCTATACTTCTAGCACTGTGAGGTTCACGATCATTTGATCCTATACTTCTACCGCTCTGAGGTTCACGATCAACTAATCCTATACTTCTAGATCTGTGAGGTTCACGATCAACGGATCCTATACTTCTAGCACTGTGAGGTTCACGATCATCTGATCCTATACTTCTACCGCTCTGAAGTTCACGATCAACTAATCCTATACTTCTAGCTCTGTGAGGTTCACGATCAACGGATCCTATACTTCTAGCTCTGTGAGGTTCACGATCAACGGATCCTATACTTCTAGCTCTGTGAGGTTCACGATCATCTGATCCTATACTTCTAGCTCTGTGAGGTTCACGATCAACGGATCCTATACTTCTAGCTCTGTGAGGTTCACGATCAACTGATCCTATACTTCTAGCTCTGTGAGGTTCACGATCAACGGATCTTATACTTCTAGCTCTGTGAGGTTCACGATCAACTGATCCTATACTTCTAGCTCTGTGAGGTTCACGATCAACTGATCCTATACTTCTAGCTCTGTGAGGTTCACGATCATCTGATCCTATACTTCTAGCTTAGTGAGGTCCACGTGGAAGACTGCGTTACAGATCTTCGCAGACTTCCCACATCATTTCGAGTATGGTCGCTACACCGGGCCAGACTGCCTCTATTTGGTCTGTATAAGTATGGCAGTACTGCAGGATATGTTCTGGTGTTTGCTTGGGATCTCTCAATCACACGTTGCGGTGTCTCTAAGGCCCATTTGTGGAGGTACGCCTTGAGTCTGTAATGTCCCATTCAGAGTATGAAGATCTTTGTCTGCTAGTTTTTGCCAAGTTTGTCTATGCTGTCATTTTCTGACAAGTTTTCCTTGTGCTGATCTTTCTATTTCGTCCTCATGGATTGTTTGATGGGTGTCTTTCCTTCTTTATAGCTCTGTGGATAGCTAAGGTGCGTGCCGCCACTTCCGGCTTTTGCGAGCTTATCTGCCTCCTCGTTTCCAAGGATCCCAGAGGTTGCCGGAATCCATTGTATCGCTAGATCTGTTTTTTGAGACAACAAACCGACGTTATATTTCATTTCATGTAAAAGCCTGTCTTATTTATGGCCTAGTAGGGTTCAATTTTCTGGAGTCTGTTAGAATGAGAGAAGTGTACTGAAAAGGAGAATGATTATTACGAACAATTACATATCCTTTGTATCTCTTATTGAATTATATCTCAAGCATATTTATTTTCCTGTTAGTTGTTGAAACAGCATTCGGGAAAGCTTCCGTTCCTATCATTACCCTGTGCTATTTCAAAAGCATTTATGATTCCTTCAGTTATTCTCAAACATTTTCATTCATGTGGTACATTATCTAACATCTGTCCTTATATTCCATATCTTTCAATATTGGTTTGATGATTGCCTTGAGATTTAACACGTGGAGTCAAATGCACCTTGGTGGATCAACCAAAACCAAAACATGTTAAAAGGGTAGAGGTGATGTGTTGTACCCGTTATAAGAGTAGAGGTGAAGTGTTGTACCAGTTATAAGGGTAGAGGTGAAGTGTTGTACCCGTTATAAAGGTAGAGGTGATGTGTTGTACCCGTTATAAGGGTAGAGGTGATGTGTTGTACCCGTTATAAGAGTAGAGGTGAAGTGTTGTACCAGTTATAAGGGTAGAGGTGAAGTGTTGTACCCGTTATAAAGGTAGAGGTGATGTGTTGTACCCGTTATAAGGGTAGAGGTGAAGTGTTGTACCCGTTATAAGGGTAGAGGTGATGTGTTGTACCCGTTATAAGGGTAGAGGTGAAGTGTTGTACCCGTTATAAAGGTAGAGGTGATGTGTTGTACCCGTTATAAGGGTAGAGGTGAAGTGTTGTACCCGTTATAAGGGTAGAGGTGATGTGTTGTACCCGTTATAAGGGTAGAGGTGAAGTGTTGTACCCGTTATAAGGGTAGAGGTGAAGTGTTGTACCCGTTATAAGGGTAGAGGTGAAGTGTTGTACCCGTTATAAGGGTAGAGGTGAAGTGTTGTACCAGTTATAAGGGTAGAGGTGAAGTGGTGTACCCGGTATAAGGGTAGAGGTGAAATGTTGCAATCGATTTAAGGGGAGAGGGGACGGCGGGGGCTAGTGATGAAGTGGCACGCCTCACAACCAGAAGGTACTGGGTTCGATCCCCACCACAGCACCGGCCGTTACCTCGGAGAAGCAAACCTTAAGAAAATGCAGGAGGAAGCAGACCCTTACATAAAATGTGTGCTGAAGTCTGATGCACTGGGCCGACAGGCGCAAAATAAAAACCACAGTGCAACGCACACCCACCTTGGGGAATAGAGGAACAAAGCGAAAGCCAAAAAAAATTTAAAAAAATAAAAAATAAGGGTAGAGATGAAATGTTGCACAAAAAAATAATGGTAGAGATGAAATGTTGCGCAAAAAAATAAGGGTAGAGATGAAATGTTGCACAAAAAAATAAGGGTAGAGATGAAATGTTGCATAAAAAAATAAGGGTAGAGATGAAATGTTGCACAAAAAAATAAGGGTAGAGATGAAATGTTGCATAAAAAAATAAGGGTAGAGATGAAATGTTGCACAAAAAAATAAGGGTAGAGATGAAATGTTGCACAAAAAAATAAGGGTAGAGATGAAATGTTGCACAAAAAAATAAGGGTAGAGATGAAATGTTGCACAAAAAAATAAGGGTAGAGATGAAATGTTGCACAAAAAAATAAGGGTAGAGATGAAATGTTGCACAAAAAAATAAGGGTAGAGATGAAATGTTGCATAAAAAAATAAGGGTAGAGATGAAATGTTGCACAAAAAAATAAGGGTAGAGATGAAATGTTGCATAAAAAAATAAGGGTAGAGATGAAATGTTGCACAAATAAATAAGGGTAGAGATGAAATGTTGCACAAATAAATAAGGGTAGAGATGAAATGTTGCACAAATAAATAAGGGTAGAGATGAAATGTTGCACAAATAAATAAGGGTAGAGATGAAATGTTGCACAAAAAAATAAGGGTAGAGATGAAATGTTGCACAAATAAATAAGGGTAGAGATGAAATGTTGCACAAAAAAATAAGGGTAGAGATGAAATGTTGCACAAATAAATAAGGGTAGAGATGAAATGTTGCACACAAAAATAAGGGTAGAGATGAAATGTTGCACAAAAAAATAAGGGTAGAGATGAAATGTTGCACACAAAAATAAGGGTAGAGATGAAATGTTGCACACAAAAATAATGGTAGAGATGAAATGTTGCACACAAAAATAAGGGTAGAGATGAAATGTTGCACTCGTTATTCAAAATGAAACTAAAGGGCTATGTTCTTTACATATCAATCTGATTTATATTATGCTCAAATTCAACCATAACAGAGAATAAAATAGAGTATGAACACAAATTCAACCATAACAGAGAATACAATAGAGTATGAACACAAATTCAACCATAACAGAGAATACAATAGAGTATGAACACAAATTCAACCATAACAGAGAATACAATAGAGTATGAACACAAATTCAACCATAACAGAGAATACAATAGAGTATGAACACAAATTCAACCATAACAGAGAATACAATAGAGTATGAACACAAATTCAACCATAACAGAGAATACAATAGAGTATGAACACAAATTCAACCATAACAGAGAATACAATAGAGTATGAACACAAATTCAACCATAACAGAGAATACAATAGAGTATGAACACAAATTCAACCATAACAGAGAATACAATAGAGTATGAACACAAATTCAACCATAACAGAGAATACAATAGAGTATGAACACAAATTCAACCATAACAGAGAATACAATAGAGTATGAACACAAATTCAACCATAACAGAGAATACAATAGAGTATGAACACAAATTCAACCATAACAGAGAATACAATAGAGTATGAACTTGAAATTCAACTATACCAGGGATCAGCGTGAGCTGCAGCCGTAAGCGAGCCATAGCTGACCACTAGCGTCAGGGCCAGCGAACCAGAGCTGCCACGACCCTTCTACACCTCCACGCGGTGATCCTGGATAACAGGCTGCAACAGTGCAGACTGGCTAAGGAGAAGGGATCGAAGAGGGAATGCTAACCCGGTACAAAAAAAATGCTTGCTTAAGTCGGATGTTTTAGACCGAAAGGTGCAAATATCGCAAGTCAAGCTGTAAACTATGACACAACGAACTATGTTCTCTGGACTACATTCTGCTACTTAAGCCCTTTTAGGGTTTGGTAGCGGGAGATTGTGAACGAACCAAGCCAAGCCAACTATACCAGAGAATGCAACAGCGTCTGAACCCAAAATGCAACATAGCAGAGAATGTAATAGAATATGAACTTCAAATTCAACCATAACAGAGAATGTAATAAAGTATGAACTCCAAATTAAAACTAAATGCCCCCAAAAGGCGTGAACAACATGTAGTCTTTTACAGCAACCACTGCGCTCTGGGCCTTCGCTAGACCAGATGTTCCTCCTAACAGAAATAAATAAATGAAAGCTGCTAAAGTATTACAGGTCAAAAGTCCATTAACACATTTATAGATAATGCCTCAACAGATGCACCGGAACAAGAATAATTACAAAACAAAGCGCATGTTACGGTCACAAGGCATTCTTCGGGGACACTGAATCCGAGAAAACAACCAACATACTTGTTGCCGCAGCGTGGGTTGTTTTTGTTTGTTTTGTGTATTTGTCAGGTGTTGTCATCCAGTCATTGCTGCTTTATGTTTTTAATTGATTATCAACCCCCCCCCCCCCCCCACCCCATCCCTTACGGAATATTGTGGGAAGTGTGATTCTAAATCAGAATGATCTGGGAGATGACAACCTATGAGCCAGATGTGGCAATATCCAGGGGAAGGAAAACTGGTTACATATCACTTTCTAGCTTCCCGGTAGTCTGACGATAGCCAAATCTACAAAGTATAAAATCAAATTATACAAATTAGTCGAAAGTAAATGTGACTCCGATATCAAAGTAGTAGTTTGTTTTATTTCCACTTGTGCTGCGCTGCGTCGTGGGGAGTTTAAGCCATCTGTCCTGCGCCAAGTGCGTTGCGTCGGTCAATGGGAGCCGTTGTACCTGCACAATCTCTCGAATGTCATCTATCCACCTACCTCGCGGCCGCCCCCTTGCCCTGTAGCCAGATCTACCAGCATTGTAAGCCATCAGTGGAAGATGATGAGGTTGCATTTTCATGAGATGACCAAACCAACTTATTTTCTGCCTGGAAATGTATTCGGCACAAGACGTAGTGCCGACCATACTTTGAATGTCGTCGTTCCACATTCTGTCTCTTCTGGTAACGCCGATGCCATTTCTCAAACACTTCATTTAAGGACGGCGTGGGTTAGTGGTTAAGTGACACGGCTTACAGGCAGAAGGTGCTGGATTCAATCCCCATCACAGCACCGGCCGTTACCCCGGGGAAGCAAACCCTTAGAAAACGAAGGAGTAAGCAGATCCTTACATAAGATGCATGCCGAAGTCGGATGCACTGGGCCGACAGGCGCAAAATCAAATCCGCAGTGCAACGTACAACGCCTTGGGGAATAGAGAAATAAAGCGAACGCAAAAAAAAAAAACAACAACTTCATTTCACACGTCAAAATTCTGCTCTGATATATCGCAGTCTACATGTAAAATGCGACACAGCGTACCTTTCACTCGAACAAACGGTAAAGAGAATGATTGAGAAGGAGCAGACGATAATTCCATCCACTCATGCTCTTCAAGCTCACAATTGCTTAATCTCCTATTGATCTTTCCCCCAGGTTTTTAAAGTACTGCAGCCGCTATTTTAAAATCAAATGTACATTGAAAGAAATAGCAGCGAACGCGTATATGCCCAACGTTATGCCTTTTCTCTTAACTGTGGCTGACGGACCAGTGGGTTTGTTACTGACTGGTGCCTTAGCTAATCTTGGTTTGGACAGATGGGAAAGCCAGTCCCCGTCTATCATTTACTTCTATGCGAATACAAATCGATTGGATTGATAGAAGCAGGGAGAGAGAATAGTTAGAGATTGACGGAGGAATAAGAAAAATAAAAAGAGAGATATGCATAAAACAAGAAAGAACGAGACATGAGCACAACAATACCGACATATATAGAGAGCCAGAGATAGAAAAATGTGTATAGAATGAGAGAGAGAGAGAGAGAGAGAGAAAGAGAGAAATAGACATGTATCCCAAGAGAAAGAGAGAGAGAGAGAGGATAGAGGGGAAATTGAAAGTCATCTCCACAATGAGAGAAAGAGATATAACATAGTGTGAGATATAACATAGAGCGAAATAAGGTGAAAACCAGAAAAAGATACGGAGACAAATAGAGTGAAATAGAAAGAGGACAATGGAGAAATATATAGAAAGTAGTCCAGAGAATGTGAATTAGAACGAGATGTAGAGTGGATACCGAGAAAGACGGATAGAGAGAAAGAGAGTAAGATAGAAAGAGACATAGAGAAATATAATGAGATATAAAGAGATAGGGAAATGGAAAGATAGATAGTTTGACATAAATAGAGTAGCATAGAAAGAGAGTTAGAGAGAAATAAATTTAGAAAGAGATATATAAATATTTAATGAAATAGAAAGCGATATAGAGAGAAATAGTGACATATAGAAATAGAAAAACATAGAAGGAGAGAATGATAAATGTATTGACATATAAAGAAACAGATATATGAAGTGCCAGAGAGGGAGAGAGAGAGAGAGAAAAGTAAGAGTATTTGGAGAATTATATTTTGTAACATTCGAGCAGTCCAACAGAGGAATCATATGGACCATTATAGTCTTCTAGGCATTTAGTAATATACCTCTAAAAATGGCTGTGATTAGATTAACATCGTGATCACGAAAATGTAACTGCTACAGAAATCGTCTCTGAACATGCGGATTTCAGTTCATTGATGGCTGCCAAAGACGGATGTGTCGGACCGAAAGATGCAAATATCGCAGTCAAGCTGTAAACTAACGACACAACGCATTCCATTCTCCAGACTACATCCTGCTGCTTACAAAGCCCTGTTCGGGGTTGGTAGCGGGAGATTAGAACGAACGCTGGATAAGAAGAAGATGTGCATTGATATCAAATACTTAAATAGGAAGACCAATGACTTTGGTTGCCGTACGTTGCGAATTAACACGTAAATGAGACAAGAGACACAAACAGACATGTGTGTTTGTGTGTGTGTGTGCAAAACAACATTTTGCATATAAACAACAAGAAAACGTCACAAAATCCAGACGTTCTGGTATTTGGAAGATCAGGATTTTCATATTTTGAACAGTTGGTTGGTTGCTTGCTTGGTTTGTTTCTAATGCCCACAATGGGTTGGTAACCCTTTTGTACGCCCTGAAAAGGACGGAAATTGTGGCAGATCGTAGTAGCTTTCCTGACATCCCGAGCGTGCTGATCAGGAGAACTGGGGTCCTCCAGGCGGTTGTGCAATGCTTGGCTTCATCTGCGTGTCACTCACTACTACGGGGATCACATCGAACCTCGCCTTGTTAGCCAGACTGTTGTCCTCGACAACAGCCCGTTTCCAGGACGACAAACGAGGAGGTCAGGTGAGGATCTTGGCCTCTATATTTCTTCTGACCCTGGCTAACATTGTTTGATCAGTGTGTTTTGCTTGACCAGACGTTGGCCTCATCTTTCCACAGACATACACATTTTGTACTCTGCCGTGCGGTAATTTAAGAATCAGATAACAGCAGAAATAATCAAGCCATAACATTGAACATATGAAAGTTTATGCAACTAAATAAATACCGCATCTTTAGTTACTTTTCATAAAATCAGTCATATAAATGACTTCTTTAAATGAAAATGCACTAAATAATTGAAAAACTAAAAGCGTAAATAAATATCTGCATTATACATTAGATCACGCGATAGACGGATATTGGACAATGCCTCGTTGATGAAGTGTTAGAGACGTCTGTTTTGTTAAGAATCGATGCCGTTACACTTCCGAAGAAGAGCAATAGATGTCCAGTCATTTTTTTAAATTTACTTTATGTGTTTGCCTCACTAGTTTCTACTGGGGGAGACGCACTTATTCCGCCCCAGACCGTAGTCAATTGGGCAATATTAAGATGCATAAACCAGTGCTTGGATGCATGTGTGCGTCTGTATGTACCTATGCTAGATTTATGCGCCCTCAGAAGCCAGCCCAACCAAAGTGCAATGGAAGGGCCTCACCCTGAAGACGCGTGTGAAAGTTGTGCAAGTGTGTTATTGTTGGACAGAGTCAAATGAAATTCTTTGAGATGCATCAGCCATTAACCAATTCTCTCCAAGCAGATCTGCCATCTGCTATTTTCTCTAATTCTTTCCAAACCCATGCTTGTTCTCTTTGTATCAGCGTCTTGGTCTCTTCTCGGGGATAGGAGAGTGACGTCTGGTCACGCAAAACATACTGTCGGGCATGTTAATCAGGGCCAGGCAAAAGATACTGACCAAGACCCCCACTTCGACTTCATCACAAATCTCCATGGAAATGGGCTGTTTTCATGGCAACCTGACTAACGAGGCGTAAGATAGACGTTATCCCTACAGTAGTGAGCGACACGCTGATGGAGCTAAGCATTGCACAACCGCTAGAATGACCCAAGTTCACCTTCATCTACACGCTCTGGATGTGAGGAAAGTCAGTAGAACCAGCCACGTAACGTCCTTATCAGGGCGCACAAAAGAGTCATTTAACTCATGTTGGGCATTAAACAACAATAACAAAAACAAGGTCTTTTCCCAATGCGATATTTGACCTTTCGTTGTTCCCCTTTCCGCGTGGATTCTATTACCGGGATTGGCTGGGGATGCTGAGTTGGGGTTTTAACAGTGTTGCTTATCCAGCACCATCTTCTTCCCAAATTTTCTTGTTTCGCATACTTTTTGTCCTGGTTTGTCCTATAACCTTTTATTTGTAACCCTGTTGAACCATCGCGAATACCAAAATATGTTTCTGGGATTTATTGACAAAGCCTTGCAATCTTTTAATATTGAATTCAATCATCCGCCATGCTGTCGTTCTTCGACCATATTAAAATTGAAAAAAATCCATAGTTTGGTCTGTATTCTGATCATTTTAGAGCTCTATATGTTTTTCAACACGACATTTAGGTTATTCTTGCCTTTTGTTATCTTGCTTTTACATCCTCATCTGGACCTTCTGTCTTATGTAAGGTGTTTTCTAGGTATGTGAGGCCTTCCTTCTCCTCCAGTGATGTTCCTCTCAGTTTAATAGACGCCGTGTTATTGACTGCATATAGTTTTACAATTTTTAACTTTTTTGTTTGGATCTTTAGTCCTACTTGCTGGGAGATTCAGGTTAATGCTTCTGTCTTCTTTAGTATTTGGAGTGGGGAATGAAATAATACGGCTCTGTCATTTGCAAAATCCAGGTCCTCCAGCTGTTTAAACAAAATCAATTGGATTCTATTCATCTCATTGGATGTAGTTATTTTCATATTCCAATCGACTGCCAGCAAGAATAAAAACGGTCATAAAAGACATCCTTGACAAACCCCAGATCCGATGTTAAATGATTATGCGGATTGTCCTTCGTGTAGCACTCTGCAGTGCATTCTTTTCCCGTCTGTTTAATTATACTGGTGTGCTTTAGTGGAATTCCGTAGCGCCATATTAGTTTTCAAAGATCGGCCTTAGCAAAGCTGTCAAACGATATTTTAAAAGTCAACGAAGTTGATGTGCAGGCTTGAATCGTATTCTAATGGCTGCTTTAACATTATGCGCAATGGGACTTTTTGGTCTGAAGCATGCCTGTTTGTCTCTTATCTTGGTATCTACGGATTATTTAAATCTTGTCAGTTTAACTATATTTAGCACTTTACCCAGTATTGGAAAGATCATAATTCCTATTTAATTCTTGCATTCTTGCAGATCGTATTTCTTAGGTAACTTAACTATATGATCTTCTCTCTATTACATTGACATATTTTCGGTGTCCCGTTTATTTCCAATAATTCATCATCATCGGTTTTTCCGTAATATCGGTCGATAGTAACATGTATGCTTTAAAAAGGCGATGTGCATACAATCTATAGCGACAACAATTGTGACTCGAAACACCAATCCGAGTAGAGAAAAGTTTTCCGCGGTGTGTTTACGGAAAATGTAGGAGTGTTTGGGTTACCACATGGTGCGGTGTGTCTTCTCACACGGTGCGTCCTTAGCCTATCTGCAATCAGTTTTTCCTTTGTACGTATCCATTCTTTATTCTGCATCTCCATTCAACACGATCCATGGCGTTCTGTTCCTATGATATGCATGCATCACTCATACCCCGCTTGCACACATACTTGTACGGAAGCAGTAGCCGGCTGAGACCTTTTTCTTACCTGAAATTTCCCATAAAGAAGATTCTTCTTTCATCCTCTGAGTATGTCTCAATCATCTGAGTCTTCGAAGACTAAACATGGAAAAGACCTTGACAGTGCATGTTCTCTCCAATACCTTTGTGTTGATGACCTTGTCTTGCTACCTAACTCACAGGATTATGTGCAGGCACCTCATGTGATATGTGTTTAGCTGCCTCTCCTGGTACATGTTGGTAGACCATGTCCCACTGTAATTTAGAAGGTTGCTGAGGACACATGCCTAGTAAATAAGGTATTTTGTTTCAGCAGTGAGCTTTTTATTTTCATAGAACCTTTTTGTTAATCTACTCATTGTTGCTGCTGCCTTGCCTATCCTGATATTGTTTTTTTTTGGTCCTGGGATAGTTTATTATTGATTGAGGACCCTAGCTAAATAAAGTGACCAACTACCTCTAACAGCTCATCCTCAGTAGAGATTACTGGTGCCTTGTTAGCTCGCTGCAGCATGAACTGTCTCTTCTATTGGTAGATCGTTAGTCCAAACTCTCAGCAGGCATTAAAAAATAGTAAGATAGTAAGCTTTCCAATCCACTTCTGAGTGGGTTGTAATAGCGGTATCATCCGCAAAGAGCAGCTCTATGATCAGCATCCTGTTACTTCGGTTCTTGGCTTTCGTCCTTTCAGCACTGAATAAACCAGCATCTGTGCGAGAATGAATGCATCTGCTCCTGACCTGGTTCCGGAAGACATGTTTCGACAGGAGTGAGACATTTATTCCAAAGAGGGTTGGGCAAGTACACAACCTTGTTTTACTCCAATACTTGATTACAAAATTTCCAATAATACTACCACACATAATGGTGGTGGATGTTTCAATATATATTTTAATAGCTTCAGCTGGTATCCCATCAAGTCCTGCTGCGTTTCCCTTGCTTTAGAATACTAATTGCTTCTTTTGATCTCTCTCTTGCTTGACCTACCACAGTCAATTATTAGGCTTCTCCTGTCTACCTTAACACTGTTCCTGACCTCTTTGTTTTTCTCTGTGTAATCTTTTTGAGCTTTGGTTGGTTTTAATTTTGAGTAGTATCTCATCTGTGTAATCTTTCTGAGCTTTGGTTGGTTTTAATTTTGAGTAGTGCCTGATTTTTTCTTTCGTTTTTCTTCAATCAGCGATGGCGTTTGACCGAAATCCATTCTATGTTCTGATGTCGATCCATTATATGCATAACTTCTTCCCACGTTGTTGTCTAGATCTTCTGTAGCTATTCCCATCGTTCGCAATTGTCAACCTCTATGTCTAGTTAGTGCAGTAATTATCATCTTTATTACCCACTATTTTCTTCATCGTGCTATTGTTTCTATATCATAATATTTCTAGAGCTTTCTTTCCAGCACAATGACTACTTTCTATGAATGTGAGAGTCTTCTATCCGCAATGGATTTGACTGAACTGACGCCCTATTACGACATGATGTAAACAGTGTGGGAGTGCACATATGCTAGCCTCTCTAATGTAAAATGACCTCCCTTCATTCACTTGGGCAGAATAATATATATGCAAATAGATAAAATACGCAACACACAGATAGGAGATAGGAGAACTTACGAATGTTATCTAATGGATAGTTACAGCTGGACTTTCATAACTTTATCTGATTTCCCTTTTGGAAAATAGGGATCTAGTGGCTGCTCCTCTGTTCAGTTTAACTGCCATCATCATAACGAAGGTGTCGACTGAAATGGGTTTTTAACACCCTCTGTCTGTTGCCTCTGTAGTCCAATATGCAGGGCTTTTAGATGCCCATCTTTTCATGTTGCCCTCCAACTTATATCGTTATTTACCTCTGGCACATCTGCAATACACCTTGTCTTCCAATATGGTTTCAATAAGGTGTTGTCTTTTTATCTGACCAAACTATCTTAACTGTCGGGACTTGATGTCTTTCATCAACTATCTTTAGATCCATAATTTCCATCAGTCTTCCTTATTTGTTTTCGTTTCTTTCCATCAGATACATTTTGTAAAATCACATGAACGCGATTGCGATTACCAGTGCTAAATATAATATGCGAATTAACGAGAACAAAACACAAATTATGATAATCAGCAGAACAAATGGGCCACTAAACAAAAGTGCAAATGATATTAGTCTTTAACAGGCCCATGAGTTCAAGTATTTGGGCAGTATTTTTTCTGCAGACGGTAGATTCCACCTGGAAATTGAGACTATGAGTCAGAAAGCATCTGCAGTGACTTATCAGATGTCACCATTGCTTCTGCTTAGACATTACTTTAACAAATCAGTAGCTGATAAACAGTATCTTCTTCTTTTTATGTGTTGGTTCTCGATCTCCCACTATTTAGCCGTAAACAGGGCTTTGCAAGAAGCAGGATATAGTCCGGAGAACGGAATGCGATGTGTCGCTTGTTTACAGCTTGACTGAAGGAACCATCAATATCCACACTATTCGCCATTAACTAGATGATGAGGCTAACGCCTGGTCAAGCAAAACACACTGATCAGACAATGTTACCCATGTCCAGTAGAAATATACTGCACAAGACCCTCACCTGACGGGACGATGAGGCTAACGTCTGGTCAGGCAAAACACACTGATCATACAATGTTACCCAGGTCCAGTAGAAATATACTGGCCAAGACCCTCACCTGACCTCGCTGGTCGTCCTGGAAACCGGCTGTTGTCGAGGACAACAGTCTGGCGAACAAGGTGAGGTTCAACGTGATCGCCGTAGAAGTGAGCAACACGCAGATGAAGCTAAGCATAGAACAATCGCCTGGAGGACCCTAGTCCACCTTCATCAGCACGCTTGGGATGTAAGAAAAGCTATTGCAACCCGCCACTTAACGTCATTTTCAGGACGCACAAAAGAGTAACCTACTGATTGTGGGTATTCGGAAACAACATGGGTCTCCCAGGAGTGCAGTGATGTCGATACTCAGGAACCGAACCAACAAATCCATGTTTTTCGGTCGTAAACTAGAGCCATTTGAATACGTATAATGTGGATAGGAGACTAACCTGCTAAGGCAAAATATACTGACCAGACATGTTACTCAGCGTCAGGTAAAATATACTTGTCAAGACCACCACCTCACTTCTACGTAGATCTTGGAAATTTACTGTTTTCATGTCAGCTTGATTAACGAGATGGGGGATAGATTTGATCCTCTTGCTACTAAGCGACACGCATACAAAGCCATGCATAGCACAACCAAGTGGAAGATCTCTGATCCCTCTTCATCAGAACGCTTGAGATGTGAAGAAAGCTATTGTAGCCCACTACTTAACCTCTTTTTTATAAGGCACAAAATAATAATCGTATTCAATGTGGGCATTCAACAAACAACAACAACAACAGCAAGAACAACACCAACAACAACAACAACAACAACAACAACATGAAGGTTTTACCGCATAAACATCGTTTCTACGGAGGATGTTCGTGAGTTCCATATTGGGCGTTGAGAGTCTTCCACGCCGTAATCCGAGTCTCAAGATGTATGTGCCTTGTGTTTACAATCTCATGATATAAAACAAATTGCAACAGTGAGCTCGGCTGCAGGAGAACGCCTTATGCCATACCAAACACTGCTGTCTGAGTTAAAGTCTTGAAGTCTTCATTGTATGAGACCACATCTTATTTATGAAGTATGGAGAACAGTTCCCTTCCACGATGGATTTCCTTTCTTAAAAATAAACTACGAACCTATTACAACTGTGTCCAATGGAACGTACCGGTAACTAGAGCTGAATCCCATACCTCTGCCACTGTGAGCAGTAGATGATGATCTGCATCACGTGACAGTTGATTGACCAATCAGAAGCTCTAAAGTTAAATAAAGCCCGCTCTCATTTATCAGAGAAGGGACAAACAACAATTTCTTTTTGTATCTCACGAGGACGATTACATTCGAATAGAAAAAGCAGGAGGTTTATAATGGCTTGCTTTTCGGACATATGCACGCAAGTTTTCACAAAGATGTATCCATAATTACAAACCAGCCTAACAATGACGTTTAATAGATGGCTTTACTTTCAGTGAAGATTTAATTTCTGTACTGCATTCTCTTTGCCCGAGGCGTTTCCTGGAAAGCTATTTGTGGGACAGAGACGAAATTCAATCGACTGTCACACTAAGAGCAGGTTATCTCTTTCGTTTCTTTTTCGCCTTCTTCTTTTTCGTCTTCTTCTAATCAGCATCCCTGATAGATCTCTTAGGGATTGTACTAATAGTGCTCGTGGCCCGGTTGTTTTCCTTGCTACTCCGGGTGGAAACCACAGGTGGATCTTGTCCAGTCCCCACTTCAGGGAAGGCGCAGTGCAAAGGACAGTGTGTAATGTCGATGCAGAGCAACGCAATTCTGAGGAGCTCCTGGCGAACCTTACCATCTTCACGAACATGCGAGGCCTCGAGAGTAGTTCTGCATCTGTCATTTCTGTGGTTTTTCAGATTTGCACTAGGGCATAGGGCATATTTGACAAAGAGCAATGTCGAGATGGGTACACTCAGCTCGATGCAAAACAGAGTTAGGAGCCCCTATACAGTACAGTGTTGAGTTGGGAGCCCCTATACAGTACAGTGTTGAGTTGGGAGCCCCTATACAGTACAATGTTGAGTTGGGAGCCCCTATACAGTACAATGTTGAATTGGGAGCCCTTATACAGTACAATGTTGAGTTGGGAGCCCCTATACAGTACAATGTTGAGTTGCGAGCCCCTATACAGTACAATGTTGAGTTGCGAGCCAAATGTAGTACAATGCTGAGTTGACTACACCAGCTCAGTGCATTGTCTGCCACCCCCATCAACCAGCGGTGTCGAGAGAGTCCAGAATCCGTCCATTGCACAGTGTTTCAGCTTTGTAATGAGCATGGATCACATTATGGTTGTGCAATGTCGAGTTTGGGGCATACAGTTTTGTGCAGATTAGAATAGAAATATAATTTAGCGTCCTTTCCCCTTTAGAGTAGAAGACTTTTTTTCATCCTTGGGGCTCTCTGTTCATCCGTTCACACAGGCCAACAGCCATTTAAGCGTGAAACAGCAGTTTAAGTTTGAACAAGTAAATATGTACAAGAAAATGTTTCTTTCGGTATAAGGTTACCTTTATACTACTTACTTACTTGAATACTTGAATGGTGGTAGTCAATCGGGCAAGGTTTCCGGATGCCAATTAGCCAAAAGCTGCTTGAATCTGTGTTTGCCCATCTCCCTGGAGTACCATGATGGTCCAAAGGCGTGATGCAGATCAGCTGTCGATCTCGATGGCTGGAGGCTTCACGTGCGTATGTAGTTGTATGACCAACATAAAGACACACCCTCCTCTTCCGTCTATCGTCAGTCATGCGGACCACAGTGCCGTCCCATCACGCAATACTCGACGATATCCCGGATCTCTCGGATGTCGATATTTCGGACGTGGTCTCTTATGAAGATATTTAGTACTCTTCGCTCCATTGCTGTTTCGGTAATACGGAGTTTCTCTGCGTCTGATTTGCTTAAACTCCAAACCTCACACCCGTATACTATGGCTAAAATAATCATACTTTTGAAAGCGGTAGCCCTAACCTTGATGTCCGTCATCAGCCGTAGTATCGACTTTAATGCAGCTGAAGCTGAGCCAACCCACCACTCTCCTGCTTGAGATCTCCTTATCAGAGTTATCGTTATTGTTCATTTGATTTATACTAGGTCTTTTTTATTTGTTTTTGGATTACAAGAAGGTAATATTAAAAACCTGTGTGTTTCATTAGTGGATTGGTGTAATTGTGTTCATTTCTGTTTATTTTTTGGTGTTAGGCAACATTAACGTCGACTTTACGAGAAAGGCTGAGTGGTCTCTAGGTAAGACTTCGGCCTCTTGTGCTAGACGTCGCGGGTTCAAATCACCAGGGAGAACGGCATTTTTGAACGTGGACTATCTGGTATGTCCCTAGATCTCTGGGTAGTATAGATTTTACGCTCGGCAGTAGAAAATCAAAAAGTGTAGGCTTGTCGGCCGCTGCCCGGGAACAATTATATTTAATATATACGCAATCTATTAGGGGATCCTCACCTGTGATACACAGTTCGTCCATTGTGCCGAAATTCCCCGAAAACATAAAAAAACTGAGGACTTTTGGGTTAGACCGTGTAAAATGACGTTGATTCTTCGACTAAACTAAAGTAAACTAAATTTTCAACTTTAATCTTTGAAAATGATCGTCGTTCATGTCGATCTCTTCATCTGCTTATCTCCAATGTTTACTTCCGGTTGTTCGTCATTCATCTGCGTCATCTCCAATGTTTACTTTCGTATGTTCATCATGCTTCTGCGTCATCTTCAATGTTTACTTCCGGTTGTTCGTCATTCATCTGCGTCATCTCCAATGTGTACTTCCAGATGTTCGTTGTGCATCTGCGTTATCTTCAATGTTTACTTCCGGTTGTTCGTCATTCATCTGCGTCATCTCTAATGTGTACTTACGGTTGTTCGTCATTCTTCTGGGTCATCTCCAATGTTTACTTCCGGATGTTCGTTATTCATCTTGGGTGTTGGAATGCGAGTTGGAGATGCTTATCTCGTTTCCGATCTAGTGAATATTAACAATTATGTTTTTCGGTTCTTCTTCTTCTTCTTCTTCCTCGTTCATATTCAGACCTCAATTGCCATGACTCTAACAAATGCATTAGTCGATTCAAGGCTCTGTCCGCTTCCGTACAGCTTCTCGTGGAAGGACACTGGCTGTTGCCAATTGCTACTTCTTTTGTCGGTATACAGTTGACAGGACTGCAAAATATGTTCTGCATTCATGGGGGATGTGCCACAGGCACAAAGTTATGTAGTGCCAATCTTGAACTTGTTGTTCAGATGGCATTTAAGTCTGTTGTGACCTGTACGTAGCCGGAGAATTGTCACCTGATCTAACCTAGGAATTTGATGGTAGGTATCGTTTTCTATGTGGCCAGGGTGGTCTTCTTTCTATTTTACACTGTACGTTGCCCTGACGAATGTTTGTGTCTCATTGTATGTGACTTCTGTACCACTCTGCTGCAGCATTCCTCCTTCTCTAGCGAGTCTGTCTGTCTCCTCGTTGCCTGGATTATTGCAGTTTGCTAGTATTCACTGGACTGTGCTTTTGATTGAAGCACTGGGACAAGCATTCGAGCGAGTCTGACCGAGCACCGAATTCATTTTGGTGCTGGTTCTTAAGCGCCATTAACACTGCTAGGGCGTTTGTAAAAATGACCACTTGCTTTTCTGCCTGCCCCTTATGGTCTATAAGGGTTTCCGGTGCTTGTTTCGGGGCACTGGCTTCGGCACTGAAGTTTCTGCAGTGTCTCCCAGTGGTTTTTCGGTTCAAGCTTTTGAATGACCTGTTGAGATACGTCAACATTTAGTTTTAGATTAACAGATCACACTAGTAAAGGATGTGTACTGTAGATGTTCTAGGTTATGGGAAAGTTAAAGTTGAAGAAATATAAGTACAGAAAGACGGACGGATCATGTGAAGATAAATAAAAGCAAGTAAAAATAGGTTAAAAAACAAACCATCGTGAAAGATATGAGATCGAAAGAGTGACTTCCACCTTTTCCAAAGTGTTTAAATTCACGGAACGCTGATAACTCGAACTCCCTAATCAAGTCCAGCCTCTTCGTTATCAAATTCCGGATCTTCGTTATTAAATCAGTGACATTTAAAACGCAAATCTAATAAGGCACGTTTGATTGAGATAAAAACTAGGGCAGATCATTCCCGTTGAAAATAAGCCATTTATAGCCATCTATGATCACGAATAAACGTCGGGATATGGCGTGTTATCACGTTCTTTTGAAGACAGCTCGTGATGGTGTATGTACAGTTACAAATTAACTAGTGATATCACAGTAAGATATAGTCATATTTGATTGCTTGATTCCACTTTCCGTTCCAAGTGAAGTATAGGGCCCCCACTAAAGAAGCGTAGTACCATCACTACAGGAAGTATAGGGCCGCCACTACAGGAAGTCTAGGACCACCACTACAGGAACAATATGGCAACCACTACAAGAAGTATAGGACCACCACTACAGGAAGCATAGGGCACCACTATAGGAAGTATAGGACCACCACTACAAGAAGTATAGGACCACCACTACAAGAAGTATAGGACCACCACTACAGGAAGTGTAGGGCCACCACTACAAGAAGTATAGGACCACCACTACTGGAAGACTATGACCACCACTACAAGAAGTATATGACCACCACTACAGGAAGTCTAGGACCACCACTACAAAAAGTATAAAACCACCACTACAAGAAGTATAGCACCACCACTACTGGAAGTATAGGACCACCACTACAGGAAGTATAGGACCACCACTACAGGAAGTCTAGGACCACCACTACAAGAAGTATAGGACCACCACTATAGGAAGTCTAGGACCACCACTACAGCAAGAATATGACCACCACTAGAAGACGTACAAGACCACTACTACAAGAAGTATAAGACCACCACTACAAGAAGTATAGGACCACCACTACGAAAATAAAAGTGCCACCACTACAGGAAAAAAGGGCTACCACTACAAGAGGAATAGGGCCCTCACTGCAGGAAGTATAGGGCCGCCACTTCAGAAAGTAAAGGGCCCCTACTACAGAAAGAATAGGGGCGACCCTACAGGATGTATAGGGCCACAAGTACAGGAAGTACAGGGCCACCACTACAGGAATAATAGGGCCACCACTACAGAAAGTACAGGGCCACCACTACAGGAAGTACAGGGCCACCACTACAGGAAGAATAGAATCACCATAATAGGAAGAATAGAATCACCATAATATGAAGAATAGAATCACCATAATAGGAAGAATAGAATCACCATAATAGGAAGAATAGAATCACCATAATAGGAAGAATAGGGCCACAACTACAAGAAGTAAAGGGCCACCACTGCAGGAAGCATAGAGCCGCCAACTACAGGAAGTAAAGGGTCACCACGCCTAATCATCATCATCAGTCCTGAAACCTGAAAGGTCATGTACTGCATAAATTTGGACCTATTCCCGCCACTTCACTCAATTTTGTGCGAGGATATTTGTTCTAGTTAAGAACATTCATCTCTACTTTCCGATGTTGTCTTCCCAACTCTTTTTCTGCCTCCCTTTTTTAAGCTTCCCAGGCACAGTACCTCGCAGAATCGCCTTGGTCAACCCAGACGATCTTGAAACATTCCCATACCATGAAAGCGTTCGTGCAAATGCCGTAGTCAATAGGTCTGTATTTTGGTCGACCTCTCTATTAACGATTTCTCAAACTGCCTTATTCGTGACGTAGTCTAAATACGAAATGCCGTGAATTCGACTAAATCTTCATTGCACAAATTCTTCGCTCAAGAGCCACTGCCAGAGTCCAAGTTTCGTAAGCGTAAAGGTACACGGAAGGGACAAGTGCATACATTAAACTCAACTTGGATTTCAGGTTGATGTTTGTGTCCCTGCATAGCGGCCTCAGTTTGATCAGGGCAGCCATGGTCATCACTGCTCTTGCCTGAATCTTGCCTGGAACCTTCCGCATCCATCAGTGCTCCCAGGTATTTAAACTGTTTAACAATTTGCAATGGTTCGCCTTTGATCGCAATCGGACTTGTTAAGCCCTTTGGAACGTTGACTATGATTTTGTTCTTCTCTATACTAATTTCCATTCCAAACTTTTGAGCGGGATTGCCGATGTTTGAAATTAGATTCGCAAGTTCTGGCTCCGTTCCAGCCAGCTCGGAAATGTCATCAGCAATACGGAGATTAGTTTGGAAACGACCACCTATGCTGACAGTACCCACGTGATCCTCCAAGGCTTCGGACATGATACGTTCAAGAAAGACATTGAATAGGGTTGGTGACAGAATACACTACAGAAAGCATAGGGCCAATACTTTAGGAAGCTTGCATCTGAGTACTTTCAGTGGTGGTTTCAAAAGTAATTGTTTTAAATAATGAAGCTGCTTGCCATTTGAACAACTCTCTTTGTCACATTTTATGACATTCTATGTAGATTACGGTGGTTTTGCTCTTCTCAACTTCTGAACTGGTAGTTCATTGTTTATAGACGACCTGTATTTCTGCGGGGTGGGGGGGGGGGGGGTCAAACGTCCCTGTGCAGGTCCCACCACTGGGGTGGGCTAGATGTATCCGGGAGGATTTCCTTCTCATCGGGCTAGGCTCGAGCAGCTTATTACTCAGCAGCGTTGGGACACGTCTTAATAGGCTCAACCACTAGAGCAAAGTAGACCCTCAGCCTATTAGGTGCCATCTACGCTGCTCTAAACAAACCACCAGACTATGGCCGGTGTTTTGCCATGTTAAACAGTTAGTCGCCTCTTACGACATGCTCTCTGTTAGACAGTCGTGCTATTCTTGACCTTGCCATGACACAAAGACCGCGACGCACCTCTCGGGACTGTGGTAGTACTTGGAGGATATTTATATTTCAGTTCACCATTTTACTTCAATGTGAAGCATTAGTATTTATTGCATCTGCTGCTTTACAAGAATCCTGATTCCAGGTGTTTGCACTGGCTGATTTTAGACGCACTGTTTTTTTTTACATGATGAGGATGCCAGTCTCAACCACAACCCTCCTTAGTCGTCATTAATCACTTGCTTTGAAGGTAATGGTAGATTTATTCCTTTCATCACGGGTACCAGTCGGGAAGTATTCAGTTATTAAGGGCTTAATATATAGACATATGTCGACCTGAAGGTTGCCTTTGACTTCATGTACTGATCTGCATACTGGAATTCATTACAACAATTAGAAGTCCCTAGCACACGGCAACGACTAAATTAGTAGCTACACTGCGTCACTGGAACAAAAGTTCACTTGGGTCACAATCTCTTCTAAATGTTCTCAACATCATCTAGTACCCAGCAGGAATTTGTCCTCGCCCCGACTTTGTTCTGCCACGTCGTGGACTGAATCCTGGGTCATATGGAGACGCACAATCGATAAGACACAAGGGAGTAGCTGTGTTTGACCACAGCCTACTGTAGACACAGGGCTTTTGACTCACGGAGAAATTCCTATGATACGTCACATTCCACGGCTGACCAAATTATAAAACTTGCATTTGTCAACTATCAGTGCACCAATAATAATGTGTTCGGGATACAAAGATGGATATGTAGATGGTTTCAGGGCAGGAATCTGTGAACAGGATTACTCTCAACAGTGATGTGTTGTGTTTTGTACCATACATTTGTTTAATTTCTCTGTGTGAAGCATGGATTGATTATTAACCTTGGCACAGTATGAGTTCCGTTACTTAGCCCGCAGATTGATGTGACGTTTCAAAAGATTTTCTCGATGAGTCAGACGGCCTATCTAAAGTAGGCCATAGTTTGATGAACCTGGACTATGCAGATGACGTAGTAACACGAAACTCTCACAATGAGAAACTAAAAACATTGGAGCACCTAGAGTTCCTTGCATCTAGATTAGCCCTCGCTTGTAATGAGGAAAAAAACAATACATTAAACCTTGACAGCAACTTCTCTTTCATTTACATGGACATCAAACTAAATTACGATGCATAAAGCAATACTGAAATCAGTTGAAGAGTAGGCCTGGTTGCCTCCTCTATCAACTTGCGGCATCAAGTCTTTAACGAGCAGAGACTTTCACTGAAAACAAATGTATCGATTTACATAACCTGTGTAATCTTCATCCTGCTGCACGGTTCCAAGACCTGAACTCCTCTCCAGAGTGACCAGATTTGAACTCGTTCCCGTGGATATCGTAGCGCCACATTCTGCTATGACTTGGTGTGACTGAACCTCAGACGATAAAGTCACCCGACGGATAGACCTCGAAAGCACATTTATTAAACTAAACCGTCGCTGTTTATCACTATTTGAACACGTGACTCGCCATATTGAAGACGCCCCACCCCCCCCCCCCCCCAACAACAGCTCCTAAAGCAGGTCGTGGATGTCAAGACTGGAAGACGGCCCAATTCATCGTTAAACCAAACATGCGAGAGTCTGCACACCACCTGTTCCATATGTTCATGGACAGTTGGCGCGACGGGTTCTTCTCGCCTAAGCAGACTAGCTACCTCTATATGCACACGCATACACATATGATAACACGCATGCACATATAATAACACGCATACACATATGATAACACGTATACACATATGGTAATACGCATACACATAAGATAACACGCATACACATATGATCAAAACATTTGCCAAGGTTGAATATTAAAACTACAAAAATCAATGGTAAAGAACAGTATGAAAAAAAAATTAAAATCTATCAATTGCATAGTGACATTCAGGTCTGTTAGCTTCGGCCCACATCTAGCAGGGATGTTGATTTTAATATTTATTTGATTTAATTCAATAAACTTTTCATAGTACCCATATGAATATGTCTTCAAACACTAAGAATCCACGAAATATAAGTAATAGATACCAAATATTAGACTAATATTATGTAAAACTAAGAGCACTATTAAAGGCAAACACATCGGTTTTTATTATCATTCAGATAATGGTTCCACGTGAGCAATCTGCACAAGCTGTTCATAGTCAGGTGGCAGGACAAAATGCCTAAATATGAAATTTTTAGTACGTCCAACACGTTTGACACCTCTACAAAAACCCAGATATGATGAACGGGATATGTTGATCGACTGTCCGGAGAGCGCTTCTCAATGTAGTTGCAAAAGGGTGAAATGAGAACAGGCAGACGATCATCAGAAATGGAAGTGAAAAGGGGGGGGGGGGAGGAATAGAAGAAACCTACACATATTCCTTAAAATTTCCTTGAGCTGTATCAAGTCATAACGTAGTGAAGACACTCATCAAACAATCCATGAGGACAGAATGGAAAGTCTAGAACAAAGAATACAAGTCAGAAAATGATTTGGTAGAGATGGGCAGACAACAATCTTCAGACTCCGAAATGGTCATTGCCAAATCCGATTGCAGAGCACCAAAGCAAACACCAGAACATATCCTGCAAACTAAACTTTTCCATTTATGCAGACCAAAGAAAAGCGGTCGGCCCCGGAGGAATGTTCATTCTCGAAAAGCTGTGGGGGACTGGCGAAGACCTGAAACGCAGTCTCCTTCATGAACCTCACCGGACGTGATGAGTGACATCAATTGATCGAAAAAAATAAGAAGTAGAAAAATGAGATGAGGAAGAAAAAGAAGAAGAAGAACCACAACGTTATCAACCAATTGACAGTTTGCACCTATCTGGGAAGGTGAGATGGAAATGTTCACTTGCATCGCTCTAGTCGCAAGGACGTTGTCTCAATTAACCATCATCTGAAAATCAAAATCACTAAGCGAGCACACCAAGCTCTTGTTTAACGTCAACGTGTTACCAATACTCTTTTGTGGATGCGAATGCTGGAAAATAACATTTGCATTGGAAAAGAAACTAGACACATTTGATAACAAGTGTCTTAGAAAACTGTTGAACATTGGCTGGGTGAAATTCAAAGCCAACAAAACAATTAGAGAAGTCACCAATCAACAATATGTTTCATCAGTTATCAGGTAATAAATGTGGTCATACATCGGACAAGTTCTTAGGTTGGACAGCAACAGACTCCATCTTCAAGCGTTTATTTGGTCACCATCTGGCAGCAGGAAAACAAGACGATAGATAGCAACTATTCGCAGAACAATCGTCAGAGAGGGCTCCGTTATGGGCTTGGACAACATACATGACCTGAAAAAGGGTGTCGTCACACAGATCAAACTGGAGAACACTGGTTTTTGCCTTATGTGCCGTGCAAGGCACTTGAAGAGTAAAGAACATACTATTTGAACATTCACCAGAATTAGTTATATATAGCAATTAATTATAAATATGACAAAATATTTAAACTAGCTAGAAAAAAACGAAATACTAATAATAGAAAAACATATTTATATAAACTTCTGAACATCCTGTAATGCAGTTGAAGCTTGAAGATTATGTTGTTCTTTCTTGGATTTGAAGTTTTAATTCTCAGAAAGTCCTCAGCTACCAATTTAGTTCAGTGTTAATTGTTATCGCTAGGAAAGTAGAACGACAGTTTCACAAAAGATTGATGTCTACCCCTTAATAACCTATCCTATCGGAACAAAAAGTAGGATCGCGGCTCTAGGGTCGTAAACAGCTTATGAAATGTGTGTTTCCTGATTGACCTACTGTTCGTGCCAAACTAGATTAGTCTATAGGCTGCTCATATATCGATGTGTTTCTGTTTCTAAGAATACAATGTCGATTGTATGTCATTACCAAACAGGCAGTTTTTCAGGGAATTCGCAACGTACCTTTTCTCCATTTCTTATTTCACTATTTATGAAGTCAACATTTCCGAACTTCAAAATCCAGAAATTAGAACATGGTCGGGACCGCAAATTCATGCATTTGGAGATCTAAAACCTCAGTATGTTGCATTCATTCAGGCTGTAGGTATCCATATGATAATTCTGTTCGCTAATATTATTTGGTGAAATCAAAAGCAATACTTTAAAAATACTATGTAATAGAGGAAAGCTAAAGTAACACATTTAAAATCTGAATTGTTAACTAATTGTTATTTAAATAATCTCTTTTCTGAGTCATGGCGTGAGAAAGTCTACCATCTGGCGCGTGCAGCAATTAGTGATCGATATCACATGAAGACAACTAACCGACCCATGATTGATCGTAAGTAGGAGATGGTCTCACCAGTACCCCCAAGTTGAATTCCAGAAATTCTAGGGAGAGCATAGCAAATACTGCTTAAAAGGCATTCAATCTCTTTCCCGTTAATCTCACAATTGTTAAAATTTAAATTCTAGCTTTCTACTTGCATAACTTAATTCATTATCTGGCCTTCATCGTACCTAACTTTGTACATCAACTGTTTTTAACTTTTAGCGCATAATAAACAAAATTCCTTTTGTATTACATAGCTTGATATTCAGCAAATGCTGTTCAAAATAAAAAGATGAGCAGAAAAAAATAGTTGACGCTGTTCACAGCAAGATGTGGCATATATTGGCTTCAAAACATCTAATACATTAATAATGAGTTGTATCATGCATTTTGCTTGTTGTTGTAGTATTGTAAATTTAAAAAATGGAAAATTTTTAAAAATAACGTCCTGATTGGATTGAGGCCTTTTTGGATAAATGGGATTTCTCGCTGGGAAACAAAAGGCAATACATAATGAGAACTTGGAAAAGGTCCAAATGAAAGTGAATTAGTCAACGTAATAAGTCATAGTCTTTGCCAAAAAACAATATTGGTTAAGGGAAAGTTGAAGGCACACCTAAATGAGGGTCACACCGGTATATTTGGGAGAATACCACAAAGGGATAGACAAGAAAAGAGTCTGTATAACAGCTTGTACCTACACCGTTTGCATGTATACGGTTATAGGTATGTTAGACTCACATTGCAGAGAAGTAATGCACTTACCTCTCAAGAAACCAACGAAAGTACGAAACTGTGGGGATTCGAAACCCACAAGCTTCAAGCGACTTCTGATCTCAATAGAGGTGAGATCAAGTCCTATCTTAGGGGGATGATACACTCGCATGTTCCATTTTTACCTCGCCACGTAAAAGAAACATTTGGAAATTTCAAATTGAACATAGCAGGTTGATTTTGACTGTGCGAGAAAACATTAAGAAAACAATTGACGCCCATGAAACCACCTACTTTCATAAGATCTAGACTACTTCATGATTTTTTTTTAAATTGTGAATTTGTGGGATCTTTCAAAAAGGTTGTTGCATTGCAGCATTCTTCAAGACTCCCAAATATCTGTATATGGAGGTTCGTCTCTATGAGTCAGTGCTCAGTACGAAATTAACTAAGCATTTAACAGTTCTGTAGGATATGTTCTGTTGTCTGTACTGTTTACCGCATGCACATATGCGTGATGGGTCCAGTTTTAGTCTGTGGCTATTCAGTCTGGTATGTCTCATTCTCATGCGGTACAGGACCGTTTGCTTCGCTCGATCAAGGCAGAGAAAGTTGAATGTCGCTTGTTTGACTTTCCTTAGGGCTTAGATAAGGCTCTTCTTTCATTGAGTCTCCTTCCTTCTTTGATAATTCCCTGTCTGATTTATTATTTTCTCGTCTGCCCTAGTTTGATGATATGCGCTTAGTATTATCCTTCTCTTGGAGTTTAGTTCGCCTAAGGCTTTTTCTTAAACTCTGACAGTTTGTCCTTCTTGTAGGCTGTTCGCCTAAGGCTTTTTCTTAAACTCTGACAGTTTGTCCTTCTTGTAGGCTGTTCGTCTAAGGCTTTTTCTTAAACTCTGACAGTTTGTCCTTCTTGTAGGCTGTTCGCCTAAGGCTTTTTCTTAAACTCTGACAGTTTGTCCTTCTTGTGGGCTGTTCGCCTAAGGCTTTTTCTTAAACTCTGACAGTTTGTCCTTCTTGTAGGTTGTTCGCCTAAGGCTTTTTCTTAAACTCTGACAGTTTGTCCTTCTTGTAGGCTGTTCGCCTAAGGCTTTTTCTTAACCTCTGACAGTTTGTCCTTCTTGTAGGCTGTTCGCCTAAGGCTTTTTCTTAAACTCTGACAGTTTGTCCTTCTTGTAGGCTGTTTGCCTAAAGCTTTTTCTTAAACTCTGACAGTTTGTCCTTCTTGTAGACTGTTTGCCTAAGGCATTTTCTTAAACTCTGACAGTTTGTCCTTCTTGTAGGCTGTTCGCCTAAGACTTTTTCCTAATCTCTGACAGTTTGTCCTTCTTGTAGGCTGTTCGCCTAAGGCTTTTTCTTAAACTCTGACAGTTTGTCCTTCTTGTAGGCTGTTCGCCTAAGACTTTTTCTTGAACTCTGAAAGTTTGTCCTTCTTGTAGGCTGTTCGCCTAAGGCTTTTTCTTAAACTCTGACAGTTTGTCCTTCTTGTAGGCTGTTCTCTTAAGGCTTTTTCTTAAACTCTGACAGTTTGTCCTTCTTGTAGGCTGTTCGCCTAAGGCGTTTTCGTAAACTCTGACAGTTTGTCCTTCTTGTAGGCTGTTCGCCTAAGGCTTTTTCTTAAACTCTGACAGTTTGTCCTTCTTGTAGGCTGTTCGCCTAAGGCTTTTTCTTAAACTCTGACAGTTTGTCCTTCTTGTAGGCTGTTCGCCTAAGGCTTTTTCTTAAACTCTGACAGTTTATCCTTCTTGTAGGCTGTTCGCCTAAGGCTTTTTCTTAAACTCTGACAGTTTGTCCTTCTTGTAGGCTGTTTGCCTAAGGCTTTTTCTTAAACTCTGACAGTTTGTCCTTCTTGTAGGCTATTCGCCTAAGGCTTTTTCTTAAACTCTGACAGTTTGTCCTTCTGGTAGGCTGTTCGCCTAAGGCTTTTTCTTAATATCTGACAGTTTGTCCTTCTTGTAGGCTGTTCGCCTAAGGCTTTTTCTTAAACTCTCAAAGTTTGTCCTTCTTGTAGGCTGTTCGCCTAAGGCTTTTTCTTAAACTCTGACAGTGTGTCCTTCTTGTAGGCTGTTCGCCTAAGGCTTTTTCTTAAACTCTGACAAATTGTCCTTCTTGTAGGCTGTTCGCCTAAGGCTTTTTCTTAAACTCTGACAGTTTGTCCTTCTTGCAGGCTGTTCGCCTAAGGCTTTTTCTTAAACTCTGACAGTTTGTCCTTCTTGTAGGCTGTTCGCCTAAGGCTTTTTCTTAAACTCTGACAGTTTGTCCTTCTTGTAGGCTGTTCGCCTAAGGCTTTTTCTTAAACTCTCAAAGTTTGTCCTTCTTGTAGGCTGTTCGCCTAAGGCTTTTTCTTAAACTCTGACAGTGTGTCCTTCTTGTAGGCTGTTCGCCTAAGGCTTTTTCTTAAACTCTGACAGTTTGTCCTTCTTGTAGGCTGTTCGCCTAAGGCTTTTTCTTAAACTCTGACAGTTTGTCCTTCTTGTAGGCTGTTCGCCTAAGGCTTTTTCTTAAACTCTCAAAGTTTGTCCTTCTTGTAGGCTGTTCGCCTAAGGCATTTTCTTAAACTCTGACAGTGTGTCCTTCTTGTAGGCTGTTCGCCTAAGGCTTTTTCTTAAACTCTGACAAATTGTCCTTCTTGTAGGCTGTTCGCCTAAGGCTTTTTCTTAAACTCTGACAGTTTGTCCTTCTTGCAGGCTGTTCGCCTAAGGCTTTTTCTTAAACTCTGACAGTTTGTCCTTCTTGTAGGCTGTTCGCCTAAGGCTTTTTCTTAAACTCTGACAGATTGTCCTTCTTGTAGGGTGTTCGCCTAAGGCTTTTTCTTAAACTCTCAAAGTTTGTCCTTCTTGTAGGCTGTTCGCCTAAGGCTTTTTCTTAAACTCTGACAGTGTGTCCTTCTTGTAGGCTGTTTGCCTAAGGCTTTTTCTTAAACTCTGACAGTTTGTCCTTCTTGTAGGCTGTTTGCCTAAGGCTTTTTCTTAAACTCTGACAGTTTGTCCTTCTTGTAGGCGGTTCGCCTAAGGCCTTTTCTTAAACTCTGACAGTTTGTCCTTCTTGTAGGCTGTTCGCCTAAGGCTTTTTCTTAAACTCTGACAGTTTGTCCTTCTTGTAGGCTGTTCGCCTAAGGCTTTTTCTTAAACTCTGACAGTTTGTCCTTCTTGTAGGTTGTTCGCCTAAGGCTTTTTCTTAAACTCTGACAGTTTGTCCTTCTTGTAGGCTGTTCGCTTAAGGCTTTTTCTTAAACTCTGACAGTTTGTCCTTCTTGTAGGCTGTTCGCCTAGAGCTTTTTCTTAAACTTTGACAGTTTGTCCTTCTTGTAGGCTGTTCGACTAAGGCTTTTTCTTAAACTCTGACAGTTTGTCCTTCTTGTAGGCTCTTCGCCTAAGGCTTTTTCTTAAACTCTGACAGTTTGTCCTTCTTGTAGGCAGTTCGCCTAAGGCTTTTTCTTAAACTCTGACAGTTTGTCCTTTATGCAGGCTTATAGAAAAGACATTGCATCTGCAAGGCTTAAAACCTGCTGACATTGGCTTGTGTTGATAATCATTTTCTGCTTTATTGTTTGCTTGTACGCCACAATGTATTATTCTCAGCTTTGACACTATCATTTATCCGGTATTAGTCCGCCCAAGTCTTTTTTGACAAGCCCTTACAGTTGATCACAAATGAAGGCATGTATAACGTATAAAGCATCTGTTATTGATATTTCTTCTTCTTCTTCTTCTTCTGCGAACGCAGTCAGACAGTAACCATTTTTTTTTCGAAAAAAGCGGCGGTCATCCTGAGGCTGTCGAAACTGCCATAGAGCTTGTCTTGCAGTTCCACTGGTAATGGCCACATCTGCTCTCTCTGATCCTCGTATGTCGGGCAGTTCTGCAGCAGATGTTCAGCGGTCATTTTACCAGTACCGCACGGGCATTCGTCGGTACACCCTATCTTCAATTTGTTGAATAGGTGGTACCTCAGTCTATTGTGGCCAGTGCGAAGTCTGAAGACAACGACCTGCTCTCTTCGGTTCAACTGGTAATAGGCATCGTTTTTGGTGTAACCAGTATGTTCGGTTTCCCATTTGGTCATGTATCTGGCTTTGATAAGCCGTTTTGACTCTTCGTATGTCATACTGGTATCTGTTTGTGGTAGTCTTGCACCTTTTTTTGCCAGTCTGTCTGCCTCCTCGTTGCCTTGGATGTTGCAGTGTGATGGTACCCACTGTACCACTACCCTTTTTGGTGCGGACTGCTGGCACAGTTTGCAGAGTGCTGCTCTTAAGTCATTAAGCTCAGTGTTTTTCTGGCTTTTTAGCGCTGTGACTACGGCGAGAGCATCTGTCAGCAGGACTATATGGCTCTCATTTTCACTGTGTGTCACCATTTCTTCCACTGCCGCCCTCAGTGCCTCTGCCTCCACTCTGAAATTGCTTGTGTACTTACCAGTAGCGAATGACAGTGTTATTTTTCTGCCATTTGGTAGGTTCAGGAATGCACCTGCCCCTCCGTTCTGTGTTGTGTTTGTTACAGAACCATCGGTGTATGCATGGGTCCAGTCCATGCTTGGGTAGCTTTTCGTTATGAAGCTTAGGGTAGTATCTCTCCTTTCTTTTTCAGTCTGGCAGTTTTTGTTTGCAATACCTGGTATGTTTTCTACCACCTCTGGAAATATATCCTGCCTCCAAGTAGGTTTTCGTACAGTAGTGATGGGTTTTGGTGTTGTTAGTGCGTTTATGGGATCTTCGTGCATCTTTGCTTTGGCTATTTCTGCAAAGTTTCTCAGCTTTAGTTTCCCATTTCCCAAATTGTTTAGTCTCTGGTGCATTGGATGGTCGGTCAGTCTTCGGAGTTTCTCTGACTGCAGCTGGGCTCTGCAGTCTCTTCTATCGGTCATGGATTGCAGTTTTGTAATCTTTTCAAGTTCTACAATTGGCGTTGACTTCATGCCACCTGTTATAATTCTCATGGCTTGGTTTTGAAGTTTGTTAACTTTATCGAAGTTCGCCTTCGCTGCTGTTGTCCATGCCGCAATGCCATACTCGAGAACTGGTCTCACTCTTCCAGTGTACAGTTTCTTTAGTATGCCTTCGTCTGCTCCCCAGCTTGTGCCAGCAAGTTTCCTCATGATTGCCATTCTTTCTCTGGCTTTCATTCGGTTTCTCTCAATCTGACTTTTCCATGTCATGCGCCGATAAAATGTGACTCCCAGATAGGTTGGGTTGTCGTTTGGCTGCAGAAATTTGCCATTTAGCCTTAATTTGGTACTTTGGGGTTTTAATGAAAGCGAGAATATTGTGCATGTGGTTTTCTCCTCGTTTATTTTGACCAGCCATGAGTTCACCCACTCTTCCAGCGATGTTAGGGCCGTCTGCATCCGATTTCTTGCTATGGTGAGATTCTTTTCAGAGGTCCACATAGCCAGATCGTCTGCAAACATTGAGCTATGGACTCTTCTTGGTATATTCTCTGTAATATCGTTTATATATACCAGGAAGAGTGTGGGTGACAGTACTCCCCCTTGGGGTACTCCCTGCTCGAGTGTCACCTTTTTGCTCATCTGCCCTTGTACTTGGACTCTGGCCGTTCTTTGTTTGAGGTAGTGGTTGATCCACTTGTACATCTTCCCACAGACATCACTTCTTCTTAGCTTGACTCCAAGTCCATCTTTCCAGACTTTGTCAAATGCCTTTTCCAGATCCACCCAAACAGCTACTGTGTGTTTCTGTGCCTGGTAGGCATCTTCTATCTCCTGGGCTATGAGGATGACTTGGTCCTCAGTGGATCTGTGCTGTCTAAAGCCGGCTTGCTGTGGAATTAGTATTCGTTTTTCTTCCAGATGCCACATCAGTCAGGTGTTTATCATCCGTTCCATCAGCTTGCCGACACAGCTCAGTAGGCTTATGGATCTGTATCCATTTGGATCTGTTTTGTCCTTTCCTGTTTTTGGTACTGGTACCAGTATTGCGTCTTTCCATGCCTGTGGTACAATTCCCCTTTTCCAGCTTTGGTTCAGGACCGATAGCAGTTTCCTCTTCGCTGTTTGGCCCAGCCCCATCAGCATTTCGTTTGTTATCCCGTCTTTTCCGGGAGATTTCCTTTTCTTTATTGATACAACCTGATGATACTGGCTTGCTGCGTTGTTTATTATTTCAGCAGCAATGCAAAGTGCCTGTACTTCTTAAGAATAACTTGAACATACGTTTTTAGTGGATCGACAACTGGCTTAGTTTTCTTGACCTGGTTGGACAACATAGATTCATGCACCGCTACTCATTACTGCTCTGCTTGGTGTTCCACCCTTCCATCATTATTTACCTGGACCATGCTTTTCTGCGGCATAGTTCTTCGATCGTGTCACGTGATCCTATTTTCTTTTGGAGAGTGTTTTTCTCTCTCGGGAAGCAGGTGGTAGATTTTAGTGTTGTTCCCATGATGTCGGAAGGAGTATTTGCATTTACATTTTTAGTGGTGTCTGGTAATTCATCTTTACATGTTATGATTATTTTGTTTGACCAATGTGTAGAACTACTTCTCTTCCATCTTCAACTGTTAAACCTTGGAATCTGATGTTCTTCTTCTTCTTCTTCTTCTTCTTCTTCGTACGCAGTCAGACAGTAACCATTATTTTTTCGAAAAAAGCGGCGATCATCCTGAGGCTGTCGCCGCTGCCATAGAGCTTGTCTTGCAGTTCCACTGGTGATGGCCACATCTGCTCTCTCTGATCCTCGTATGTCGGGCAGTTCTGCAGCAGATGTTCAGCGGTCATTTTACCAGTACCGCACGGGCATTCGTCGGTACCACCTATCTTCAATTTGTTGAATAGGTGGTACCTCAGTCTATTGTGGCCAGTGCGAAGTCTGAAGACAACGACCTGCTCTCTTCGGTTCAACTGGTAATAGGCATCGTTTTTGGTGTAACCAGTATGTTCGGTTTCCCATTTGGTCATGTATCGGGCTTTGATAAGCCGTTTTGACTCTTCGTACGTCATACGAATCTGATGTTCATTGGATGTGCTGTCATGATCCTCTAGTTTATACTTGTACCACGTTCTTGGTGTCCTGTATATATGTATATATATATTTTTTGCGTTCGCCTTATTTTTCTAGTCCCCAAGGCGGTGTGCGTTGCACTGCAGTTTTTATTTTCCGCCTGTCGGCCCAGTGCATCCGACTTCAGCATGCATTTTATGTAAGGGTCTGCTTCCTCCTTCATTTTTTAAGGGTTTGCTTCCCCGACGTAACGGCCGGTGCTGCGATGGGGAACGAACCCAGCACCTTCGGCTTGTGAGCCGTGCCACTTAACCACTAGGCCACGCCGTCCCCTGTCCTGTATATATGATTTTATGTCTTCTGTCTGTGATTTGTTCCTTTTCGTTCGTGTATTGTAATGCCCTTAGTGGTATCCTGATCACCCAAAGAGTTTTATATTTTACCTTATCGAAGGTTGGTATGCGTGGTTTAGCTGCTGTAGACTATGCTCTGGATTCACAGTCCACTATTTGTCTTACTGCCGCAGTATAGACGATCTTAAACATAGTTTAATTCGCTCCCCATTTTTATCCAGCTAATTTTTTTTTTTTTAAATTTTTTTTTTGGTGCGTTTGCCTTATTTCTCTATTCCCCAAGGCGGTGTGCGTTACGCTGTGGTTTTTATTTTGCACCTGTCGGCCCAGTGCATCCGACTTCAGCACACACTTTATGTAAGGGTCTGCTTCCTCCTGCATTTTCTAAGGGTTTGCTTCCCAGGGGTAACGGCCGGTGCTGTGATGGGGATCGACCCCAGCACCTTCGGCTCGTGAGCCGTGCCACTTAACCACTAGGCCACGCCGTCCCCCTATCCAGCTAATTAAAATAGTATAGCGAGTCTTCTCCTTGCATTGGCCTCTATTTCTTTAATGTGTGGCCTCTATGTTATTATCGAATGTGATTGCAAGATATACTGGCTAATAGTCTCCCTTAACCGTCTCTTCACTCACCAGGTCTATCGTGCTGAAACATCGGAAACGAGTCTAATATGGATAGGATCAATTATCTTGTAAAAGACCTACACCTGCATGTGTTATAACCATGACCACGTATTACATGTGATATGTGATCTACTTCTTTCTTGTTCATTTTCGTCTTCTTCTTCTTCTTCTTGTTCTCCTTCTTCCCTTTTATGTTTCGTCTTGCTCTTCTGTTTCATCTTCTTGTTCTTGTTTTTATGTTTATTCTTCCTCTTCTTTTTCTTCTTGTTCTCTTATTCGATCATATCCAATTCCTTTTCCTTCGCATTACCCAACTTCTGATTTTTAATTTTCTTCTTTTTTCACTTGCTCTTCTCGAAACCAGGTGGTCGCATGGACATTACATCTCACAATATAATTATTTATTTGTTTGTATTTTTACTTGTTTGCGGTCAGTATTTATGTCTATAAATAACTATATATTAAAGTATCAACTGCCAATGCTTTTAAAAGTCAGAACACCTGAATGTTTACAGAGCTAGAAGCCTCCAAGTTAGTTGCTCATCGCAAGAAATGATGGTGACATCATTAGACGGTTTTGTCTTGATGATGTAAATTTCGCTGTATTTGGATTACAGTGAGAAAGAAACTGTGCATGACATCAAAGTAACTCTGGTTAGTCGCAAGACATACGTCGATACGTTGAAGACAACCCATAATGCAGGCACTATGGCACCACCACACTGATATCAAGAATCGCTTTAAACCTACGAGATTCGACCGTCCACCGTTCCCTTAGCTTCCAAGTACATTGTAATTAACACAGCAGTCTCACATTGTGAAAAGTGCAGTATTTGTTTATCAAGATGCTGAGCAGCGCAAGAGCTGCAGTGGTCAGCGACTCATAGCTGACTGCTAGCGTCAGAGACAGTGAAGCATAGCTGCCAAGACCCTTCTACACCTCCACTCGGTGATCCTGGATAACAGGCTGCATCAGGGCAGACTGGCTAAGGAGAAGGGATCGAAGAGGGAATGCTAACCCGGTACTAAAAAAATGCTTGCTGAAGTCGGATGTGTTTGACCGAAAGGTGCAATATCGCAGCCAAGCTGTAAACTACGACATAACGCATTCCGTTCTCTGGACTAAATTCTGCTACTTAAGCCCTTTCAGGGTTTGGTAGTGGGAGATTGAGAACGAACGCAGAAGAAGAAGAAGAAAGTCATAAACTACAATTTTTTTGTTAATCCCTATGTGACCACTGCTTCATCATTTATCATCGCGTGGATACGGAGCAAATAATTCTTGCTATTGCACGTGTAAGACTATGTGTCAAATAGATAGAAGGCATAACATAAATCAAGCGACGTTAGCTTGCAGTGACTGACGCAGCCCACTTGCATCGAATGAGTAAATGGCATGTTCTCACAACCTTTAAATTCGGAAGTGTATGGAAATGTCCTTATATATAACTGTTAATGGTTTGCATGTCCATATGGGAATATTACCTGCCCAGAACATCATTCAATTGTTTTAGTTAGTTTTCTTTCCACTTGTGTCGTTAAGCATCGTGGGAATCTTAAGTCGTCTATCCTGCGCCAAGTGCGTTGCGTCGGTCAATGTGAGCCCTTGTTGCTGCACAATAGCTGTAATGTCATCTATCCACCTACATCGCGGCCGCCCCCTTGCCCTGTTTCCAGATCTAACAGCGTTGTAAGCCATCATTGAAAGTTAATAAGGGTGCATTCTCATGAGATCACCAAACCAACTCATTTTCTGCCTGGAAATGTATTCGACACAATACGTAGTGCCGACCATACTTCGTATGTCGTCATTCCGCATTCTGTCTCTTCTGGTAACACCGATGACCTTCCTCTAGCATTTTATTTCAAGTCGAAATTCTGCTCGCGAGCGCGCTCTGGGGAGAGGCCATGTTTGGCACTGGTAGCACAGAGTCGGCATAAATATACTGTTTATCAGCTGTTGCTTGGTTGCCAATCTAATGCTCGGGTATCTATTGTGTACACTCAATACATCTATCAATTTCAGACTCTCCGTTCGGACCATAGACTATTGACAGCTTTCTTTCAGAAGTACGATATTGAGCTATCCTTGTTGTCTCTCTCCATTCGAGGTTCGGGGACCAATGTTTATTTTCAGTTTCTTCTTCATGTGTTTCTTGGTCTACCTCTTTTCCTATTTCACTGTGGATTCCATGTCACGGCCTGTCTGGCGTGTTTGACGGTGCTTTCCTTAGCGCGTGTCCTATTCAACACCATTTTTCTACTTTTGTTCTCTTGCTCCACTGATTGTTGCTGACTCAATTTCAATAGGACTTCGTTCTTAGCCATGTCTTATTAGTCTGTACCCATTGTCCTCCGTATGCATTTATTGACGAATGACGGGACTTTCCTCTGTATTGCCGTGTGAACCAAACCTGCCAAGACCCTTCTACACCTCCACACGGTGACCCTGGATAACAGGCTGCAGTAAGACAGTCTGACTAAGGAGAAGGGATCGAAGAGGGAATGCTAACCCGGTACTCAAAAAATGCTTGCTGAAGTCGGATGTGTATGACCGAAAGGTGCAAATATCGCAGTCAAGCTGTAAACTACGACATAACGCATGGTTTGGTAGCGGCAGATTGAGTACGGACGAAGCCAAGCCATACCATATTGTTCACTAACTACTTTTGTTCTTTATCCAGCTCATGCAGGATTTTTTGGGTTTTTTTTTCGATATCCATGGCATTTTGAGCATCCTCCTGTATCATTTTAACTCGAAGAATTCAATAGTTACCCGAAGGGTTGGTATGGTTGACAGTGCCTCGCACACGTACGCTGCTACCGAGAAGATGCAAGCAAAGTGTAAACTAGTAACATTCTAACAATCTTTGTGTTCCAGCTCAAATTTAATGAACAAACGTTTATCTGGCTTTCTACGCTCCTATGTTTTCTACGCTCCTGAGACTTTCCACGCTCCTGAGGTAATGAGCGTTGTCCCCGATGTTATATTTGGTGTCCAGTCCTTAGTCACTAGATGGATGGACACTTGACGTGGCAGTTCTAGTGATTTGTTCGGTTTAATAGGGGCTACAATCATTTCCTGGAAAGTACCTCACTGACTGGGGCCTGGCTACGAGGATTACACGCAACTAATGGAGGGAACGGTTATTGATTGTACAGATTGATGTCCCCTAGTGAAGTAATAATCCGAGTTGTCGTTCATAGTTTCTTGCATAGTGAGCCGTTACTTACAATATGGCCTTCTAATAGGCCACTTAATCACTCACTCATTAACTCACTCCCTCACACACTCACATGTACGCTTACATTCCTTCATCAGCAGCAGTAATTCAATAACTCACCCGCTCACTCACTCTCTTCCATATTTACTCGTGCATTGACTCACTTAATAACTCATTAACTCACTCACAATAACTTACTCACTAAGAATATATAAATCTCTTACTCACTCACACACTCGTGCATCAACTCTCTCAATAGGTCTTTCATTCTTACTTGCCCAATCACTCTCGATTCCACTCACTCACCACTCTTTCAATCACTCACTCATTAAACTACTTAGCTATGCTCATGTCGGATGTGTCGTACCAAAAGGTACAAATGTCGTAGTCAAATTGTAAACTACGACACAGCGCTTTCCGTTCTCTTATCTACATACTGCTACTTAAGCCTTGGTAGCGGGAGATTGAAAATGACCTAAGTCAAGTAAAGTCAACTACTATATCACTAATTCACTCACAGCATCTTAAATGCACTGCTTCACCCCCAGTCACCAATCGAAACCGTATCAGCTCTCTATGGAGCATATATCTTCAACAAATACATCCAAAGACAGCATATGATGACCTGCTCCTATGTATTGAAGGTTTTGGGCTGTGCAGTTTCTACAACCATGTACAACCCTTCTAAGTTATCTGTCTTCAGTCCACTTATGTCGTTAGATTACGTGAGGAGGTGTGACTTCCTTGGTTTCGTGTTTTGGCAGATGAAAATCTACTGGTTACTTGCCAGGTCAATCCCAGCATATGTTAGCAACATATGTTAGCAGCATATGTTAGCAGCATATACTCTGTGGAGCGAATATCCCTTGAATAAATTGAGTAGATTTTTAACTTGAATTTTGCACGAGCAGCGACCGTTAGGCCTACTCTTTTCAATTTCCAACTGCTAAGGGATTTTTAACTTGCGCACCACTGGACGCTGGTGTCTGATCTCACTACTCAGAGATTTTGGGAAGCATTTACCGGATGATCCACGTGAAAAATTCCAAGTCTCCACCGTGATTTGAACCCGCGACTTCAGTATCCAAGGCGAACACCTTACCTCGACACCACTGGGTCCCCCATTCTAAGTCATACCCTACAATACACTTAACTGGTTACAGTGTTACTATTCTCTGCTTCACCTTTCGGGCACAGGTAACACCCGCACACCTAACAGCCTACCCACATGCAGCTTCTAGTTTAAACACATAAAGACAACCTGGCAATATGTCATGTCTCCCTTCTCTTCCTCGTGTCTCTTGTTGTGTAGCATTCACCACTTTGTTGGTGACACTTTAAAAGAAACTTTCCCGAAGATTTCTTTGTGTGGGAGAGCTGTAGTAGTTTCTGTAGCATTCGGTTTTCTTGATTACTTACTTGTTCACTTGATAACCATCTCCGACCTCTACGAGTCCCAACTTCGGCTTCAAATATCTCCATACTGGGCTAAGGACGCCCAGTAGGAAACAACCCCTCTTGTTACATAATGAATGGTGTAGCGCAGTGCACATATATTAGCCAAACGCTGTGGCTGTCTAGTCCGCATTCTTTTTCCGCCATATGTGAAGTAATATGGTGTGATGGTTTGTATATGTGTATGTTTGTATATGTTTACGTATATGTTTGTATATGTGTATGTATATGTTTGTATATGTGTATCTAAATGTTAGAAGAGCAGCAATGATGGCGCTATAACTGGCTGCGGATCTACATTTTTCTTCTGTTTTAGTCCATTATAGATGCCGCCAGACAATGCATTTGCCGAAAATTCACACTAGTCGACAACTTGCACTTGTGTTCACGTAAATGTGTTGTTGTTTTCTATTTGAACTGGTTAATTCGTTCGTTTTCTGTGTTTCATTCCGTCCGATTATCCTGGAATGAACCTCGGCCATATCAAGAGCACTACTCTTAAACATGTGTCATAATTCACGGTCTAGTTCACCCGGCTGAATTTCACGACATTTGGCACCCTTCGTCCTAGCCAAAGACAGTGTCAGTTTAGTTGTATGACATGTAGACATAACTATAATGAACTGCCACCTGGAGAGAAATGGGCTCCGTAAGGTGTGTAGCGGCCCAAGACGCACTGTTGTTGTATGGCGCGAGCTGGTACTTCAACCTGCCTTAACGGTGTCTCAACGACCTTATAGATTATGGGACTGATGATGATGATATGGTTGTATATGTATATGGATAAGGATATGTTCGCATAAGTTTATGTATATGTGCATGTTTTTGTTTGTATATATATTTTTGTAAATGTTTGTATATATCTATCTATTTGTTTGTTTATGTGTATATGTCTGCATAATATATATGTTTGTGTATATGTTTGTACATGTTTATCTAAATGTTTATGTATATGTATGTATATGTTTACGTATATTGTTGTAAATGCGTGTATATGTTTATATAAATTTTTGTAAATGTTTGTATATGTTTATGGATATTTTTTTATATATTTCAAAATGTTTATGTATATATTTGTGTATGTTTATGTATATGTTTGTGTATGTTTATGTATATGTTTTTAATTGTTAATGTTTGTATATGTTTATATATATATATATATATATATATATGTATATATATATATATATATATGTATATATATATATATATATATATATATATATATATATATATATGTTTGATTATGTTTATGTCTATGTTCGTAAATGTTTATGTTTGTATATGTATATATATATATATATATATATATATATATATATATATATATATATATATATATATATATATATATATATGTTTGTAAATGTTTATGTTTTCATATGTTTATGTATATGTTTGTAAACGTATATGTTTATTAATTAATATTTACGTTGAGCTGCCCTTCAACTTCATGTTAATGACTCGTTTGATCCCTTCGAGAAACAGATGTTTGATTATCCTGTCGCCATTTGGTGAGTTGAATAGATCGCAATTAATATCGACTATCACATACACTAGCGTAGGATGAGCATCAGCGTAGGCACATATTTAAAAACCATGCTTTACGGCCAAAAGGTCTTCACTTTTGATCTATACTTAGGTTATTTAAGGTATTCCGATGAACGGATCATCCCAAATACATCTTGGACCACTATGCATAGAGACGAATAGGACAACTTCAGCGCCATGACTGTGGTAAAGAAACGACTAATGAAAGCTTTGAATGGAGCTAGCAATGTCATCATCATGATCGGCGTCCCCTATTAACTTGTTTCGGTAGACAACGTCGAGAGGTGCAGTCTTCTTTAGTGTGCCAGACGTGCCGCCCATGTTGCTGCCATTCCGTGTCTCTTCAGTGTCTCACTTACACCTATCCATCGTTTTCTTGGTCTCCCTCTTGCTCTGCAACCCTCTAGTCTAATGTCATATGAGGCAGATACGCGCAGTTTGTAACTTTGGTTATGATCTTGTCAGGTGGCCATATTTTTATTATTCTCTCTTCTACATGTTTATGATTACCAACCTTCGTTTTGAAGATGCTAATGACGGGTTGGCGGGTTCAGAAGTAGAACTCCAGGAATGGGTCAGAACGCTCGATGAAACAGCTTTTGACTATGGTGTGGAGATAAACGCTGGAAAAAAAATAGTGATCAACAACGCCGAAGGCTTCAGCGGCAAGATAAAAGCTAATGGTCAGGAACTCGAAGTGGTTGACCGTCTTAAATACCTGGGTCGAGTGTCAATGATGAAGGATCAAAATATGAGGTGTTGGCCAGAATAGTACAGACAATAGCGGCGCTTGCGCGGCTTAACAACATATGGCAAGATAAACGGTTAGCACTATGCACGAAAATCAGATTAATGCGTTCACTGGTCCTGTCAATATTCCTTGTACGCTTGTGAGACATGGACAGTTACAGATGACCTTCAACCAAGGATACATCTTTGGAGATGAGATGTTTCTGAAGACGTCACTTACAAAGATCGAGTTACAAATGAGGAAATACGAGATAGAATTACAACAGCAATAGGGCCTTTCGAAGACCTCTTGGCAACTGTCAAAAGAAGGAAACTCGCTTGGTACGGTCACATATCGAGATCAAATGGTCTTACAAGTACAATCGCCACGGAAAGGTACAAGGTAGATGACGAATAGGCCGTCCAGACTAACATATCCAATATATATTTACGCTCACCGTAACAAATGTGTCCAAACAATATTTTACCTGACCGTAACTAACATATCCAATACATCTTTTAGCTGACCGTAACTAACATGTCCAATACATATTTTACCTGACCGTAACTAACATGTCCAATCAATCTTCCCTGCCCTAAACGCCCATGGTCCACATGAAACTGTCAGTCATTTATTTGCCTTCTACGTACTAGTTTATTTATTTCGAAATGTGCTATGTTTGTTTTTAGTCTATAAATCATTGTTACAGTCTTAGACGTAATATTTATTTTACTCAATGGTTTGGAAATAACTTGCTTGTCCGCCCACGTGTACTATTAAGCGACATGGTGAGTTTAAATTTCGTTTCTTGGTTCCAATGTGTTGTGTTGGTTTTGTTAAGTCAATTGTTTTTGTATTCATCTGCCACGTGGATTTGTGAGATTAAGTAAATAGGTCACAAATTTCAATTAAAAAACCCACAAAATGAGGCTTGATGACCATTAAGTATTGATCGTGCATTGTTCTGTATTTCTGAACTTGGCATTTTACAAATATTGATACACATTTCCCATCGCTTTATCAGTGTACCAAAACCTGCAGCGTAGAAGAATTAAGTTTGTTTTTTCAGCCCCATTTACATTTCACGTTCAAATTATACGTTTTCTGTGAAACGTCTCCCGCCAAGATGGGATCGTGCTTTATGCTATAGACTAAACCATGCGAACACCCTGTTGCAACACTGTCTATCGTTCCTTGTCTGTCAGCTAGAATCATCTCTCACACTCGCAGCACCGATGTTTCTGTTGCAATATAAATAGGTAACCAGGTCGAACTTCATCAGCTACGTTTTAGGGTCATTTAAATAATATATCGACCCATTTAAGCACAGCTTTACGCGACAACAACGTATCCTTTGCTGAAAGTCTTTTAGCTGAAATCTAAAATGCACAACATCACTATGTTATTTGATTGTGTACTCTTCGACACGCATTTTATTTTGTAATATATAAACTGCGCACGTGCATGCAACACCAAATTTTCGCTGCCTACAGTATTTACACAGTTGGACGATTCTGTCGTTCAATGACACCTTTAGGAATTGCCAACTACGTTTTTTTAGCTATCGTGTATCAGTTTGTGACCTGCTTACTGACTTTCACTTCATTTAATCAGATCACTATGTGTCATATGCATGCAGCAGTAGTTGACACCGTTTCATACTCGTGAGATTCCCGAATCATCCCATTTTGTCTCTCCATTTCTATAAAATTACTTACAACTTAATAATAAGAATGAACAGGTGATAAGTACTTTTGTCATTAGTGTACGGCGTTGAAATGTGGACAATGAATCAACAAACGATTGGCTAGGCTTGGCTTCGTTCGTTCTCAATCTCCTGCTACCAAGCCCTGAAAGGGCTTAAGTAGCAGAATGTAGTCCAGAGAACGGAATGCGTTATGTCGTAGTTTACAGCTTGACTGCGATATTTGCACCTTTCGGTCCAACACATCCGACTTCAGCAAGCAGTTTTTGAATACCGGGTTAGCATTCCCTCTTCATTCCATTCATTCTCCTTAGCCAGTCTGCCATGCTGCAGCCAGTTATCCAGGATCACCGCTAGGAGATGTAGAACGGTCATGGCAGCTCTGGTTCGCTGGCCCTGACGCTAGCAGTCAGCTATGGGACTCTGACCACTGCAGCTCATGCACTGCTCAGCATTTTGATTCCAACAAACGATTGAAATGTGGATATATTCAAGAATTGGGAGGCATCTTCTTAAAAGAAAAAAAGAAACAATGAAGTCTCTGAGAAAAGTTAAGAACAATGACAATTAATGAGCGAAGGAGTAACGATTTAGTGAGGAGAGTAAATCTAATTCAAGCTTGGTTAGTAAACCAAACATAATGATAAAAACAATAATAATAGCTGTCCATCGTTGTCGATGAGGACCGCCGACATCATCCTTGTCACAGATTTCCCTGTTGGGTGTGGGTGCGCATGTGGCTGAACAGGCCAATGCGAGCACGAAAACATCTGCTACATATCGGGCACACGAGGTTTGTAGAAGGGGATGGTGTTCCCGCTGCTCGGGATTTCCACGTCTCGCGTCTGTTCTGGGCTTCCACCACACGGTCATCTTCACCGGCAGCTACACCGGATTTGACTGCGCTTCTCCAGTCAGATCTGTTTTGCGCAAAACATTCCCAGGTTTCGATGTCTATCTGGAAACTTTTTAGTGGGTCCTTCAGACCGTCTTTAAAACGTTTCTTTGGGCGCCCTCTCTCGCGCCATCCCTCTCTCAGCTCGCCGTAGAGAAGCTTCTTTTGGAGCCGCTCGTCTGACATACGGACGAGGTGTCCGGCCCATCCTAGTCGTGCTTTTTCTAGCAGTGCATGGATGCTGGGCATGTTAGCCTTCGAGAGAACCTCGATGTCAGTGACACGATCTTGCCATCGGATGTGGAATATTCGCAACCTGTGTGGAAGTGGTTTAACCTCCTTGCATATCCAGAGTATACAGTCCAGCTTTCGCAAGCGTATAGTAGGGTTGGAATGATGGTTGCACGGTACACTTTGAGTTTTGTCTTGACGCTGATGCCACGACGTGCCCAGACCATCGAGCGCATTCTACCAAAGGATGTGCTGGCCTTTGCTTATCTACTTGCCACCTCATCGTCTAGGCTGACAGATCTCGACAGCGTGCTGTCCAGATATGTGAATTTGTCTACGGCATTCAACGTCTGCCCGCTGACTGTAGTCTCTGGTTTTGTGTACGGCATGCCTGGTGCTGGTTGGTACATGATCTCTGTTTTTTTTGGCATTTATGATCAGGCCAAAATTTTCCCATGCGGCAGAGGACTGGTCCATTCCAACCTGCATGTTCAGTTCTGAGTTGCTCATTAGAGTGCAGTCGTCAGCAAATACAAGTTCCCTGATTATGTCGCCAGCCACTTTGGTTTTGGCCTTCATTCTTCTGGAATTTAGTAACTAGCCATCTGTGCGGTACTTTATGGGGATTCCAAGCTCCAATGATCTGAAGGCGTCTGTCATCGTGGCCGCGAACATCATGCTGAAAAAAGTCGGAGCGAGTACACATCCTTGTTTTACTCCGTTTGATACTAGAAACGTTTTAGAGATTGCACCGCTGTCCAGTACACGAGCACACATGCCTTCGTGTAGCTGTTTCACCATTGTTATGAACTTGTTGGGGCAGCCAAACTTAGACATTATCATCCACAGCCCTCTTCTGTTTACTGTATCAAATGCCTTTGTCAAATCAATTAATGTGGTGTACAAGGCCTGATTTTGTTTTCGACACTTCTCTTGTACTTGGCGAGCAGCAAAAATCATGTCCACTGTTCCTCTTCCGGCTCTCAATCCACATTGGCTTTCTGGGAGGTGGTGACTTTGTTCAAGGTGTTTGTTGAGCCTGTCTAGCAGTAAGCGCGCTAGGATCTTGCCTGCTACGGAGAGTAGCGATATTCCACGATGATTGTCGCATTCCTGACGGTTGCCTTTTCTTTTGTACAGGTGAACGATTGAGGCGTCCTCTAGCTCCTGCGAAATTTTTCCTTCTGCTCACATGTGTCAGAAGAGTTCAGTGATCCTTCTGATGAGGGATGGGCCAGCTGTCTTATATACCTCTGCTGGTATTGCATCAGCTCCTGGAGCTTTTCCTATAGATAGTGAAATGATTGCCCTGTCGACTTCCTCCTCAGTAATGACTTCATCCAACGCCAGGTTCAGTTCCACCTGCGGCATTCGCCGGATGGCCTCTTCATTTATGGACGATGGGTTGTTTAGTATTTTGCGGAAGTGGTCTGCCCATCTGTCTAGAATCTGAACCTTATCTATTAGCAGTACCCCATCCCCACTGCGAACTGGAGTTTTACTAGAGGGCTGCGGGCCGTAGAGAGCTTTCATTGCCTCGTAAAACCGTTTGGTGTCATGACGCTCGGCGAACATCTCAATTTCGTCAGCTCTTTTGCTGAGCCAGGAGTCTTGCATCTCTCTAAGCCTGGACTGGACAGCTTTGCGAGCAGTATTGAAGACAGCTTTTGCTTCCGGAGATGGTGTGTCCCTCTGGTATTCCCTGTTCGCTTCATGTTTTGCATCGAGAAGGCCCTGTATTTCCAGATCGTTCTCATCAAACCAGTCCTTATGCTTGCGCGTGAGTGGGCCAATGTGTTTAACAGCTGTATCGTAGAGTGTGTTTCTCAATGATGCCTAGTTCTCTTCGATGTCGTTCTTTTCAAAAAGAAGCTCAGACAGTCTACCCTAAAGCTCTTCCTGGAAGCCTCCTCTCGTGGGTTCGTATTTCAGCTGAGAGACATTTAGCCTCCTCGGTGGTTTCTTTCCCTGGGGGCGCATTTTGGGCTGGATCTTGAAGTTTAGCTTGGCAATGACAGGTCGATGGTCGGTCCAACATTCTGCACCACACATGCTCTTCGTTACCATAGCATCCGCTCGATCCCTACGTCTGATGATAATGTAGTCAATGAGATACAAACCAAACATACAGCTTTTGAAATCACTTCGTGTTCAATTTGACCGAACATGTAGATGATTTTTCTTGATATAACCACTTCTCCGTGTACATAAATGATTGACACAAATACTGTACTGCAAAACAGCGTAGTGGAACACATACAACAATATATTACAAACAGATACACACACACGCATCCAAACACTGATCGATACGTCATGATAAAGACTACGGTCTATGGTTGGAAGCTGCGTAGATATGCTTGTAGAATCCAGAAACGCAAAATTGTCAACAAGCAAAAATGGTGAAAGAAATAAGAGTGATTCAGTTAAGATAAGTTTGTCACGTTAAAGTACTCAGCAGCTATCTGAATGCAATACTGAACAGTAACAGTGACAGGTGTGAACAAAGCTATAACTAGTAGGACAACATCAAGAGTTGAACACGGACAAACGTGACAGACTGTACTATAGGGGGGTCAAGAAGCTGAGGAGTGTATGAGCTGTAGCGGTCAGCAACCCAAAGCTGATTGCTAGCGTTAGGGCCAGCGAACAAGAGCTGCCAAGACCCGTCTACACCTCCATGCGGTGATCATGGATCCCAGGCTCCAACAGAGCAGACTGGCTAAGGAGAAGTAATCGGGAAGGGAAGGCTAGACTGTATGCACAAATGCTTGCTGAAGTCGAATGTGTCGGACCAAACAGTGCAACTACCACTAACCTATTAAACATAGGAACAAGGAAGTTATAGTCAAACTATATAAAGCAGTAGTTAGACCTAGATTGGAGTACTGTGTACAGGTGTGGAGTCCTTATCGTAGATGAGATTTAAACATACTGGAAAGGATACACAAAAGAGCGACAAAGCTGATAGTGCTATTCCAGAATTACAGTTGTGAGGATAAACTCAGAAAAACCGGCCTACGGTGTCTAGAAAAGAGAAGAATTCGAGGTTTATAAGATAATCAAAGGAACGGATACATTAGACTATAACACGTTTTTCAAAATACAGCCACCTACAAGAACAAGAGGGCATAGTTACAAATTAACTATATAAAGGTCCAGATTAGATATTAGGAACACATTTTTTTAGCCAGAGATTTGTGAATGCTTGGAATGCATTGCCACAGGAAGTAGTGGAGGCAGAGACAGTTAATGCATTAAGGAATAGATTGGATGCTCATAGCTTTTAGAGCATGGCAATTTAAATTCAGCTGGTTGTATACAGATTCTGCAGGGTCTTTTAAACCAGTATAGAGACGTTAAGTTAAGTTAATTATCACAGTCAAGCTGCCAACTACAACTCAACGCATTCCGTCCCTCGGACTACATACTCTTTCCTGCTAAACCCTTTTTGGGGCTTGGTGGCGAGAGTTTGAGAACGAAGAAGAAGAAGTAAAGGCAAGAGACAGAGGAGATTAGAGATCCGCTGCTGCAGACATGTGGACATGGCACATACACTGCACTGATGTACTCAGAAGTAGTTGTCAAGATAATAATAATGAGACTATTTCTGATTAAATCTCTCCTGGTGACACCAATGACGTTCCATTAACATTTCTCACGTTGTGCCTTTCTTCTCCCATGTCTGGGATAAGGACCAAGTGTGAGATTAATAGCACATAGTTGGTATAAATATATGTTTTATCAGATGTGGTTTGTTTTACAAAGCTGAAGTGTGGGTGATAGTGATAATAATTGATTTTCCGTGTCCTGGGCACCATCTCAGACAACATGATTCCAATATTCGGTCAAGTGGATTGTCTTATCGTTTCCCCCTCATCATGTCAACCATATTGCATATTTCCAGAAAATGTGGGCAGATCATCAGGTGGTGTACGTCTTTTATCTCGACTCATAGCTGACTGCTAGCGTCAGGGTCAGCGACTCATAGCTGGCTGCTAGCGTCAGGGTCGGCGACTCATAGCTGACTGCTAGCGTCATGATTAGCGACCCATTGCTGACTGCTAGCCTCAGGACCAGCGACTCATATATGTCAATACTCTTCTACACCTCTACGCAGTGATCCTGGACAGGAGGCTGCAACAGGACAGACTGGCAAAGGTGAAGGGATCGAAGAATGAAGGCAACTCGGTATGCAAAAATGCCTGCTGAAATCGAATGTGTCGAGCAGAAAGGTGCAAATATTACAGTCAAGCTGAAATCTACGACACAAAGGATTCTGCTCTTCAGTACATTGATATAACAGTGCTTCTCCGTTGGTGTTCAGTTCAAATGCAATCACAATATTTTCCGAAGCTTTGTGATCCATGATGTTTTTTTTCTTGATAATGGTTGATAATTCACAGCAAAGGCTATTTTTATAGCCTCTAGCTGCAATATGTTCCTCACGCTTTCCATCTTCCATTATCAATACGTCCCAGATATTTGAACTCTGACCTGTTTCAGGTTGGTACTATTTACCTAAGTATACCTGCTACATTTAAATTAAAAATCCTTCGGAGAGCTACCTACAAGAATTGTATCATTCGACGTATTGACAAGTAGCACAGCTTGTAAAAATGGATAATGCTCATTAAGGCACGAAAACAGAACATTAATTTCACAATGATAACATAGCATACTGAATTAATATTCACACACAAAGAAAAATACAATTATTTTACTATTCAAGATCGATAAAAGTGTTCGTAAGTGCAACACAATTACTGTAAAAAAAATAATTTAAATTTAAATTAGTTGTGTACAAACCATAACCATAATTGTCAATTTCACATCGAACTGCCAATTCTATTTAGTGCATGAAGTTTTCCAATTTAAACCCGCAGTTCAATATTGTTAGGCAAATGTTCATAAAGGAAAATAATTCACACGAGCTTCCGAAAATACATTAGCTCGCGAGCGACCATTTGGTGATCATGGACTTGCATTTATGTTAAGTGGACCTTCAGCCCCCCTAATATTCGTGTTTTCTGTTCTTTGATGTTCTGATTTTCATATTACATCTTTCACAGTCTGTGCCACATGAATTCATTGACTTTTACAATTTCTCTTTTTCCATGCATATTACGCTTAGGAGTAGAACTTGTTTTGAGTTGGTTTCTTCTCGCCATGTTTGAATTCTACTACAGGTCGTACATTTGAGCTGCGTTCTATTATTATCTTGTTCATGTGCACGAGGAACAACAAATGCGGAGGAGCACACCCAGTTTGTATTCCTGTTGTTATTTCACTAGTAGCAATGATTCCATCAGTTTTTCTTATTACGTTTTACCTCACATAGTCCAGCACTGTGACATTATGTAATAGTTTTACTTGTATTCCATAGTCATATAATACTGCCCAGAGAGTATTCTTATTAACTCAACCACAATATTTCTCCTGATCAATAAATGTTATGTTTAGATGTTTGTGGTGTTCTACTGCATTTCGCATACTTATCTATGAATTGACTAATGCAACTCCACCCATCATTCCATTCGTTTAATAATTTAGTCCCCATTTCGCTTGGATGTGAAGCATGAGGGACCAGCTGCCCCCTTTCAAAGGAAGTCTGTTCAAAATAGTTTTTCAAGGATTCACGTTTTCGCTACAATATAAAGCAAATGTTTTAAATACAGTTGGTTCTTCTTCTTCTTCTTCTGCGTACGCAGTCAGACAGTAACCATTATTTTTTCGAAAAAAGCGGCGGTCATCCTGAGGCTGTCGCCACTGCCATAGAGCTTGTCTTGCAGTTCCACTGGTGATGGCCACATCTGCTCTCTCTGATCCTCGTATGTCGGGCAGCTCTGCAGCAGATGTTCAGCGGTCATTTTACCAGTACCGCACGGGCATTCGTCGGTACCACCTATCTTCAATTTAAATACAGTTGGTTCAATACATGACGTCTGTTCTCTAGCTTACGTTGTAACTGATTTTAAATACAATTGCATTTGCAAGCTCAAAGAACAACCCTCTTTAGTTGTTTACGACATATCTTGAAGGCGAATATGGTCCTATTACTTTGATTCCTTGCACAACTCGGTGAACCCATTCCCTTACAGAATCAAAATTGTGATTTTCTCAGTTGAGCTTCAGTGATTTGTCGAATTCTGTGTTCACGTGCTGTCTCACACATTGTTTCTATCTGATTTAGTAGCGATAATCTTTCTTCTAGACATGTATTTTTGTAGTTTGTTTTCAATGCCTCGTAATATTCTCTCAGTCCATACTGTAAAATATTTTAGTTCAGCCATTTCACTCCCGTCATCAAACAATATTGAATTGTCTCATTTGTTATGCATCCATATCTGGTGACTCATTTCTAAAACTGTTATATATATATATATATATATATATATATATATATATATATATATATATATATATATATATATATATATATATATATATATATATATAAAATTTATGTTTTAGTGCTTCAGATCCCAACTGATTCTTGTGCTTTGGTTTAAATATTGATTGTCCTTGTGTGCCCCTTGGAGACACTCTTTGCATCACTGTGTTATAACATGCTCGTTAAATGTTGTAGATCTATATCTGTAATTGATTATTAAAATGGGACTAAAGCTCTCATCTCTTAACCTCACTGTTTCTATACATTTGTATATATTACTGGGAATGCTGTTGCGTATAGATGTTACATGTTCTCCACATTTCTTTTTATGATACTTTTTTCAGGATTGTTTCATCTTGATATTTGATAAGTAATATAACTTCTTGCGTCTTGAATATTAGCCACGTCTTTCAGATATTATGTTTATTATGTATTGATTATATACCGTTTACATTCTGTGATATTGTTAGCTTCTTTTGTTGTGTACCTTGTTTTAATTCTGTGTTTCCCATTTCAGGTATATGTCATATCCATTTTATGACAGTCAATTAAATGGTTATTACCCTGTTGAAAATCAGAAATATGTGGAATATTGTGGTGTTTTTTTTCCTCACAACTTCTTTTTCTAATCTGCTTTCATTTTGACAACTATTTGATGTTCTTTTCTTTGACATATCCGCTGTTCTGATTTATGTGTGTGTCTTTATCACTGGTCAATGGTCAGTATCGCTACTATTTTTTTTTTTGGTTGTTGAAATGACTTCAGACATAATAATCCAGGAATAACGAAGAGAAGTGAGCAATCAGCAGCAGAAAAAAAAACGCAAGTTCTGCAGGAGCTCAAAAGTCAGTACAGTAGCAACTCCTGGACCCATGCGCACACACATTTATCTGACTCGGTGAACAAAAAGAGTGGATGCAGTGGAATCGACTTAGCACCAACCGCGACGGAGAAAATCACTCTATGCCAGCAGAAGAGAAATGTACCAATTTCAGAGCTGAAGCATCAGCTGCTCATACAGCAACGAAGATTCTTATCAGTCGAAACACAACTACAAGGAAATCGATCATTCTAACAGAAGCAGAAGCGTACTACAAGCCATGTCAAGCTCAGAAACAAGAAAGACCTACGCACGAAATAAAATGCAACATCGAGCTGCCGTCCCAGACAACAAATCTAGCCCTGCAGTGGATTCCAACCAATTATTCGGTTCTTGGAAACTTGAAAACACCATGCATTCTCGTCATCCACAAAGCTATGAAAACGCAAAGACACTTATAATACGAATCCATGAAAATGGAATTGATAGACGGGCACAAAGAATACAAACTAGGAAATTACAGCATAGAGAAACTTGGCAGATGTGAGCAGACAAACATCTTGAGCCTCAGAACGAGACATTATAGACTCAAAGCCCACCTCTACAGACTGAGTCTCAAGGACACCGCCACGTCCATCTATAAAACGCCCAATCAAACACCAGACCATATCCTGTAGGATTGTCTAACTTGTGCAGACCAAAGAGAGGCAGTCCGACCCAGGGAAAGCGACTATTCTCGAAAAGCTGTAAGGGATCGTCGAAGACATGAAACGCAGTCTCCTTCGCGAACCTAACCAGACTCGAAGCATAGCTCTAGTTGACCGAAGAAGAGAACAGGCTTGTTGCTATTGAGACTACATGCGTATTCAGTGCCAACACTAGACAAGCTCTATGGCAGTGTCGACGGCCTCAGGATGACCGCTGCTTTCTTCGAACAAATTCAAGTTGTCGTCTGACAGCGTACGAAAAAGAAGAAGACTATATGCGTATTCTGTATTTCTTCTCTCCTCCACCCATCATTAACACATACAAATCAATACACATACACAAAGCGGTTGTTGTATCAAATAAATAATATTTATTGTACGAAAATCCATATCAGGTAATGTCTTTACATCAAAGGTCGACTACATTGATTTCCCGCAATCTATTTCTTCTGTTGATAGCATAATATAATGGTCATTTATCTGAGCAACTTGATTTAATCTTCCCACTGAGATGTTGCCTTATGGTTTCTCGTGTTAAATCTCATCTCTTTTTCTAAAGGATTTCAGGAAAATGTAATGTCTTTATATGTCAAAATAGTATAAACCTTTTTCTGTATGATTTCAGGAAAATGTTATGTCTTTATATGTCAAAATAGTTTAAACCTTTTCTGTATGATTTCAGGAAAATGGTATGTCTTTATATGTCAAAATAGTATACGCATATGAATTCGCTCTTTATCTATGTTGTTCAAGGTTCTTTTTTTGACAGATATTAAATATAGAGCTGATATTTAAAAGGTCGCATGTCTATAAATAAAAGTCACAGAGCAGTGTACATGCGATATACTTTAAAAAAAAAAAATTAAAATAGAAATAAAATCTGGATCCTTTCGAGGGTTTGCACCTTAATTCTGAAAACTTGTAGACAGGGATCCTAACCATTTTTCCTCACTCTCCATATTATTAATACAGTTTATTGGTAAAATTGTCTCTGTTCTATTGAAGCATTGATTTGTAGGCGTTGATGTTGGGATAAATAAATTGATTTTTCATATCGCCAAAAAGACATTCTATATTGATTTATTGATAAAATGGACCCCTCTTAACGACCAGCAAATTCGTTTAACAAGCTGCCTTCTTCAAGCACTCATGTTTGCGGCATAGCCACCATGGAATGCATAACGAAGAATGAATGCGTAGAGACGACGGAATTTGGGACAAAAACAACTGCATATGGCTGCCGACAGTTCTGCATGCCAATTGTGTATCAAATAAGCGACCGATTCGAATAGCAACCATTGTTACCGACAACTTCAGTTCGTAAAACGAGGACGTGTATTTAGATAGGGTGTTGACCTCCAGATAAGAGACACATGCAGCACACGAACATGGCAGATATCCAGGGTACACGTAAGGCATGGATGGCACATACACCCAGAGAATGATTGGTTCGGTGTTCTGAGTGAAGACAAACACATATGAAGAAAATATTCTATCAATCAATGAATAGGGATCAAGATGCTGAGCAGCGCATGAGGTGCAGCGGTCATCGACCCTTAGCTGAATGCTAGCGTCAGAGCCAGCGAACCAGAGCTGCCAAGACCTTTCTACGCCTCCACGCGGTGATCCTGGATAACAGGCTGCAGCAGGGCAGGCTGGATAAGGAGAATGGATCGAAGAGGGAATGTCAACCCGGTATTTTAAAAATGTTTGCTGAAGTCGGATGTGTTTGACCCTAAGATGCAAATATCGCAGTCAAGCTTTAAACTACGACACAACGCATTCTATTTTCTGGACTACGTTCTGCTACTCAGGCCCGTGTTAGGGTTTGGTAGCAGGAGATTGAGAACGAACGAAGCCAAGCCAAGCCAAGGCAGACCAAGCCAAGCCAAGCCAAGCCAAGCTAAGCCAGACCAAGGCAAGCCAGACCAAGCCAAGCCAGACCAAGCCACGCCAAGCCAAGACAAGCCAGACCAAGGCAAGCCAGACCAAGCCAAACCAGACTAAGCCAAGCCAGACCAAGCCAAACCAGACTAAGCCAAGCCAGACCAAGCCACGCCAAGCCAAGCCAAGCCAGACCAAGGCAAGCCAGACCAAGCCAAGCCAGACCAAGCCACGCCAAGCCAAGACAAGCCAGACCAAGGCAAGCCAGACCAAGCCAAACCAGACTAAGCCAAGCCAGACCAAGCCACGCCAAGCCAAGCCAAGCCAGACCAAGGCAAGCCAGACCAAGCCAAGCCAGACTAAGCCAAGCCAGACCAAGCCAAGCCAGACCAAGCCAAGCCAAGCCAGATCAAGGCAAGCCAGACCAAGCCAAGCCAGACCAAGGCAAGCCAGACCAAGCCAAGCCAGACTAAGCCAAGCCAGACCAAGCCAAGCCAAGCCAATCAATGAATAAAAAAACGAATCATCTCCCTGTGGAGCGTAGGTCCTCAACAAATACTCGACAGGTCTTCGTATCATGAGCCGAGACAATTCTGTCGACATCGTGTTTTGCTGCCTTTACATTTGCGTCAGCCTCCCTCTTCTATGAGTTTCTCGATCTTCCTCTACATTTCTTGCCCTGTGGATTCCAGAACATAACTTGTCTGGTAATGTTATCCTTACTTTCCGTAATGTGTGGCCTATCCATCGCCCTCCCCTCCCCCGTATTTCATGATCCACTGTTATGTGTCCCGTTGTCTTCATCAGTTCCACGTTGCTGATCTCGTCGTACCATTTCCACCATTGCGCAGGCAACACTTTACGAAAGTCTCTACATTTTTCACAAGTACCTGTGTTGTCCTCCAGATTCTACTTTGAAGTTGAAGATGTTTATTTTGGTGTTGGTTTTAATTTCTTTAGACTCTTAGAATGTATTTGTAAAAAAAAGTAACCCATAACATTACTGCCCCAGGGGTGGGATATGTTAGCGATCTCACATTTCAAAGGCTCAGCTATATGATGGCGGTAGCCATCTCCTCTCCCTCTCCTCTTTTACTTTCCGGACTGAACCGGTACCAATTTAAGACTGGGTCGACCCGGGAACCTTTGCGGTCTGAAAAAAACAAACATTTCCGCCTCAACAGGACCACTCAAATGCGAAGCCAGCTCGCTAAGCACTGCGCTACTAGATTTAAAATGACAGACTACCACCGAGGCACAACTACCCCATAGAATGAGATATAGATACTGGAGTAATGGGAAAGCAGACCTTGAGGTTAAACAGCTAATAAGGTATCGTATTCTTCTTCTGTGTTCGTTCTCAATCTCCCGTTACCAAGCCCTGAGCAGCGCTTTGCAAGTAGCAGGATGTAGTCCACAGAACGGATTGCGTTGTGTCGCTAATTTACAGCTTGACTGCGGTATTTGTACCTTTCAGTCTGACACATCCATCTTCGGCAGTAATAAGTTATAAAACCCAGGATGGTGATACGGGCATGCGGGATACGATTCAGCAGCGCATGAGCTGACAGCAGCCAACGACTCAAACAGGCTGCTTGCATTAATGTCAGCGAACCGTAGCTGACTAAACCTTATTCCGCGTCCACGTTCCGTCCCTGAAAACAGGTTGCATTAGTCATTTGTGTACCCCGTCCAAAGGATAGGGATCGTCATGGGAAACCAATCCAGATATTCAAAAGGACTGTTGAAATAAGATATCTTAGGTCGTAAGGAGGAGATATCGCAGCCTCGCTGAAAAACTACGACACAACGTCTCAACATCCTCTTCAGGACTGACACAACGTCTCAACATCCTCTTCAGGACTGACACAACGTCTCAACATCCTCTTCAGGAATGATACACCGTCTCAACATCCTCTTCAGGACTGACACAACGTCTCAACATCCTCTTCAGGACTGGCACAACGTCTCAACATCCTCCTCAGGACTGACACAACGTCTCAACATCTTCTTCGGAACTGACACAACGTCTCAACATCCTCCTCAGGACTGACACACAGTTTCAACGTTCTCTTCAGGACGAACCCCGAAGATGAAGAAGGTCCTGTCGTATATATAGATTTGTCAGCGATTTGACCACTTTTGGTGATGCTAGCGCGTCAGGTGAAACCGGTCTATGCAAGCAACTCCCAGAAAGTGACATCAATGCTCAAGCTTCCCTCAGTGTAACAAAATCGTCATCATCATCATTATCATCATGCTCATCACCATTATCATCATTAGTATCCGTCATTCCTTTCGAGATAAAGGCAGTTGACATCCCTCCTCCAGCAAGATTGCTCTTGAATTGCATTTTCTCTCTCAAATTGAAGTCCAGGGACCGATGTTCATTCCCCATGCTCTTGTTTAGGTGCTTCTACCTCTTCCGCTGTGGATTCCATGTCTTATTCTGTCTGGTCCTGTAACAGTGTAGCAATAGGATAATTTATTTATTAAGAATGTAAACCTTTCTATTCTCATAATATCTTTTCACCAAAGATATTGTATTTAAAAAAAAAATTACGTTATACATGTCCATCGCCAAAGTGTGGTATTATGCTCGGCTCTGTCACATGCAAAGAGTCTAGCTAACTTGAGGGGTTTGATTGCTAACTTGAGGGGTCATACTGCTAACTTGAGAAATCGTACTGCTAACTTGAGGGGTCATACTGCTAATTTGAGGGGTCATATTGCTAATTTGAGGGGTTTGATTGCTAATTGGATGCGTCATACTGCTAATTTGAGGGGTTTGATTGCTAATTTGAGGGGTTTGATTGCTAATTTGAGGAGTTTGATTGCTAATTTGATGCGTCATATTGCTAATTTGAGGGGTTTGATTGCTAATTTGAGGGATTTGATTGCTAATTTTAGGGGTTTGATTGCTAATTTGAGAGGTTTGATTGCTAATTTGATGCGTCATATTGCTAATTTGAGGGGTTTGATTGCTAATTTGATGCGTCATATTGCCAATTTGAGGGGTTTGATTGCTAATTTGAGGGGTTTGATTGCTAATTTGAGGAATTTGATTGCTAATTTGAGGGGTTTGATTGCTAATTTGATGCGTCATACTGCTAATTTAAGGGGTTTGATTGCTAATTTGATGCGTCATACTGCTAACGTGAGGGGTCATACTGCTAACCTGAGGGATCATACTGCTAACTTGAGGGGTCATACTGCTAACTTGAGGGGTTATACTGCTAACTTGAAGGGTCATACTGCTAACTTGAGGAGTTTGATTGCTAATTTGAGAGGTCATACTGCACTTGAGAGGTCTGACTGCTAACGGGAGAGGTTTGACTGATAATTTGACCGGTTTGACTAATAACGAGAGATATGACTGCTGACTTGAGAGGTCTGACTGCTAACTTGAGGGGTCTGAATGATAATTTGAGGGGTTTGACTGATAATTTGAGAGGTCATACTGCTAATTTGAGGGGTCATACTGCTAATTTGAGGGGTTTGATTGCCAACTTCAGGGATCATACTGCTAACGTGAGGGGTCATACTGCTAACCTGAAGGATCATACTGCTAACTTGATGAGTTTGATTGCTAATTTGCGAGGTCATACTGCTCTTTAGAGGTCTGACTGCTAACGTGAGAGGTTTGACCGATAATTTGAGGGGTTTGACTAATAGTTTAAGAGGTCATACTGCTAATTTGAGTGGTCATACTGCTAATTTGAGGGGTTTGATTGCTAATTTGAGGGGTCATACTGCTAATTTGAGGGGTTTGATTGCTAATTTGAGGGGCCATACTGCTAACTTGAGGGGTCATACTGCTAACTATTAGGGGTCATACTGCTAACGTGAGGGGTCATACTGCTAATTTGAGGGGTCATACTGCTAAGTTGAGGGGTCATACTGCTAATTTGAGGGGTCATACTGCTAATTTGAGGGGGTTGATTGCTAATTTGATGGGTCATACTGCTAACGTGAGGGGTCATACTGCTAACCTGAGGGATCATACTGCTAACTTGAGGGGTCATACTGCTAACTTAAGGGGTCATACTGCTCTTGAGAGGTCTGGCTGCTTACGTGAGGGGTTTGACTGATAATTTGAGGAGTTTCACTGATAAAGAGGGATATGACTGCTGACTTGAGAGATCTGACTGCTAACTTGAGGGGTCTGACCGATAATTGGATGTGATTGACTGATAACCTGAGGGGTCTGACTGATTATTTGAGAGGTCTGACTTCTAACTTGAGGAGTCTTACTGCTAACTTCAGGAATCTGACTGCTAATCTGATGGGTCTGTCTGCTAACTTGATGGGTATCTATTGAGGGATCTGACTGATAACTTGATGGGTATCTCTGCTAACTTGAGGGATCTGACTGACAACTTTAGAGGTCATACTGCTAACTTATTGGGTCTGTCTGCTAACTTGATGGGTCTGTCTGCTAACTTGATGGGTCTTACTGCTAACTTGAGGTGTCTGTCTGCTAACTTGATGGGTCTTACTGCTAACTTCATGGATCTGATGGATAGCTTGAGGGGACTGCAAACTAGAGGTATCCGGCTGATAATGAGTTCTTGAAGTTAACGGTGAGTCCAATTGCTAATCTGAGTGTTCTGACTTTATTAATATTAATCAATTATGGCATGCCATTAGATTTCAGTTGTACTATTTTAACCTAATTATCGCACACACAGTCCAACATTCTAAAGAGGTTTTGCTTTGTGTATACATGCTCTAAGTGTCACATTAATCTTTAATCGTATGTCACATACAACGCCTACCGACAAAAAAAATAATTCGGTCCGTTTTACTGTAAGATTTGAAAACAATGCCAGCAAAACATGCCCCTCAAGGCTTCTAAACATTTTATCTTAAGATAACGTGAATATTTACAGTTTGATCTGGATTACTGGCTACTGGGACTTCCGTGGCATTTGCAGGAACTAGGACATGTCAATTGTGAAATAGATTTAGACAAATGTAGCGGATTTTTTATTGCCAAACACTCGTTAACTACCTTGGAATCTTTTTCTTATAATTTTGGAAAGAAGAGTCTCAAACTAAATGCTTCTCACGAGACGCTTAAGGATATGTTTAGTGACCAATGATCTTTCTGAGGATAGACTGTCAAACAGACAGATATACAGACAGACAGCCAGACAGACATACATACAGACAGACAGACAGACAGGCAGGCAGGCAGACAGACAGACAGACAGACAGACAGACAGACAGACAGACAGACAGACAGACAGACAGGCAGACAGACAGACAGACAGGCAGATATACATATATACATACATACATACATACATACATACATACATACATACATACATACATACATACATACATACAGACAGACAGACAGACAGACAGACAGACAGACAGACAGACATACATACATACATACACATAGACAGGCATACACACAGACATACATACAGACATATTTGGGACATCAAGCTTGTCATCATGTAAACGTTAACTCGTCGGTTTGCCCTCATGATGGTTTTATCACATCTGTATCTGTATGCGGACTATCTCGAGAAGTTGTTGTTAGTATTAATGTTAATGTTAGTGTTAATGTTAGTGTTAGTGTTAGTGTTAATGCGGCAAATGCCACGCGTATTCAAATTTGGTAGTTTTGATGTTTTTCTGTAGTATAGTGGCTGTTCTCACATCTCAAGGCGCTCTTAGGAAGGTGGATCGGTGTTCTCCTGGATGAAGTGCATTGCCAGACTCCTCAGTAAGCACGACACTATGAAATGACAGCGCAGTTACCCATCCGGTTTGCCAGACTGCATTGAAGCAGTATCTGTTTCTATGGTAAACTACTTGGAAGAGAAAGGTAGGGGGGGGGGAGGGGTGTTGATCAGTATGTTTCCTGACCCTGACTAACAACGTTTGCTCAGCATATTTTGATTTACCACACCTTAGTCAATCATTATTGACAAAACATGCATCACTGACCTCGTCTATGGGGATGATATAGTCCTGCTAAGCCGGGATATCACATCGCTGCAGCAGTCTCTTGAGTATCTGGATAGTACAGCTCAAAATACGGGACTATCAATCTCATGGGCAAAGACCAAATTTAGTATCTTGGCTCTGATAAAAGGCCTCAGAACATAGTAGTTCGCAGTCACACAGCGGAGCGTGTAAATTAACTTTCTTATCTCGTAAGCACAATGTCCAGATATGTCTAGACGGATTGGCCTCGCTACATCGGTGATGAATGATCTCCGTCGTCTGTGGAACAATAGAAGATTATCCCTGAGTTCAAACCTGCGTATTTACTAGCCGTGTATAATTTCAGTGCTAATGTATGGAGCCGAAACCTGGACTCTGCGGAAAAAAGACATCTCAAGACTCGAGTCCTTTCATATGCGCAATCAGCGACGTATTCTTGGAATTGGTTGGTACGATCTCGTACATAATGTCGAGGTCTCTATCATGACTAACTTCCCAACTGTATCATAAGCCAACGACCGTCGTCGCCTTTCCTTTTTCGGACGTGTTGTCTGACTGGATCAGGAAGTTCCAGCTGACCAGATCCGTCTCAAGGCAGTTAAAAGTGCTAAAGGTTGAAAGCGCAGGAAAGGCCGTCCCCGAAACACGTGGCTTCAACAGAAAACCACCCCCTCCCTACTCCCTCCCCTGTTGTAGACGAGGTCTGGAAGAGCGCCATTTTGACTGGTCATGGTGGCGTTCGACCGACGCAACGTGCCTCTGATGCCTAGGCGAATATTTATTTCTTCATACGTTAGTCTCCTCTTTCTAAGTTCCAAAAGTCAACATTTGTATGAGGATATGAGTGATGTGATCTAAATCCACACGACGAATTGTACGGTTCAGCGGAGTCTTGAGGTCCTGCTGGATTGCTCGAACAATAGCAGGAGACAAGCTAGATGGGCCGATGCCCGCATGAAGGCAAGCTCATCGCGTTAACGTTTACATGAGGACAAGCTCGATGTCCCAGGTCTGTCTGCCTGCCTGCTTTCCTGAATGCCTGTCAGTCTGTCTGTCCATCAATCCGTTCATCCATCTGTCTGCCCGACCTTCGGTCAGCACGGCCATTTGTCTGTCTGTCGGTATATATGCATATCTGTTTGTCTGGCTATCCATCCTTCCGTCCGTTCGTCCTTCCGCCCGTCCGCCCGTGTGTGTCTGTCTGTCTGTCTGTCCGACCGTCCGTCCGTCTGTCCGTCCGTCTGTCTGCCTGTCTGTCTTTGTATGAGCACACATGTTCGTTTATATAATAACTACATGAGAACAATCTCGATGAATGAAATGTAAAATCACAAGATCATTTGCTTACTTTACAGAGGTGTATAAAAACAACACTTCGCTTGAAGAATGCGTCTACTAATTAGGTAATTGATATTTGAGCATAAAAGATAAGATCGGGCTCTAAATTAATATGAAAACAAAGTCTAATTAAAAACAATTCATGCGGTCGTGAATTGGATGGATAAAAAGTCATTATTTTAAAATGTTATTATAATATTTTTTTTTAAATTATAAAAGAAACTTAGGGTCAAACATTAATATTCTCTACATAACATTACAAAAAAATTATGGTGTTGGTGGGGGGTAGAGAGGTCTGGGCTGGACGCCCTGCTCGTTATAGGAAAGTGAAGCACCTGATATAGCCTCTCCTTTCCAGGTGTAGAGATGGCCGCTGGATTCACTGTTCGGCTTGCCGTTCAGAAATTCCCATGCCAATGGTCTCTCCTACACTATTGTGTCCCCAGCAGCACCTCATGAGTGGCCCCCTGTTTCTTACAGAGCCTGCTGTGGGGCTCGACCGAGTAAACGGCGGTATAACTGGACGGGCAGATTAGGCTCATTAGCCTTGGTTGGCATCGAATTTAAGAGCAGGTAAACTCTGACTCTAGACCCGGGTAGACGAAGCTCGTTAACATGTTCAGGCAGTTCGCGTTGGAGAAGAACTCTGATTTTAAATCCACAAGTTCCAGAGAGAACTGGCTAGTCTTGGGACGATTAGAGTATCATCGGATGTCTCGAGTAACTAGCCTCTGCGGGCAACGACTCCACTGCCTTGTGGAAACTTCAAGAGAGGGTGAGGCTAGAAAGCAAACCCAGACAATCAATACGGAGTGGAAGCACTTAAGGCGGATGGTTTCAAAATTGCGAACTCATCCCGGCAGTTCCTGCAGCTGAGCTGGTGCCAATTTGTCATGCTTTGCATTCCTTTGGATTACACCATGGAGTCCGAGAGGGAGATTCTGCAGTTTCCATATTCAGCGCCCAGGCTTGCGCTTTGAGAAGCTACTCTCAGGGTGCTACGTGCATGGTCTGCAAAGACTGAGACGTCTAAGAATGAAATTTTTTTAAAATAATTTGGATTACACCATGGAGTCCGAGAGGGGGATTCTTCAGTTTCCATATTCAACGCCCAGGCTTGCGCTCTGAGAGGCTACTCACAGGGTGCCACGTGCATGGTCTGCAAAGACAGAGACGTCTATCAATGAAATAAAATTACATAGCACAATGAAAGACATTGTGCATTTTGTATATCTTCGGCATTCTCCATTGTTAAATTATAAAGTAAAAAATATCAACAGAGATTATTGGAATTATACACACGAACCTGTTCTGTATAAAATGTGACATAAAATGTATTGTTCAGTTAAACCAAAAGTTATTACATACTAATATTTGCATAATCAAATTTAATTATAGTGGTTAATTTATATTTTGCACGATATTTTAGAATGGGTTCTTAGACATCTATACTTTACTATCTCATATTGTTCCCACCATTCATACTATATCTTTCTCCCATTTTGAATTTGTGCATTTACAACTAGAGACATTTGTAAGAGATGAGTCCCCATTATAAATTGTATTCGTGACAACTTATTCTTAATTTTCCATACCCGTTTTTCAACCCTGCTTTTACTGGTGAAACGATTAGGAATGTCCTCTTCAGCACTTGCTAGACTATCACATAGAGTGTGGAATAACAACATGCTGATCATCACTACGAAGGTTGATGTGTACAGCTCATTTGCACCTTTCGGTCCAACACATCCGACTTCAGCAAACATTTTTTGAGTACCGGGTTAGCATTCCCTCTTCGATCCCTTCTCCTTAGCAAGTCTGCCCTGCTGAAACCTGTTATCCAGGATCACCGCGTGGAGGTGTAGAAGGGTCTTGGCAGCTCTGGCTCGCTGGCCCTGACGCTAGCGGTAAAATATGGGTCGCCGACCACTGCAGCTTACGCGCTGTGTCTAGTTTGAATGGGCATGTCGAGGATTTTTCTCGGTAGACCACTTCTCCACCTACAGAAGAGGTTTGCAGAACTAACTGTACTGCAAATTTGACATAATGAAACAAATTACAAACAGATGGAAACACGCACACATACATTGGACAATACGATCACATTACAAACAGATACAAACACTAACAAATACGTTCTGAAATCGTTCAAGGGACTGCGGCCTGGGGTGTGCCTTCGCCGGTAGATTCCAGAACGGCAAACTCTTAATCAAATCAAATAAAACAAAAATATATTCTGCCAACGGTCTGTCTTGGATAGTTGAATTATATTTATACTTTTAGTTGAATTGTCAATTTTTGTTCACATTTGATTGACTCCTCAAATTTAAAAACCAATCAAACTGTTCTTACCGCATTATGGAATGAGACCCGTGGTTTGGGACTCCTTTTAAAACTGTATATTGCAAGACAAAATCGATACACGAATGTGAAAAGTTGTATACGTTTGTAGACATATTTTCACTGTAACGTCTGTACTGCAGATCAGTGGGAACTTTTGAAGCCAGACACATAGTTAACTTAATCCTCTTGGAGACATAATAGTGGATTATGTTGGTAAGTATTGTCAAGTACTACGGTTTGTTTGAAAGAAAAATCGCTATTTTATGTCATATGTAGTAGCTTTAGCCATGTTAAAGTGTATGCCCCGTGAGTCTCTGGTTAACGTGGGCCCAATATGTTCAAACTGTGTAGATTAAACCTTTAGTTTAAACGCGTAGACCAGTGCTCTTCAACATTTGTATATTTGGCGACCAATTTTATAATTTTCTTGTGAGTAAATTTTCCTTACCGCTAACTGAAATCTAAATTGAACGAAAGTCAGCAAACGTCCACTGAGAATGTATTTTTGATTTGTTGTTTCTTTTGTGTGTGTTTGCGTTCGTCTTATTACTCTAATCTCCAAGGCGGCATGCGTTGCACTGAGGTTTCTATTTTGCGACTGTCGGCCGAGTGCATCCAACTTCAACATACATTTTATGAAAGGGTCTGAATGTAATATATGTTTGATGTTTTGATCATCATCATCATGTAGCATGTCCTTTACAGAACGTCGCTCCCATCACAGTCTGTCTGAAGGAAACTATTACCCTTGCCAAAAAGTTAGCCTCCGCCACAGTCATACTCAGGCATTCCTGGATATCTTGGTGGCATTGTCTTCTTGATCTACCCCTGCCTCTTTTACCTGGCACCATACCTTCCATCACTGTTCTCTCGAGACCGTTGTCTCTTGATGTGACCGGAGTCTTTTCTGGCCAAAATGGAATTTATTTTGATACAGTTTTTGATACAACAAGTAATTATCCTGCTCCCGCCCACATAAAATCTAAAACAACACAGTCCCCAGGCTGAAGAAACATGGTCTAGACTATTGTTGCATGTTGTAAACGTAAGGACTATATATTCATATTATAAATGTGTATGTAAAATATACCCATTTTAAATATTTAGTGTTATCACCTCCTCTTCGGTGACGACCATGCACTTATTGCCAATACTGAAGAAGAGCTGCAACAACGCTTAAACAACCTTAACTTAACTGCAGAAGGACACAGCATGAGAATCAACGTGAGTAAAACGGAAACAATGACAATAGCAAAAACAGCAACAACCGCTAAGATCTACATAGAACAGAAACGACCGCTAAGATCTACATAGAACAGCAACAACCACTAAGATCTACATAGAACAGAAACGACCGCTAAGATCTACATAGAACAGCAACAACCGCTAAGATCTACATAGAACAGAAACGACCGCTAAGATCTACATAGAACAGCAACAACCGCTAAGATCTACATAGAACAGCAACACCTCAAGCACGGGAAAGATATCAAATATTTAGAAAGCATAGTATCATCTAAGGGAAGAATGCAAGATGAAATCGATCACAGATACACTAAAGCGAACCAAATCATTGGCCGGATGTGAACAATACTGAAGAACAAGCACGAACAGATTTACACAAAAAGAGCTCTGTTCAACACAATTGTCATGCCTACACTATGCTACCAGTGTCAAACTTGGACACTGACAGCAACTGATAAGAGAAAAATAGAAACAGCAGAAATGAAATGCATGAGGCGAATGCTAAGTGTGACAAGATGAGACAATTAGAAACGATGAGATCATGAAACAGATATGCACCAAGTCAGTGCTAAATTTCAATAAAAAACAGCAAACTCAATGGTTTGGCCACATGTCGCGACAGCAACACAGGCGTCCCACAGATGGCCCTATCACTTAAATATAGCGGTACCAGAGTTAGAGGCCGACCCCTCAAAATATGGATAGACGGAATATCCGAGGCAGCAAGTTGCACCTTAAACGAAGCATTTACCAAGGCGCTGTCTACATCTCACTTATACACCTGAAGCCAAAAATCAAGCCAGGGTCGGACAAAATATAGATAGATAGCATTATCACACTGGGGAAGGCATACTGAGAATGTCGCAGTGGGAAAGCGGACCTCGTGGTTAACCAACTAATACGTGACAATGTCATGGATTCTGATGATGTAATATATACCGGTGGATATGTGCTATTCAATAATATTGTTGGTTGAGGCGTCAATGCTAGAGTGCAAGGCAGGGTCATTGTGGAGACGAATGGTGGATCTTTGACTACAATGTCTATAATGGAGATGGGAGGTAGTGACTTTGGCTCAGATGTGGTTATCTGGGAACTCTTTAATGATTGGAGTAATCGTCTCTGATTCTCAATTCTTGGTTCGGCAAGTGCAGAAGGGCTGACTGTGGCATTCGTGGCGAGTTAGCAAAGAAATCTCAAGCCTTCGTGAGATTGTGTGGATCCTCTGTCCTGGTCATGCTGAGGTTCGTGGGAATGAAAGAGCTGACACCATCGCATCAGATACACGTGCAGTGAAGACATTGACAATGGATAGTGGTGCCATTTTTAAGATGATCGACCTCCTTTTGCATAAAGAGACTGTAGTCAAAGAACCAGTATTGCTGTTGTGGAGCAGTAAGGCATTCGCCTTTTTAAAGCGATGAACGGAAACAGCGTGGGTCCGAGCCCCGCAGGTTTCAAGCCACCCCTGGTCTCAAAGTGGTCTGACCAGAGTGTCGGCATCCTCAATTACCTTCAGTCGTTATGACTTATGTATTGCCACTGGTCGAAGGTAGTTTGGGGCCAGAGAATGAGGTTGATTTACATCGCAGCTCGCTCCTCACTATAATCCAAATACAGTGCAAGTTACAAAAAAAACTGTCTTATGATGTCGTCATCTTCGCTTGCAATGGGCAACTAACTTTGTAGAGATTACAAGATTTGTGAAACCATTCCTGGGTCCAACAAGGACTAGCGTCTGATAAGACGAAATAGGAGTATGCACAACAAGCGAGCTACTGAAACCATCAACATCTACGCTTTTCGTCATTTGTTGAGAGGCACTGAGCACCCATGATTCTGCTCTGAGGGTAATGACATGGATTGTAAACACAAGCCAGAACAGATGTACATCTTCTTAACGTGGAGGCTTTAGTTATGAACATATTTGAAATGTGTAGAATTTCTACTTTTTTGTCAGCTAAATTCCACCTGTTGAACTTATCGCGTGTTTCTATGTTTTAATTTAATTGTCTCCAGTCTACATCATTAATTCACAACTGGCGACCGTAGCGTTTCATTTCTGGATTGAGTATAACTCTATTTAATTAATTGTTTTGTTGATTTTTTTGTCTTGATTCCTATTGTTAGTTAAACATTTTGAATTCCACATTTTGAAATAGAGTACTATATTTGCGCATATCGGCATATATCTTTCAGAAGATCATAATATACGTTGGATGTAACCAGTCTACCTTCAAGGTAGCAGGTGATTTGAACACAATGCTATTCGTCTACTATTTATACTCACCTACAGCTTTCGGCTTTAATCTACGCAGACCATTTAAGCTGCACGCTGTCAGTCTCGCAAGATGTATCTTCATCTTCATCGCGTTCGCATATATATTTATTTTATTACATCTACACGTGAAGTCCAGTTCTCAGCATAATGGTTGCTGAAGTGGAGAGTTCTTTACGTGAAGTCCAGTTCTCAGCATAATGGTGGCTGAAGTGGAGAGTTCTTTACGTGAAGTCCAGTTCTCAGCATAACGGTTGCTGAAGTGGAGAGTTCTTTACGTGAAGTCCAGTTCTCAGCATAACGGTTGCTGAAGTGGAGAGTTCTTAACGTGAAGTCCAGTTCTCAGCATAACGGTTGCTGAAGTGGAGAGTTCTTTACGTGAAGTCCAGTTCTCAGCATAACGGTTGCTGAAGTGGAGAGTTCTTTACGTGAAGTCCAGTTCTCAGCATAATGGTGGCTGAAGTGGAGAGTTCTTTACGTGAAGTCCAGTTCTCAGCACAACGGTTGCTGAAGTGGAGAGTTCTTTACGTGAAGTCCAGTTCTCTGCATAATGGTTGCTGAAGTGGAGAGTTCTTTAAGGTTTCCAAACAGTTTTGTGTTGAATTTCTTTTTCGTAGGTCAGTACTCATTACGTAATTGACTAAGTATGAGGCGTGTTCAAATTAAACCGGACCTAACTGCACCAAGTGAACATACGTACGATGTGCACGATGGCGTCCCTTCTGATGTAAACATCACACACAAACCGTGAAGTTTGCAAAATTGAATGTTCCCCTGACTCATAGTTTCTTCAGCAGACCATTGAAGACATGGCAGATGTGATACAAAATCCGTCCAGAGTTGATCAGCGAGCGGTTATTCGGTTTCTAACCGCTGAAGAATGTCCACCAGTTGATATTCATTGCAGAGTGCAGGCACTGTATGGTGCAAAATGTATGGAGAAATGTATGTAGCTCCGGGGACAGTCCACACGAATTGCTGCATCAATTTTGACGATGGCATTTTCTGACGCAACTATATCCGCCAGACCTGGTCTCGGAAGATGTTTCGTTAACTGACGTCCTTTTTTAAATATCGTTGTCCAGTCTTGACGGTTGTCTTCCACACACATTCGTCACCACACACTGTCTGCATTCTGCGATAAATGTCACCTTTTCCCCATCTGTCAGCGGTTAGAAACCGAATCACCGAACGCTGATCAACTCTGGACGGATTCCGTATTACACCCACCATGTTTTCAACGGTCTTCTGATGCAAATGTGAATCGGAGTTTAATAACATTTTGCAATCTTTACGGTTATTATGTACTGTTTACATAGAAGTGACGTCATCGTATGTATGTTCATTTTATGCAGTTAGGTCGGGTTTCATTTGAAAACGCCTTGTATATAACAGCCTTGCAGATTATGTTCGGGTGTTTGTACTGCTCGTCTTCACGTACACATTGGTGATGGGGCCAATCTTAGCCTGTATATGTGGCCATTCAGACGGTTATGTACTGTTTTGTTTTTTTGCGGAATAGAATCGCTTGCTCCGCTCGATCAAGGCAGTGATAGTTGTCTTTCGTTTGGTCAACTTTCCTTATGGCTTTGGTAAGGGTCTACTTTTCTTAGAGGGTGATTGTTTGTTCCTTTTTGTTCTCATGATGCTCCATCCTTTGCTAACTTGTGTGCTGTCTCATTTCGAGGTATGCCGCAGTTTGATGACATCCACTGCAGCACTACCATTCTCTTTACGTTTAGTTCGCCTACAACATTTTTAAAGCTCTGGTCACTCATGATTCTTGAGGGCTATTAGGGCAGACTTTGCATCAGTACGGAATACAACACATCCTGACATTGGCTTGCTGTCTTGATAGTTATTTGTGTATCAAGAATTAGTACATGTACTTCAGAGGAGTAGTTTGAATAGAATTATTCAATAGATCAACAAGTGGTTTCGTTTTCTTTATTTGTGTAGACAATTGAGAATACTATGCTTCCATTATGCACTGCTCTTGTCACTGATCCGTCAGTATATATCTCGATCCACATGTTTGGTAGTTCGTGTTAGTGAAATGTCTGGGTATGTATTTAAGGTAGATTGCCTGGAGATGGAATGTGTATTTCTTTGTTGCTGTTAAAGTTACTCGCGGTGAGCAGAGTTAATTTTTGAAGTTGTTTTTTTGGTAGTATGTTACATTGGTAGCAGATTACATTGGCAGCAGTTTACATTGGTAGCAGATTACATTGGCAGCAGTTTGCATTGGTAGCAGATTACATTGGTGGAAGATTACATTGGTGGTAGATTACATTGGTAGTAGATTAGATTGGTAGCAGATTACATTGGTAGCAGATTACATTGGTAGTAGATTACATTGGTCGCAGATTACATTTGTAGTATGTTACATTTGTAGCAGATTACATTGGCAGTAGATTATATTGGCAGTAGATTACATTGGTATTAGATTACATTGGTATTAGATTACATTGGTAGTAGATTACATTGGTAGTAGAGTGCATTGGTATTAGATTACATTGGTAGCAAATTACAATGACTGTTCTTCAATTCAAATGGGCGTGTGCGATCTAGTGGATGTGAGCTTGGTTTACAATCCAAACAGACCAGATTCAAATTCGCCGAATTTGATTTGACATACCATCATGACGTGGTTTTTGGTTTTTGTTGTTGAAAGTATGACTGATTTTTCCAGTTGACTCGGCTGTAAATTAGTACATGACGACCTCAGCATACACGTTTAAAGGCTGCCTGAGTTACTGAGTTCGTGCTCTGTCGCTCTGTCATAGACGATTTCAACACCGAAAGCAACTGAGCACGCGTAGGGGTGTTTGGTGAAATGAAGTCGGTTCTAAGAGTTTTACTCCATTTTCAAAATCGCGAATCCTACTTGGAATATGTGTAAACCAGCGTACTCCTGGCTATAGTGCAATGAATGGTTAATCACTACTATGAGGATTATGTTGGTGATCTCCACCTCGTTAGCTAGTCTGCCATAACCCATCCTGTTTCCAGAACTACGAATGAGGACATGAGGTGTTCTATTGATCAGTCTGTACTCGTATTTAACCATGATTGGTATTCGCTTCCGATAACAGTTATTAGAAGATAATTGTTATGCGTGTCTTTGAAACGTGTATTTAGAAATCAAAGGATATACTTAATTCCGCTACCGTCTATGGCAGTATTTTCAACAACTGTGTTGAAGATTTACAGATGTACAGAGGGCATCCACATTATACGATATACAGAGCAAAAAAATCCACGTTCTACAGGAGCTCAAGAGACAGTACCCTAGCAACTCTTAGACACACGTCTGGATCTGCCTCGGTGAGCGATAAATGGGGAGGCAGTGAAATCTACATCGAACACTCCAATAGTGACATAGAAAATCACTCTATTCCAGCAGGATAGACGTGTACTAATTTTATAGCTGAAGCAATAGCTGTTCATGCAGCAACTTGGATTCTTATCAGCCAAAACATAAGTATAAGAAAAACTGTAATTCTAACACTCTCCAAGAGTGTACTCCAAGCCATCTCAAGCCACAAACAAGATAGACTCTCACATGAAATAAAATACAACATTGGATTGCTGTATTAAAAAAAACAGATTTAGTCCTACAATTGATTCTGACTAAAGTGGGATTCCTGGAAACGAGAAAGCAGGTGAACTCTCAAAAGCCGAAAGTGGCGGCTAACAGATTCACCATCCACAGAACTATTAAGACGCAAAGACACTCATCAAACGATTCATGAGGACAGAATGGAGAGAACAGTACCAAGAATACAAGCCAGAAATTGACAGCTTATACACACTTGGCAGAGATGGGCAGACAAAGATCTTCAGACAGAACTGGACATTGTAGACTCAAGGCCCACCACCACAGAATAGGTCTCAGGGACACCAGAACACCAGAACATATTCTGCAAGAATGCATTATCTATGCAGACAAAAGAAAGGCAGTCTCGTCTGGGATGGCTGGGTTGGGGTTGGGGGGGGGGGGGGGAGGCGACCATGCTCGAAAAGCTGTGAGGGACCGGCGAAGACCTGAAACGCAGTCTCCTTCGTGAACCTTACCGGACTAGAAGTATAGAATTAGTTGATTGATGAAGAAGAAGTTGAAGATTTGAGTTTGTACCGAATATGCAACACATTGAACGGCTGACTGCAGCCAATAAGTCATAGATGACGGCTTGTATCAGGGTCAGCGAGCCAAGCTGACTAAGAGCCTATTCCCCCTCCGTACAGCGAACCTGGAAACAGACTTTGCTAGTGTAGTCAGGCTAAAAGAATAAGTACTCAATGGGAAGGTCAGCTGGAACCTGGTGTGCCTGGCCGAATGGGGGACATACAGCAGAAGGTCAAAACTATTTTTGGAGGATTAAATTTGAAGAAGACGAAGAAGAAAACGAAAAAGAATAAAATGAAAAAGGAAAAGAAGAAGAACAATACAAGAAGCAGAGAAAAAGAAGAAGAGCAAGAAGAAGAAGAGAAGAAAAAGAGGAAGAATTAGAAGAAGAACAAAAACACAACGAAGATGAATGGTAAATAGAAGAATGACAAGTAGAAAAATGACAAGAAGCAAATCAAGAAGAAGAAGAACACGAAAAACGTAGAACAAAACAAGAAGAAGAAAAATATGAACTTAGAACAAAAAACAAGAAAAGAACAAAAAGAACATAGAACAAAAATAAGAAAAATAACAAGAAGAATATAGAACAAAAACAAGATGAACATAAAACAAGAACAAGAAGAAGAACAAGAAGAACATAGAACAAAAATAAGAAAAATAACAAGAAGAATATAGAACAAAAACAAGATGAACATAAAACAAGAACAAGAAGAAGAACAAGAAGAACATAGAACAAAAACAAGAAGAAGAGGAAGAACCATCAATATGGAACGGAGGGAAAAATCAAACAGACAAGTGTGGTGCAACGCCGAGGTAAAGATAGGACATACATTAAAGAAACCAACTGTGAGTATTACAAGACAATCTCTATTTTGGAACCCTCAAAGCAGTAGACATAGAGGCAGACCAGAACATACACTAAGAACACATCGTTAAACACAAACATTACAGGAGCATGAAAGATGAGCAGAGATGAAGAACAACCAGTACATGAGATCGCCGCGTGTATTTGTTAATGAAATATACTGAAAAGGTTTTGACTGACTAACACATCTATCTATGTGCCACTACGTCGTCTTCTTACCCTTTAGCAAAAATATAACTATGATGAAAGAATAAAACAGTTGTCAAATTCCAATCGTGTTGTGGGAGTTAGCTAAACAAGCATGTGTTTGGGCCAAACTGTCTAATATTTAAAAAAACATTGTCATAGTAATGAGCCAACCCAAAATCCCGGATACATGCTTTCAAATTGTTTGCCAGATTGTAGCGAATAGAGGAAGGATTACAAATGCTCTGAAACATGTTTGCTTTCAAAAGGACCAGCTGCTGCAAGGGTCTGAAGCAAAAATGTGAATTTTAATTATGCTGGGAAATGCCCATACACACTTTTTATAAGCATTTTCAAAGCTATACAATTAATCTATTGTGCCAAGTTATTATGCGTATTTTTGAGAACACTGGTTGTTTTGGGAAGGAGTGGGCAACCTACATTTGAGAGCCATAACCTGCCCATCAAACAATTTTGATCTTCTCTGAGGTTGGATGAAAAGTAACATACACTCCGTCAGCTGGCCTTAAACAAATTAATTAAATAATAACGTACATGCCTATTACCAGTTGAACAGAAGAGAGCAGGTCGTGGTCTTCAGACTTCGCACTGGCCACAATAGACTCAGGTACCACCTATTCAACAAATTGAAGATAGGTGGCACCGACAATTGCCCATGTGGTACCGGGAAAATGACCGCTGAGCATTTTCTGCAAAACTGCCCGACATACGAGGATCAGAGAGAGCAGATGTGGCCATCACCAGTGGCAACACTAGACAAGCTCTATGGCAGTGTCGACAGCCTCAGGAATACAGCTGTTTTTTTTTCGAAAAAAAATAATGGTTACTGTCTGACTGAGTACGAAGAAGAAGAAGAAGAAATAATAACGTCCACAAACACCAACGAAACAAGTAACGATGAATTTTCTAAACTTTGCCGACATAAGGGACAATTATTTCGTCAAATCTCTGATCGAGTAAGTTGAACATTTTATCCGAACCAATCAGCCATGTGAAGAGAATGCCAATCGGCAGACTTTGAGAATGAGAGGTTGAGATGACGAAAGTTATTTCTCGTCCATCGGTCTATCACATTTAAAGGATGAGGTAGGTGTGTCTTTGATATCAGTATGGTTTGGGGAAGGGATCAAGTTATTTACAAAATGACAATATCTAGAAAAACTGGATACATAATTTTGTACGAGGCGTGTTCATATGAAACCGGATCTAACTGTATCAAGTGAGCATACGTACGATGCGCTTGATGGCGTCACTTGTGATGTAAACAGCACATAACAGCCGTCAAGTTTGCAAAATTTCATTATCCTCCAACTCATAATTTTCTCAGCAGACCGATGACAACTTTGCTGGTGTGATACGGAATCCGTTCAGAGTTTATCAGTGATCGGGGATTTTGTTTCTCAGCTGAAGGATGTCGACCAGTTGACATTCATCGCATAATACAGGCAGTTTATGGGGACAAAAGTGTGTCAATCATAAGCTTCGGCGACGTTCCATCCGAAGTGCTGCATCAATTTTGACGGTGTCGTCTCGCAACAATATGCACCTGATTTGGTCTCGGAAGATCTTTCGTTATCTGACATCCTTCTTTAAACATCGTTGTCCAGTTCTTCACTGTTGGCTTGACGATCTGTTGAGGAGACTATGAATTGGAGGATAATGATATTTTGCAAACTTTACTGTTGGTATGTACTGTTTACATCAGAAGTGACGTCATCGTTCGCATCGTACGTATGTTCACTTCGTGCAGTTAGGTCCGGTTTCATTTGAACACACCTCGTACTTTCAAGGAAAGAACTTAAGATTATTACTTCACTAGTCACGAGACCAGAAAAGATAGTGACTGTGCCGGCAAACTCACTTGCTTAAAAACAATTACCTGAAACCTCACTACACATCAGTTATACGCAAATCAGACGTGAATCTGAAGATAGTGTGGGCACATAGCCTACTGTAGATACATGCCTTCTTACTCACTGAGCACTCCCTATGAAACGTCACATTTAAAGGGGATAAAATAACGGAACTTTCATTTGTTAATTATCAGTGCAACTAAAATAGCGTGTTCGTGAAACAAAGGTGGAAATGCAGTTGGTTTAAGGGCAGGATTATGTGAAAGGATCACTCTCAACAGAGATTTGTTTTTGTTTTTTTTGTACTGGGAATTTGCGTTGTTTCTTTGTGTGGATCATAAATTGATTATAAACCTTGGCACAATATGATTTCCGTTATTTAGTCGGCTTTGAAATGTGACGTTTCAACGGAATTTTCCCAGAGTCAGCCATTCAATCTAAAGTAGCCCATGTTTGGGCCTAAGCTGGCAAGGAATTAGGGGCTTAATATTATTGTTTATATATGCGATGTGTTTAATTTGTCATAGATACGTTTCTTTGTTTTAAAAAGTCCAGCCTGAAACGCAAGTTCCAACCAACAAACTAAAGCAGCTGTTTATTCGCGGGACAAGGAAGACAGGAAAACAATTACTCCTTTAAATAACATTTCTAGAGGGTTAGCAGAATGTAATATTCTTAACTGCAAAAAAAGTTCAAAGAATGCTGTTCGTATGAGTTATTTGATTAATTAAATGTAGTTTTCTTCTTGCATGTGTGCAGAGGATGATAGATTTGGAAATGAAAGAGGGAGAAGAGAGAAAGCGTGTTCTGTCTGGAAAGATCCGAAGAACACGAAATCAACTTCTGACTGAGACTGAGTAAATATACGCTTGGCTGGCTGCTTGGATGGAGAACGAAGCACTTATGGGAATGCCCCAAGAATTCTTATTCTTCGATCAACGAATGGTTATGCTTCTAGTCTCATGCGGTTCACGAAGGAACCTTTGCGTTTCAGGTCTTCTCCGGTCGTATCCCCGCTTTTTGAATATGTCCCTACCCTGGGCCAGTCTCCCTCTCTTTTACAAGGAGGTCACAACTTCTTGTTCTTATTTTTTTTTCTATTTACTGATGATATGCTCCTAACCTAGTTATGTTCACGAAGGAGACTGCATTTCAGGGCTTCGGCAGTCTCCCACAGCGTTTCGAGCATGGTCGCTCCACCGGGCCAGACTGATTCTTTTTCATCTGCATAAGTGGGGCAGTCCTGCAGGATGTGGCCCGGTGTTTGCTTGAGTGCTCCGCACCTGCATGTGCCGGTTTCTCTAAGACCCCATTCTGTGAAGGTGTGCCTTGAGTCTACAATGTCATGTTCTGTGTCTGAACATAGTTGTCTGCTCATCTCGGCTAAGTTTGTCTTTACTGTCATTTTCTGACTTGTATTCTTTGTTCCGTCCTCATGGAGTGATTGATGAGTGTCTGTGCTTCTTTAATGCTCTGTGGTTGGCTTTCTGCGTGTCGCCAGTTGCAGCTTTTGTGAGCTCATCTGCGTTCTAGTTTCCAAGAATCACACATTGCGACGAAATCCATTGTAGAACAAAATCTGTTTTGTTTTTGAGTACAGAAACCCGCTGTTATATTTTATTTAGTGTCAGATTTCTTCTTGTTTGCCGTTCAAGATGACTGAATATGTTCCAGGAGTTTGTTAGAATGACCGTTTTTCTGTAGTTGTGTTTCGGCTAATAAGAATCCCGAGTTGCTGTAAGTACAACTGTTACTTGCGCTCTGGCCCTGGTACAGGTTTCTCCTGCTATTATGAAATGGTTTTCTGTGTCGCACTTGGAGTGTGCAATGTAGATTCCACTGCCTCACCTTTCTGTCTGCATTTTCTATAGCCGATCCATCTGTGTACGCACGTGTCTAGAAGTTGCTAGAGTATTGTTTCTAGAGCTCCTGTAGATGGTTTATGAAACAGTTTACATTAGCTCTAAATCATTTTCGGGTGGAGAATTAGGGAAGACCACAAGAGTGTTTCATAGAAGCTGTTACAATGCTTTGGCTGATAAAAACAAGGTATTTCAGCAAGTTGGCTTATCACGCAGAACCGTTAGAAGATACATAGATAAAATGGTGGAAGATTTAAAGAAAAGCTTAAACTAGCTTGTTTAGATGTCTTTGTATTCTCCGTCGCCTTAGTAGAGCCAGCTTAAGTGACAGAGGCGGCTCGGTTGGGTATCTTTATTATGTGTATTGACAGATTCTTCAATATCACGGAGGATATGTAAGAATTACAGCACTCAATGACACAGATTCTGACAAGAACATTTTCAAGGCGCTGAAGTTCGCCTTTAGAGAGTTTTGATGAGTTGGGACCAATTTTGTTTAGCGACAGAAGGTGGATCCCTAGCAAAGATCGACCAAAACACAGATCTGTTTGGAAAAATTAAATCCTGCCTATCAGGTTTGAATACGTCATCCTGGTGTCAAAGTCTTAAACGATTATTCATCAAGAAAATGTGTGGGCCAATATTGTAACGTTCCATGACGTCATGGTATCGTGCATGAACATACAAGAATCAAGAGCACACAGTCGTCTGCACTTTCAAGAATTCCTTCAGGACATTGATACAGAGTACAGAAATGTGCATTACTACTGCGATGTTCAATGGATAAGTTGAGGGGGAATGCTGAAGCTATTTTGTGACCTAAGGAGTGGAATAGAGCTTTACACGGACATGGCAGCCAGGTCAAAGATTTATCTGTGTATCTGCCAGAATCTTAGTTGACATGACTCAGCATCTGAAAGACCTAAAGATGCAGACACAAGCCAAGCTGGTACACGAACGTTACAGCCACGTCAAGGCTTTTCTAAATAAACTGAGACTTTGGGAAAATAACCTGCGTAAATGAAATGCTGAAATATTTGTAAGACTTGGATAGCAGAGGATATCTTTTGTTAATTTCACAAGCTTTGCTGACGCCGTTTAAAATATTTGGCATGTCAATAAATAAGGTTAAATATAAACACACACACACATTTTTCAGAGATTTAGAAGAAATGCCTGGATTTGATATTAGAGGACGAAGTATCAATAATTGCAGATATATCGATAATACAGTGTTAATGGCAGAGTATCCAGAATATCTGCAACACCTAATGGATACAGCAAGAGCTAGCTATTTTGGCTTGAGATGAACATAAAAACGATCAGCAAAGGAAAGAAAATCCACAAGTGAATATCCATATAAATGGAGAATGTCTGGAACAAGTGTCAAGCTACTTATACCTTGGCCAGCTAATAACGAAGGATGATACATGCGAAATAGAGATCATTAAGAAAATTGAAATGGCGAAGAATACATTTAACAGCAGGGACATATAGTTCTGTCCATGTATATGCCTTACAAACTTAAAATGAGAATCATTAAATGCTAAATGCATTCAGTTTTATTGTATGGAGTGGAAATGTGGACCATGACAAAGAAACCAGAAAAGAGGATTGAATCCTTTAGAATGTTGGTTTTCAGATGACAGGCGAGGTTCTTGAAAATAGAGGAAAACAGATCGCAAGTTTCTGAAATAACTAAACGTGAAGAAGCCGCTTCTGAAGGAAATAAAAAGCAGAAAAACTAAATATTTTGGTTATGTCAAGAAACATGCATGGAGGAGTGTTGGGGGGGGGGGTGGGGGGGGGGGTAAGGGGGTGGGGGGGGGGCTGGAGAACAAAAGATCTGCAGAGATACAGATGGACAAACGACATCAAGATGTGTCCGGGACACAGTCTTACTGAGTGTAACATCATGGCACGTGACAGACACAGTTGGAGACTCATTACTGTTAACCTCCTCTGCAAAGAGTGCCAATGATAATAATGATGATGCTAAAACATAACCTTTTAATGTCGACCTCTCTGCTGCCGAAGACGGATGTGTCGTACCGAAAGGTGCAAATATCGCAGCCAAGCTGTAAACTAGCGACACAACGCATTCCGTTCTCCGGACTACATCCTGCTACTTGCGAAGACCTGTACAGGACCTGGTAGCGGGAGATTGAGAACGAACGCAGAAGAAGAAGAAGAAGACTGCCGACCTCGATGCTGCTTCGGCGGTCCATAAAAATGAAATCAACTTACATAATCAAGTAAAGAATAGATCGTGTAGACTAGTCGACAGTGAACTGGCTTGCTAATACTGAGATTACAGCGTACCAGGGTTCGAGTTCCCGGCCGGACAGAAACAAATCCAGGTCTGGTTCCTTCTTGATACGACTGCTACTACAGTCGACCCAGTTGTAAAATGTTACCTGACGTATGAGCTGGGAAAGGTATAAATACCAAGGAAGGGAACTGGCCTCCTAACTTCACATAGGCTATGGCTTAGTACATAAAGAATATCTTCTTCCCCGACGGCAATTGCTGCCAAGGGACTAACCATTACTGATCTTTACTCCCTAGAAGACACTGCAGTTGAGGATGAAGTGTTAGATTCTTTTTTTGTACTAAGCCAATCTTTGTGAAGTGGTGTGACCAGTTCCTTTCCTTGCTGCGTTTTTCCTTCCCTTTCCGTCAGCCAGGTACCCATTTACAACTGGGCTGACTGGTGCTTCGGGTAGCAATGCTGAGACCCGTGCATTGCCATTACAAACGATTGTTCTACCATAGTGCATATCAGTCAATCAAGATAAGGATATTTTAAAATAAAAATGGAGCAACACGATGATGCACAGCTTCTGTACATCTTATTCGTTTAAAAAATATCCAATAATCGCATCAAATGCCCAAAAATGTATCTGTTTAATAGAACAATGTTTTTTTCTAAAATGTAGTGAACTAAATCAGGAACCTCTGAAAAACACACAACGCATTGAAGTTAGCCAAACACCAATATATTTGAAGAGGTTGTGCATAACGCTCAAGCAAAACCCTCTCATTTAATCTGGAAAAAACTGAGGTAATTAAAATATAGTATATATAGTATAGCAAATCAAAACGGCAAATTAAACAGGTGAAAATGTGACATACTTATGGAGCACGTTATCAGCTGACGGAAGAATTACGGCAGAAATCCAACAAAGATGCAATAAGACAAATCAGATCATTAAACAAGTAACTCCAATACTGAATTGCTTGCACGGGAAAATAACTACAAAAAGAGCTTTATACAGCACGATTTTTGTCCCGACATTATGCTGCCAACGTCAAAACTGGACACTAACATCAAATTAAAAACGCTACACCGTAACAACAGAAACGAAATGCCTGCGAACAAAATTGTGAGCGGCAATGAGAGACATGAACGATGACATAAGGAGACTACTGGAAACAACACCAGTATTAGACTATATTAAAAGACAGCAATTAAAATGGGTTAGCCACGCAACAAGACTACCACCACACAGCACCCCCCCCCCCCCCCCGCCCCCCCCCCCCCCCCCCCCCAAACAAGCAATGCTATTTAGATACCACGGATTCAAAGCCAAAGGCAGACCACGAAAAAGAAAGCTTACATAAATATACGAGGCAGTAAATGCTAATATGCATGCGGCACACATACGGGCTTGTTCTAAAGATCTCTTCATAACCTAACGCTGAAGGACATAACAGGACAGGGAAAATGAAGAAAAAAAAGAAAGAACGAAACAAAGAAGATTTAAACTGTAAACTGGGATCAATATGCTGCAGCTGTAGCGGTCAGCCACTCAAAGTGACTGCTAGCGTCAGGGTCAGCGACACAGAAAAGACCATTCCCCGCCTCCACTTGGTGATGCTGAGTGACAGGCTGCAACAGGACAGACTGGTTAAGGAGAAGGGTTCGAAGAGGGAAGATTAATATTGTGTCCGAAAATGCCGTTGTGAAGTCGGGTTTGTCAGACCGAAAGGTGCCAATATTTCAGTCAAGCTGTAATTTAGGACACAACGTATTCCGTTCTCCGGACTACATCCTGTTGCTTACATAGCTCTTTTCAAGGTTTGACAGCGGAAGTTTGAGAACGAACTTCTTCTTCTTCTTCTTCGTACGCAGTCAGACAGTAACCATTATTTTTTCGAAAAAAGCGGCGGTCATCCTGAGGCTGTAGCCACATCTGCTCTCTCTGATCCTCGTATGTCGGGCAGTTCTGCAGCAGATGTTCAGCGGTCATTTTACCAGTACCGCACGGGCATTCGTCGGTACCACCTATCTTCAATTTGTTGAATAGGTGGTACCTCAGTCTATTGTGGGCAGTGCGAGGTCTGAAGACAACGACCTGCTCTCTTCGGTTCAACTGGTAATAGGCATCGTTTTTGGTGTAACCAGTATGTTCGGTTTCCCATTTGGTCATGTATCTGGCTTTGATAAGCCGTTTTGACTCTTCGTACGTCATACTAGTATCTGTTTGTGGTAGTCTTGCACCTTCTTTTGCCAGTCTGTCTGCCTCCTCGTTGCCTTGGATGTTGCAGTGTGATGGGACCCACTGTACCACTACCATTTTTGGTGCGGACTGCTGGCACAGTTTGCAGAGTGCTGCTCTTAAGTCATTAAGCTCAGTGTTTTTCTGGCTTTTTAGCGCTGTGACTACGGCGAGAGAATCTGTAAGCAGGACTATATGGCTTTCATTTTCATTGTGTGTCACCATTTCTTCCACTGCCGCCCTCAGTGCCTCTGCCTCCGCTCTGAAATTGCTTGTGTACTTACCAGTAGCGAATGACAGTGTTATTTGTCTGCCATTTGGTAGGTTCAGGAATGCTCCTGCCCCTCCGTTCTGTGTAGTGTTTGTTACAGAACCGTCGGTGTATGCATAGGTCCAGTCCATGCTTGGGTAGCTTTTCGATATGAAGCTTAGGGTAGTATCTCTCCTTTCTTTTTCAGTCTGGCAGTTTTTGTTTCCAATACCTGGTATATTTTCTACCACCTCTGGAAATATATCCTACCTCCAGGTAGGTTTTCGTACAGTAGTGATGGGTTTTGGTGTTGTTAGTGCGTTTATGGGATCTTCGTGCATCTTTGCTTTTGAGAACGAACGACCGCAAAGAATAAGAAATATGTAAGCTGATCTTGTATAATGTATTTATTATTTCTCTCTTTGTCTCTCTCTCACACCAAACTCGAATCTCTCATTCTCACTCTTCCCCTCACCAGCTCTCTTTTACTCTATGCCTATAAATTAATGGTCCTTCCCTTCTTCTACTAGTCATCAATAATATGATTTCGACATTACTCGTGTGCATAAAAATGAAGTAATTTATAAAAGGGCTGGAGTAAGTGAGAGTATCTGGAACTCGGACATTCTCGTAGTTCTCAGGTTTCGTCCAAAGTACCAGGGTAAGTCAGTAAGTAGGTCACACATTGATATGAGATAGCGGGAAAACGTTGATTGTAGTCTCTAAAGGTGTCATTTATTTTGCGTCTACATCCAACTTTGTGATTACAGTAGGCAATAAACGCTAGGTCTCGCATGTACGTGCGCTGCACAGATACAGAGTAGCGTCTGTGTTCAGAGAATGGGCAGTCAATGAACAGGTGTTGTTAGGGATTTTGTTTTGGGCAGAAGGACGTTCTGTAAAGTATATTAATACAATAAATTCTTCCTGGTGACAATGAGAGTAAGTGGTCCTTATCTTGGTCAATGCATTTTCTCAACGACGCTAAACAATTGCTGATGAAGTCCGACCTGGTCGTCCTATTCAGATTGCGACGCAGCCATCTGTGTGACGGGTAAGGAAGATGATTTGAAGTGCCAGGCAAGTAACGATAAACAGTGTAGCAACTACAATATGGTGTTCGTATGGTTTAGCCTGCACCATAATACATGATCTCATCTTGACGTGAGATCATTTCTGGAATGACAAAGTAGGTGAACATGAGGTGCAAATGTGGCTGAGAAAGCAGACCAGAGACTTTAATGCCGCAGGTTTTGGTGCTCTGATAAAGCAATATAATATGTATATCAATGTTGGTGGACATTATGTTCGGAAATATAAGTGTAATAACAAATGGTTTCCAATTTTGTATCTCATTTAGTAATTTATTAATATCCAGTTGTGACATATTGACTGGCTAGCCCTTGAATATATCAGGTGCTCAGGGTGGTTTAAAATGTATCATATATCATAAATTAGTCATACAGTATTTTGTATACACGTGTGTACAAAAATAACCCAACAACCATTACCGCATTTATTCACATTGCTGCAGACTGATATACAAATTTACAGGATTGCGGAATAAATGGCACAAACCCATGCAGTCGCTATACCGTATACAGAGCAGATTATAATTTCACAACGCTGAAATAAAATCCATGCCTTAACATGGTTTGAACCTGTATCCCATCCCTCCGAATTCAGTATATCCACCACCGTCCGCTCTTTTGTAAACAAATTTAAATTTAGTTTTGAAAGCCATATTCACAGCCAATACGATAAAATCTCTAACTTCAGATTTGTAAAAAATAACCCACAAAAAACTGCACACTTAGAGCGGATGTTCATGATGTTGCCTATTTGTTTAACACTTTTAATTGGCTGACTTTGATGGCGAAGTGTTCTAAAATTGCATGGAAGCATTAATACGTGTTGATTCAGAGAGGCTAAGAGCAGAACTCACTTTTTGATAATCCAAATAATAAGACACTTGAGACGGTGCCGTGATGTATCCTTTATGTTTGTTCCATCCCATTTGCTGGACTTTCTCAATTGGTTCGACAATCTAAAAATGTGTTCTAGATATGTTTGCTGAATTTCACGATTTTGCTTTTTGTCACGCGCAAACTACGAAGCGTGTTCAAATGAAACCGGACCTAACTGCACCAAGTGCGCATACGTTCGATGCGCATGACGGCGTTACGTCATATGTAAACAACACATTACAACCGTCAAGTTTGCAAAATAAATATCATTATCCTCCGACTCATAGTTTTCTCAGCAGACCGTTGAAGACTTTGTGGATGTGATACGCAATCCGTCCAAGGTTGATCAGCGAGCGGCGGTTCGGTTTCTAACACCTGAAGGATGTCGACCAGTTGACATTCATCGCAGAATGCAGGCAGTGTATGGTGATAAATGTGTGTCGAAGACAACAGTGAAGAACTACACAACGATGTTTACAGAAGGACGTTAGTTAACGAAAGATCTTCTGAGATCAGGCCAGCCACTTAATGTTGCGTTAGAAGATGCCATGACGAAAATTGATGCATAAATTCGGGTGGACTGTCGGCGAAGCTTACGTTCGACACACTTATGTCACCACACAATGCCTGCCTTCTGCGATGAATGTCAACTGGTCGACATCCTTCAGCTGTTAGAAACCGAATCACCGCTCGCTGATCAAATCTAGACGGATTCCGTATCAGACCCGTCATGTTTTCAACGGTCTGCTGAGGAAACTATGAGTCGGAGGATAATGAAATTTTGCAAACTTGACCGTTAGTCAGATCAGGTCCGGTCATCCCGTAACCGGTGAGGTCGTTGGGGCACATATGAAGACATCCTCCCAACCCCACGCCACCCCTCTCTGTCAGATGCCGCTGCCTGTGACTCTTCTGGTCGGAGACTGGTCCATTCTGTTATGTTGTCCTCCCATCTCTTATTGGGCCGGCCTCTTCGTCGTCTGCCCTGCACCTTTCCGTGAAGGATTGTGTTTGCAAGACCATTTGATCTCGATATGTGACCGTACCAAGTAAGTTTCCTTCTTTTGACAGTTTCCAAGAGGTCTTCGAAAGGCCCTATTGCTGTTGTAATTATATCTCGTATTTCCTCATTTGTAACTCGATCTTTGTACGTGACGTTTACAATTCTTCGGAAACATCTCATCTCCAAAGTCTGTTTCCTTCGTTGAAGGTCAGCAGTAACTGTCCATGTCTCACACGCATAGAGGAATATTGAAAGGACCAGTGTACGCATTCATCTGATTTTCGTGCGTAGTGCTAACCGTTTATCTTGCCAGATTTTGTTAAGCCGTACAAGCGCCGCTATTGTCTGTGCTATTCTGGCTAACACCTCACATTTTGATCCTTCATCACTGACAATCGACCAAAGATATTTAAAACGGTCAACCACTTCGAGTTCCTGACCGTTAGCTTTTATCCTCCTGTTGAAGCCCCTGGAGTTGTTGGTCATTAATTGTGTCTTTCCAGCGCTTATCTCCATACCATAGTCAAGAGCTGTTTCATCGAGCCTTCTGACCCATTCCTAGGGTTCTGCTTCTGAACCCGCCAACCCATCGATATCATCTGCAAAACGAAGGTTGGTAATCGTTCGGCCCCCTTATCTTGACAGTACCAACGTGACCTCCAAGTGCCTCACTCATAATTCCTTCAAGGAATATATTGAAAAGAGTTGGAGAGAGTGTACACCCCTGTCTCATACGAACTGATGTGCGAAACCAGTCCCCTCGCCTTTCATTCACAAGAACTGCTCTAGACGCCTTGTCACACAGGTGTTCAAGGACTGTTATAATAGTTCCGTTGATATTATACAACCTCATGGTTGCCCAAAGAGCTTTATGCCATACCCTATCAAACGCCTTCTTAAAATCCACAAACACATGATACAGTGTTTGCTGCTGTTCTAGATATTTCTCGCTTAGCAGATGTAAATTAAATATCTGTTCTGTAGTGCTTCTTCCCTGTCTCGACCCTGCTTGCTCCTTGGCAATAATGTTCTCTGCTTGGGGTTTCAATCGGTCGAGGATTAATCTAAGCATGATCTTGCTAGGGTGGCTGATGAGGCTTATTGTTCTGTAATTTTGGCACAGCTTTAGGTTTCCAGACTTATGTAACGGTATAACTACTGATTTCGTCCATAAGTCCGTCCAGTTTCCTGTCGCCCATATTTTGTTGCAGATGTGTGTCAGGCCTTCCACCACTACCTCTCCACCTGCTTGTAAGAGCTCTGCTGGTATATTGTCCACGCCGGCCGCCTTCCCTCTTCTCAATGTCTTTACCGCTGCAATTATCTCTTCCTTCGTTATCAGTTGGTTATCCTCTATATTTGTTGGTGTTGGGGGGATTGTTTTCTCAGGTTTGTTTCGTCCTTCATAGTTATATAGCTCGGAACAGTACTCTGTCTATCGTGCCAGTACGTCATTTTCCTCAATAAGGTACATAGTCTCTTAACGCAGCTCTCATAGATACTGCAACAGAGATCCTGGGATGCCACCAAACAAAAAAGAAGCCATGGGTGACCGAAGACATTCTAGACCTTTGTGATAAAAGAAGTTCACTGAAAAAACACAATCACCCACCGGAGGAGGTCGGCAGTTATAAAGAGGTCAAGAAAGCATACAACAAAATATGAGAGAGGCGAAAGAAGCGTGGATATGTGAGCAATGCATAAACATCGAAGACCGTTAGTATGTGCTATTTAAAAAAGAAGTGACACCATAATGTGCAGCGTACGTCTGTTCACTTGATGCAGTTAGGTCGGGTATCATTTGAACACGCTTCGTATTTGCATTGGAAATTCGAGATACTTACTAGTGCCTAGTCAGCCATAATGGCAATAAAATCCCACAAGAAGATTGAACTGAACGAATTGAGGGCAGTCTTGGTGAACATGTCTCAAAGGTTAAGTGGTTGCCAACACACTTCAATTAATGGAAATGAGGAGACTGGCGTCTTAGCCAAAGAGGGACCGAGACTAATACAGGAAGAATACCTTGTCAACTATGAGTAAGGAAATTTCACATAAAATAGGCAATACAAGGTAAAGTGGCAGGAAGAATACCCCAAATACCACACAGATGACGGATATTAACAACTGTCCAGGATAAACCATGTCGTCACAGAGCTGACCACAACATAATTAGACAGTACAAACGCACCAAATACAGGATATGTACAACCATCCCATGTTACTGTGGCCTGGCAAACATGCCAACAGCACTTGTACTTCATGACTTCCCCAGCAACACCCCATGTCCGAGGAGTAAGATGTGGTCTTCGAGGAGGAAATATACTGTGGCACTGAGACACAGATAATGACATAATAATTTATAGAAGAATACCGAGTCACAGTGCAATGATCGTAGTAGATGAAACCAACTGTATATATACATTATTTATGTATGAGGGCCGTCTAGTAAGTATCCGGACTGATGTAATTTTCTAACAACCATGAGGGATGAATTCAATTTATCTGTACTATTTATTTTACATAGTCACCTTCCGCTGCTACGCATTTGGTTTCGAGCTTCTGAAATTCAGCAGCGATGAGATCTGTTGACTGGTCCAAGAGCCATTGGAGAACTTTCTGACGCATTTCGTCATCAGTGTGTAGCTGTTGTCCCCCGACATGCTCTTTTTTAGAGCGGCAAACAGATGAAAACCACGCGGAGCACAGTCGAGATTGTAAGACTAATGTAATTGGTCAATAAGTAGCAGTTTTAGCGGCCGTTGGGGTTTTGCGTTGTTATGTAGGGTCAATAAGTTACAGTTTTAGCGGCCGTTGGGGTTTCGCCTTGTTATGTAGGGTCAATAAGTAGCAGTTTTAGCGGCCGTTGGGGTTTCGCGTTGTTATGTAGGGTCAATAAGTAGCAGTTTTAGCGGCCGTTGGGGTTTCGCGTTGTTATGTAGGGTCAATAAGTAGCAGTTTTAGCGGCCGTTGGGGTTTCGCGTTGTTATGTAGGGTCAATAAGTAGCGGTTTTAGCGGCCGTTGGGGTTTCGCGTTGTTATGTAGGGTCAATAAGTAGCAGTTTTAGCGGCCGTTGGGGTTTCGCGTTGTTATGTAGGGTCAATAAGTAGCAGTTTTAGCGGCCGTTGGGGTTTCGCGTTGTTATGTGGGAGGAGAACATCTTTTTTCGTCAAATTTCAGTTGTTTCGGCACCTATCGACAGGAAACTTTATGAACTTTTGAATGATCACTGATGCTATTGTCCACATAACATTTGCCTAAACCAGTGGCCATTGCGAATTTGCGTTCAGTAACTCTCTGATATTTCAAAATAGCATTTTCGATACAGTGTAATGATACTTTTCGGTCGACCTTCACAGCGATCATCCCCAAAGTACCCACTGCATTTACGAAACAGTTTATATCATTCACACACAGATGAACATGCTTTAGTCTGTTCTGCAGTCGACGATTATTTTCAACGAGTTTTGAACCTTCTGCCCCAGACATTTTATCACAGTATGATGTTTCTTCGCTAATTTCAGCTGGTCCGACGCTTTATTTAAAAAAAAAAACAAAGCACGGGACAACAGCAGCGGCTTGCTTATTTCACCACCAGGGGTCAAACAAATACTGTTCACTTTGGAATAGTTTATAATTTTCCATTTCGGGTTACCCTTACAAAATCCGAATATTTATAAAACGCCCTTTGTGACTAAACAATACGTCACACTTTAATGCATCTTGAATTGAAAATCAACATAGTGTTGATGCACGTCTAAACATTCCACATGAGTGACCCTAAGAAAGGCGAAATTATCCTAAAGTAAGCACTGCTCTCGAGGATAAAAAGAGTTATGTTCTATTCTACTGAAGATCAACATCATTGCATTAAAGACATGATCATTGGAGCTCAGTATCCTCGGAAAATGTATGTGTGTGTATTGATAAATTGTTTCGTTTTCATAGTGATGGTCTCTCTGATGGACCCTCGTTTGATTACAAAATTGTGTGATCTGTGTTCATGGATTGCACTGTCTTCGTCCACGAGATATATTTTAAAATATCAACACTTTCCGTATCCAATGTTCTCTAGTACAGTGTTTTCCAACCATCGAAGCGCGGACCTCTACGGGCCAGCAGAAATTTCCGGCCGGTCCACGAAAACGTTAATGCGACTTAACCCATTAACAGTGGAGTTCGGCGTCAGGTGGGCTGAGTTCTTTTAAATTCTTGGACGTGTATTCGTCTACCGATTTTGTATTAGAAGACTTTTTCAAGCATGTAAGTGATTAAAACCAAACATTTTCAGTCGAACGTCCGACCCTACCAGTCGCTTAGACAGACTGGGTCTACCATCAGATAAGTAGACCATTTTTCCCTTACATGTTGATTTGCTAGTTCAGTATTCTTGTTATGTGTTGTCCCTGACGAAGGCCCATTAGTCGTAACGTAGGTTTTGTTTGTGTTCTCGTCTCGGTATCTGACCATACCCATTTTAAAAGTTTGATTAAACTTAGCTTTAATAAACGTTACATTCCCCCCCCCCCCCCCATTAAAACCAAACTGAAAACTGAGTTCATGTCAATGCAGCACTTCATCTCTGAGAAACAACGATGCAGCCACGGTTATTAAATATTCTAGCAACGAAGCAGTAACAGATTGCCAACTAACTTTGCTTGAACGAAAGGTTGAAAATAACATACTTCGGCCACTTCAAACGCCACAATGACGTAGACAGAACGATACTGGAGGGTATGGTGCCTGGTAAATGAGGCAGATGCAGCTCGAGGAGAAGATAGACAAAGGACATTACAGAAGATGTAGGATTGACGGTGACAGAAGCGGGAGAGCTGGCCAGGGATTGCGTGTCTTACAGATCGGCTGTGATGAGAGCGACTTTCCGTAAAGGACATGCTACAAGATGATAATTATTGCTCTCTCAAAAGCATAAGACTTTCAAGTATTACAATTCTCACTTACTGTTCGGTTTCTGGTTATTTGAAATACAATGCATTTTCATGTTCTAATATTAGTATTAAAAACGAATACACTCAATATTGTATAAATAGTGTTTTTTTTTAAAATTCTGTGTGAGCGATTCGCGAAATTTGTTTCCTATTTTCCCCCGTTTCGCAGATGGGGGAATGAAACGCTAGTCCGGTGAGGCACTGACCAGGACGTTACGGCAGGGTCAGGCACAATACACTGACCAAGACCAAAATCTCTCTCTCCCATGTAGCGTTTCCTGGAAACTGACTGCTTTTGAAGTCAGCTTCGCTGACAAGATGTGGATCGATGTGGTCCCCGCAGTAGTTAGCGCCATCGCAGCTTAGCTAACGAGATGCGGGATCGATGTGATCCCCATAGTAGTTAGCAACACGCAGATGAAGCCAAGCATAGCACAACCGCCTGGATGACCGTGGCCCACCTTCGTCAGCATAATCAGGATGTGAGGAAAGCTACTGCAGCCCGCCACTTAACGTCCTTTTCAGGGCGCACAAAAGTATAAACTTACTCATTGTGGGCATTAAACAACAATAACAACCGGTCCGCAGGTGTAAACAAGTTGGGAAGCACTGATGTAGTACAAGTATCTTTGATGCATTGGTGTCAACTTGTCCAATGCCGTAAACTGCAGATTCACCATGGCGACGATATCTGTTAAGTGTTAGGTGACCAGTTTCATTCATTGATTTCCGTAGAACCTTCATCTTCAGCAGAATCATCAACATCATTGATATCATCAACAAGTACCATGCCGGTTTTTGATCACAGCCCTCCATTTTCTCTTATCTCTGTTGTTGTTTACCAGTTCAGTGGTTGATCGCCTCTCATAGCATGTCTTCAAGTTGTCAAATATGTTCTGTATTTACCCACCTCTGTCTATCTTGTCTGCAATTCTGCCCGTTGTCACCGTTTGTCCAGACCAGTCTCCTCTTATGAAATACCTGAAAACGGCTGACAGCCTTGTCCTGATGTTTGCCATAGGATGTCTTACTGAGTGTTCTTCCTCAAGAACAACGCTATTAAATGTCTTTGCCGTCCATGGAACGTCCAACATTATTTTGTAAAACCACATTTCCGTTGCCTCCAATGAACTCTGAATATGTGTCGTAGTTCTGTCTCGTTCACCTTTTTACAACAATTTGGAGATATGTGATTCTTAGTGTAAAATCACCAGATGTAATAACAAATATATATCCAGCAAACAACACAACAATAAGTTATACAGTAGGAGATTAGGAAAATCAATTAAGATGTGTAGGACACACCTTCAAGAAGAAAAAGCGATATGGCTTGGCTTGGCTTGGCTTCGTTCGTTCTCCTTCTCCCGCTACCAAATCCTGAAAGGGCTTAAGTAGCAGAATGTAGTCCAGAGAACAGAATGCGTTGTGCCGTAGTTTATAGCTTGACTGCGAAAATTTCACCTTTCGGTCCAACACATCCGGCTTCAGCAAGCATTTTTTTAGTACCGGGTTAGCATTCCCTCTTCGATTCCTTCTCCTCAGCCAGCCTGCCCTGCTGCAGCCTGTTATCTAGGATCACTGCGTGGAGGTGTAGACGGGTCTTGTCAGCTCTGGTTCGCTGGCCCTGACGCTAGCAGTCAGCTATGGGTCGCTAACCACTGCAGCTTATGCGCTGCTCAGCATCTTGATCCAAAATAGCAGGCAAACAGGCACTGGATTGAAACGCACTGGAGAAGAGGGAGGAGGTAAATAATACTTGAAGAAGAACAATGCAAGAGAAAAGCATGGGTACCGAAGGCTTCTTTTTTTCTTCTTTTTCTTCTTTATCTTCTCTTCTTCGATCGTTTTCAAATAATCGCGTCTGTCCATCTAATGTGGCTGTCCGTGGCAGTACGTTCTCGTCGCCATGCAAAGAATATTGTATTTGCGTTGAGCAAGACCATGTTGTCACTCTGCTTCTCTCGTGAGCCAACAGATGTGAAAACCTGCTAGACAGTTTGTTTTGTTTTGCTCAAATGAGCACATTTATGTTTGTCAACATTTTAATGCCCTGAACAAATTATTGTTTAGTCTGCATAGGCTTTATCGTGCTGTGTATATTGTCCACTGATCCTTCCTTGGTAAATAGTAGTATCAAATATGTCAGCTCCCTGTGGATAATAGGTCCTGGACAAATACTCTCCATGTATAACGGCCATACGCCATCATTTCTATGTCCCTCTTCACCCCCCACCCACCCCACCAGACACGCCCCACACGTCTGTCAAGGTCTTTTTAAGGATTGTCTCAACTTCCTCTTTTAGTGAGTGTATAGATCTTCTCCTATTTCTATTGCCCTGAGGATTCCAGAACAACGGCTGCTTTGTAATAGTATCAGCTGACTTACTTTTGCAATGTGTGTCTCATCCATCGCCAACGCCTTCTCCTTTTTCGGTGCACTAGTCCATTGATGAAAACTGTTTCCCTTTTTTAGTTGTACTTTTCTGTGTTCCCATGTCACAGAGTCAAACAATAGACGATGAATATCTATATTTTTTTGGTGGACTTAATTCACCCTCGATTTTCACATATTTCCTAATCCAATACAAGTCCCCTCTCTCCTATTGTATCATAATTTAACATATATATCAGTACCTCCGACAGTGTCTACATTACTACTAAGATATTTGAATGAATCTACCTCTTGTAGTGTCTACATTACTACTAAGATATTTGAATGAATCTACCTCTTGTAGTACCATGTCTACATTACTACCAAGATATTTGAATGAATCTACCTCTTGTAGTGTCTACATTACTACCAAGATATTTGAATGAATGTACCTCTTGTAGAGTCTACATTACTACTAAAGATATTTAAAGGAATCTACCTTTTGTAGTGTCTACATTACTACCAAGATATTTGAATGAATCTACCTCTTGAAGTGTCTACATTACTACCAAGATATTTGAATGAATCTACCTCTTGTAGTGTCTACATTACTACCAAGATATTTGAATAAATCTACCTCTTGTAGTGTCTACATTACTACCAAGATATTTGAATGAATCTACCTCTTGTAGTGTCTACATTACTACCAAGATATTTAAATGAATCTACCTCATGTAGTGTCTACATTACTACCAAGATATTTGAGTGAATCTACCTCTTGTAGTGTCTACATTACTACAACAATATTTGAATGAATCTACCTCTTGTAGTGTCTACATTACTACCAAGATTTGTGAATGAATCTGCCTCTTTTAGTACCGTGGCTACATTACTACCAAGATATTTGATTGAATCTACATCTTGTAGTACCGTGTCTACATTACTATCAAACTATTTGAATGAATCTAACTCTTGTAGTTCCGTGTCTACATTACTACAAAGATATTTGAATGAATCTACCTCTTGTAGTTCCGTGTCTACATTACTACTACGATATTTGAATGAATTTATTTCTTGTAGTTCCGTATCTACATTACTACCAAGATATTTGAATGAATCTACCTCTTTTAGTTCCTCGTCTACATTACTACCAAGATATTTGAATGAATCTACCTCTTGTAGTTCCATGTGTACATTACCACCAAGATATTTGAATGAATCTATCTCTTGTAGTTCCGTGTATATATTACTACCAAGATATTTGAATGAATCTATATCTTGTAGTACCGTGTCTACATTACTACCAAGATATTTGCATGAATCTACCTCTTGTAGTGTCTACATTACTACAAAGATATTTGAATGAATCTACCTCTTGTAGTACCGTGTCTACATTACTACGAAGATATTTAAATGAATCTACCTCTTGTGGTGTCTACATTACTATCAAGATATTTGAATGAATCTACTTTTTGTAGTGTCTACATTACTACCAAAATATGTAAATGAATCTACCTCTAGTAGTTCATTGTCTACATTACTACCAAGATATTTGAATGAATCTACATCTTGTAGTACCGTGTCTACTTTGCTACTAAGATATTTGAATGAATCTTCATCTTGTAGTACCGTGTCTACATTACTACAAACAATATTTGAATGAATCTACATCTTGTAGTACCGTGTCTACATTACTACCAAGATATTTGAATGAATCTACCTCTTGTAGTGTCTACATTACTACCAAGATATTTGAATGAATCTACCTCTTGTAGTGTCTACATTACTACCAAGATATGTGAATGAATCTACCTCTTGTAGTTCCGTGTCTACATTACTACCAAGATATTTTAATGAATCTACCTCTTGTAGTGTCTACATTACTACCAAGATATTTGAATGAATCTACATCTTGTAGTGTCTACATTACTACCAAGATATTTAAATGAATCTACCTCTTGTAGTGTCTACATCACTACCAAAATATTTGAACTAATCTGCCTCTTGTAGTACCGTGTCCCCCCCGTAAAATCTTATTGTCGTTATGTGCTTTTATTTTTACAATCTATGTTTATTCTTTCTGAATCCTAAGACCTAATTTCAATGACCATTCGGTCAGTATATTTATTTTATTTTGCATTTGGTTGTGGATGTGGACACAAGAACGAAGTCATCAGCAATGTTCAGATCATCACGTCTTTACATCAAACGTCATTGAATGTCTTCTGCGTTCGTTCTCAATCTCCCGCTACCAAGCCCTGAACGTTCTCAATCTCCCACTACCAAGCCCTGAACGTTCTCTATCTCCCGCTACCAAGCCCTGAACGTTCTCAATCTCCCACTTCCAAGCCCTGAACGTTCTCAATCTCTCGCTACCAAGCCCTGAACGTTCTCAATCTCCCGCTACCAAGCCCTGAACGTTCTCAATCTCCCGCTACCAAGCCCTGAACGTTCTCAATCTCCCGCTACCAAGCCCTGAACGTTCTCAATCTCCCGCTACCAAGCCCTGAACGTTCTCAATCTCCCGCTACCAAGCCCTGAACGTTCTCAATCTCCCGCTACCAAGCCCTGAACGTTCTCAATCTCCCACCACCAAGCCCTGAACGTTCTAAATCTCCTGCTACCAAGCCCTGAACAGTGTTTTGCAAGTAGCAGAATGTAGTCCGGATAATTAATTGTTTTGTGTCGCTAGTTTATAGCTTAACTGCGATATTTACACCATTCGCTCCGACAAACCCGTACTCGGCAGCAGTGAATTCCATTTTCATATCTAGAAGTCGTGTGCTTCATAATCCAGTAAATAACCAGCAGAAAGAGAAATGTAGATAAAAGACATTCCTGTCTCACTCATGTTTCGATCTCAAAGGACTTCATATGTTCTTCCTTTTTCTTAATTATGTTAGAAAACTTCAGGATCGTTCCATACCAGACTGGGGTTGTTCCTTAGACATTTGCCCATGTAGCTTAATGTTAGAAAGCCTTTATTTATTCATATATTGCTCATTCTTCTGTTTTGTTTCGCGTTTACGTAGTTATTCTTTGGTTAGTCTATATGTCCCTCATTTCCATGTATCTAATAGTGTGCATCAATCCACTGAATTTTAACTATGTGCAAATCGAAACTCGTGTTTATGATTGCTCTGGATACACTTTGCAATTCGATATTTTTATAGTAATGACTGATCTGTATGTTTAATAATCTTGTCTCGGCATGGTTCGTGTTTTCAGTGAGCTGAAGCGACATATCCTAATGCATGCCTATATCCGCAACGTGGAGGACTTAGCTAAAACAAGCCTTGTCCCAAATTAAGAAACACTTTACCGCCCCCGAGTTTCTTTGTTCGGTCATGTTGTACGTCTGAGGCAGAAAACCCTGGCTATACAAGACATTCCTCAGCGCCAAAAACTTCCACCGACCGGCTGGAAGCGCAAAAGAGGCTTTCCCCGCAAAGTATATCTTCAACAGATAGCAACTTTCACCTCCGCTTTGGATTAGTTCTGGAACCACGCAGCAGCAGACGGTCATGAGGCAAAAGGCCTCATACGCCTAAGCGAACATTATTCGTCAGGGCCAGCTGCCCAGAGCTGACTGATGTCGTTAGGGCCAGCTACCCAGAGCTGACTGATGTCGTTAGGGCTAGCTACCCAGAGCTGACTGGTGTCGTCAGAGCCAGCTACCCAGAGCTGACTGGTGCCGTCAGGGCCAGCTGCCCAGAGCTGACACTTTTTCACCTCCCCCTGATGATCGTGTATAGCAGGCAACAGCAGAGCAGACTGGTTAATGGGAATGGAACCACGAATGAAGGCTAACCTGGTATCCAAAAATGACTTGCTGAAGTTGGATGTGTCGGACAGAAAGGTGAAAACATCGCAGTCAAGCTGAAAATTACGACACATCGCATTCCGCTCTCTCGACTACATCCTGCTTCTTGTAAAGACCTTTTCAAGGCTTAATAATCGAAACGAACGACGAAGAAGAAGGAAGAAGTAGTTTTCGATGACGGTTATTGTAACTGTTCTTAGTGGCTTTATCTTATGTCTAAAGACATTCTGATTTCCTTTCTTTGATCTTCTTCTTCTTCTTCTGCGTACACAGTCAGACAGTAACCATTATTTTTTCGAAAAAAGCGGCGGTCATCCTGAGACTCTCGCCACTACCATACAGCTTGTCTTGCAGTTCCACTGGCAATGGCCACATCTGCTCTCTCTGGTCCTCGTATGTCGGGCAGTTCTGCAGCAGATGTTCAGTGGTCATTTTACCAGTACCGCACGGGCATTCGTCGGTACACCCTATCTTCAATTTGTTGAATAGGTGGTACCTCAGTCTGTTGTGGCCAGTGCGAAGTCTGAAGACAACGACCTGCTCTCTTCGGTTCAACTGGTAATAGGCATCGTTTTTGGTGTAACCAGTATGTTCGGTTTCCCATTTGGTCATGTATCTGGCTCTTTGATCTAAATTTGTATAATCGTCAAACTCTACTTTATTCATACCTATCATTTGTGATCTTCTGTATGTGTGTGTGTGAATTATGGGGGGGGGGGGGGGGGGGGAGGTTCTAAATGTAGTTATAGCCGGGAGTAGGGTTGAGGATGAACTCTAACCATCAACTAAATGTAGTTATAGCCGGGGTTGAGGATGAACTCTAACCATCAACTAAATGTAGTTATAGCCGGGGTTGGAGATGAACTCTAACCATCAACTAAATGTAGTTATAGCCGAGAGTAGGGTTCAGGATGAACTCTAACCATCAACTAAATGTAGTTATAGCCGGGGTTGAGGATGAACTCTAACCATCAACTAAATGTAGTTATAGCCGGGAGTAGAGTTGGGGATGTTCTCTAACCACCAATTAAATGCCCCCATGGCGTGCGTCTCAAATAGCCTCTGACAACAAAGTCCATCTTCTTGCATTCGCGCAGCAGAACTGTTTTGACTAACATGAGGAAGGGCCGAAGGCGAGTCACTGGCGCCTTAAATCCAATAGTTTCGGCCAGATGGGACCCGAAAGCCTAGAAAGGCAGCTCATCTAATAGAAGGAAAACTCTGATTTCAAACCATCTGAAGCCTTGCAGATAAAATACTGGCGTATCTTGTCGGGATTTGTCAGTATTTGTCACAGCCAGATGGCGAAATCATCATCCGGTTTTGTCTTGATCATGTAACTGTATTTAAAGTACATTAAGGATCAACTTCACTCTCTGGGCCTTCAGCTACTTTAGACACAAAAGTCAAAACGACTGGAGGTAATTCAGATCATACCGTCATTCACCGATTCGCTCGGCAACCGTTCCCGGCCACCATATATTTTAATTTAATAAAAAAAAAAAAAACATTTACGTAAAAAAAATAAAAAATATCGCCCAACGTGGGGCTCGAACCCACGACCCCGAGATTAAGAGTCTCGTGCTCTACCGACTGAGCTAGCCAGGCAGACAACTAAAGTTGTTCTTGTAGAGTCACACTGGTGGTTCTACGTGTACTACATTTGTACAACACATACATTCATATTTTAGTTTATTTTTCATTTTTACTCGTCCTCTACACTTCATTAAACATTTTCTAAGCATTGCCGTAGACTGTCTAAGACTGTTTTTCTTTACTTGGAAAGCATCTTAGTCTCTTGAGTGTTGTGTGTTTGTTGGTTCTCCTCTGAGCTAGTACTGTAGTAGTAGTATATATCAATAAATCAATGCTCTTCTGTCTTCATGTGTTCCAAAGTCTAAGTGGTATCCATCAGTTCTTCCTACTTTAGGAATAATGGTTCGGTAGCTATCATTTCACTCAGCTTTCGCTGAGGCTTTGCATACCGGTATCACGGTTTCTTCTTTCCACAATTACCACACTGTCCAATCTTCTCATTATCTATACTCTTTATAATTATGATTTCTTCGAGTTCTTTTACATGATTTTAACTTCCTATCCTTAACGCATCTCTTTATAATAAAGCTTAGTCTTCTGCTGTAGTTGGTGTTTGTTCCTTTGATTGCATCTTTTTTCATATCTCCTTTTCTTGTTGCTGTTATGTTTGCTTTACTAACCGTGCAATATTTTTCTATGAAAACATTTGTTGCATCCTTTTTGTTTCCCAAATAAATTTGGTTTTTATACCGGCGTATCTTTGTTTTGTAGTTTCGTTGGTCATTGCCTGACACTTTTTAAAAATCTAGTTCTTTTTTCGTGTTCTTTTCATATGTTTCGTGTTGTCTGATTCAGTGCATTTCTCTAATTTACCATGAATTTATTTAGTTAGATATCACTTTCTATACGGAAACTACTTCCTTGGGATTCGTCTATTTCTATAAACTCTTTTGAAATCGAGAGAGAACTCTTCTTCTGAAGATCGTCTGACCTGTGTGTCATGGTTATACTTAGCTCGTCTGTGAATCGATTACTTTGCAACTTTGCTCTCAAATATGTCTACAATCTCCTCAAAATTGTTTTTTCGTATTCACACATCCTTTCATTAATTCTGAGTTGTTCTGCATAATTTATTTTTCCTATTTGGCTTTCTATAGCTTCATCGTGGCCAAGGCTTCTGCTGTGATGGTATATAATCCAGATTATAGGTACATACAGATGCACACATTCATCCAAACACTGTTTCATGCGTCTTACTATCGCCCAGGTTGACTACGGTCTAGGGTGGAATAGGCGCGCCTCCGTCAGTAAAAACTAGTGAGGCAAACACGTAAAATAAAAAAAAAATAAAACAATTTGATAAGTGTACGGTCACTTCCATCCAGCTGTTCTGAGACTGTTTTGTGTAATGTTAAATTTAAAAGTCATCAACTTCTTTTTCTCTTGTGTCAGTTTCTGTACATGCGTACCTTTCTGAATGACTATTAATGTCTTAAACTATATTAGTGTAGCTTTATGGTACTTCAAATGTAGCGCTCAATTTATAGTAAATACTTGTGTTGAGCCATAGAACAGGACACAACTGACTCCGCAGCCATATGTACACAAACATGAAGATTGGCAACTCAGCCATATGTACACAAACATGAAGATTGGCAACTCAGCCATATGTACACAAACATGAAGATTGGCAACTCAGCCATGTGTACATGCGGACAGGCGCTCCAGACAGTAGAGCACATTCTACAAAACTACCCCGAATATTATATTCAGAGAAAATCTCACTGGCCCATAGAAACAAGACTGGAAGAGAAACTTTATGGACCTGTATGTGAACTACAACAGACAGTGAAGTTTATACAAGAGACAACATTGCAGATTTAGACAGTATTTTAAAGTCAAGTTTATACAAGAGACAACATTGCAGATTTAGACAATATTTTAAAGTCAAGTTTATACAAGAGACAACATTGCAGATTTAGACAATATTTTAAAGTCAAGTTTATACAAGAGACAACATTGCAGATTTAGACAATATTTTAAAGTCAAGTTTATACAAGAGACAACATTGCAGATTTAGACAATATTTTAAAGTCAAGTTTATACAAGAGACAACATTGCAGATTTAGACAATATTTTAAAGTCAAGTTTATACAAGAGACAACATTGCAGATTTAGACAATATTTTAAAGTCAAGTTTATACAAGAGACAACATTGCAGATTTAGACAATATTTTAAAGTCAAGTTTATACAAGAGACAACATTGCAGATTTAGACAATATTTTCAAGCGAACGGAAGAAGAAGAGAAGAACAGTATATACGATGCGATTGTCTTTTCTGTTGCGGGTGTAACGAACTTTTACTTGCATTTTATAGTTCATTGCGTAGCGCAGTGGTCAGCGCTCTGGTTTTGCATCTGAGTGATCCTGGGTTCATTCCCCAGTTGAGGCGGTAATGTTTTTTCAGACCGCAACGGCACCCGGGTCGACCAAGCCGTAAATGGGTACCGGTTCAGTCCGGGAAGTAAAAGCGGAGAGGGAGAGGAGATGGCTACCGCCCTATAGCCGATCCTTTAAAATGTGAGATCGCTAACATCTCACACCCCTACGGCAGTAATGCTACGGGTTACTTTACTTTACTTTACAACTAACATTTGAAAAACAAAATTAAGGAGTAAACACACACAGCTCAAGCTGGTTCATATCAGTTCTAACATTTGGATGTGAAATCTGAAACACGAAAAATATATGAAAATAAACGTCTTCGAAAACTATTGAACAATGGCTGGGAAAAATTCAGGAGCAACTAATTAATAACAGAACACACTAATCTGGGTTTTGTTTCTTTCATCGTAAGGAAACAATTGTGGAAATTTGGCAGGCATAAGCTTAGAAAAAAACAGCAATATGTGTTCCATCGACTTCAGGAAGAGGAAGAAGTCATTAGGTGCCACATCTGGGCTGTACGACGGGTGGGGTAAAATCTCAAACTTGAGACACTCGGGTGTGGGCCAGCATTGTTTGCAAAGTTTTCAAAAGATGGTCATTTTCATTTTTTCCGACGAGGCCACGATCTTGCATTTTTTTAAGGTGAAGGTCAGTTCTTGTGCTTGTATTCCATAGACTGGTGCTTGTTTTCTTGGTCATAATGATATGCCCATTACTCGTGGTCAGTGACTATTCGATAAATAAAGGCATCGTATTCCTATTCGCGTCAGAAGATCTTGACCCATATGCTTTATCATATCCGGTGCCAGTATGCGAGGGATCAATCTAGCGCACACTGTTCTATACCCAAGAAGGGCATGCATAATGTAATGGACTCGCTCAATCGAAAGCATTCGTATTTCGCTGATATCTTTCTGTTTGACACGGCAATTGGCACGAATCAGTTCGTCCAGGTAAGCTGTGCATCCACAACTATGATCAGTCGTCCGCTGTAAGCCTTGTCATTCAGGTTCGTTGTGGATGGATTCCCGCCTTTGACAGTCCGTGCCAATCTCCTGACAGTACTAACATCTACACAGGCGTCACCATATATCTTCGATATATGTCGATGGACATACCAAATTCAAATACATCACGTTGCTTCGACCGTAATTCCACAAAGGTCGCAATTTTTCTGCCTGCTATGTGCAAGCGTCATATTCCAGACGCATATGACTACATGCCGCTAGTCCCTTTATTAGAGCTTATTTTCATACAAGTGCCACGTGGCTCTGGGCGCTGTTGTCATAGTTATGACGCTGGAGGTCAAACTTTTCAAATCGCTCTCGAACATTGGGTGTTGTCAAGGAGATGGAAGCCACGTAGCGCAGTCGTTAGCGAGCTGGCTTTGCATCTAAGTAGTTCTGGGTTCCTTCCCCAGATGAGGCGGTAATGTTTTTCAGACCGCAAGGGATTCCGGGTCGACCCAACCTTAAATGGGTACCGGTTCTGTCCGGGAAGTAAAACCGGCAAGGAAAAGCAGATGGCTACCGCCCTCATATAGCCGAGTATTTAGAATGTGAGATCGCTAACATCTCACACCCCTACGGCCGTACTGCTATGGGTCCCTTTTACAAGACGTGGCCTTATATTAAAAGGTATGTTCAAATGAAACTGAACCAAACTGCAACAAGGTAACATACGTAAGATGCGCATGATGACGTCACTTATGATGAAAACAACACATACCAGCCGTCAAGCTTGCACAATCTCATTATCCTCCGACTCCTAGTTTCCTCAGCAGACCGTTGAAAACATACCGGATGTGATACGGAATCCGTCCAGAGTTGATCAGCGAGCGGTGATTCGGTTTCTTACAGCTGTAGGATGTCGACCAGTTGACATTCATCGCAGAATGCACTTAATGTATGGTGATCAAAGTGTATGGAAGGTAACAGTGAAGAATTGGACAACGATGTTGTAGGAACGACGTGAGTTAACGAATGATCTTCAAGGTCCGGCGCATTGTGTTGTGTTAACTCACGTCCCTCTTGTGACATGTATTACCTACCTGAGGATTTACCTGGATTTAATAGGCCATTTTCTCGCGTGTCTCCCCTTCCCTTTTAGTATTAACAAGTATGTCGCGTAAAACTCAGGAGCTGGATATTGTAGTCATAAATTTGTGACCACACGTCTTATTAGCAATGCATTGCTCCTGTCACTTCCGCTCGCTTGTTTCTCCTATTTGGCATCTGACGTCTTTCGTTTTCACAGCTGAGGAGATCCTTGGCGATATTTAACTCTTTCCCCACCGATAGTCACGAAATTGGCTCTCTAACGAAACACTACAGGACCTTTCTCCACTAAAAAGGACAGCAAGTTTCTTTGTTTCGCAGAACGACGAGACAAGTCTTTATGTGACCGGATACGTTACTGCGAAGACTAAACTTTTTCTCTTAACATAATTTTACAAAAAACCAACGTCTTAGGTGTTGTAAACGCGTTGTTTATTTCAATTTAAGCTTGTCCCCTGTTTCAACTCGATACATTTTTCATATTGTTATTGATTCTGTAGTCATTGAGAAAAAAGTACATAAGTTCTTCTTCTTCTTCGTTCGTTCTCAATCTCGCACTACCAAACCATGAACGGGCTAAAGTAGCAGAATGTAGTCCAGAGAACGGAATGCGTTGTGTCGTAGTTTACAGCTTGACTGCCATATTTGCACCTTTCGGTCTAACACATCCGACTTCAGCGAGCATGTTTTGAGTACCAGGTTAGCATTACCTCTTCGATATTTTCTCCTTAGTCAGACTGCCATACTGCAGCCTGTTATCCAGGATCATCGCGTGGAGGTGTAGAAGTATCTTGGCAGCTATGGTTCACTGGCCCTGACGCTAGCAGTCAGCTATGGGTCGCTGACCACTGCAGCTCCCGTACATGAGTTCAATATTTGTGAACATAAATACATTTATAAAATGTTTTTTGAAGGACTTTTGATTCGTGTGTTTGAAATTTTCAGAAAAATGGAGAACATCCCTCAAACCATGACCAAATTTAGAAGAATTATAATATTTTGACGTATACATACATTATTTGCTTATTAACATTTTTTTTATTGTTTTTGCTAAACAATTAATTAACAACATTTTACTGATATGTTTATTTTCTGTTAGTGTTTCCCTTCCCAGTTATATTTAATATTAATATGTTTTTCTGTATTATGGTGCGAAGTTGTAACATAAAAAAGGCATGCAGTGATATTTATTTCACAATTGAAAATAACTTTAATTTAGTTTAGTTTCATCGAAGAATGAACGTCATTGTAAATGGTTTCACCCACATGTGCTCTGCTCATCTCCATATTTGTTGGAGAATCTCAGCACAATGCACAAACTTTGTAGCACCGGCGAGGATCATGTAATAGATTGCCTACATTTTCAACATAGTTCTGAATTTTGCAATGGCAGCTGCCTTTAAGCCTACACGTTTCGATTTCAAATTGCCGAGCGATTTTTAACGTGAGCGATACTCTAAACGTGTGTCGATCTCTACTACCCAGAGATCCGTGGAAATACCAGAAAGTCCACGTGAAAAAATCGAGGTCTCCATTGCGATTTGAACCCGCAGCCTCCAGCACCCGAGGGTGACGTCTTACCTCGAGATAACTCAGTCCAAAACCTAAACAAAAAAATTAGACTCTGCTCTCCAGCTGTACCTTATTATTTAACTCAATTATATTATTGAATCTCTTATTCAAGTAATCATTTCATTGTTCGTTGTCATCGATGAAGGCCTTTTTGTCGTAACATAGTTTTTCGTTTCTATTTTCTATTTATCGCGGTATCTGACCATAAATGTCAATATTATTTAACGCAAGCTTTTGATTAGAACTGGAGATCTTGTCGCACACTCTACTATTGCTTTTTAACAGCATTTACGACGGGAGTCCGGTGGGCGGAGTTTCAAAAAGGATTCTTTACCAAAAATAACCTCACAATCGTTTGTTGCAGTTAAATCAAATACGACATTCAATGCCTGAGAGAAAGAGAGACAGAGAAAGAGAGAGAGAGAGAGAAAGAGAGGCAGAGAGTGTGGGACAGGAACACACACACACACTTGTCGTGTTGAAATAGCATGCATTTTGGCTGTGACATTTTATCGGTGGAAATGTGTGCAGTAAGAAAGAAGCGTATCAACAAGGAATAGAATCCAGGCCAGTAAAATGGGCCTAAATGATGGCTATTTACCAATTACATCGATGGAACATGGAAGCAACTGCATTTTTCTTGGAAAGAATTTTGAAATTGAAAAATACCGAACTAAATGTAATGGAAGGAAACAATATGGTTTTTTGATAATGTCAAATTCCCATTTCATCCTCATTGTCGTCATCAAGATGGTGATTATTAACGTTTCGATCATTAATGACGTCACTATTATCATTTCTACCAGCAGTGCTTTGTTTCAAGAATAAAATATGATTACATTTTAAAACAAAAAGTATATGTGTTTTGACACTTATTTTTAGCTTCCAAATCATGAGATATTTAAACAGCTCAGTGGTCTCAAGGTAAAGTGTCAGCCTAGGGTTCAGGAAATCGCGAGTTCGAATCACGATGGAGACCGACATTTTTTTAAAATGCGGATATTCTAGTTACAATTCGCCTGATCTCTGGGTAATGAGATCAGACTCCAGTGTTCAGTGTCGAGCACGTTAAACGTTTCTTGATAGCTAGAAATCGAACAGAGTAGGCTTAACGGCTGCTGTCCAGACACAAATTAAAAATCTACCAAAATTATTGTTGACCTTCCCCTAGGCTAAGTAAGCAGCACGAATTTTAAAATATCTGCTACTGATAGACGATAACCTTCTACTACCTGGCAACAGACATTAACGTACCTGTTTGAATACCAAGTTTCCAAGTATTTAAACAGAAGACCAATCCCTAGTTTACAGAAAAATTGGCAAATCCCGTAATCCCGTATTTTGCACATATTTCTAGAAAAAAGCGCTGGTTAACACTATTTTGTAGCTATGATAGTTTCCGTTATAATATTATCTTCTGTCACCATCTTTCACAGCATTATCACAGTGATTATTGTCCCAGCCCCCATTAACAACATTATTTCCATTAATCATTTATTTTTGATTATCAGAAAACCAATTCTAAATCTGGCTATATTTTTCAAAGATTTTTGCTCCACCGATTATGTTTGCATTGAATTCCTCACATGCGAGAAACAGTCACTAAATGACATAATTTTCATTTTAAAGTGCACGGAAGAGTATATGTAGCAGAAAAATCGTATTTCTGGACACAAACTGACTCTTTAGCAATACAATCTAGCGTACTACATAACCACCTTAATGTCGACTTGCATCGTCGAAGAAGAACGAGGCGTTATTCATTTTATGTGGTCAGAGAGTGTGAGACCTTCTAAAAGCTACAGAAGCTTGAAGGTTCAGCATGGAGACAGTTGTTTGAGTCAGAAGAGAGTGAATGAGTAGAACGATTTCAAAACGGAAGACAAGACGTCACGGATGAGCCGCGGCGTGGGAGACCAGTAAGCATGGCAACTGACTCGGGGAAACAGCAGGTCTACCAGTTATAGGGAAAAGAGGCGAGTCACTCACTATTCATGAAATAGCCGTAGATTTCAACAAAGCTCAAGCGCTACGTATAAAATTGTCCATGATGACCTGGGTTATAGGAACGTGTGCAGCAGATGGGGGTCGCAAGGCAGCTGTACGATGATCACAAACATGCACGGCAGACATTTTGTCTAGAGCATTTTGATCGTCATGCTCGTAAAGGAGATGTTTTTCTTCATCAAATTGTGACAGGAGACGAGTTCTGGGTGCAGCATTATGAACCAGAGAGTAAGATACAGTCGATGCAATGGAAGCACTCATTGACTCCGGATAAGAAAAAACTTCCGTTGGGAAAGTCATGATGGCCATTCTTTAGGATATTGGTGGTCCTATTTTAGTGCATTCCTAGAAAAGGAGAAAAATGGTGACTAGTGGTCTATACAGTGACATGCTAGGGAACAGGCTGAAGCCCGCTATACGATTGAAACGCTGGAGACTTTTCTTAAAAGGAGTTTTGCTGTCGCACGACGACGTCCGCTAACATACGGCAGCAGATACATTAGATACAGCCGGTACTCTGAAATTGTAGGTGATGAAACATCAATCGTAAAGTCATGACTTGGCGCCTTTGAACTAGTATTAGACCCTTGAGAGAAGATTTGTGTGCGCGGTCAGAAGTTTGTAGAGGACAACGAAGGAATGTACGTGGAGAAAAATTGTGTTAAAGGTCATACCAAAAGACATTTTCCTAGATGTCATCCCCAAGCAAGTGACAAAGTGCTTTGCCAGACGCGGGAACTATGCAGAAAAATAAGACACAAAAATATGTCTCTTATACACTCCAGTAACAATGTTTTTAATTAAATTGCGTTTAGTTATGACTGTTCCTCGTATTTATTTGCCTCACACACTTGTGTTCTTCAATATATCAGTCAAGGAAGCGGCACATCTCTGGTTCCGTCTGATTGTGACGCACTGTTCTTTAGCGCGTTCTATGCAATGACTCTTAATACCAACAGCAAATACTAAGATACAAGAAGTCCATCTGGTTCATTTTCGAAATTTTCAACCAACACCTTGAATTCAGTCGACGGGGTCCTAGACAAAGAACAGTGAATGAGCAGATAGCAACCAGCAGCTTATAGATGGATGTATGCATCATGGTCATTGAACCAGAGAACGCGAGAAAGAAGAACAAGAATTAATACGAGACTCCCGTTGCAAATGCCTCCTCTTCCACAGCTCTTTGCAGGTGTTCTTTGGTCTCCAAAATAGTATCTTTCCATGAACTTTCCAATCTAGCGCCTGTATTGTAATTCGTGTGGGATTTCTTTCTGAGCATGTGTTCTATCCATGTCTAGTTTCTCCCACCATTGCTATTGTGTTCTCTGCACCACTTGGTAATATAATACTTATTGCCTATAAGAAAGCGACGTATACATCTGTTGCAACCATTTTCAGCTAACTTTTCTCTAAGTCAAAGTCCATATTTCAAAGCCTCATTGCAGGTCTTACTTTTGTATATTAAACGAAGAGAGTTAAAACGCAAATCAAACGTTGTGGATATATTATATTTGAACAGAACAAAACAGATGAACAACATACGTACTAACACAAGAGCCAATGAGATAGGCGATACGACCGACTAACAAATCTGAGCATATTCGATGAAAGTAGTTCAAAAACATATGAGAAACAAATGCAATATTATTAGGCCAGGAAAAGATACGAGATCTAACGCAAAACAAAAGAATTTCATTATTAGATTTCGTGTAGAGAAAATTAGTTATTGTATTCGTTAGGCTATGTGGCTTTAACGAAGAAAAAAAGATAGAGGGAGAAAGAGGGAGAGAGAGAGAGAGAGACATAGAGAGAGAGTGGGGGGGGGGGGGAAACAAGAGTGATAAATAGAAAAAAGAGAGAGGACCAAGCAAGAGAGAGAGAGAGAGAGAGAGAGTGAGTGAGTGAAAGAAGTTTAAGAACCACACTATAAGGTATATAACGTATAAACATTTAGAGTGGAGACATCTTATTTGGAAGTTAAATGGGTTTAATTTGCAAACCGGCATCTATTGTCCAAAGAACACTATATGAAAACTCCTTTGGTGGACATGCCTCTTAATGAGTTGACGTGAATGACGACAGGAGTAGCGGCACCCTAGGAGTTTGCATACGTAATGTTGAGATACGCTCTGCTTGTTAAAAAAAAAAGAAAGTAAACAAGCGTGTTGCTTTGTTTTAGCTGAGTTGAAAGTGCCTGTTATTTAGCTTTTACTTCATACTAGCGTTTGCTATATACATTGTGAACTATTATTTGAATGCGTGTTCTTTATTTAGTTGTAATCGCCTAGCTAAAAGTTTTGTTGCTATAACGATATATAACCGGATTAAAAAACAGAACCGTCACTCACCGAATCATCGAACAGCAGTCTGCTACACTCAACTATCCCACACTTAACACCGTCATAATACAAAGATACAAATATAACCATAATGTTAAAATCAGGATGGTCAGCTGACCTATCATATATCTTTCTATGCCCCGCAAAGATATTCACTGCCCTCCACAACACTCTTCGTGGACGCAAGAATTAAGAACTACTAATTCAATCCACATCACAACCCAAACTACCATCGCAGGAGAAGATGCATGCTTTGAATTATGCATCTTTAGTCTATTTCAACTATAGTTGTGGCCTTATACTTGTGCTGGAACGAAAACAAAAAACTGTTTGATCGATGCAAACTGTCGTATATTCTATCAGCGCTTCCAGATGAAATATGAAGCGTGTTCAGTGTAAGCCAGATGAGTTCATCAGATTGAATCCTGACTGACATATCACAAATTTAATATCTCCGCTGTTCAATAACCGAATTCGCTTTCTTACAAATAACTGGTGTGTGTATATATATATATATATATATATATATATATATATATATATATATATATATATATATATATATATATATAATGATCTTAATATAGATGTGTTAGTACATGGTTCTGAAACACGTGGCACACGTGGTATATGTGGTCTATATGACCGATTCTGTAGTTCACACAGTTTCAATGAAAAAATCTAATTATTGGACAAGAACATATGTTAGTGTTTGTAGTATATGACATAGTTTAAATATTTGTAAAACTGAGACAATAGACATAACATAAGATCACGTACAATGTAAAGAAAACATGTTCAAAATTGTCGAAGAAATATAAGTAGTTGTAGTAATAATAGCAGTATAGTAGATGTAGTATAATAAGTAATTTTAGTAGTAGTAGTAGAAGTAGTTGTAGTAGTAGTAGTAGTAGCAGCAGCAGAAGAAGTAGCAGTAGTAGTAAAAGTTGTAGTAGCAATAGAAGTTGTATATTAGCAGTAACAATTGTATCAGTAGCATTAGTAGCAGCAGTTGTATCACTAGTAATAGTGGTATTAGTAGCAGCAATAGTAGTATACGTAATGTTAGTGCCAGTGGTAGTAGTAGAATTAATTGCAGTAGTAGTAGTAATAGTAGTAGTAATATTAGTATAAGTCTTAGTAGAAGTAGATGCAGTAGTAGCAACATTAGTAATATAAGTATTAGTAGTAGTAGCAGTAGTTGTAGTAGTAGTAGTTGTAGAACTAGTAGTAGTGGTAGTAGTAGTAGTAGCAGTAGTTGAATCAGCAGTTATAGTAGTTGTGTTAATAGTAGTTGAAATAGTACTAGTAGTAGTAGCAGCAGCAGTAGCGGTAGCGGTAACAGTACTTGTAATACAACTAGTTGTATTGGTAATAGTAATTGTAGTATACCAACTAAATGCACTTTTATTATTATTGCATTAGTATTAGCAAAAGCAGTACAACTGTTTGCTTACAGCATCAGTTGTTTCCTTTCTGTTTTTATAAATCATCTTACTGCAGCAAGTGTCAGTGCTAAAGATCACGTTCGGGCCCTTATTAATTATCACGCTTTCCTCTACTGTACAAACAATAGAGAAATCCCATTTTTGGTAACATTTAATGTAATCCTAGAGGAAGTCAAGCATTCATTGATATTACATCGCCCTTCTTGACACACCAGTCAACGATTGTTATCAGCGTGGGTAAGACCGCGGATTTATGTGGATTTTATGATCTAATTCAGGGCTTCTCAAAGTGTGCACGATGGACAGTTGAACTCTCGAGACCTCTACAGTGGTTCTTAAACATTGTTATGGGGGCGGCGTGGGCTAGTGGTTAAGTGACATGGCTCACAAACTGAAGGTGTTGGGTTCGCTTCCCATCACATCACCGATCGTTACCCCGGGGAAGCTAACCTTTAGAAAATGCAGGAGGAAGCAGACCCTTACATAAAATGCATGCCGAAGTCGGATGAACTGGGCCGACAGGCGCAAAAGTAAAAACATAGTGCAATGCACACCGCCTTGGGGAATAGAGAAATAAGACAAACGCCGTAAAAAAAAAAAAAAAAACAAAAAAAAAAAACAATATTGTCATAAGCTCCTGAAGATTTCTTCAAAGATTTCCTGAAACATGTGAATAGCTCTTAAAAGCCTCTGCATTGACTCCACATACATCCTTTGCAGCTTTCCATAAAATATTGATTGAATCCTCATATACACATTAGCGGTTCCTTTTACAACTTTGCTTTTCTCCCAATACACCTTTCATTGACTCCCCATAAATCCTTTAGTGGCTCTCCATACAATCTTCATTGGCGTCCCATAAACATTTCATTAGCTCTCCATAAACTTTTCATTGGTTGCCCACAAACCTTTCAGTGGCTCCCCATAAACCTTTTATTAGCTCCCCCATAAACCTTTCTTTGTCTCCCCATGAACATTTCATTGGCTCCCCATAAACCTTTTATTGGCTCCGAATAAACCTTTCATTGACTACACATAGACCTTTTATTGGCTCCCCATACACTTTTCATTGGCTCCCGATAAATCTTTCATTGGCTCCCGATAAATCTTTCATTGGCTCCCGATTAATCTTTCATTGGCTCCCCATAAACCTTTTATTGGCTACCCATAAACCTTTCATTGGCTCCCGATAAATCTTTCTTTGGCTCTCCCGTAAACTTGTCATTGGCTTTACATAAACCTTTAATTAGCTCCACATAAACCTTTCAATTGCTCCCCATACAACTTTCATTCGCTCCCCATAAACCTTTCATTGGTTCCCAATAAACCTTTCATTGGTTCCCAATAAACTTTTTAATTGCTCCCCATAAACCATTCATTGGCTCCCAATAAACCTTTCATTGGCTTTACATAAACCTTTAATTAGCTCCCCATAAACCATTCATTGCCTCCCCATAAAGTTTTAATTGGTGCCCCATACAACTTTCATTGGCTCTCCATAAACCTTTAATTAGCTCCAAATAAACCTTTCATTGGCTCCAAATAAACCTTTCATTGGCTCCCTATAAACCTTTCATTGGCTCCCCATAAACCTTTCATTGGCTCAAAATAAACCTTTCATTGGCTCCCTATAAACCTTTCATTGGCTCCCAATAAACCTTTCATTGGCTCCCTATAAACCTTTCATTGGCTCCCTATAAACCTTTCATTGGCTCCCCATAAACCTTTCATTGGTTCCCAATAAACCTTTCATTGGCTCCCCATAAACCTTTCATTGACTCCCCATAAACCTTTCATTGGCTCCCAAAAAACCTTTCATTGGCTCCCCATAAACCTTTCATTGGCTCCCAATAAACCTTTCATTGGCTCCCCATAAACCTTTCATTGGCTCCCAATAAACCTTTCATTGGCTCCCCATAAACCTTTCATTGGCTCCCAATAAACCTTTCATTGACTCCGAATAAACCTTTCATTGGTTCCCAATAACCCTTTCATTGGCTCCCCATAAACCTTTCGTTGGCTCCACATAAACCTTTCATTGGCTCCACATAAACCTTTTATTGGCTCCCCATAAACCTTTCGTTGGCTCCACATAAACCTTTCATTGGCTCCGCATAAACCTTTCATTGGCTCCCCATAAACCTTTCATTGGCTCCCAATAAACCTTTCATTGGCTCCCCATAAACCTTTCATTGGCACCCAGTAAACCTTTCATTGACTCCGAATAAACCTTTCATTGTTTCCCAATAAACCTTTCATTGGCTCCCCATAAACCTTTCATTGGCTCCCCATAAACCTTTCATTGGCTCCCCATAAACCTTTCCGTTGGCTCCTTAAATAGCTCTCATTTACTATTGAAGTGGCTTCCCGTAAATTCTCTAGTCGATTTCCATAAAGACTTTGTCTTCCCATTAGCACTTTATTGGCTTCCCATACACCTGTTAGTGGCTCCCCACAAATTCTTTAGGAGTTTCCAATAAACTCTTTAGTGGCTTTCCAAAAACTTGTCAGTGACTCCATATAAGTTCTATAGTGGCTCCCCTTAAACTCTAGAGTTGTTACGCAAAATAACTTTTTATTCTCCCTAAGAGTTGTTAAATGAGACTTCAAGGCCTTCATAATGACTCTCAAGACCTCTATTATGACACTAAATATCTGTATTATGACTTGAAGACCTCTTTTATGACACTGAAGATCTCTATTATGACTTGAAGACCTCTATTATGACACTAAAGATCTCTATTATGACTTGAAGACCTCTAATATGACACTAACGATCTCTATTATGACTCTCAAGACCTCTATTATGACACTTAAGATCTCTATTATGACTCTCAAGACCTCCATTATGGCACTAACGATCCCTATTATGACTCTCAAGACCTCTATTATGACACTAAAGATCTCTATTATGACTCTCAAGACCTCTATGGCACTAACGATCCCTATTATGACTCTCAAGACCTCTTTTATGACACTAAAGATCTCTATTATGACTCTCAAGACCTCTATTATGGCACTAAAGATATCTATTATGTCTCTCAAGACCTCTATTTTGGCACTAAAGATATATAATATGACTCTCAAGACCTCTATTATGGCACTAAAGATCTCTATTATGTCTCTCAAGACCTCTATTATGACACTGAAGATCTCTATTATAACTCTAAAGACCTCTATTATGACACTAACGATCTCTATTATTTTCTCTGAAGACTTCTATTATGACTTGAAGACCTCTATTATGACTCTAAAGACCTCTATTATGGCACTACAGATCTCTATTATGTCTCTCAAGACCTCTATTATGACACTGAAGATCTCTATTATGACTCTCAAGACCTCTATTATGACTCTCAAGACCTCTATTATGACACTAAAGATCTCTATTATGTCTCTCAAGACCTCTATTATGGCACTAAAGATATCTATTATGACTCTCAAGACCTCTATTATGGCACTAAAGATCTCTGTTATGTCTCTCAAGACCTCTATTATGACACTGAAGATCTCTATTATGACTCTCAAGACCTCTATTATGACTCTCAAGACCTCTATTATGACACTAAAGATCTCTATTATGACTCTGAAGACTTCTATTATGACTTTAAGATCTCTATTATGACTCTCAAGATCTCTAATGGTTCTCCTAAAAGTCTTCAACACCACGTCTTTAATTTCTACACAAAAGTAGTTAATGGCTCGCTTGTAATGTCCGGCCCTAATATCTGCTTCGTAAATGGAAAACTTTACCTCTTCTGTTATTTTTGCTATCCGTATTGTATCAATTGTATCTGTACAGCATTGTGTTCTGAGGGATACTATCTGGTGCTAGACGTGTCAAACCGCAGAATTATTTGCCAGATAACAAATTTCAACTGGCCCCATTTTGATATCGTCATTCACTTCACTAAAACCTTATTTAAATACGTATGGGCAAAGTTGTGTCGTACGATGTTTAATGCGTTTCACTACCAGGGAACAAAATAGACGATACGTGCGAGAAATATCATCAAAAATTGGCAGGTACAAAATGGGAAGCACAGCCAGTTGTCCTCCAGACAACTTAAGCCTGTGTTTCTTTCTCCGTTACTACGTAATCCGTACAAGTTTGAAAACAGTCTGCACATGTCAAATGTATTGATACAGCAATAAACGAAACATGCTGGATAGTTACATAGTAACTAAATCCTATTCCAACTGAAATAATACCCCATAATCGGGGTAGAACCAAATGAGATGCGAAGAAGTGTCGTATCAGAGATCGAAAGAGAGACAGTTAAACGACAGAAGTCACCCTATGTTTGGCACCAGGTGAAGTGCACAGCACTGAAACCTAGACCAAGCAACCTCTACAGCCGGGCAATGGCGCATCGAATAAAAAATGAACTGACACAGAGAACCTGGATTGAGCTACGAGAAGAATCTGACTCTAGACTCCACATGCCTTACGCAACATGGAAGTACAAATAATAGACTCCGAGCTGGTGTATCACGATGGAGGAAGAACGTAAAGTAGGCGGGGATGCCGGGAGGATGAGACATGCAACTGTGGCGCAACCCAAGCCCCAGACCACCTCATGATCGGACCACACTTTCTGGAAACATGCAACATGGATAAAACGTTGTGGAAGGGCAAGTCAATCCACGTGGATGAGCATTGGAATTAGGACGTCTGACAAGGTGCCGCAGGACAGGGAAAGGAAGAAAGTACTGTATGAGAAATAATATTGTAACGACAAAACGAACCAAGTGATAGATCCCGATCTCGCCCTCCTTCATACTGATTGGCAAACGGGACAAATGGAAATTGAAAATAAAGCTCGATATCTTGGAATACAGCATAACAAAATAATGGAAGCAGAATACAATAAACATTTGGACAAATACAAATTATTATCAAGGACAGAATAAAGTGGAAACAGCTCAGACGACACGAGCTATCTTTAGCTAAATGAATAAGTGGAAAGACGGAAACGTATTTCATCCAACAAAGAAAATCAGCAAGCCGGACGAACCGCACCAGGCAAAGGCCACCGTCCATCGTAGACGATGATGGCATAATTAATTTTGCTAGCGCTATTTTTAGCAAGGATTAACTGCGCTACTTTGTATCCTCACTCTCTCGTCTTGAGCCGCCCGACCCCAGTGGCAAGTAAAGGACAAGACGACTAGGGGGCGACTACGAGATGCAGGAGACTCCGCATCAAGCACTCGTGAAAAAGACGGGGGAGTCCAGAGTCGAACTCACACCACCTAATCACGCGGCCGACGGCTTAACCACTTCGCCACGAACCGCACCACCGTAACATTAATTCGTATTACGCAACTGGGCAGACACACAATAAAAAGATGCTCTTTGAGGCTGCACTAATCTGAATACACATGAAAGGCTTAAGAGGAAAACTAGTTTGCGAACCGTGTTGCCCAGGGGTTCTTCAGCCGTCTTCCTGTCTGGGAATGGAGACCATGTCAGATAATACAGTTATTTGCTAATTCAGTAATGTAAATGCAGTAACTGTGTACAACATTAGCGGTAATGCAAGTACAGTAACATTACAAAATGAGTAAACTAACCTATAGCTCAAGTGTGCTGTAGATTAGGTATGTGCAACTTCATCAACAGGAGCAAGCCAGATAGGGAATTAACAACAAGTTCCGAAGACCATACAATTTGATATGATTTTAAAATTGAAAGAAATTGACATCTATTTGACAATAAATCGTGAGTTTATGTGAATTTCTATTTTCATTTTGTTTCTGTTATGCCCCTAGTATCAAGATGAATAAATATATCAACAGCACAACATACATGTCCATGAGAGCTTGATTTTGTTACGTTTCTTTTTTCTTGACTTGTTTATGAATATAATTTATTTAGGTTCATTTTACGAATGCAATTATGTTGAGCTTAAAACATATGCATTCGACGAAAGTTTTGGGACTTCATGACTCCCACAAGGCGGTCACTGAACTTGCAACACAAAAGTGTTTACCAGATGAGAGCCCGTTATGCTCGTCCACATATTATGACACTTATTTCTAGATAATAATTGCTCGCGGCTGTATGTGATTCTAAATAGCGTTATTCTCATCACAGCTAAATCTGCGAGTGTCGGATATTTGTCTTCTGGGAACTATTTGACCGAACCAACGTATTTTGTGCCTGGAAATACTCTCTACACAAAACGTAGTGCCGACCATACTTCGAATGTCGTCGTTTCACGTTCTGTATTTTCTGGTAACACCGACGACTTTCCTTATCCACTTCATTTCACACGTAGGATGTTTGTCACATGTGCCCTGAACACAGGGCGTATTTGGCACTGGTAGCACATATTCGGTGTAAACGTACTGTTTATCTGCTGTTGCTTCGTTGCCAAACTAATGCTCGGGTGTCTAAGCAGTTATGACCAGCTGATTTGTCCCAGCAGCTGATTTCGGACACCTAGTCTAGATTTATGTACTGTCTGTTTAAACAATGCTGCCCAAATACTTGGCCGGATGAAGAGCAATAAAAAAGTAAATATCCCGTCACGCCATACTGAGCAAAAGAAATATGGTGTTAGGCGCATAGGAAATATGGTGTTAGGCGCATTGAAAATATGGTGTTAGGCTGTGCATAAGTAAATGTTGTTAGGCGCATAGGAAATATGGTGTTAGGAAGAGGCGCATATAAAATAGGGTGTTAGGAGGAGGCACATAGGAAATATGGTGTTAGGAGGAGGCGCATGGGAAATATGGTGTGAGGAGGAGGCACATATGAAATATGGTGTTAGGAGGAGGTTATAGGAAATATGGTGTTAGGAGAAGGCGCATTGGAAATATGGTGTTAGGAGGAGGCACATAGCAAATATGGTGTTAGGAGGAGGCACATAGCAAATATGGTGTTAGGAGGAGGCACATAGGAAATATGGTGTTAGGAGGAGGCGTATTAGGAATATGGTGTTAGACACATATTATTTTGTAACCCACGGTACACTTGGTGGATGATGTAGCAGCATCACGCTGCCCCGCCTTTACTGCCCAGACTGAACCGGTACCCATTTAAGGCTTGGTCGACCCGGGGCCGTTGCTGTCAGATAAACCATTTCCGCCCCAACCGGGGAATGAACCCATATGCGATGCCAGCGCGCTAACCACTGCGCCAATCGGCTCCCTATGAAGAGCAATTACATTAACATTTATGTTGATTCCACCAAGTATTCTGTTGTTCCTCAGTTTCTGTTTTCGTGTCATGACGATACATATTCTGTATCGATAATAATATAAGAAAGCTCTGATATGATTTCAGCAACAACGCGTAAGTTTGGCCAAAGCATAATTTTTTAATTTATTTTTTATTTTACGTGTTTGCCTTACTAGTTTCTACGGGCGCAGACGCGCTTATTCCACACAGACCGTAGTCAATGTGTCGATATTAAGACACATACACCAGTGCTTGGATGCATGTGTGAGTCTGAATGTACCTATGCTAGGTTTGTGCATTCTTAGCGTTTTCAACTCAATGTCCAATTTATTAAAACAATTGTTTACTGCCTTCCTCTGGTTAATGTATTGCCCTCGTGTAGTATCTTTCATTGATTGAGATGGAAGCAATTCTTCCATGCATTTGAATTTAGCATAGACTCCACGGACAAGTATGGTCAAAAGAGCTGTATTTATGACCTTCGTGCTATCGTCTTGAGCAATTGAAAACGTTCCCAATTTAGACGCGAGTTCGTTGAGGCTTAATTGTATGTTTTTCTGTTTCTTACAGAGCCTGCTGTGGTGCGTGACCGAGTACCCGGCGGTATAACTGGGCGGGCAGATTGGACTCATTGGTCTTGGTTGGCAGCCAATCTAAGAGAAAGAAAACTATGAATCTAAGACCGGGTAGATGAAGCTCGTTAGCTTGTTTAGGCAGTTCATCTAGGAGAGGAGGATCTCTGATTTTAAACCCACAAGTCCCAAAGAGGTATCTCTAGTTTTGGAACGATGAGAGTATCAAAGGATGTCTCGACAAACTAGCATTTGCCGGCAACGATTCCACTGCCTTGTGGAAACCTCGAGAGAGGGTAGGGCTACAGGGGTAACCCAGACAGAAAATCCAGAGTGGTAGAATCTAAGGTGAATGGTGTCAAAACTGCGAACTCATTCCGGCAGTTCCTGCAGCTGAGCTGGTGCCAAATTGTCATGCTTTGCATTCCTTTAGATTACAACAGCGAGGCCGAGAGGGGGATCATGGTCTGCGAAGACAGACGCCTATGAATGAATTGTATGTCACAGGCCATTCTATCGATACTTCCCGCCATAGTCAAAGGAGAAAGACTTATTTGTTCAATAACCTTGTCTTTATCCAGGCTCAGTATTTTATTGACAGAACTGAACATTCTTTAAACAAAGCTCGTTAGGACTTTGAGTGCTTTGTATTTTTTTCATTGCGAATAAATCTTGCACGAACATTGTTGCCAGCTTCATTACTGTTTTTGTGGAGAATCATCTGTTTTAGCAGATCTACTGAATTTTTTCTCTTCAAATTGTGTGTCTTATCTTTTTTCGACCGACCTTTGAAATCTATGTATTTGACGAGCTTGACATTGTATGCCTTCTTAGGCTGTTTTCTTTCACAACTTAAGTTATCTGATAAAAAATCACACTGGGTTCTCCTTCTGTATGACAAACAAGTAATTCTCGAACCATTTTCATTAAAAGCCATGACACTAACTGGACCTGTTCTCCCCTTCTAAGTAAATACATGCCACTCACTGGACCTGTCCTCCCCTTCTAAGTAAATACATGCCACTCACTGGCCCTATTCCTCCCTCCTAAGTAAATGCATGCCACTCACTGGCCCTGTCCTATCCTCCTAAGTAAATACATGACACTCACTGGCCCTGTCCTCCCCTCCTCAGTAAATACATGACACTCACTGGCCCTGTCATCCCCTCCTAAGTATATACATGCCACTTACTGGCCATTGTCCTCCCCTACTACGTAAATACATGATACTCACTCTCCACTGTCCTCCACTCTTCCGTAAATACATGATATTCATTATACACTATTCCACACTTGTACGTAAATGCATAACACTCATTGAACTCCACTCTTACGTAAATGCATGATACTAACTCTCCACTGTCCTCCACTCATACATACATACTCGACACTCACTGGCTACTATTCTCCACTCCTACATACATAGTCGACACTCACTGGCTACTATCCCACATTCCTACATAAATACTCGACACTCACTGGCGACTACCCTCATCTCCTACATAAATACTCGACACTCACTGGCGACTATCCTACACTCCTACATAAATACTCGACACTCACTGGCGACGATCCGACACTCCGACATAAATACTCGACACTCACTGGCGACTATCCTACACTCCTACATAAATACTCGACACTCACTGGCTACTATCCTACACTCCTACATAAATACTCGACACTCAGTGGCGACTATCCTACACTCCTATATAAATACTCGACACTCACTGGCTACTATCCTACACTCCTACATAAATACTCGACACTCACTGGCTACTATCCTACACTCATAAATAAATACTCGACACTTACTGGCAACTATCTTCCACTCCTACAAAACACATGACACTCACTGTCTAACGTCCCTTTGTTCCTGTATAAATACTCGACACTCACTGGCCACTGTCCCTCCCTTCCTATTTAAATACTCGACACTCGCTGGCCACCGTAGAACGCGTACACAATTATAACACAATAAAACTAATATAACAAATCGCAATATTCCGCAAAAAATCAATAAAGCTAAACATAATAAACTCGTATAATACAGCTTTTTAGGACGCTTAATTCAATTATGACAGCTGTGGGCGTGCATAATATATTTCATTTAAGTTTAAGGGTTTTGATTGCCCGTTCTTGTTTTTGTTTTTTTGTCTTTAGTTTTATTTATAAAGTTTACTCCACAATCGCTATGAGTGAGGTCTTCTTCTTCTTCTTCTTCTCCTTCTTCTTCTCCTTCTTCTTCTTCTTTTTCTTCTTCTTCTTCTTCTTCTTCTTCTTCGTCGTCGTACGCTGTCAGACGTCAACATGTATTTGTTCGAAGAAAGCAGCGGTCATCCTGAGGCTGTCGACACTGCCATAGAGCTTGTCTAGTGTTGCCACTGGTGAAGGTCACATGTGCTTTCTCTGGTCCTCGTATGTCGGGCAATTTTGCAGCAGATGTTCAGGGGTCATTTTCCCTGTACCACACGAGCATTCGTCAGTGCCACCTATCTTCAGTTTATTGAATAGGTGGTAACTCAGTCTGTTGTGGCCTGTGCGGAGTCTGAAGACCACGACCTGCTCTCTTCTGTTCAACTGGTATTAGGCCTCATTTTTTGTGTAGCCAGTATGTTATGTTTCCCATTTGGCGATGTATCTGGCCCTAATAAACCTTTTGTACTCTTCGTAGGTCACATTAAAATCTGGTTGTGGTAGTCGTGCACCTTCTTTTGCCAGTCTGTCTGCCTCCTCGTTGCCTTAGATGTTACAGTGGGATGGAACGCACTGTACCACTACTCTTTTTTGGTGCGGACCGCTGGCATAGTTGATAGAGTACTGCTCTTAAATCATTAAGTTCAGTATTTTTATGGCTATTTAGTGCTGTAACTACGGCCAGTTCATCTGTAAATAGGACTATCTGGCTTTCATTGCTTTCGTCTGTCAGCATTGCTTTTACTGCAGCCTTCAGTGCCTCTGCCCCCGCTCTGAAATTTGCTTGAGTATTTTCCAGTTGCCACTGACAGTGTTATTTTTTGACCATTTGTTAGGCTCAGGAATACCCCTGCCCCTCCGTTCTGTGTTGTCTTTGTTACAGAACCGTCGGTGTATGCATGGGTCCAGTCCATGCTTGGGTAGTTTTCCGTTATGTACCTCAGGGTTATGTCGCTATTAGTGAGGTCAACATCGATTATAGACACGTGTACCCATGAAACCGTCCAAGCAACACTTTATCATGCATTTCTTAGTTCCTAGTTCGACCTGTTTCTTGTTAAGGGGCGGTTATCCTTGAGCGAGTCCCAGCACAGGGTCCAGGCTTCTCTGTCGAGGGGGCGGTTCGTACAGTGGTTCTGTTGTCTGTTGGGGTGCCGTGTGTATTGGGCTATTCTAGTGAATCTCGCCAGCGGGTTGGGGGCGGGGGGGGGCGTCCCCGAGTTCACTGTTTGACGCTAGAGGTACCACATGGTGGTTATAGTACTCCATCTTTCGTCTTGTCTTCTAGCTATATGATCTGCCCAGCGATGTTTTGAATGGTTGACGTGCTGTAGGACATTCTTGATTTGTGCCATTCTCCGGATGTTGCTCTTGTGTAGTTCACTTTGGCGCTGACTAAGAATTATGCCCGCCAAGTGTCTTTCAAGAGATGCGTGTCTAGTTCTTAGTTGGTTCTCTGCTGCATTTGTTAGAGACTAGGTTTCGCTAATGCAGCAGGGCATTTGTAGGACTAACAAGTCGAAGATATCCGCACGTAGTATGGTGTTTTTTGTGTCGTCTGTTGCTGTCATGATGGAATTGCAGGCTGCCCAGTCCGATCGCTCGTCTCCGTCTGGCGATCTCAGTTTTATGTTTGTCTCCATGCTGAGGAGACTCCTCGACATAATGTATTTGTGACATTTATTTATAAACTTGTGTGAGTAGACTCGGATTTATTAGTTGATTACAGTAACAACTTAACAGATCATAAGTAACGGCTAAACGATCATAATTAGTTAAATTTGTAAAGTGCTTTGCAGTCCGTATTGAATAAAGACGATGGTCGGATAGATTCGAGGCAAACATTTGCAAATGTTTGCTGTATATGTAAATTAGTACAAATGAACCAATGCAATTGGTTGGTCTACATCAAATCTTAAACTCACACTGCAATTATTTTCCAGGACCACACCTGTAAAATGGTTATGCTAATTTTGTATGTGAAGACCTGGTCCTATATTGTTGTCTAGCAAGCCGGATATATCCGACGAACTGTGATTTTTTACCTCCTGACAAAGAAAACGGTCATTCTAACAAACAAACCCTCTTAAGCAGCAACAAAGATAGTCTCTCTCGCGAAATGTGATATAAAAGGCAGATGAGCTAGAAAAAGCCCGAAGATGCGGCACACAGACCCGCCATCCACAGAGCTATAAAGAAGCAAAGACATTCATGATAACAATCCGTGGGGACGGAATTGAGAGACCAGCACTACTAATACAAGCCAGAGTATGACAGCATAGACACACTTGGCAGAGATGAACAGACGAAGATCTTCAAACTCAAAGCGGGACATTGCAGGCCCAAGGCCCACTTCCACAGCATATGTCTTAGAGACACCGCCACCTGCGATCGTGAAGCCCCAAACCAAACATCAGAACATATCCTGGTGGACTGCCCCACTTATGCAGGCAAATGAGAGACAGTCTGACCCGGTGGAGCGACCATGCTCGAAAAGCTGTGGAGGACTGCCGAATCCCTGAAATGCAGAGTCACCTTCGTGAACATCGCCAGTTTAGAAGCAAAGCATCAGTTAATAGAAAAAGAAGAAGAACAAGAATAAGAAGAAGTTGTGACCTCCTGGTAACGCTAGCTGATTTTAGCTGGCGAAGCATACGGCTAACGCCCACTAACTCCGGGATAACTTCCGTGGTAGTAGTTGTGTTGAGTGATAACATTTGAGATATCTAGATGTGCTTAGTCTGACACAGTTTCTGCTACACGTATTTAGGCGGGATAAAACAATGAGCCGACTGTCGAGTTAATCAATAAAACCAGTCGATTTGGATCCGTTAGTTTGTTATTAAGGTACAAAATGATCCATTCATGTTGATAGTTTGTTTATTCTTTGAGATCTGTCAATCGAACCAACTTTCCACAATGTGATTCTCGTTTGGTACTTTTATTTTCATAATATCTTTTTTCTCTGCGAGATCTCATATCTAATTGCAGTGATCATTCAGTTGTTGTTGTTGTTGTTGTCGTTGTTGTCGTTGTTGTTGTTGTTGAATGCCCACGCGGACGGGCATACCGTATGACGATAATTTCAGCCTTTGTAAATATTGCCCAATTTCGCAAGATGCAAATAATATTTTTTAAAAATTGTATTATTGATTTCTTTTTTTTTTTAGCATTAATAACTAAATATTCGCTGATGTTATTGTTTGCATTGTCAATTGAAACTTGTAACAATTACTCAATTTTCTCAATGTACAATGCAATGTTGAAAAGTTCAACGTTTATTTAAAAAAAACAACCTTAAATCCGGATTACTTTTCTTGTAGATTTTACTTTGTGTTATTTTCTTCTTTGGATAAAGTTCAATTTTAACATCGCTTGCACAGAGTTAGTACGCATGTACCGTGTATTAGTTCCTGCTATGTTGCCAAGCTGATTTTTGATGTGTTTGTAAACATCGGTGACATTTCGTTGCTCCCATCAGATGTATTACGTCATCAAGTTTCCATTTCTCTTCAATTCATCGTTGAAAAAATACTTCCCGGATATTTGAACTTTTAGGCCTGTTTCATCATCATTATCATCATCATCATCATCATCATATTCATCAGTCCCGTAAACTAACACGTCATTGGGGCACCAATGCTGCAGCGTGTTGGATCAGTTCCCGCCACTCCTGTCAGTGTTGTGCCAGGATTTCGGATCTTCCGTCTGGACGAACCTCACTGAAATGATTGCCGCTGTTGTGTGTTGAGAAAGCTGGCGCATTTTTGACTTTTCTTAATGCTTTCTGCAATATCGGTGTGTCTTGTGCCGTTTTGTACCTGGCAGAGCCCATCCCTCTCCAGGCAATGTGTCCCTCCACATTGTGGATGTTTCTATGATCTCCCTGCCTACTCAAGCACGGAGGCACAAGTTCACTCTGAAAGTTGTGCCTTTCTGTACCCTTTTTCCTTGTCTCGTTTTCATCTTGACCGTTTGCTTTTAATCGGTCTTGTGTATTCTGTTTTCGTATTTTTCCTATAATATGTCAATTGTATAACATCTCGGAGCTTTGATGGACACGTCCAATTGGAAAAATGCATATAAAACACGTTATCCAAGAGGAATCTGTAACACTGCAATTGTAGACCAAAAGATCACCCCAAAAAACACATAGGTCAGAAGCGAATCAGAGCTTCACCCATGTTGGCGCTCGACTCGGATGGATACTGCAGTTTAAGTTTGATATTGTTTTCGCTTATGTTTGTCTTTAATGTAAAAAGGGTATCATTCCCAGGCTGTGCAAATATCATTCACATGATTGTGCAGTACATCTTAATCGTTGCACACTTTCCTTTAAACTGTATAGATTACTTTATGTATACAAATACATTCTTCCTCTGCTATTGCAATTTAGCTAGGTTCGGATGTTAATGTACCGAGTGGTCTGCGGGGCCTTTTTGTTGGAAACGGACAATTATAGCACCACTGCCCCACATAGAGCATGTCGCAAAAGGTGACATGACATAATGCCGCCATGGTTGGGTAGTTTGTTAAGAACAGCATGAATAGCGCCTAACAGACTCCGGATCTGTTTTGCTTAAATGTTTGAGTCTATTAAGATGGACTAGCACCTCGATTAAACACCCTCCTCGGCACTTGTACCAACGCAGCTGAGTAAAAAGCTGCTTGAGCCTAGCCAGCTAGGCAGGAAATCCTACTCCAGCCTACATTCAGCTCACGCCAGAGTTGGGACCTGTACAGGGCATCTGCTTCTGTAGTACAGGTTAACAAAGTATTTAGCTGTTCAAGTAAAGGTTGAACTGCATTCATGTCGCACTCCTGTGGTTATTTCAGAAGCCTCTGTGATTCCACAACATGTTTGTATTACGATTTATTCATATGGCAGATCTCACTTATATCATCAAATGGTTGTTCTTATAATCCCTAAGTAAGGATGTAGCGTCTTTCTAGTCATATCTAACTATAGATTGATACGACCTTGGAGTAATAACTCTCTACTTAGTTTGTGGTTTTCCTTTCCCATGCGGCGTTAACTTTTCACGTTTCTGTATTGCAAGAGCTTATTTTCACCGCCGGAGATAGCTCTTCAGGCTTCATCTCAATTTTGACAGGTCTGCAGCTATGTCTTCCCAATATGTCTGATTCATATCCAGTGTCTTCGTATTCCACTTACGTCTTTGAACTTCAACTGTAGTCGATCTAATGTCTTTTTAACACACCAGCTGTTCATGTAGAATGTCTTTGGAGATGCGATCGTCTTCAAAGCGACAGACAAGACCAATACAGCCGAGTTTTTGCTGCCAAAGAAAAGTGTACATACTTTGAAAACCGGTACAAGATTGCACCTACGTATTTGTCAATATTTCTCTACATGAGCGGTCAAGAATGAATCTCAGGCGCCTTAGGTGGAAAATATTGAACGAAAATGTAACCCATAGCATTACTGCCGTAGGAGTATGAGGTGTTAGCGATCTCACGTTTCAAAGGCTCGACTATATGAGGGCGGTAGCCATCTCCTCTCCCTCGCCGCTTTTACTTCCACGACTGAACCGGTACCCATTTAAGACTGGATCGACCCAGGAGCCTTTGCGGTCTGAAAAAAACACTACCGCCTTAAATGGGAAATGAACCCAGAACCACTAAGATGCGAAGCCAGCACTACGCGGCTGTAAGTTTGTAGTTTTCCCATTCACTCGTTGTGAGACGAGAACATATTGAAGCAGCTTTGACAATGCGATTGCCTATTTCCGGATCTAATGCGAGTTTATCATTGATGAAGGAACATAGGTGAGTGAACTGGTTCACAGTTGCAAGTTTGTAGTTGTCGATATTGATGGTTGGGGTTGCATCTAAGTCTTGTCTCAGCACATTTCATTTATCCAACCTTATTGTGAGGTCGAAATCCTTGCACGCCTGGGAGAAGCGATCACTCAAGATCTGGAGTTCCTGCTGATTGTGAGTAACGATTGTAACGTCATAGCAAAAATAAAGTCCATGGCAATAACTTCCCTTATCTTGGTTTTAACTTTGAGCCTGACAAAATTCAATAGACGACCATCTTATATAGTGCGAAAGCATATCGCTTCTGCTGGCTTACCAAATGCGTGCTTCAGTAGCAGCGCACAGAAGGTTCCTAATAGTGTCGGGGCCAGGTCGCAGCTTTGTGACGCCCCACTGTGAATACTGAACGACGGAGATGCATTGCTGTCGAATTGGATGTTCCTTTCATGTCCTCATGAAATGACACTATTAGCTGCAGCAGTTTGTCCATGTAGTCTATTTTTGAGAGGATTTTGAACAGTCCATCTCTGCTAACTGAATGGAATGCTTTTGTCAGGTCGATGAAATAACTTGTTCTGCTCGCGTGATTGCTCATGTAGTTGCCGTAGAGAGAAGATCATGTCTAGATCGGATACCACATTGCGACTCTGGGTACACTCGCTCAGTCAGTTTGTACAGCCGCAGTAAGATTACACAAAGACTTTGCCAACAACACTGAGAAGTGAGATATCTCTGTAACTACTGCAGTCACTTCTATCACCTTTATTTGTATATAATGTAACAATTTTTGAATGTCTCATATCTTGGGATATAACGGCATATTTCCAACTGAGACATAACAGCAAATCTCGCGGTTTCAAGAGTGCATCTTTACAGTGCTTGATCCACTAGCCCGCTATTGTTGTCGAAAATGTATTGCTATCCTCAATCAAAAGATTTCTCCTGATTTTTTTTTAACGCGTGTCATATTTAATTGTTCTTTAGCTGTGTCTCAACACGAATAAAGCAGCAGTGTCTCACACTCCCTTATGAAATCCAAGTTGAGCGTATGCAGCTGAGTTTCACGATTCTTATTATTCTTCGTTCAAATATTGTGGCACACACTTTTACCGTCTTACGTATTTGCGATGTGCCTCTTTATGCATGCCCGTTTATTTTACTGCATTTTGTCTTCCAGATTAATATTGTTATCAATCGGCTGGTACTTTTTTTTCTGCTTATACGTTTGGTCAGTTTCTCTCTATTAACTTTAGTCCCGTCATTCAGCATACGTGAATTTCTTTAACTTGTAACCATCCTATATCCATCGATCTATTTTATGACGGTTTTTTTATTTCTCTTTCGATTTCTGGTATTAATATAATATTTCAGATTATGATTCCTTCTTGTGAAACTAATTGTCCTTCGGTTGTGTTTGAACTCAAACTTTCCTAAAAGTACTCTTTCCATTATTATTGTCTTTCACGTTAGACACGCCTTGTTGAGTGTCTTTTAGTCCGTATTGAGTCTTTAACGAAGCTGTTTGCCGTATTTATTTGCAGTGTTTTTAATTTTTAGTCTCACGTATACTATTTTGAGCTTCCGCCATTGCCGTGTTAAAGATGATTCACTACCTGTGTTTCTCTTCAGTTTCTGCACTTAATGTCTCAAAAATCTAAATAATTTCATGGACAAACAATTTTTAGTAGCTTCCTTTCTCAATTTTGTTTTTATTATGTATAATTTTTCTGATTTACCTTTTCTAATTTATTTGTGAAGTTTTGGTCTTTGCTATATTGGTCAATGATCAGTATGAATACATATATTGAACATTCCTGTGAAGTCTGTTATACTCCGTCTTTATCATTGTTTAATTAATATATAATCAGGAAGTTCCTCTCATTTGCTGTTAAACTATAAATATATTATATTCTTAAGTAGTTTTCATGTGAAGATCTCTATTTCCCTGCTCTTCCATTACAACCACCAATTGAAATCGAATGATCCGTATCTTCGACCTTATATCGGGTCAATGTATAGTTTATATAAGCGTATGTGTGTGACAAAAAGGTGTGGGCGTGTATCATTCGCAGCAAAAAGATAATATTACATCCCCTATCTCAACACGCTCCAACTTACTTAACTTGGTATTGGACACATAACTTCAACTGAGAGAAGGAGATACTGCAATGATATAAAATGGTAACTGCAAATCAGAACAAGTTTAAGCCAATTTAATGTAATGAGATTAACTTAACTAATTTTACACTATTGTCTATTAACGATATATGCGCAACAATCTTATTTACAATTTGTTGAGATGTGCATATGTGATTGCACAGCAGGAGATAATGAGTTCAAGCAAACTTTTATCACAGTAATATACACCTATCACTGCTATTGAGAATCCCACCTCCATGCAGTTTGGGTATTGGTTTCTTGAGCAAAAGCGGCATGCACAGGCAACTCCGTTAAGTCATAGTTATTTATGTGTTTGTGTGTAACTTACCATGATGTTCGTCCATCACTTTGTTTAGCCGTGTGGACAGTCTTTTCTTTACCTATGTCCGCTGAAATAGTTTACGTGCGCGATGATTTTGATTAAAGTGAGGAAGAAACTGCGAATTTTGTCAACTTCATTCTCTCGTCCTGAGCTAACTTTGGCCAGTACCAAGACAATTTCGAGACGACTGGAGACAACACAAGATGCATTACATTTCTCAGCGACACCAAAGTGTGGATTCAAGGCTAATCATTGGCCTGGTGGCGTTGATAATGAACTAAAACACAAAGCAATGTTAGATCCGCAGCCGGTACGGCGCCATATTTGTAACATAACGTAATATGAAAGTAACAACCTGGTACCTATACATATATAAGCATCCGTCCGTACGTCAACCAATGAGGCTGAGGAACATTTTGCGAAAAGACTTAGTTCCAACTTTATATTAGGGGAACGGCAGAAATTAGTTGCTACATTTTTTGACTACCTGTCACCATACATTTGCTGTCCCTGATTGGATACACGTATTACTGACAACAACGAGTAACATAAAACCCTGAGTGCAAAGAGTAACTATGGTCATGTGAAAGATACTGATCGAGACTCATACTGAATGGTACTCAGCTCTCAAAGCGATGCACGGAAATGGTTGGGTTCGAGTCCCGCAGCTTTCAAGGGACCATAGGACTGAAAGGAGGTGAAGTTATAGTTTATGCATCCTGAATTACTTCCAGTCGCCTTGACTTATCAACTTGCTACTGGTACGAGGCAGTTCGTGACCAGAAAGTGAGGTTGATGAACATCGTTGTTTCTTCTCCCTCTATATTTTAAATTCAGCGTAAGTTATATCATCTAGACGTTATATCATCTAGAAGTTATATCATCTAGACGTTATATCATCTAGACGTTATATCATCTAGAAGTTATATCATCTAGACGTTATATCATCTAGAAGTTATATCATCTAGAAGTTATATCATCTAGACGTTATATCATCTAGACAAAACAGGCTGATAATGTCGCCATTATCTCTTGCGATAGGTAACTAACTTACTAACTGATAGAAGAATAGAGATGCTAGTCAGGTCAGACTGACCAGGACGTCGCGTCAGGGTTAGTCACACTATAATGACCATGACTTCGCGTCAGATTCAAGAACAATCTACTGACCAAGACCATTATCTCTCTTCCATTTAGCGTTCCCATTTCAGCTGTTTTAAAGGCAGTCTGACTGACGAGATGGGAATCGACGTGATCCCCGTAGTAGTGAGCGTAACACAGATGAAGCCAAGCATAGCAAAACCACATAGAGGACCATGATCCACCTTCATCAGCACCCTCGGGATGTCAGGAAAGCTACTACAACCTGCCACCTAACGCCTGTTTCAGTGCTCACAAATGAGTAAACTTGCTAATTGTGGGCATTTAACAACAACAACACCACCAACAACAACAACAACAACATCAATACAGATTGATCGAGACCCAACGTCCTCGTTTGTACTGCTGGAAACAGGCTGCGTTACAGCAGTCTGGTCAACGAAGTTGGGATTGACACTATGCTCAGGTCAGCTTACTATGTAGACGTATTGGGTTATATCTTTGACGAAGACCCAGTTCGCAAGAACAGCTAAGGATGTTAGAGGAACAACTGTAGCCTACTACCAAGGACAGGTAAAGATTCATCAACAGTGAAGTGTCAATAAATAATATTACATATAATGACGGCACAGTTGTACACACAGAAAGTGAACCAGAATTCCAAGAGAAGATGAAGATTATGAATTGGGCATTAACACCGAGACAACTGATGATCAGCAAATAAGACATTTATCTCTATAGTCACGAGTGAACATTTTAATACTGGGACAGATTTGGAACATCCTACATCTTGAAATTACAAAGATGGAGGATGGATGCTGTGATATATAAATCACGAATACAACGGACATTTTTTAAAACATTAGACAAATATTGACACGCTAACAAATATCTCTGAATAAAATACGATTTATCAAGTGTTACGTCAACTTGTCATTACTGTAAGGAGTCAGATAATCTCCAACAAACAAACATTTGGAGTGTATGCAATTAAGGCCTTTGAAATGCCGATATTCATCTGAGGATGTGACGCAACTGGTTTAAAGACATGACAAATAAGGTGCTATCGCAAACGATGGCGTAGGAAAACTATTGTTAACGTAATTAGAGTCTGGGGATAAGGTATTGTGGCCAAGTGCTTAATACCAAGGTGAAAACCCTGCTGGAAGGAAATGTAAATGCAAACCACTATTTATGGACAGGGAAATGCCTTCCAAATTGTCACATCAAGTCAACAGACAGGGGACTTGCATGTACCATGTCAGTTCACCTTGAATAGGCTGATGGCAACTTATTGGGTCTGATTACATTTTAGATCTTGTCTTTTCCAAAGTGTGCTCTTGCATTAACCCATTCAATTTGTTCTATCTTCGGCCGTTTGACAGGTAGCTCAATTCTCTTGCTTGATGAGTTTCTCTTTTTCTGAAAATGATGCCGAGTTGCTATTTTGTCCGACATTAATGATCCATGTTATTACTACATTTATTTTCATTTTGTATCTCCGCCAAAATCTACATTTAGAACAACTTCGTGCTTTAGAAGGTTATTAGGCTTTAAGATGTGACTTATGCCAATGTGCCAGCAAATTTCGTTTTCTCGCAGCTCTTTAAATATACAAATACACGAGAGGTGTTACAATTAAACCGGGAGATTTTTATTGTGGTTTTACCTGGTTGGGTTATAGCGTGCTGGGACTACTATCATTAGTTGGCCTACTTGCCATTAGTCAGTCACGTGACAGATACATACAAATGGCGGGCAAAACTGTTACTGCTTGCATGGGACATCTGTAATGAGGACTATGCTAGGAACATGGCAGAACGAGAAAAATCCATGGAGGCAAACATCGCCCTCAAAGCCGACGTGGCGAAGTACAAACACACTCTCAAGCAAAGTGCAAGAGAATGCTGGAAAAATAAAACGGAAAGTCTAAACCTGGACAAAGAAGGGAACAAGCTATGGAAGCTAGTCAGAGCCATCAATGACGAAACCCCGTCAAATAAACAAATTACTATCAAGCAAGGCGAGAACTTGATCACAGGTAAGAAAGCCGCAAACGCCTTTGTCGATCACTATGCCAGAGCAAACCACATCGAGGTCCCTGCAGATAAGCATACAGACATTAGTGAAGAGCTAAAGGGATACGAAAACATAAATACGGCTACTGAAGAGCACATGATGGCCAAACTAACAATGCGCGAGATGGAAGAGGCTATGAGAACACTAAAGAAAAGGAAATCTTCCGGAAAAGACGGGATAACAAACGAAATGCTGATGGGGCTGGGCCAAACAGCGAAGAAGAAACTACTATCAGTCCTGAACCAAAGCTGGAAAAGGGGTATTGTACCCCAGGCATGGAAAGATGCAATACTGGTACCAGTACCAAAAACAGGAAAGGACAAAACAGATCCAAATGGATACAGGCCCATAAGCCTACTGAGCTGTGTCGGCAAGCTGATGGAACGGATGATAAACACCAGACTGATGTGGCATCTGGTAGAAAAACGAATACTAATTCCACAGCAAGCCGGCTTTAGACAGCACAGATCCACTGAGGACCAGGTCATCCTCATAGCCCAGGAGATAGAAGATGCCTACCAGGCACAGAAACACACAGTAGCTGTTTGGGTGGATCTGGAAAAGGCATTTGACAAAGTCTGGAAAGATGGACTTAGAGTCAAGCTAAGAAGAAGTGATGTCTGTGGGAAGATGTACAAGTGGATCAACCACTACCTCAAACAAAGAACGGCCAGAGTCCAAGTACAAGGGCAGATGAGCAAAAAGGTGACACTCGAGCAGGGAGTACCCCAAGGGGGAGTATTGTCACCCACACTCTTCCTGGTATATATAAACGATATTACAGAGAATATACCAAGAAGAGTCCATAGCTCAATGTTTGCAGACGATCGGGCTATGTGGACCTCTGAAAAGAATCTCACCATAGCAAGAAATCGGATGCAGACGGCCCTAACATCGCTGGAAGAGTGGGCGAACTCATGGCTGGTCAAAATAAACGAGGAGAAAACCACATGTACAATATTCTCGCTCTCATTAAAACCCCAAATTACCAAATTAAGTCTAAATGGCAAAATCCTGCAGCCAAACGACAACCCAACCTATCTGGGAGTCACATTTGATCAGCGCATGACATGGAAAAGTCAGATTGAGAGAAAACGAATGAAAGCCAGAGAAAGAATGGCGATCATGAGGAAACTTGCTGGCACAAGCTGGGGAGCAGACGAAGGCATACTAAAGAAACTGTACACTGGAAGAGTGAGACCAGGTCTCGAGTATGGCATTGCGGCATGGACAACAGCAGCGAAGGCGAACTTCGATAAAGTTAACAAACTTCAAAACCAAGCCATGAGAATTATAACAGGTGGCATGAAGTCAACGCCAATTGTAGAACTTGAAAAGATTACAAAACTGCAATCCATGACCGATAGAAGAGACTGCAGAGCCCAGCTGCAGTCAGAGAAACTCCGAAGACTGACGGACCATCCAATGTACCAGAGACTAAACAATCTGGGAAATGGGAAACTAAAGCGGAGAAACTTTGCAGAAATAGCCAAAGCAAAGATGCACGAAGATCCCATAAACGCACTAACAACACCAAAACCCATCACTACTGTACGAAAACCCACTTGGAGGCAAGATATATTTCCAGAGGTGGTAGAAAATATACCAGGTATTGCAAACAAAAACTGCCAGACTGAAAAAGAAAGGAGAGACACTACCCTAAGCTTCATAACGAAAAGCTACCCAAGCATGGACTGGACCCATGCATACACCGACGGTTCTGTAACAAACACTACACAGAACGGAGGGGCAGGAGCATTCCTGAACCTACCAAATGGCAGAAAAATAACACTGTCATTCGCTACTGGTAAGTACACAAGGAATTTCAGAGCGGAGGCAGAGGCACTGAGGGCGGCAGTGGAAGAAATGGTAACACACAGTGAAAATGAGAGCCATATAGTACTGCTGACATATGCTCTCGCCGTAGTCACAGCGCTAAAAAGCCAGAAAAACACTGAGCTTAATGACTTAAGAGCAGCACTCTGCAAACTGTGCCAGCAGTCCGCACCAAAAAGGGTAGTGGTACAGTGGGTCCCGGCACACTGCAACATCCAAGGCAACGAGGAGGCAGACAGACTGGCAAAAGAAGGTGCAAGGCTACCACAAACAGATACCAGTATGACGTACGAAGAGTCAAAACGGCTTATCAAAGCCAGATACATGACCAAATGGGAAACCGAACATACTGGTTACACCAAAAACGATGCATATTACCAGTTGAACCGAAGAGAGCAGGTCGTTGTCTTCAGACTTCGCACTGGCCACAACAGACTGAGGTACCACCTATTCAACAAATTGAAGATAGGGTGTACCGACGAATGCCCGTGCGGTACTGGTAAAATGACCACTGAACATCTGCTGCAGAACTGCCCGACATACGAGGATCAGAGAGAGCAGATGTGGCCATTGCCAGTGGAACTGCAAGACAAGCTCTATGGTAGTGGCGAGAGTCTCAGGATGACCGCCGCTTTTTTCGAAAAAATAATGGTTACTGTCTGACTGTGTACGCAGAAGAAGAAGAAGAAGAAGATCTTGTCTTTTCCAAAGTGTGCTCTTGCATTAACCCATTCAATTTGTTCTATCTTCGGCCGTTTGACAGGTAGCTCAATTCTCTTGCTTGATGAGTTTCTCTTTTTCTGAAAATGATGCCGAGTTGCTATTTTGTCCGACATTAATGATCCATGTTATTACTACATTTATTTTCATTTTGTAGCTCCGCCAAAATCTACATTTAGAACAACTTCGTGCTTTAGAAGGTTATTAGGCTGTAAGATGTGACTTATGCCAATGTGCCAGCAAATTTCGTTTTCTCGCAGCTCTTTAAATATACAAATACACGAGAGGTGTTACAATTAAACCGGGAGCTTTTTATTGTGGTTTTACCTGGTTGGGTTATAGCGTGCTGGGACTACTATCATTAGTTGGCCTACTTGCCATTAGTCAGTCACGTGACAGATACATACAAATGGCGGGCAAAACTGTTACTGCTTGCATGGGACATCTGTAATGAGGACTATGTCATCAGCAAATCGAAGGTGATTGAGGCGTCTGCGTTAATAAGGATAGCAAAGGTGTCCCAGTTGCGTCATCTAATGACTGAGCCATTTAACTGTTCATTAATACAGAGGGGTTAGAGCAGATAGTTTTAGCAGATGTAGCGAAGATCAAAACATCTTTGTAAAGATAAACAAAACAAAAATAAAGAACACCAACAAAACAAAAAATTAATATCAATTCAAATTCGGGGTTTTGGAAATTGAACAGTTCACTAACTGGGCTCCAGAACTGCTAATATTAATGATTGCTCAATAAAATATGTAGGAGATTGGCAACGTCAATGCAGAGAAAATATTAGGAAACTATGGCAGAATATCAGCAAAACAACAAAAGTGAAAATTATGAGAACCTGTATTTTCCAGTTCAACATACGGCTGCGAAACATAGACAGGTACCAAAACCTCAAGTAAAAAGAATCGAGTCTTTGGAGTCGAAATGTTATAGACAGCTTATTGAAATACTTTGGACTGAAAACAGAAGAATGCAGGCATTCAACAAGAGTTGGGCATACCATAGAAGTGGTTCATAAATTTCATCACGAACAGACAATTGAACTATTCAGACCACATAAAAAGGAACAAATGTCTTGGGAGAACGGTAATGGAAGGTATGGAGCTGCGCAAGAGAGGCGCAGACAGACCAAAAAGGCGATGGTTCCAAGATGTTAAGGAATACTTCAGAATGACTTTGAAACAGGCTGTAGATTTGGCATGAGATCGAGTTCCTTACAGACAGGCTATGATCGAATGCGACTTTCTACAAAGGACATGATACATGATGATATTATAAATATATATATATATATATACAAGTATATATACTTATATTCTTATATATAATATATACTTATGAAAAGTCAATAACGCAGACACCCAGGAAGTCCCCATAGCACGTTGAAAAAACAACATACGACAGTCCCTAAGTGATCGAGGGCTGGAATAGAAAGAGGCCATGACAAAGACATAGGACAGAGCAGTGTGACGTTCTATCTGGCAAACCTCTATACCTCACGGTAGAAGAGGAGCGACTAAGTAACTATTTACTTATATATATATATATAAGAATGTAGAGCTGCTCGTGTATTACACAATCTTCAAGTATATTCTAAATTTATTTTCTTTCGAGTCGATCAAAAGCAATCTGCTCGCCAATAAATGAGAGCCAGAGAAAGAATGGCAATCATGAGGAAACTTGCTGGCACAAGCTGGGGAGCAGACGAAGGCATACTAAAGAAACTGTATACTGGAAGAGTGAGACCAGTTCTCGGGTATGGCATTGCGGCATGGACAACAGCAGCGAAGGCGAACTTCGATAAAGTTAACAAACTTCAAAACCAAGCCATGAGAATTATAACAGGTGGCATGAAGTCAACGCCAATTGTAGAACTTGAAAAGATTACAAAACTGCAATCCATGACCGATAGAAGAGACTGCAGAGCCCAGCTGCAGTCAGAAAAACTCCGAAGACTGACTGATCATCCAATGCACCAGAGACTAAACAATTTGGGAAATGGGAAACTAAAGCGGAGAAACTTTGCAGAAATAGCCAAAGCAAAGATGCACGAAGATCCCATAAACGCACTAACAACACCAAAACCCATCACTACTGTACGAAAACCTACCTGGAGGCAGGATATATTTCCAGAGGTGGTAGAAAATATACCAGGTATTGCAAACAAAAACTGCCAGACTGAAAAGGAAAGGAGAGATACTACCCTAAGCTTCATAACGAAAAGCTACCCAAGCATGGACTGGACCCATGCATACACCGACGGTTCTGTAACAAACACTACACAGAACGGAGGGGCAGGAGCAATCCTGAACCTACCAAATGGCAGACAAATAACACTGTCACTCGCTACTGGTAAGTACACAAGCAATTTCAGAGCGGAGGCAGAGGCACTGAGGGCGGCAGTGGAAGAAATGGTGACACACAGTGAAAATGAGAGCCATATAGTCCTGCTGACAGATGCTCTCGCCGTAGTCACAGCGCTAAAAAGCCAGAAAAACACTGAGCTTAATGACTTAAGAGCAGCACTCTGCAAACTGTGCCAGCAGTCCGCACCAAAAAGGGTAGTGGTACAGTGGGTTCCGTCACACTGCAACATCCAAGGCAACGAGGAGGCAGACAGACTGGCAAAAGAAGGTGCAAGACTACCACAAACAGATACCAGTATGACGTACGAAGAGTCAAAACGGCTTATCAAAGCCAGATACATGAACACATGGGAAACCGTAACATACTGGTTACACCAAAAACGATGCCTATTACCAGTTGAACCGAAGAGAGCAGGTCGTTGTCTTCAGACTTCGCACTGGCCACAACACACTGAGGTACCACCTATTCAACAAATTGAAGATAGGGTGTACCGACGAATGCCCGTGAGGTACTGGTAAAATGACCGCTGAACATCTGCTGCAGAACTGCCCGACATACGAGGATCAGAGAGAGCAGATGTGGCTATTACCAGTGGAACTGCAAGACAAGCTCTATGGCAGTGGCGAGAGCCTCAGGATGACCGCCGCTTTTTTCGAAAAAATAATGGTTACTGTCTGACTGCGTACGAAGAAGAAGAAGAAGAAGGAAACAAAAACTGCCAGACTGAAAAAGAAAGGAGAGATACTACCCTAAGCTTCATATCGAAAAGCTACCCACGCATGGACTGGAGCCATGCATACACCGACGGTTCTGTAACAAACACTACACAGAACGGAGGGACAGGAGCATTCCTGAACCTACCAAATGGCAGACAAATAATACTGTCATTCGCTACTGGTAAGTACACAAGCAATTTCAGAGCGGAGGCAGAGGCACTGAGGGCGGCAGTGGAAGAAATGGTGACACACAATGAAAATGAAAGCCATATAGTCCTGCTTACAGATGCTCTCACCGTAGTCACAGCGCTAAAAAGCCAGAAAAACACTGACTTAAGAGCAGCACTCTGCAAACTGTGCCAGCAGTCCGCACCAAAAAGGGTAGTGGTACAGTGGGTCCCATCACACTGCAACATCCAAGGCAACGAGGAGGCAGACAGACTGGCAAAAGAAGGTGCAAGACTACCACAAACATATACCAGTATGACGTACGAAGAGTCAAAACGGCTTATCAAAGCCAGATACATGACCAAATGGGAAACTGAACATACTGGTTACACCAAAAACGATGCCTATTATCAGTTGAACCGAAGAGAGCAGGTCGTTGTCTTCAGACTTCGCACTGGCCACAACAGACTGAGGTACCACCTATTCAACAAATTGAAGATAGGGTGTACCGACGAATGCCCGTGCGGTACTGGGAAAATGACCGCTGAACATCTGCTGCAGAACTGCCCGACATACGAGGATCAGAGAGAGCAGATGTGGCTATCACCAGTGGAACTGCAAGACAAGCTCTATGGCAGTGGCGACAGCCTCAGGATGACCGCCGCTTTTTTCGAAAAAATAATGGTTACTGTCTGACTGCGTACGAAGAAGAAGAAGAAGACTGCGTACGAAGAAGAAGAAGAAGAAGTAAGCCATTAGTGGAAGTTATCAGTGCTCATTATATTGAGATGATGGAACCAGCGTTTGTGTGTGCCTTAAATGTACTGAAATGCACAAGATGTAGTGACGTGCATAATTCTAATGTCATTTTTACGCAGTTTGTCTTTTCTGGTAACACTTTGACCTTTATTAACTTAACTTAACGTCTTTATACTGGTTTAGAAGACTCTGCAGAGTCTGTATACAACCATTTGCATTTACATTACCTTGCTCTAAAAGCTATGCGCATCCAATTTATTTTTAAATTCATTAAATGTCCCTGCTTCCACTATTTCCCCTGGCAATGCATTCCAAGCATTCACCACTCTCTGAGTAAAAAAAATATTTCCCGATATCTAACCGAGACCTCTCTTTAGTTAATATGTAGCTATGCCCTCTTGTTCTGGTGGGTGACTTTATTTTGTTTTTTAAACAACTTGTTTAAGTCTAATTTATCAATTCCTATGATCATCTTATAAACCTGTATTAAGTCATGTGGACTTTTGATCTCTTCAACACAGTGGAGGATGATTTTTCTTTCCTCATAACTGTAATATTGGAATTCCAGTATCAGCTTTGTCGCTTATGGTTGTATTCTTTTCAGCATGTTTATATCCCCCTTATGATAAGGACTCCATACCTGTACACAGTACTCCAATCTAGGTCTAACTAATTCTTTAAACAGTTTGACTATCACTTCTATGCTCCTATGTTTAGCAGGAACAGTTCTTGAAACATTTCACTTCATATTTCCGACTATATTCCTGTTTTATTATGTATATCCATTTTCCGAGCTAATAAATTCACTCTCTTCAAATAAATTAGTGATTATTTAGAACCCTTCCATTGTATCTCCTTGCCTCTCAATTCTATTGACATTTTAAACTTGGTCTTAGTCGACCAGTACTTCTATAGGTACGGATGCCCCTGTTCAGGTCCCAGCTCTGGCTTGAGCTGGGTATAGTAATAATAATATCGAGCAGCGTCTTACTCCGTTGCGTTGGGACCAGTGTCACAAAAGGTGGTTGACCGTTGTACGATTCCGTCTTAATAGATCCGCAACATTTTAGGCGAAGTCTTTGCTGCTCTTGACAAACCATCTAACCATGACCGGTGTATACGGCATGCTGTCTGTGTGGCAGTGCTTCTATTCATGTCCTTGTCATACACACAAGCCAACTGCTGATATAGCCCCATAATTCCCATCGACCTCTTAACATATTTCAGGTCTGGCATGTTCGAGATTAAATGTTTTAAGACCAACAGTTGTGCCCTTTGTGCTATGACACTGTTTTTATGTAATTCATTTTGTGTCGAATTGACCGGCCTGTGATATGTTGCCGGTGTCAATTGTCTGGTTCTCTGAAGTATGTTACGCGTTTTTCTGAAATCCTTTCTGGATAGTATGAAGCCAATATGCGCTGATTGATCGTTGCTGATTTTTACACACTGAATTTTGTATCTGGCTTAATCGCTGACGAATATAATCTTCGCGAGTGCAAGAAATAGTTCTGCAAACAGATGATTAAAACATGTTCTCAACATTTACACAAAATGATGTTGTTGATAAAAAGCTCATATAAGTTCTCTCATAGTGTTATTTGTAAAGGGGTCGAATTAGTCCTCTCATGGTGTTGTTGGTAAAGAACCCACATTAGTCCTCTCATGGTGTTGTTGGTAAAAGGTCCAAATTAGTCCTCTCATGGTGTTGTTGGTGAAAGGCCCAAATTAGTCATCAAATGGTGTTGTTGGTAAATGGAACAAATTAGTCCTCTAACGGTGCTGTTGGAAAAGGGTCCAAATTAGTCCCCTCATAGTATTGTTCTAAAACGGCCCGCATTAGTCCTCAAATGATGGATTTAATAAAGGGCACAAAGACGTCATCTAATGGTGTTGTTGGTAAAATGCCCAAATTAGTTCTCTAATGGTGGTGGGAAAAACCCCAAATTAGTTCTCTGATGGTGTTGTTGGTGAAAGACCCATACTAGACCTCTCACGGTGTTGTTGGTGAAAGACCCATATTAGACCTCTCGCGGTGTTGTTGGTAAAAGACCCATTTTAGACATCTCGCGGTGTAGTTGGTAAATATCCAACTACTGTTTATTTCCTTCAGAAGTATATTTTCGTCCTGGAGTTTTTCCAGAACCTCACTTTTATCATTTCTATGATAAGGCCATCTGGTCTAGCCGCTTTTTTTTTCTTCAATATTATTATAGCTCTTTCAAATTCTGATTTAAGAATTGATGGCCCTGCTGAATTATTTAATTCAGGTGTACTGCATCTTTCACCACGAAAGACATCATCACCATATTCTGACCATCGTTTTGTTTTTTCAGTTTTTATATAATTCAAGTATTATTTAATATTAATTATAATAATAATAAGTTCGCTTAAATACTGGTTGCGTCGATCGGCCACATCTGTGACCCACTCCTGCGGCTTTCCTGCAGACCTCATCCAGATCGTATGGGGATGCTGCTATCTGATGTAGCCATATTGTGCCTGCACGGCACTTTCTGCGCACCCAGTCAGTCGGAGAAAGCCTTTTCGCGCTTAGTAACGACATGGAAAGTATCGCGTTGATCTGGCTTTCCTGGTTCAGCCGTTATACATGACCGAACAAAGAAACTCGGCTGCGGGTCTGTGTTTCCGGGATTGGGTGATGTCTGTTTCAGCAGAGACCTCCACTTTGCGGATGTAGTCATTCCATCGAATGAGTATATGGAAGATCTCCAATCTTGACATGTCATGTTTGAGGAATGTACATATTTCGAAGCCATAAAGTAGAACTGGGAGAACTAGTAGATTGTTGTTTAAAGGGAAATCTTGCAGCTTCTCTATATACACAGAAGGTCGAGCATATCGGATGCAGCTAGTCGGACCCACCTTGAGTTTATTACGTACCAAACCTATTAGTTTCTGGAAAAAATAACCATTCATCCGTTCAGAAATCAATTTAAACTGATATAAGCCCAACTTTAATATAGTTTGCATTTCCCATTTGATGTTTAAACTAAAAACATATTGATATTGAGACGCACGACAGTAAATCAGACGCGTATCCAAGGAGACACGGTTTAAATAGATCAACGAAAGTATAGTGAACGAGGGGCACAGTCAGCCAGTCACTGCTTACTTCTGGCGTCATGACCAGTGAACAGAGATCTTCATGACCTTATCCGGTCTCGTAGTGACAATCCTGGAAACAAGTTGCACCCGTGCAGTCTGATTAAGAGAATAGGGATCGAAGGGATCCAAAACTTCCAGACGTTTCGGACCAAAGGTGTAAATATTTCAGCCTTAATTACGAAACAACGGTTTAGAAGGTAACAAGGCAAACAACGATGCAATAGAAGATTGTCGCCTCAGTTAAAGATATTTTTTCACTTGCCATTCTTATGCCGTTGTTGTTGTTTTTGTTGTTGCTGCCACAGCCAATACTGCCTTTGAGGCCATTACCATTGCGTTGCTGTTACAGTTGTTGTTATTTGTGGAATACACAGAACAAGTATATTTACTCCTTTGTGCGCTATGACAAGGTTGGTGGGCTGGTTGAAGTGGCTTTCCTGACATCCCTAGAGCGCTGATGAAGGTGGTCGGGTGGCTTGCAGTTAGTTATGCTATGTTTCGCGTCATCTGCATGTCCCTCACTATTACGGGGATCAGGTCGATCCCCCACCTCATTAGCCAGGCTGTTATAAAACCTTCTGCTTCCAGTGAGAATTGCGTGGAAGTGAGGTGGATATCCTGACTTGTACATTTTACATGACTGACTAACTCTGTCCGATCAGTATGTTTTGTCAGACATTCGTTTCCTCACAGCAACTGATTTCATGTTCCTGTAATTAATTCAATGGTTCGCTTCATCAAATGACACATTTTACAATTTAATTGAAAAATGTCTGAGTAGTCGAGTCGTTGTACCGCATACATATCCTGCAAAGGTTGCGAGTTCAATCCCCAGTATTTACTACCGCAATTCAACCCATCAGTAAATGGGTACCTGACTTCCTGCTGCAGGCAAGATAGCGTAATACAAAAATTGATATTGCACCTCACACAAATTCTAACACTTAGTGTATTGAGGTCCTTTACACTTCATTTTCGATGGTAATGACTGCACTTGAACAACCTTTTACTTAGTTAAAGCTTTTTGCACAATATAAATCTGCACTTTGCATGCTTCCTTACATACTCTGTCCTTTCATTAATGATTACATGTCAAAAAAGCGAAATTGCCCATTGTTTATTTTACGTTGTGTTGCGAGCATAATTCCCTAAAGATATTCTCCCATACAAAACACGCCGAACGATATTTGTTAATGTTCTAAAGTCTGGCGTGTTACTTTTCATCATTTCTCTCTGTCGTAGTCATTATTATGTTAATACGCAGTGTGCAAGTTTTTATTTTCTACAAGGGGCGTTCAAACCAAACAGGGACTTTCTGTTCTAGTTCTACCTGAATGGGTTATAGCGTGCTGGAACTACTAACATTAATTAGGGGTACTTGCATGACCCAGTCACGCGACATATCAATAAAAATGACGGAAACACTGTTAGGGCATGCATGCCACAGCGTGTTGTGATGAAGTCTCTCGCGACAGAAGGCGTGAAACCTGCAAACATTTACGAAATACTGCAATCACAATACGGCGATAAGACACTCAGCAGCAGTAAGACATTTGGATGGTGTGAACGTTTTAGAGACGGCTGTACATCCGTGAGTGAGTGATGATCCTTGCAATGGTGGCTCTTAATCCACGACAGTCATTCCTGTGAATATCCAGATTGTTGAACGCCTTATAGGGACAAATTGAGGCATACCATGTCGCACTCCCCGTCTCAATACGTCATCCCCGTCTCATCACGTCCTTACCGCATCATCACGTCATCTCCGTCTCATCACGTCATCCCACGTCTCATCACGTCATCTTCTGTCTCATCACGTCCTCCCCGTCTCATCACGTCATCCCCGTCTCATCACGTCATCCCCGTCTCATCACGTCATCCCCGTCTAATCCTCTGATGTATATTCGATTGTACCTTACAGCAATTGCCACGCAATTGTAATCCAGTCCCTTTTTTCTTCTCTTACATTGTTGTTCCAGAAGCTGTTGTTGGCTCCTTTACCTTAGGTTTGCATTTCTCACATTGTCTTGCTTCCTTATGCCCATTATCTTCCGTAGGTATCTGTTAATGATGACTGGAGTCTTTGTTGTATGGCCTAAGTCATCCAACCTCTATGTTTCCGCTCCACACAGCAGCACATATCAGACACTGATGTTGCATATTCTAACTTTGATGTAAATCTTGATTTCTCTGGATCTACAATTGTTCTTTAATGATCTTTACATCTGTACATTCTAAAGTGTCTATTGTGCTGCCCAAATAGGTACAGTTATCTACTTCTTCTTCCAGTATTATTTTTTCTTTGTTAATAAAGTTGATTTTAGGGAGCTTGGTTTTTTCTTTTCCAAATTCAGTCCCAGTTTGATATCCCTTCTTCCAGAAGCATATAAATAACATTTTTGTAGAGCCTTCTTAAGCATTTCTTTTCATCCACGCTTTAAGAAACAATTATGATTAGTCCACAAGTTATGCTCCAAATTCATAACCATCTATTTTGACTTCTCTTACTATTCCATCTTTTTGTGCCAGTTTAGTTGGTGGTTTATTCTTTTTTTTTCTGAACAAGGTTTAAAGTTTGTCCGTTCAATAAGGATTATTTTTCTTTAATTGCCAAGTTGGTCTGAAGAGTTTCAAAAATATGTTTAAGCACTTCGGAATATTGGCTTTCAATTCCTGCCCTTTGTAACGGTTGTTGTGTTGTAAGATGTCCCTGCTTGTCCAGCCGTAACGTTTTATTCATGTTTTATCGTTTTAATTTATAGGAGTGTTGTTATAAAAAATGTTTAAATTTCGTTCACGATTACTCAATATGTTATCTTTCGTTCGGGATTCGTCCGCGTAGTATTTGTGTTTCTATAAGATTCTTCCATTTAGGGTTTGTGTTTGTAAAGATTATTTATTTATTTGCGCTTTCCTTACATATTCATCTACGTATTATATTTTCATTTAGCAATTCATGTGTTTTTGCATTTTTATTTTTTTAAATCTTTCGTTTCCTTTTATAATTTTAAAGACTTTTCCATTTAGGTCTTTTACCCTAAAGACTCTTCTGTTTCCTTTTTTTTATTTACCTCAGAGATTCTTCCATTCATGTTTTTCAGCTTAAAGATTCTTCCATTTCTGTTTTTTCACCTTAAAGATTCTTCCATTTCTGTTTTTCATCTTAAAGACACTTCCATTTCTGTTTTTCACCTTAAAGATTCTTCCATTTCTGTTTTTTCACCTTACAGATTCTTCCATTTCTGTTTTTCACCTTAAAGACACTTCCATTTATGTTTTTCACCTTAAACATTCTTCCATTTCTGTTTTTTCACATTAAAGACTATTTAATTTATGTTTTCAACTTAGCAACACTAACATTTATGTTTTTGCCCTGAAAAAACACTTCCATTTATATTTTCCAGTTTAAAGACTTTTCCATTTATGTTTTCTACCTTAAAGATTCTTTCATTTACGATTGTCACTTTTAGGACTCCTCCATTTATGTTTTCGCACCTTAAAGTCTCTTCTATTTGTGTTTTCCAACTTGAAGACTTCCATTTATGTGATTAATCTTAAATACATATTTATATATTCGATATTAAAGACTATTCTATTGGATACCTATTTGGGATCAAAACGCTGGGCAGCGCATGAGCTGCAGTGGTCAGCGACCCATAGCTGACTGCTAGCGTCAGGGCCAGCGAACCAGATCTGTCAAAACCCTTCTACACCTCCACGTGGTGATCCTGGATAACAGGCTGCAGCAGGGCAGACTAGATAAGAAGAAGGTATCGAAGAGGGAATGCTAACCCGGTACTCAATAAATGTTTGCTAAAGTCGGATGTGTTGGACCGAAAGGTGCAAATATCGCAGTCAAGCTGTAAACTACGACACAAAGCATTCTGTTCTCTGGACTACATTCTGGTACTTAAGCCCTTTCAGGGTTTGGTAGCGGGAGATTGAGATCGAACAAAGAAGAAGAAGAAAAAGAAGAAGAAGAAGGAAACCTATTCTTCCAATTAACTTATTTTCCATCACAACTTCTATTTATGTGATTAAGTATGTGTTCTTCCATGTACGTGATTAAGTATGTGTTCTTCCATGTACGTGATTAAGTATGTGTTCTTCCATGTACGTTATTAAGTATGTATTCTTCCATGTACGTGATTAAGTATGTGTTCTTCCATGTACGTGATTAAGTATGTGTTCTTCCATGTACGTGATTAAGTATTTGTTCTTCCGTTTATGTGATTAAGTATGTGTTCTTCCATGTACGTGATTAAGTATGTGTTCTTCCATTAATGTGATTAAGTATGTGTTCTTCCATGCCATGTACGTGATTAAGTATGTGTTCTTCCATTTATGTGATTAAGTATGTGTTCTTCCATGTACGTGATTAAGTATGTGTTCTTCCATTTATGTGATTAAGTATGTGTTCTTCCATTTATGTGATTAAGTATGTGTTCTTTCATTTATGTCATTAAGTACGTGTTCTTCGATGTACGTGATTAAGTATGTGTTCTTCCATTTATGTGATTAAGTACGTGTTCTTCCATGTACGTGATTAAGTATGTGTTTTTCCATTTATGTGATTAAGTATGTGTTCTTCCATTTATGTGATTAAGTATGTGTTCTTCCATTTATGTGATTAAGTACGTGTTCTTCTATGTACGTGATTAAGTATGTGTTCTTCCATTTATGTGATTAAGTATGTGTTCTTCCATTAATGTGATAAGTACGTGTTCTTCCATGTACGTGATTAAGTATGTGTTCTTCCATTTATGTGATTAAGTACCTGTTCTTCCATGTACGCGATTAAGTATGTGTTCTTCCCTTTATATGACTAAGTATGTGTTCTTCCATTTATGTTTTTCACATTAAGGGCCCTTGGAATGATGTCATTAATCGTATTATTCAATTTTTTAAATCACTGTAACGTGGTTGGCTGTCAAGAAACGAACAAATGAATGCGCGAAATAGGGAATCGGGAAATCCCGAAGGTTTCAAGCGACTGCTAGGTTTAAGGAAGGTGGCACCGGCGTCTAGTATTATCGGTGAACATAAGATGAATAAGACACAATTTTGCTTCCAGGCGGTTGCCCTGGACACAGCCTGTACTGGTGATGTCTGAATATAAAAATAGACATCCCGATGACAAGACACAAACGGTACATAAAACGCCAACCGAAATGCGATATATTGGTTTGAAATACGCATATTTATCGCAGCTTCGCTGTAAACTATCATACAACCTCACAAGTCGCTTACTTTAGTTTGGTTGAAGAATCAACGGCACTGCTCATGGTTTAACCCATAAGTGCTCTGTCCATCTTCACATTATTGGAGAATCTCAGCACAGTGCACGAACTTCGTGGCACCTGCGAGTATACCGTAATAGATTCGGTAGGTTTTTAACGTAATTTTAAATTCTGCTGCGGGGGCATCGGTCGTTAAGCCTGCCCTTTTCGATTTCCATCTGCCGATGGATTTTAACGTGACCGACACTACACATTGGCGTCCGATCCCTACTATCCAGAGACGCGGAGAAATATATGAGAGGCCACGTGAAAAATCCCAGGTCTCCACTGGGATTTGAACCCGCGATCTCCAGCAACTGAGGCCGACGTCTCACTTCGAGACTACTCCCACACAACCTCCTTATCAGAGCAAACTCAAAAGAAGACGATGACGAAGACTATGGGAGATTTCCGAAAGTATCCCATAAGCATGCTGTGGACGTAAAATAACACCCTGCAGTTGAAATCGGAAATAGGAGACTTTAAACACTGTCCTGGCAAACACATTTAGAAAAATTATAAATTCCAACTCAATTCCATTCATACCTTTCCGCAGGTCTTAGAATACGCCGGAAGTAAAATTGCTAAATTAACCTACTAATGATAGTTTAGGCTACCTGGTAGCGGACACACACCTGTTTGTTTGAATTCCAAGTATTCCGAATTGTTCAATGTATAGGTACTTCTATTAATGTTTATTCACGTTTAATAGTCTTACACTTATATCACATCGTAACAATTACTCGATATGTGTTTTTGTTTTATCTTTAAGACTTCACATTTTAAAAATAAAAGTGATTTCTATTTGCACTTTTCATCGTAATCAATTCTTCATCTATGTTTTCCATTTACAAATTATCTCATCTGTGTGTTTCCCTTTACAAGAATCCTTTATGTTCGTGAAAATAAATGTTTTTCCCATTTATGTTTCTGATCTTAATTAGTCTTCTGTTCATGCTCTCAAAATAAAGATTCTTGTATTTTAATTTTTCATCTTAATAATCTTTCATCATTAAATGTTTTTCATCTTCAAGATTGTTTCATTTATTATTTTAACCCTGTTTTTTATTTTTGTGTATATATTAACTTTAAATGTTGTATTACTTATGTGTTAAGCTGTTAAAATTACAGTAATTTTGATTGTTGTTGTTGTAATCCCATAGCTGCTGAGCAAGCCTGCTCTTGGCAGCCCAATGCCATTGTTTTCTAGATACATGTCTTCTTCAGTTGTTTCACTGCTTCGTACAGTCTGTTGGCAATTGTCGGCAGTGCTTGTAAGAATCTTTTCCTCATGTCCGCAATCGCCTTGCACTCAATGAGTAGATGTCGAACAGTTTCATCATGATGAGAGCAATATCTGCACGTGGGTAGGTGCTGTAAATACATGCAATTGACTCTGGTGTGTCCTGTTCAGAACTAAAAGATGAGACTTAGATCTCTTTTATGTAGTTTATTTATGTCATCGTTGCTTTTGGCTGTGACATTTTGCTAAATACACTGCGACCTGTTGTTGCACGCCGCCCACCTTTTCATGCATATTTCTCGAGTAATTATGATTCTGTTCATCTAAAATTAAACTAATGTATATTTCCATTCCTTGTTTTTCCATGGTTTCCACACAAACAATTTTTTTAAATCGTGATTTCTACATTATATTTTACCCTTTAAGATTCTTTTGTTTTTCGGTTTCCGAACTTCTGTTTATCTTTATGTCGATGCGGGATTATTGTTTCTACCTTTTCCCATTTATAAATTTGCCATTCGCTCCATTACAGTTTCTACGATTCCCGTGTTTTGTACTGTAATGCGTTACAATTTCCGAGACGTTTTCAAATGAAACCGGATCAAATTGCACCAAGTGAACATATGTACGATTCGCATGATGACGTCACTTATGATGTAAAATGCACATACCAACCGTCAAGTTTGCAATATTGCATTATCCTCCGACTCATAGTTTCCCTATCAAACCGTTGAAAAGATGACGGGTGTGATACGGAATCCTTCCAGGGTTGATCAGCGAGTGGTGATTCGATTTCTTATAGCTGAAGGATGTTGACATTCGTTGCAGAATGCAGGCTGTGTATGGTGACAAAAGTGTGTCGAAGATAACAGTGAAGACAACAATATTTAAAGAAGGACGCGAGTTAACGAAAGATCTTCTGAGACCAGGTCAGGCGCATATTGTTGCGTCAAAAGATGCAATAGCCAAAATTGTTGCAGCAATTCGGGTGGACCGTCGCCGGAGCTTACGTTCGCCACACTTTTGTCACCATACACATTATACGATGAATGTTAACTGGTCGACATCCTTCATCTGTTAGAAAACGAATCATGCGCTTCGTCCGTATGTCCAATTTGTGCAATATGGTATGTTTTCTTTCATTTGAACACGCCTATCATATTTCGTTCATAAATTTCAATTCTGTACTACATTTCACATGACGTTTTTTGTGAATTGTTCAGAAGTTAGTCACACAGGGTAAGCGCCATTTATTCTTCTTCTTCTTCATGCTTCGTCCGTATGTCCAATTTGTGCAATATGGTATGTTTTCTTTCATTTGAACACGCCTATCATATTTCGTTCATAAATTTCAATTCTGTACTACATTTCACATGACGTTTTTTGTGAATTGTTCAGAAGTTAGTCACACAGGGTAAGCGCCATTTATTCTTCTTCTTCTTCATTTTCTTCTTCTTCTTCTTAATTTTCTTCTTCTTATTTTTCTTCTTCTTCTGTTTCTGTTTCTTCTTCCTCTTCCTCTGCTTCTTCTTCTACTTGCTCATTTTGTTCTTCTTATGTTTCTGTTTCTTCTTCTTCTTCTTCTTCTTTTTCTTTTTCTTCTGTTTCTTCTTCTTCGTTTCTTCTTCTTATTCTTCTTCTTCTTCTTCTTTTTCTTCTACTTCTTCTTTTTCGTCTTGTTGAAGTTGTTGTTATTCTCTTATTTTTCTTCTTCTTCTTTTTCTTCTTCTTCTTATTATTATTCTTCTTATTCTTCTTGTTCTTCCTGTCCTTCTTGTTCTTGTTCTTCTAATTCTTCTTCTTTGTATGTTTCTTCTTCTTCTTCTTAGTTTTCTTCTTCTTCGTCTTCTTCTTCTTCTGTTCCTTCTTATTTATCTCTTTTTTCTTCTGTTTCTTCTTCTTCTTTTTCTTTTTCTTCTTCTTCTTTGTCTTTTTCTCTTGTTTTTTAAATTCTTTTTGTTCTTCTTTATATTCTTTTTTTCTAACTTTCTCATGATACTCCTCTTCCTTACCATACTCCGCCTTCTCCTGTTCTTCTTGTCTTCGTTTTCTTTATCTTCTTCTCCTCCTCATCATCCTTCTCTTTCTTCTTCTTTCTATTTTTCTTCTTCTCCTCCTAAATCCTCCCCATCCTCCACCTCCCCATCCTTCACCTCCCCATCCTCCACCTCCCCATCCTCCACTTCCACATCCGTCTTTCCCTCCCCTCCTTCCCCGCTCCCCTTATTCTCTGTCATCTTCTTTTTCTCATCGAACGTTCATCCTTGAAATCACATTTATAATGTTGTGTCTCAGTTAACAAACAGGCTGCGGAAATCTGCTCTTTCGGCCCGACACATCCGATTCAACACAGGATCTTGGTGACCTGGTTTGCCTTCCCTATACTCACTTTACCAGCCTGCATGGTTTCATTCTCCTTCCAGAGCCCCCAAGTGGAGGCGGATAGTGTCTTGATCAAAACAGTTATGAGTGTCTGACTCCTGTCAGCTCATTCACTGCTGCATGACCGTCCTCAAGGTTCTGTCTAGATATATTCTAGACCAACGGTTCTCAACCTCTTCGTTACCTGCAGTCTTCCTAAGATACCCGTGTGGACCCCAGGAATCCACGGATCACAAGTACAGAACCATAAAGTCAAGGCTAAATCTAGAATAAATCTTAGAAGATTCGGGGGCCGATGAGTTTGAGCTTGGTTGACAATTCCCAACCTTCAAGATTCGAATCACATTGTTCATATTTTCACAGAGCGGGCATGTAGTGATTTTTTTCAAGGTATCACCGGTTCTTTTAGTCGGCAAAGCTATAAATTGGTCAGGAAAAAATAAAGGATTCGTCATGGAAGCTACGAAGTACGTGCTCTGTCGTCGCCGCTTTCAGCAGTGAAAGGGACTGAGCGCAAGTGTTGTTGTTGTTGAATGCACATACACCACAAATAGATACCAATATGACGTACGAAGAGTCAAAACGGCTTATCAAAGCCAGGTACATGTCCAAATGGGAAACCGAACATACTGGTTACACCAAAAACGATGCCTATTACCAGTTGAACCGAAGAGAGCAGGTCGTTGTCTTCAGACTTCGCACTGGCCACAACAGACTGAGGTACCACCTCTTCAACAAATTGAAGATAGGGTGTACCGACGAATGCCCGTGCGGTACTGGTAAAATGACCACTGAACATCTGCTGCAGAACTGCCCGACATACGAGGATCAGAGAGAGCAGATGTGGCCATTGCCAGTGGAACTGCAAGACAAGCTCTATGGTTGTGGCGAGAGTCTCAGGATGACCGCCGCTTTTTTCGAGAAAATAATGGTTACTGTCTGACTGTGTACGCAGAAGAAGAAGAAGAAGAATGCACATACTGAGTAAATTTACTCATTTGTGCGCCCTGAAAAGGACATTGAGTGTCGGTTTGTTGTAGCTTTCTTCACATCCCGAGCGTGCTGATAAAAGTAGACGGGTCCTCCAGGTGGTTGTGCTATGTTTGGCTTCATCTTCGTGTCGCTCACTACTACGAGGATTATGTCAATCCCTCACCTCATTAGCCAGGCTGCCAATGAAAACAACCCGTTGTCATTGGGAACTAACGCCGAGGTCTAGGTCAGGGTCTTGGCTAGTATGTTTGGCCTGACTCTGACTAACATGTCTGATCGGTATGTTTGGCCTGACTCGGGCTAACTTGTCTGATCATTATGTTTTGCCTGACTCTGACTAACATGTCTGATCGGTATGTTTGGCCTGACCTCACAGAAGTCTTCCTAAACAATCAACATCCCCTCCCTCCCCCGCTCCCCTCCAATCACCGCAAGTGTAAATATATTCGATATTAAATTCTTTGAACAATTAGGCAAATTGTCCACAATTCATAAATATTATTATTCTTCAGAATTAAAATTGTAATCAACATTTCTCTAAATAATTTTCTTTTTCTCTCTCAGTTCAAATATTTTTAAGCCGTTTCTCTCTCTGTGTCTTTCTCTCTCTCACTCCCCTTTTTCTCTCTCTCTCAGTCTCTCTCTCTCGCTCTCTCTCCCTCTCTTTCGCTCACTGTTTCTATTTCCCTTGCGTGCTTGCTTCTGCTGCTCAGATAAAATGTGTTTCATAACGTCAAGGAAAGGCAGACATGCCTTCTGGGTTGAAGTGGTATTAAGTCTCAGCTATTTGTGAAATTTCTCTTCCTAGTAACAATCCAAAACAGGAAGCCTGGTTTTCATTTACAGATGGCTAGAGGCGGCGCGTGGCTTCCAGAGAGAACAATACATGTTGCTATAGTCACTAGAAAAATATGTATGTATGTATATGTATGTGTGTGTGGTGTGCGTGAGTGCGTTTGGTAGTCCGTGTGTCTGTGCGAGTGCGCGTGCCTGTGTATGTGTGTCACACACGTGCGCAAGCACGTACGTCTGAGATGTAGCTGTGAGTCTTGGTCGCTACTTCCTCCTCCCCGCCGCCCTCTCCATCGTCCCTGCATCTTCCCCTCTAGTATCTTCTGAGGAAGACTTTCATGTTTCGTATTGTGTACCAGCTAACTGAATCTTCGTTTTTTGTATCATTTCCAATAATTGTCTTAGCGTGCATACTTCGGTCAGGACATTGTTATTGGATGTTCCTTCTGTCCAACTTACTTTTCTGTTCTACGACAGCATCACATTTCAAACGCTTCCAAGAGTTTTTAATCCTTCTTTGCTATGGATAGTGTTTCAGCCCCATGCAGTGCATTTAGCCATGTGCGAGTGACAACTTTTATCTTCTTCAGTTCTGTCATGATATTCTTTGAGGCAATGAATCTCAATTTTTCACTAAATGCAACCATTTTCTTAACTACTGCCTCAATGCGGGCATAATCTGTTTTAGTTTTTACTATCTACGTAACCTCAGTACTTCTTCGATTATTTCGCTATTGATGATTTTAATCATTTTCCTATGCGGAGTGGCTATTAGCGTAGTCTATGTCTTCATTGTGTTTATTTTCATACTTTGCCCCTGGTTTTGAGTTTTGACTATTTTTTTTTTAAGTTTGATTTTTATGCAGTTGTCCAGGCTGCCATCCCATATTCTAAGGCTGGTATAACATTTCCTGTGTACATCACGTTCACTATTTGATTGTCTACACCCCATGTAGTTCCTGCTAATGTTTTCATTAGTCAATCGCTGTTTAGCTATTTTTTGGATTCTTGCTAATTAAATTGTCCACGTTAATCAGCTGTTCAGTGTTATGCCTAGATATTTGAAGTTATTTTTTTTCTGGAAACTCATGTTTATTTAGTTTCAGCGTGATTTTATTTTTGTTTTAATTGAAAGTTTAACGATTATTTATGTTGTTTTCTTCTCATTCATGTTCAGAATCCTTTTCTGAGTCGATTGATTTAATCTATGAAGGCTTCTTGCATTCCTTAATTTGTTATTCTGATGTTTTCTTCGGTTACCTGCAAAATTAACTCATTACCAAATAGTAGGGTGTATATCCTCTGTGTTATTATATCCATGACTAACCTGTTGATGAAGATTAAGACCAAAAAAAGCACCACTGTCGTACCCCCTGTCTAGATACATGACCAAATGGGAAACCGAACATACTGGTTACACCAAGAACGATGCCTATTACCAGTTGAACCGAAGAGAGCAGGTCGTTGTCTTCAGACTTCGCACAGGCCACAATAGACTGAGGTACCACCTATTCAACAAATTGAAGATAGGGTGTACCGACGAATGCCCGTGCGGTACTGGTAAAATGACCGCTGAACATCTGCTGCAGAACTGCCCGACATACGAGGACCAGAGAGAGCAGATGTGGCCATTACCAGTGGAACTGCAAGACAAGCTCTATGGCAGTGGCGAGAGCCTCAGGATGACCGCCGCTTTTTTCGAAAAAATAATGGTTACTGTCTGACTGCGTACGCAGAAGAAGAAGTACCCCCTGTCTTATTGACACTGGATTTATTAATCCTTTTTACAATGAATTAAATTATTTTTGATTTTCATACAGGTTTTGGGTTGAACATACATATTTACACATAATTTCCTGATTATTATGTACAATGGCAAACTATGATCTTGGGAATCTCTGAAGCAAATCAGTAGAACTCGTTGACACACTACAATTGTGATCTGTGAAAATTACTGACACCAAATTGATTGTGCTAACTTAAAATACATTCAGCAACGACATTAAGCAGATAGTTTTCTTAAATAAAGTTTACCTCTTCTTTGTCAATGGGAGTTTCCTCAATGACATATGTTTAGAGAAATAGTGGGAGTGTCAAGGTCATTCAGTACATATCCTAATTGTTTCGTTATCGCTGTCTCGTGTTAAGATTGTTGCTTTACATAGTACATAAGATGAAGGACGTAGAATAATATATATATTACAGTCGGGGATGATGTGTTAGAGACTTATTTGATGTACTAGACACATATGATGAATTAGAGCCTAGTATGATGTATTAGAGGCATATGATGCATTATATTCTTAAATGATGTATTAGAGAAATATGATGTATTAATGACACATGTTGTTTTACAGACATTTAATGTATTAGAGACTTATATGATGTAATATAGACCTATATAATGTATTAACGACTTATGTATTAAATACGTATATGATGTATTAGAGACTTAATTGATGTATTAGAGACGTTTATGCTGTATTAAAAACTTAAATGAAGTATTAAAGACATAAAATGTATTAGAAACTTAAATGATGTATTAAAGACGTGTACGTTGGATTAGAGACTTACACGATGTATTAGAGATATATAATGTATTATAAACGTATGCTGTTTTAGAGACTTAAATGATGTGTTAATGACTTATATGATGTATTAGAGACGTATGATGTATTAGAAACATATACTGGTTTAGATACTTATATGATGTCTTAAGGACTTATATGATGCATTAGAGACGTACATGATGTATTAGTGACTTAGACGATTTTTCGTTGTTTATATATGACAGTATGGTAATTTCTTGTCTTTCCTAACTTGTAGTGGTATACACATTTACAGCTGGGTTGACTGTAGTGTGCGACGCCTGAGTCGTAGACTTGGCGCATTTGTCGTGGGGTATAATTGTTTTTTCATCTCTGCAATTTTTTATTTTTTTTGCGTTCGCCTTATTTCAAAATCCCCAAAGGCGGTGTGCGTTGCATTGCTGTTTTTTTTGCACCTGTCGACCCAGTGCATCCGACTTCAGCATTCATTTTATGTAAGGGCCTGCTTTCTCCTGCATTTCTAAGAGTTTGCTTCCCTTGGGTAACGGCAGGTGCTGTGATGGGGATCGAACCCAGCACCTTCTGGTTATGAGCCGTGTCACTTTACCACTAGCCCACGCCGTGCCCATCTCTGCTATTGATTTTACGTTAAACTATATATATATATATACATAATGATAATAATAATAATAATGTTCGCGTATGCGGCAAAGACCCGCTGCGTCGATTGATCACTATCATGTCCAACAGCTGAGACTTTGTCCATGCGTAGCGTGTCGACCGAATCCCTACAGACTCCCCAGGTGGAGCCGTGTACTCTGCAACCTTGCGGTGAGGGACGCGAGGAGTGTGTTAGACCAATGTTTGTGTCAAGCTTTCCGTGTCTGTCCGTGTCAAACTCCCTGTTTCCACGTGTCTCGCCGCCGAGGCTTCTGACTGTGTCCACCTGTTGGTCAGCGTGACCCTTGCTGTTCTGAGAATACGAGGTTGGGAGAGGTATTGTGTAACCTCCGGTCGAGGTAAGGGCGGGCAGGAGAAAGTTGGCTTTAGTCCGAGCAGAAATGTACTTGAGTAGTGATAATCTGGACTGAATTCTGGAGCAGAAAGCTGAACTCCCACGGCTTGCGCCAGACATGAAATGCAGCACAACAAACAGAACAACCAATTGATAGCACATCAATTCCACAGAATAAAGTCTTTGATACCACCTGGAGAAGGAGTTGCGAAATATAATCCGAACAAGAACCACCAAACAACGGAAAACTTGACACAAACACCGGAGATAATCGAGAGCGCTACCACTTGGGCGCGGCCATCTTACTTTTGATGATATATATATATATATATATATATATATATATATATATATATATATATATATATATATATATATATATATATATATATTTCGTTTTCTAGGTACCATGATCTAGAGTATTACATTTTCAAAACCATTGTGCGTTTTATGTGGACAACGCATTTTCATTTCTTTAGATGTAGTATTATTTACAATCAATTTAAAGACGTTTGCTTCTCGGAAAACTGAATGGCTTTGTTTGATGAATGATTGATTAAGTAGCATTTCTACGTCAACTTTCTTCAGAATTGTATGTTGTTTTTCTGTTAGTTTATTTACATAATGGCAATATGCGTTTCAGAACACGCGAACAGCTCCATTTTCAATTTGATAGCATTTCGTAACTGGCGAAACCTTGTGGTCTTTATAACTCGATTTCATAGCCAAGCACACAGGCCAAATGCCTGCGGATCAAATTTCTATATATTTGGTTTTGATCCTTTCACAATAGGAGGAAAGGAGATACCGGAAATACGATTTGCCGACGACACAGTTTTTCCCTCGAACATGGCCAAGGGCCTAGAACAAATAATTACATCAGTCCAGAAACATAGTGAAGCCCAGAATCTCTTCCTGAATACAAAGAAAAACATATAATGACAACTGATAAGATAAACCTAAGATCGAGAAGGCTGGCGAAGAGATTGACAATTTTGCACATTTTTAATATCTGGCATTAATACTGAACAACAATGGAGACTGTACAAAAGAAGTAAGAAGACGACTGACTATGGCAATGCAGAAGATAAGGGTATGCAGAACCTATGGCTTATTACAAACAAAGAACTAAAACCAATGAACTTGCATTTTTCCAAAGCAATAAGAACGAAGATTTGTGCTTTTGAAACACATTGCTACAGAAGTCCTGAAAATCCCTTGAACAAAGAAAGAAAAAAACAAATCCATTCGACAAGAATGTAGTGGAGAATTGGCTCATAAATGACGTTGTGACTCTAAAACTGAGGTTTTTTGGAAACGTCAAACGACACAACGGACTGGAGAGAACCGTTATGGAAGACATGGTCACTGGAAATATAAGTAGGGGGCAACCGAGAAGACGATGGACTCAGAACATGACTCCTATTGACAGGCTGTCATGAGAGTGACGTTCTGCTTAGGACATGCTACATGATGATTGTGATGATATTCTGTTTAATGTTCTAGAGACAATACCCCATGTAACATAGTTGAAGAAAACAACACATGGAATTTTGAAAGGGAGTATTAGCAATTATTGCATGACTCTTTTCCTTTACGTGTTATTTATTTGTACTTTATTCTGAACTGTGTGCGCCTTTCTTTTAAAACAACTAATCCTTAATCGTTCCAATGTGATCGTAAAAGGTCCACCATTCTTCTAAGAGACACCAAATGCAATGGTCCTTGGAGAAGTCAGATTGCCTTCTACATCAACTCAATTCTTACCGAGACTAATCTTAAACTCGATGTGATCAGATCTCATATTGTTTACAGGATGTCCAACAGTCGCACCAATGAACATAAGTGCGATTCTCTATGTATATGGAGGGACAATGACCTCGTAAACGCTCTCTCTCTCTCTCTTCAATCTCGAATCTTTCTGTGCATTGCCTTCTACAGCTTTTTTACTTAGCTCTGGAAACCTCAATGCCTCTCAAATGGTCCTCCCCTGATGGTTGGTTAGCCATCACTGTGTGTTCCACCCCCTCTAGAATCCTATTGGTTGAACTATATATAGGTTATTGTCACTTTAAATGTGACAGCCTGCTGCGAGCGAAGCCATGGTCAATTATAAACCCCTACCACTTATATCTGATACCAGAATTGGCCAAACTGATAACCGATCCACAAACTAGCAAAGTTTTCCAGTAGCATTAAATTCTCACCTCACGGTTCGGTACGGACGATGACCGGGGTTTGACCTGTGCCCCGTTAACTAGCATTCATGAAACTATTGATTCTTAGCGAACACAGTCGACAGCCCAATCTCCCCTGCCCTAAATGAGTATGCTCCACAGGGATCTGGAACTGTCATATGTACAATCTTCGCTCAATCTCTATAACCTTCCAATCTTCCCTCAATCCCTACACCCTTCCAATCTTCCCTCAATACCTATAACCTTCCAATCTTCCCTCAATACCTACAGCTTTCTTATCTTCCCTCAATACCAACAGCATTCTAATGTTCCCTCAATACCTACAGCCTTCTAATCTTTTCCTCAATACCTACAACCTTCCAATCTTCTCTCAATACCTACAACCTTCCAATCTTCTCTCAATACTCATAACCATACTATCCTCTTTCAATCAATACAACCTTACAATCTCCCATCAAACCCTACAACCTTACTATCCTCTTTAAATCCCTACAACCTTACTTTCCTCTTTCAATCCCTACAACGTTACAATCTCCCATCAATCCCTACAACCTTACTATCCTCTTTCAATCCATACAACCTTACAATCTCTCATCAATCTCTACAACCTTCCATTTTACCCTCAACTCCTGCAACCTGCCAATCCTTCCTCAATCCCTAAAACATTACTGTATTTCCATAATCTACGCCTCATGTCTTCGAAAGATTCGTTCTCTTCCGCCGATTATTGCAAAGTTCCCTCTCTTAACTCAAACCCTAACACCTTAAACACTTACGCTCATTCCAGGAGCATAGCTCACGTTCTATTTTACCATTTTTTGTGCATCCCTTCAAGCTGCATCTCTAAATCCGACCTACATAACTGCCAGATCTTCTCCGATCTACATACCTTCTATATATTCCATCCACCCACATAACTATCCAATATTTTCTCCACAACCTCGCTCCATCCTCACAACCTCTCTCCATTCTCACAACCTCTCTCCATCCTCACAACCTCTCTCCATCCTCACAACCTCTCTCCATCCTCACAACCTCTCTCCATCCTCACAACCTCTCTCCATCCTCACAACCTCTCTCCATCCTCACACAACCTCTCTCCATCCTCACAACCTCTCTCCATCCTCACAACCTCTCTCCATCCTCACAACCTCTCTCCATCCTCACAACCTCTCTCCATCTTCACAACCTCTCTCCATCTTCACAACCTCTCTCCATCCTCACAACCTCTCTCCATCCTCACAAACTCTCTCCATCCTCACACAACCTCTCTCCATCTTCACAACCTCTCTCCATCCTCACAACCTCTCTCCATCCTCACAACCTCTCTCCATCCTCACAACCTCTCTCCATCTTCACAACCTCTCTCCATCTTCACAACCTCTCTCCATCCTCACAACCTCTCTCCATCCTCACACAACCTCTCTCCATCTTCACAACCTCTCTCCATCTTCACAACCTCTCTACATCCTCACAACCTCTCTCCATCCTCACAACCTCTCTCCATTCTCACAACCTCTCTACATCCTCACAACCTCTCTCCATCCTCACAACCTCTCTCCATTCTCACAACCTCTCTCCATCCTCACAACCTCTCTTCATCCTCACAACCTCTTTCCATCCTCACAACCTCTCTCCATCCTCACAACCTCTCTACATCCTCACAACCTCTCTCCATCTTCACAACCTCTCTCCATCTTCACAACCTCTCTACATCCTCACAACCTCTCTCCATCCTCACAACCTCTCTCCATTCTCACAACCTATCTCCATCCTCACAACCTCTCTCCATTCTCACAACCTCTCTCCATCTTCACAACCTCTCTCCATCCTCACAACCTCTCTCCATTCTCACAACCACTCTCCATCTTCACAACCTCTCTCCATTCTCACAACCTCTCTCCATCTTCACAACCTCTCTCCATCCTCACAACCTCTCCCCATTCTCACAACCTCTCTTCATTCTCACAACCTCTCTCCATCCTCACAACCTCTCTCCATCCTCACAACCTCTCTCCATCTTCACAACCTATCTCCATCCTCACAACCTCTCTCCATCCTCAAAACCTCTCTCCATCCTCACAACCTCTCTCCATCTTCACAACCACACTCCATCTTCACAACCTCTCTCCATTTTCACAACTTCTCTCCATCTTCACAACCTCTCTCCATCCTCACAACCTCTCTCCATTCTCACAACCTCTCTACATTCTCACAATCTCTCTCCATCCTCACAACCTCTCTACATCCTCACAACCTCTCTCCATCTTCACAACCTCTCTCCATCCTCACAACCTCTCTCCATCCTCACAACCTCTCTCCATTCTCACAACTCCAATTCTTCCTCATTACCTCGCTCCATTCCCCTCTCCCACCCACCTCGCTGTCCCCAGAACTTTCCACTATCCTCACAACTACGCTCCATCCCCCTAAGCGCCCACCATCCCCCCAAACCGTCCAGCTTCCCCCCAACGTCGCTCCATCCTCCAAATCGTCCACCATCCCCCAAACCGCCCACTTCTCCCAAACCGCCCACCATCCCTCAAACCGCCCACCATCCCCCAAACCGCCCACCATCCCCCAAACCGCCCACCATCCCCCAAACCACCCACCATCCCAAAACCGCCCACCAAACCGCCCGCTATCCCCTAAACAACACCATCCCGCAAACCGCCTACCATCCCCCAAACCGCCCACCATCCCCCAAACCGCCCACCAAACCGCCCGTTATCCCCTAAACCGCCCACCATCCCCCAAACCGCCCACCATCCCCCAAATCACCCACCATCCTCCAAAACGCCCACCATCCCCCAAACCGCAAACCATCCCCCAAACCGCCCACCTTCCCCCCCAATGTCGCTCCATCCCCCAAACCGCCCACCATCCCCCAAACCGCCCAACTTCCCCCCAACGTCGCTCCATCCTCCAAACCGCCCACCATCCCCCAAAGCGCCCACCTTCCCCCCAACGTCGCTCCATCCTCCAAACCGCCCACCATCCCCCAAACCGCCCACCTTCCCCCCAATGTCGCTCCATCCTCCAAACCGCCCACCATCCCCCAAACCACCCCCCATCCCCCAAACCACCGACCTTCTCCCCAACGTTGCTCCATCCTCCAAACCGCCCACAATCTCCACGTAATCTTTCCCATTCTTACAATTAAAAGCATCATAATGTATGCCCCATATCAAACTCACCACCTGACACATTCTCATCTTCTCCAACGCCCTTAATTCACAGATTATGTTCACAAACTCACAGATGTACGCACTCATACACATACATCAACTCACACACAAACACACGTGTCATCATGTTATATTTTTAGAGAAGAAAAGGGAGATAGCTATAGAGAAAAGGGGGAGATTACAATTGCTGATTACAAATAAAATAAAAACATGTGCTTACCAAGATTAAGATTTTGAGAACATGTGAAAAAACATTGTCTTTCATAAATAATATAACCATTGATGGACACGATAATGACGTGTTTACGTCTTATTCGTGCCGTGTCAGGTCGACTGGTACAGGATATTATGTCTTTTCGCACGTCTCTGTCCTCAGTGTCGGATTGAATTCAGCATTACAACTGAAGGCAGTGTAATCGTTAGATAGTGTATCACTATCAAACGGGTTTGCTTATCTAGGCTAATTAGGGGGAGGGGGGGGGGGAGTTGGAAAAGGGGAGGGGAAGTATGAATGCTGGTCCACCTGGATTATAACTCTACAATGTCATCTTTCAGCTGACGATTTTCATTCTAAGGCTTCCAACTGAAACATCAACACTGTTCAGGTTGCAAAGAATGAGTTTTATCTATTCTACCATTTTGGTGCGCAGCTGAATTATTCCGAAAAATTTATATACATTTCCTCTTTTATTTTCTACTTCCCCAAAAGGACTGTTCCATGCGCAGCTTGGGAATCTCAGTTGTTCACCCAAACACTTTTATTGTTCATGTTCAAGAATCCTTTTTCGAACGTAATTGCTACACGGGTAATTTGAACATTTTGCGGTAGTTAAATCCCTTGTACTCACCAAACCTTTTGCGCCAAATAAACCTATTGCAGCCAATGAACCTCATGCGCCCACAAAACTCTTCTTCCTACTAAAACTCTTTCAACAACCACACCTCATGCGCTCCCCAAAAGTCTTGCGACTTCTAAACCTCTTTCACCCCATAAACCTCTTTTCCTCACCAAACTCCATGCGCTCAACAAACATCTTGCGCCCACCAAATCTATTATGCCCACCAAACATCTTGCGCCCACCAAATTTATTGCGCCCACCAAACATCTTGCGCCCACGACATATCTTTCGCCCACAAAATCTCTTTCCTCCACCAAATCTCTTGCGCCCACAAAATCTCTAACGCCCACTACATCTGGTGCGCCTACTACATCTGGTGCGCCCACAAAGCCCCTTGAGTCCACTAAGCCTCTTTAATTCACCAAACCACTTTCGCCTACCAATCATGATGAGCGCACAAACTTATTGCGCCCACCAAACCGCTAGCGCCCAACAAACCTGTTGCGCCCACCAAACCCTTGCGCCCAATAAATCTCTTGCGCAAAACAAACCTCTTTCATCCACCAAACTTCTTTCACCCACCAAATCTCTTTCGCACAACAAACCTCTTTCACCCACCAAACCTGTTTCACTCACCAAATCTCTTGCGCCCACCAAACCTTTTCCACCCACCAAACCTATTGCTCCCACCAAACCTCTTGCGCCCACCAAACCTCTTGCGCCCACCAAACCTTTTGCACCCACCAAACCTATTGCGCCCACCAAACCACTTGCGCCCACTAAACCTCTTGCGCACAACAAACCTCTTGCACACACCAACCATCTTGCTCCCACAAAAATTCTTGCGTCTACCCAACCTTCTACGCCCACCAAACCTCTTGCACCCACCAAACCTCTTGCGCCCATCAAACCTCTTATACCCACCAAACCTCTTACGCCCATCAAACCTCTTGCGCACACCAAACCTCTTGCGCCCATAACCATCTTGCGCCTACAAAACTTCTTGCGTCTACCAAACATTTTACGCCCACAAAACTTCATCCGCACACTCAACCTCTTGCGCACACCCAATCTTTTGCGCACACCAAACCTCTTGCGCCCAAAAAACATCTTGCGTCTACCAAACCTTTTACGCCCACTATACTTTTTTCACCCATTAACAATTGTGTGGATTTAACAACAAACCTCCCCCCCCCCCCCCCACCTCCCCTTTTGCTAACAATTCGCAGTTAACTGTATATAAACAGTTGCTTCTACTCACCATGATCTAAAATTAACTATTTGCATCGAATGTATTCATGAACGTATTAACTAACTTTGTCTCCACTATTTCCTGTGGCAATGTATTCCAAGTAGTCACCACTCTTTGACTAAAAATATAAATTTATAATATCTGATCTTGATCTTTCTTGAACTTTCTTTCTTAAATTTATAGATGTGCCCTTATGTTCATGTATTCGGCTGTACTGGGTTTTATGTAGTGACTTAGAAACCGAACTCTGCAAAATACTGCGTCAAAGCAAAGGGGACCAAATTGAGACAAGTTAACATGTTTAAATACTTGGGCACATACATACCAAATAGATGGAAGATGCAATTAGGAAATAAAATGCAGAATAGCCCAAGCAAAATCGGTTATCCGGACGATGAAAGGGATATTGTGCAATAAAAAATTGTCGCTGAAACTGAGAAAGAGAGTTATTCCGTGGTACATGCAACCATTACTAACAAATGGCAGTGAATCATGGATAATAATCTTGCAAATGCATATACATTTGGAAAGAAACAGACGAATGCTGTGGATCCCATGGGCTACCAAGGAAGACTACAGATACGGTACTCCAGGAGGCACAAGCACAAAGGCAACTTATTGCAAGGATCAGAACAAGACAGTTTGGAGCATGTTATGACAACTGGAAAGATAGCAGGAAAGAGAGAACAGATAAAAACAGAGAAAGGAAATATGTTGGAGAGCCTGAGAGAATGGCACGGGAAAGAATCAACAACATAGTTGACAAACAACACACGTGATAGACACGGATGGAGGTACATGATCACCAACGTTAACCAGCAGGGTACCTGATCATGATGACAAGATGATAATGACAAGGATGATGATGATGATGATGCTGATGATGATGATGGGATGCTGATACACACACACACACACACACAAGTCCTAACAGAACGCCGAGAAAATGGTGGGAACTATATCGTGTTACTACTATTTTAAACAGGGGAAACTGAGACGTTGGTCCGGACTGACAAAACATACTGGCCAGAACGTCGCATCAGGATCAGGCACAATATACTCACCAAGACCACTATCTGTCTTCTATGTAACGTTCCATGGAAACATGATGTTTTCAAAGCAGTCTAGCTGACGAGAAGTTGATCGCCGTGATCCCCGTATTAGTGAGCATCACGCCGTTGAAACCAAGCAGAGCACAACTGCCTGGAGGACCGCAGTCCACCTTCATCAGCGTGCTTGGGAAATGACGAAATATACTTCAACCCACCACTTAACGCCCTTTTCAGCTCGCACAAATGAGTAAACTTACTGATTAAACAACATGTCATTGTTAACTTACTGATTAAACAACATGTCATTGTTAACTTACTGATTAAACAACATGTAATTGTTAACTTACTGATTAAACAACATGTCATTGTTAACTTACTGATTAAACAACATGTCATTGTTCGTCCATCACGGCTGATGAGGGCTTTTTCTTTTTTGTTTATTTATCTAGTCCTTCCAGTCAATGACGCAGTGATTCCGGGTTGTGGATGGGTGCGGAGATGGCTGATAAGTTCGATTTGAGATCTGCATACTCACAGACAGTGAGGTCATGGAAAGTTCGCTTCCCGAAACGATGATTTTTCACGGGCCTTTCTGGCCTTCCAGCGTTGTTTTGTTGGAGTCGTTTTGGAAGTCTCGCATGGACACTGCTCCACTGCGGAGATTTGTATGCCAGGTTGTAAGGTCTTTTGTAGCATCTTCCCATGTTTCGAGACTGATGTTGAAGGCTTTCAAAGACGTTTTAGTGTGTCTTTAAATCGCGTTTTTATGGCCTCCTTGGGAGTGTTTGCCCTTCTGCTTACACTTAGACCGGAGGTTTGTTTGGGTAACGTGTTATCACTGTAGATAACCAGACGTCTTGCCTACCTCGGAGTCCTTGTCAGTGATAGACCCAAACAGAAGCACAGAAAGAAAAGGGGCAGGAGAGGTGGTACTAGAAAAGGTAGCGAGCCAAGAACAGAGAAACCGTTTTTAGATCTTCTTTGCCCTGACCTGCTCAAGCCCAACCAGCTAAGCAGACAAGTCTTCATCAGGCTACCACGACAGCAAATGTGCTGAACGGTATGGACCACACAGAACACATACAAGTGCTTAGATACGTTGCTTCACGCTCTTTAATCTAGAGAGCATTGCTTTCTACTTTATACGAGGAGGTTTGGCGTTCAAAGGACATAGATTAGTATATTTAATTTTCGCTATTAAAGATCTTAAAGATATGCATTTTTTTCTGTGGCAACCTATGGATGGGAAGCATGGACGATTACAAATGCAATAAGAGTGAAGATCGGTACTTTTGAAACACAGTGCGACAGAAGAATCCTGAAAATCCCGTGGAAAAAGAGAGAATACAAACAAAGCCATTCGGCAAGATGTGGAGAAGAATTGGCTCATAAATGACACAATGACCAGAAAACAGGTTTTTTTGGACATATCAAACGACGCAGCGAACTGGAGTGTGTAGTTATATAGAAAGAGAGGCAGGTGCCGACCAAGAATACTATGGACTCAGGACATCAAGAGGACGATGGATTTATTTGACCTTTAAGCAGGCTGGACGATTAGCGGAAGACAGAGTTTCCTATGGACAGGCTGTCATGAGTGCGACGTTCTGCTAAGGACATGATACGTGATGTGGTGTGTGATGTATTAGTGATATGAGCAGTATTCAAGAGGGACATGAAGTCATGCGACATCCCATCCGAGGGCTGGAAAACAATAGCTCAGGAGCGAGCTGTTTGGAGACAGTACGTTGGAGGGGGCATAGTGGCTGTCGACTGATGTAGATGTCTTCTGGCTGCAGAGAAAAGAAACACTAAAAGGACCAAGGAACACCCCGTCAAGTTAGCCTCCTCAGCATGGTTGTACTATCTGTGGCAGGGACTGTGACTCGCGGATCGACGATTACATTACTAGTAGACAGTGTCGAAATACAGGATATAAGAGCTAGACAAAACTCGCAGGGCGCATCGCGCTTGGTCTACTGAGACTGAGACCCCTATGATGATATATATATATATATAAATTCTCTCACAGCAGCATCCATATTTCTGCTTCAATCTATTTTTCCTGTTTGTTTTTATTTATATTCTACATGACTCACATCCATGGTGCTAGATTGTTTATACATAACAGTTTATATTCTTACTTCCTTTATGCCTCATTTGTAAAATGGAGATTTCCACCTGAAAGGAAGTCGGTTTCCAGGTACTTACGTGCTTTCTCTCAATAGTGGCATTTGTCGCCATCTGTTGTATGTGATTTGGTTGCTAACGACGTCCAAATCTTCTGTATACTTTTTTTACGACAAGCTTTAAAATTATAGTGGTTTTTTTGTTCTTGTATTTCTGCTACGATTCGAGAAAATATCCCAGAAATAGCTAACCCATTTCGTTGTTTATATTCTCATTCTGCAAATCAATGAAAAGATGTACATGCCTCTGGTTTGAAGACAATTTGCTCATGCAGTCGCGACGCAGTGAGCCGGAATTTTATTTTATTTCACCAATAATTTAAAAAGGATACGTCTTACTGTAGGTTTTAACTGGCAACCCCATGGTCAGTAGAACATCTTATTAACAGTCGCTTATAGAGAAAAGCAACAATAATATTGTTCAAATCTTACTATAGTAGGCTACACTGTAGACTTGTTAATCGTTGATGAATTAGGACACTGCTTTTTGAAAAAAATGCGTATGCAAGTTTACAGGTAAGCATCTAGGCTGGATGGGCGAGTTTGTGGATGGTAGATGGATACATGCATATTGTGATGAGGGGTGTGTTGATGGGTTTATAGGACGGGGTGGGGGAGGGGTGCATGCATTGATGGACGTGTGAAATGATAGATGAATTATTGTTTACATTTTTGGATTATAAGTGGATACACATATTAATGATTGGGTTGGTTAGAAGGTTGATAGACTTGTTGTTGAAAGCCAACAAGGAATACTTTTAATCTTTTGTGCACCAAGCAAATGGCAATAAATGACGAGTTGCAGTAGTTTTCCTTACACGCTTACATCGCTGATGAAGGTGGTTTATGGTCCCCCATGAGGGTTGTACTATGCTTGGCTTCATGTTGGTGTCGATCACATATAAAGACATCTCGTGTATCTCCCACCTCGTGTGGCAGGCTGGCATGAAAACACCCCGTTTGTAGGGATACCTGCGTGGAAGTGAGGTGGGGATCTTGGCCAGTATATTTTTTCTGACCCTGACTAACATGTCAGATCAGGATGTCCTACCTCACCAGAGAGTTATCTTCGTTCTTCGGATTGACCGTGGAAGACTTGATAATTGATTCAATGAGAAAGTGAGAAGATATCTATTTTCTGAATAGATAGATGGGTGAATACGTGGGTACATGGAGGGTTAAGACGTAGGATTGACGGAATGGTGAGTAGATAGATTCGTGGATATGTTAATAGGTAGTTGAATAACGAGTTATATTTTGAAAAATAGAGAGAAAGGTTGATATCATGAATTGAGGAGTATATGGGACGATGGACGGAAAAATGGATGTTTGTGTGGGTGTAATAATAACAGAGCGATGGATTAACGTTATGATATTTGTAAGCTGGCTTACTAGACTGGAATTACAGTGTGCCAGGGTTCGAGTTCACTGACGGATGATAACAAATTTGGACCGTGATTCGTGTCTGGTTCGGCGCTCCTCCAGTCGACCTAGCTGCAATTTGGAACGTGACGTATGCGTTGGGGAAGGTAAAAACAGCAGTACGGGAACTGACCACCCCGCCTCATATACGCTGTGGCTTAGTACATGAATGAATATTCTTCCTCCGAAAGGAATTGTTACCATGGGACTGACCTTTATCTTGACATTTTAATGATTAAAATTGTGAATGGTGTAGTGGATGGATCGAGGGATACATTGGAGATTGGTCAATGATGAAAATATATGTAGACTGCTTGATAGATTGGTTGGTCAAAAGATCTATGTATGGATTGATTAGTAGTTGAGAAGTTAGAAGAGTGGATGCACGGACGGATATGTTGGTGAGTTGTTAGAAGGTTGTATGTACGAATAGATCTGTTGGTAGTTGTTAGCAGGTTGTATGAATGTATGTACGAATATTTCTGCTGGTGAGTTGTTAGAATGTTGTAGGGTTGTATATACAAATAGATATGTTGGTGAGTTGTTAGAATTCTGTATGTACGAATGTATATGCCTTTGTGTGTTTTTTGTTTGTTTTTGTTTTAGAAATAATGGATGGTTAAATGAATGAAATAATGACAATATCAACGATTGCATAAAAGAAGAGATGAACAATGAATGAATGGATAGATGGATCAATAACCGGAAACAAATATGTGAATTAATTAATGAGGAAAGTCAGAATGAATGCAAATACATTGATGGATTTTGGAATGAATGTATGAGTGGTTGAACAAATGAAATAACTAATTGATTAGGGATGTAATGTGTGAACGGGTTGAAGGAAAGTTGATGGATTGATGCAGTATAATCAACGGATAACTGGATACACGATTGGATTAAATAACTGAGCATTTATCTTCCATGTAGAAGAAACACATTTCCACAAATTAACTTTCGAGAAAATAATTTCCGGCAATTTCTGATGCCAAGGAATCCTTTTAGACCATACTGAATTTTGCAAACTGATTTTACCCCCTTTTTTTGGAACATTTTTGGGGAACATGTTGCTGATGTCAAAGGGAGGAAACAAGAGATTATTAGAAGAAAGAAAACAGGAGAAGAAATAGATAATGGAATTGAAAACGAACTGAAGAGAAAGTGTAAAATAAAGGAAAAAACAGAAGTTAGAGGAAATGCTGATATCAATTAGATATATTGGGAATATTTATAAGTCCAGATTACGAATTTCTATATTTTCTTTGTTTGAGTTTCTTTGGCAGTGTGTTCCTTCTTTGCGGGTATTTTGTATGCATCCGAATTAGGTTTTTTTATTTAAAAAAAATTTAGTTCAAGTATCGACGTTTACAAATAAATGTTTATATATAAGTAGAACCACATTGTGTCTGGCGTTCACTGCTGGAACAAGGTGTCGATCCTGGTTATATAAGAATTCTTGTCAACAGTTACACGAACTACACTACCACAGTTCGCCCTTTCATCGCCCAATTGTGGTATCCGTTCTAAGGCGGGTCCGCCAGGGGGATCCTATATCACTGAACATCTTCTACGCTAGTTTGGATTCAGTCACCAGCCGATGCAACTGTGACCCCATTGGCATCCATATTAACGACAGACGCTTCAATCACCTTCGATTTGCCGACAACATAGTTCTCATTGCAGAGTCAGCAGCACAAGTCAGCCAAATTATGAGGCTACTCGATGATGTATTCAGGAAAGTGGGACTGTAGATGAATGCCTTGTAGACCAAAGTGTTGTACAATCGTTTCGCCAACTGTTATCCAGTCTTCCTTGGTGGGGTGTGATTAGAGGATGTCAACGGGCACATCTATCTTGGGTGTCTGCTTGATGTGAAAAACCAGAACTGATACGAAGTCGTCACGCAGGTTGGGCATACCTCGTCCAGTAACACGGTTCTGGGTGGTTGCCAAAACCAGAATCTACGAGCCTCTCCCATTAGTTCCACTGTGCTCCCTGCATTGTTCTACGGCGTTGAAACATGGACACTAACACAATCACCGAAGGACGAATTGAGAGTGGCACCGGTCTCTCTTGAGAGATGTTTGGTCAGAATCGCTCTCTGGAACCAGCGTATGCACAATCTTCATAATTCTGACATTCGACGGCTGTCCATGGTGAATTATGCTGTAATCTATGCAGACAAGAAAACACCTAGATGGGCAGTTCACATGCTGCGACGAAGCGATGGCTGATAGCGCACGGAGACATCAATCTGGTACACCTTACTCCCAACGAAAAAAGAAGCCTCAGGGAAGACCTCCAATGCATTGGTCAGACGCCCTAGCTGTGCACAAAAACTTAGGAGACTCATCTGCAGGAAGGTTTAAACTGCACTGAATTTTCGTAGCTAGAGACAGGGTCCCCTAAATACGAAGTTGGGACCGATACTGCAGCTACGCTGAGAAACGGATTATCAAGATCAATATATATATATATATATATATATAAAATGACTCAAATTGGCGTTTGTCGACGCCCTACAATACGAGGCCTGTCCGGGTGATAGTGAAACGTTGTCACTAGAGAATGAAACACAGTTGTGAATCTGAATAAAACATGATCGATTTGAGATTTGGGGGATGGGAGCAGTGATGTAGGGGAGAAGGTCGGGCTTGGAGGGGAGGAGGACGATGTTGGACGAGGATTGAGGAGGAAAGGTAATGGGGAAATTGAATGGTAGAGAAAGAGTGTCATGGGGAAATTGAATGGTAGAGTAAGAGTGTCATGGGGAAATTGAATGGTAGAGTAAGAGTGTCATGGGGAAATTGAATGGTAGAGTAAGAGTGTCATGGGGAAATTGAATGATAGAGTATAAGTGTCATGGGGAAATTGAATGGTAGAGTAAGAGTGTCATGGGGAAATTGAATGGTAGATTAAGAGTGTCATGGGGAAATTGAATGGTAGAGTAAGAGTGTCATGGGGAAATTGAATGGTAGAGTAAGAGTGTCATGGGAAAATTGAATGGTAGAGTAAGAGTGTCATAGGGAAATTGAATGGTAGAGTAAGAGTGTCATGGGGAAATTGAATGGTAGAGTAAGAGTGTCATGGGGAAATATGACTTTACAGATGACGTAGTCATACCCCCACTCTCCCCTCGGGTCCTATCTTCTGGTGCTGTTAAAAAATAAACTTCAGGACCCCCCTTACTAATGAGCTTTCACATTTCATAACCGAACACCATTGTCATATATGGCTTGGCTTAGCTTAGCTTCGTTCGTTCTCAATCTCCCGCTACCAAACAATGAAAGGGCTTAAGTAGCAGAATGTAGTCCAGAGAACGGAATGCGTTGTAGCTTACAGCTTAACTGCGAATATTGCACTTTTCGGTACAACACATCCGACTTCAGCAAGTATTTTTTGAGTACCGGGCTAGCATTCCCTCTTCGATCCCTTCTCCTTAGCCAATCTGCTCTGCTGCAGCTTGTTATCCAGGATCACCGCATGAAGGTGTAGACGGGTCTTGGCAGCTCTGGTTCGCTGGCCCTGACGCTAGAGGTCAACTATGGGTCGCTGACCACTGCAGCTCATGCGCTGCTCAGCATCTTGATCCCATTGTCGTATATGACACAGCATGGTGTTTGGCGAGGCATTATACAATAAGAGTCGCGGACCTGGGTTATTTTGAAATGGCCCCTGGAAAATTAGGCAAAGTTTTTAATCTGAATAAAACAACAACGTTTTCTTTTTTCTTTTTGTTTCTTTGTTCGCCTTATTTCTCTATTCCCAAAGGCGGGTGTGCGTTGCACTGTGGTTTTTATTTTGCCCCTGTCGGCCCAGTGGACCCGATTTCATCATGCATTTTATGTAAGGGTCTGCATTCTCCTGCATTTTCTAAGGGTTTGCTTCCCCGGGGTAACGCCCGGTGCTGTGATGGGGATCGAACCCAGCACCTTAGATTTGTGAGCCGTGCCACTTAACCACTAGGACACGCCGTCCCCCAACAACGATTTAAGATTGGGGGAAAAACGTAGAGGGGGAAGGAAGAAGGTCAGGCTTACAGATGGGAAGAGGTGGTTGGTTGTGGGTTGAGAAGGGAAGAGATGGAAGAAAGGGTTGAAGGATAAAGTAAAGGGCAATGTGGTTGCGATGGGAGAGAATAAGTACGGTAGCAGGCACAACTTTGAACGGTTGGAACTGCTGTTGTTTCTTTCATAATTCTGCAGAGATCTGCTAGCCTTCTTTTATTCTATTAATTTTGTGCTTGCACAGGGATGTTTACTAGTTAATTATATACACAGGTGTATCCTGTTTAGCGCCACGTTAATCAACGCTGTTTCTATATCACATGGTCTCCCTCCATTATCGTCCTCGTGTATCGTGTGTTATGTTTACATGTTGCTGTTGGTGTGCAATGCTCAAGATGAGACTGTTTATTCTTACGTGAGCCCTGAAAAGGGAGTTAAGTGGTTGGTAGCATTAGCTTTCTTCACGTCCTGAGTGGGCTGACGAAGGTGGACTGGGGTCATTCCCGGTGTTGTGCAATGCTTTGCTTCATCTGTGTAAAGCCATTACTACGAGGATTACGCCGATTTTCACCTCCATAGTCCGACTATCATGGCACTGCTTGTTTCCACGGAGACCTGCATGGAAGTAGGGGTGGGGGACTTGATTAGTATATTTCACATAACCCTGACAAGAATTATCTGCTCAGTATATCTCACCTAACCCAGACAAGAATTATCTGCTCAGTATATCTCACCTAACCCTGACAAGAATTATCTGCTCAGTATATCTCACCTAACCCAGACAAGAATTATCTGCTCAGTATATCTCACCTAACCCTGACAAGAATTCCCTGCTCAGTATATCTCACATAACCCAGACAAAAATTATCTGCTCAGTATATCTCACCTAACCCAGACAAGAATTATCTGATCAGTATATCTCACCCCGAAAAGCATTTTCTAATCAGCATGTTTTGCCTGACCAGACGTTAGTCTCATCTCCCCATGGTTATATGCCAAGTTAGTAGTCCACTTCGTACAATAAAGTTAATGTTAACAAGATAATGATTATTACAAACGGATAATATATCAACCATGAAATACGGCTTTTGTAATTACCGTTGATTAAATGTGTTAACTATGCTTAAATGCTGAATATATGTGGAGTGTGGAGCAGAACATCAAAACTAGGGGTTTGTTAAGTATGTAAACGACTCAGTGGATATACCTGCCTTGTGGAATGCCTTAAAATAGGTGGAAGTCACCTGCCTTGTGGAATGCCTTAAAATAGGTGGAAGTCCTTTATCACGTTGCAACCGCGGATTGAATAGTTCCACTGAAACACTTGGGACGGCATGGGATAGGGGTTAAGTGAAACCGCTCACAACCCGAAGGTGCTGGTTTCGATCCCCATCACAGCACCGGCCGTTACCTTGCGAAAGCAAAACCTTAGAAAATGCAGAAGGAAGCAGACCCTTACATAAAATGCTTGCTGAGGTCGGATGCACTGGGCCGACAGGTGCAACATTAAAACTGTATTGCCAACACACCGCCTTGAGAAACAGAGAAATAAGGCCACAGAAAAAACACACAAAAACATAACACCAAAATTCGCATGGATCTCTAACACTCCAACAAGTCCACTTCAACTTTCGGTGTTCGTCAGGTATGGGTGCTCGCCCTGGCATTATTTTGCCGCGCTTTGAATTGGAGTCTTGATCAGTTGGAGACGCAAAGCCCGGGAGTCGATATTGGACACCTGCGTCTGACAGAGTACGCAGATCACTTAGTAACACATGCCCCCTCCACCAACCCCACACCATGGAAGTCGATTGTAGCACTGAAGAGCCTTGAGGACTCCACATCACGGTTGAGATCTTTTGTGTCCTGTACGCAGCGGGAAGATGATCACTTGATCTCGTCTGGGGAATTGATGGTAAGCGCAAATTGAGCAGTCTACAATAGAACAACAAATCTACATTCTACATGAGCTCCAGAGACGGGACACTAGCAACTCCTGGATACGTATGTACATATACACAGATGGATCGGCTACTTAAAGAGCAAAAAGAGGAAGGCAGTGGTATCTACTTCGCATTCTCCAATAATGACATAGAAAACCACTCCATTTCAACAGGAGAGACATGTACCAATTTCAGAGCCTAAGGAACAGCTGCACGTACAGCAACTCAAATTCTTATCAGCAAAACACAACTACAGGAAAATGGGCATTCTAACAGACTCTAGGAGCGTACTCTAAGCCATGTCAAGCCCCAAACAAGATTAACTCGTATATGAAAATATAATATAACATCGAATTACTGTCCAGAAAACATATTTAGTCCTTTTTGTGGATTCCGGCCCATCGTGGGAAGCCAGATGAGCTAGCAAAAGGCGGATGTGGTGTCACTCAGACTGGTCACCCACAGTACTATAAACAAATAAAACACTCATTAAACGATTTATGAGAACGAAATTGAGAGACAAGCAGATATGATACAAACCATAAAATTACTGCATTGACACATTTGAAATAGATCGATAGAAAACGATGTTCAGACTAAAAACGGGACATCACAGACTAAAGTCCCACCTACACAGAATGTGTCTTAGAGACACCGCCACATGCAATCACTGATCACTTAAGCAAACACCAGAACATATCCTGCAGAGCTGCGCTAATTATTTAGACCAAAGAGAGGCAGTCTGACACGGGGGAGCGACCAAGCTTGAAAGCTGTTGGGGACCGGCCAAAACCTGACCCTGACAGTCTCATTCGTGTACCTCAGCAAGTATTCATAGCATCAGTTGATCGACGAAGAAGAATAAGACGAAAAAGAAGAAGAAAAAGAAGATAATGGCAGGCGTCATTTTCTAAAAGGTCAGAGTGTGTATTTACCATGTTGGTCTGTACGTGGGGTTGCTATGTGTCTCGTCACATGCTGTTGCTGCTGCTTTGTTGCATTAGTTCTGCCTCGTATTTCACGGCAAATGTACCGTGTAAAACTGCAGTTACTGGCATACGTCAGACGGCCTACCTTTAATTCAGTACATGTCTTACTATTAGGAAAATAGTCACAAAAAGGAAAGGAGCTGGGCAACCACAGAATGGTTCCATGTAAAATGAAGTCTCTCACACGTCATCACCTTAGTAAGTGTATACTATTGCTTATCTTACTCCTTAACCCATTTATGAAAGTCTGTACTGTTTTATTGCTTGCTTTTGTTGTTCTCAATGTTTCAGAGATATTCAGAAGAGCAGATAGTACACTGGCGTTGAAGATTTACAATTAAAAACAATATGTTGGATTTGATTTCGTGTGATTTTTCTTAAATTCCTGAATTTATACGTTTTCCGTATTACATAATTTTCATATGTTGTCTGTACTGTATTTGACTGAGGACCTAACATATACTTCACAATGTCACTGTTGGCTGTATATTGTCGTTTGCTACAGATTTTTATTTAACTTGATTTGACCATTGTCCATTAACGTGGGCGTCAATTTCAAATATTTTAATAAACTTTCTCATATCCTAGAGGGCTGAAATTGTGTACACATCTTTTACTAGTGAGACCTGTTAGTCTATCAAGTTTTGACAGTATCCGTTTAAAGAGCGTACGTGAAAAAAACACGAAAAAAACCCATTTTAGTATAAAGAAAAGCTTGTACCCAAAAAACATATTTTTGTATGTCTACTTGTTTTGCTGGCATACAGTCACTGTCCGAAAAAAACCTCAAATAATAATGTTATTTGTGGTCACGCAAATAGATCTAACCCAATAATCCCATTTCCTCATCTCAAACACCAGACGGTCCTTCTGACCAAATAAAATTGGATGTCCACTTAAAGAATCGATTGGTCCTTCAACAAAAGATATAAATCTCACTTAGGTGGAAGGTCATCTTCTGCTTTGTATGTAAGCATACCCGTGCTCTCATCCCTAAGGTCATTTCATTTCAGCAGTTGGTCTGAAGTGTTTTCGGTAGGCGGGGAGCATTTCAGCATAATTTCCCTAGCTAGTTACTGTGTATCCAAGGATTCCGTTAGGAGTGATATTTAACTTTGTGTCTTTGCATGTGGAATATGCGCCTGCTTTGTGGCTTATGTTTCTGGAATTATGGTAGCAGACCCTTAAGTTGATCTTGTTTTCTTTGGAGTTTCTGCACTTGATTTTCTGTAGGTTTGGACCAAATTAATTTTTCGTTTTGAAAAATCACTGCATGCCTTTTTTGATGTTCCTAATTCGCACCATGATATATATATTACATATTAATATTCTATATCACTAGTGTGGGAAATGGTTACAGAAAATGAACATATCAGTAAATTATTGATTTTTTTATCATTTAGCATAATAAATAGGTTTTTATTCGAGTGCTTAAAGTAGAAGCAGTTGAAGTGGCATTATAGTGAGAAGTAAACAATTGAGGAAGGTCATCGGTGTTGCCACAAGAGACAGAAAGTGGAACGACTACATTCAAAGTATGGTCGGCACTACGTCTTGTGCCGAATACATTTCCAGACAGAAAATAAGTTGGTTTGGTCATCTCATGAGAATGCACCTTCATCATCTTCCACTGATGGCTTACAATGCTGGTAGATCTGGCTATATGGCAAGGGGACGGCCGCGAGGTAGGTGGATAGATGACAATAGAGTGATTGTGCAACGACAAGGGCTCACATTGACCGACGCAACGCACTTGGTGCAGGATTGACGACGCAAGCTCCCCACGTCGGTAAACGGCACAAGTGGAAAGAAAACTAACTAACTAACTAGTAAACAATACACTTTAATTGAAATTAACAAGGCGTTTATGACAAAGAACACGATCGTGTTGGTAACTTTTTTGTTAAATGGAACTAATCTAGTTCTTATCGGGTCATATAAAAGCCTGAATCACTATTCTGCGAAACAAAAAATACATATCCACTTTAGTGGCTAATTCGCCTGTATGATTTCGTTAGAGATCAAATTTAGTGGCTAACGATCAGGAAAGAGTTCAGGGTTCAATCGATCAATTAAAAATTGCTCATATCCTATGTAGCAAATGTTCTCAATAAATGCTCTTCAAGTCATTATGTCCCAAGCCATCTTTTCCAGCTCTCCATTTTAATCCCTTTTCATTTATGTTTTTTACGATCTCCTATTTGTCATTAGTTGCATTTATTCTCACATTCTTTATTGTTTTCTTCTGTATTTCCAGTCCCATTTTCTGTGATCTCTCATCAATTATACAATTGTATTCTGCACCTGATCTCCGTTACGGGTTACAGAGATCTTCAATCGTGACAATTTGTCTCTGTTAACGGGTTTGCAGAGACGAACAGAGGAAGACGAACCTAGTTCCTTCTAGCTTTAGTGCAATATAATTCTTTTCAGCAGACTCAGTTTTACCAGAATCATAGTTTCATCCCTCATCTCGCTGGTTAGGTTTTTGAAAGACATTGTATTTTTATATGCACAGCATGAACCGGTAGATATTGATCAGCGTTTTGCACATGATCCAAATACAGCATGTGTACTTTGTTATTCTTAGGTCTTAGTTCTTAGTCGACATGTACTTCTACAGCTGCAGATGTCCTTGTGCAGGTCTCAGCTCTGGTATCAGCTGGGTGTAGCCGGATAAAGGGGTTCCTGCTTAGCGGTCGAGGCTCGAGCAGCTTAATACTCCAATAGCTTACGGGGGAAGGTTAACCGATGTGCAAGTCCATCTCATATGACTCAAACACTAGAGAAAAGTAGACCAGCAGCCTGTTAGGCGCCATCTATGCTGCTCTAAACAAACCGCCTAACCATGGCCAGTGCTTTGCCATGTCACACAGTTAGTCGCCTCTTATGACATGCTCTCTGTGGGGCAGTGGTGCTATTATTTTCCTTGTTATACACAAACACCTTGGCAGACCACTCAGAAATCGTTAGTCTGAAGTCTATTTAATAGAGTTGATACACACCACGAAGTTGTCGTTCTTGTTGAAAAACCAGAATGAGTAAGTTTCTTTTTTATGTGCACTAAAATGGCGTTCAGTGGCGGGTTGCAGTGGCTTTCATCACATTTACATCGTGCTGGTAAAAATTAACCGATGAATTTAATGCAGATCTCCTATGCATGGGTTCATCTGCGTGTCGCTCACAATAACATGATCACGTTAATCCCCCATCTCGTTAGCCAGAATGCCATGAAACAGCCTGTTTCCAGAGAGAACTAGTTGGAAGTGAGGGTGCGGTCTTGATTAGTATATTTAACCTAACCCATACTAAAATGTCCGACCGATATGTTTTGCTTGACATGAAGTAAGTCTCTACTCCCCATAGTCATGACGAAGAGTTACATATTCTAACATTCAAATTGTACATCTATCTAATTATTTCAGTACATTGATCATACGTGCGTATATACCTGTGTGTTTATATATATATATATATATATATACATATATATATATATATAAATGTATATGTAAATATTTGAGATTGTGAAACTGATTAGAACAGTAGATATAGGGTCAACTCGCGCTACCGGCAGCTCCAGTCAACCTAGCTGTAAATGAATACCAGGATGATGAGAAGGAAAAAGGCAGCGATGAAGGGAACTGGGCACCCCACCTCACGAAGCTGTGGCTTAGTACAAGAAAGGTTCCAACACTTCAACCCCGACGGCAGTGTCTGCTATGCCTTGGGACTTCCGTATATATTTATATATGTTGATATATATATATACCTAAATATATATATATATATATTTGAACGAGCTAGAAGATCGAAACACATTTCCATAGACACAAGTTAAACATCGACTAGTGTGAATCCAAGTCAAATCCGTGGCCTGGTGGCATCCATAACTTACTGAAACACGAAAGCAAAGTTAGACCAGCTTCCTGTTAGGCTCCATCTATGCTGCTCTTCTGTCTTATGAACAATAATGTTAGAACGTAAATACCAAACTGTCAATAGTTAGTTACCTGCAATCTCCAGAGTTGCACGCGCGCAAGAAAGAATCGATACAGATACTTCAAATTGTATCCCCAGTCTAATGAGATTTAAGAACCGCTACTACAAACAAATATAACTACTGCTCAATGTCAAGCAGAGTAGCCTTCACTAGTATAAACTGTGAATTGCAAATCGTTCTTCTGTTCCTAATCGAGACGTGATCGAATGCTCAGAGGCGCAGTATCAACGCTGATGACGTATTTAGACTCGCATAAATAATGATGGTATCGAATCTTTAAGTCTGATAGAATAGTTACTAGATGTTCAGTGTTATTACTTCAGTAATAATTACAGCCGATGGCGTAATACATTATTTGGGAGGTTTCGATATAATTCAAGTGGTGATATGGCGGGAATTAGTCGGAGTCAGTTCTGCTGTAAATAACATTACATGAACATATAATTTCTTTGGCGCAGGCTTTGAACACGAAGCAAACTTGTATGTTGTAGTGGCATATTGCTTTTGAAGTCGAAAAGATTGGAGATGGAGAATTTTTGTTTCTTCTCTACTTAGCATACTTTAATTTGATTTAATTTTTTTAATGATTAATTGATTGAGTGATTGATTAATTGATTGATGTCGAGTGGTCACAATGTGTAAGTCTACTCTTATGTGCGTAATGAGAAGGACGTTGGATGGAGGGTTACAGTAGCGTTGGTTACACCCCAAGCATGTTGATATAAGTAGATAAGAGCTCTCCAGGCTGTTATATGCTTGGCTTCATCTGCATGTCGCTCACTACTGTTGGGGAACACGTCAAAACCCCACCTTGTTAACAACCAGCCTGCCATGAAAACAGCCCGTATCCAAAGAAAACTGCGGGGAAGTTGATGTGGGTGTCTTGTCAAATATATTTTGCCTGATCCTGACTAATATGTCCAATCAGTATGTTTAACCTGACCCTGACTAACATGTCCAATCATTATGTTTAACCTGACCCTGACTAACATGTCCAATCAGTATATTTTGCCTGACCCTGACTAACATGTCCAATCAGTATATTTTGCCTGACCCTGACTAACATGTCTGATCAGCATATTTTGCCTGACCAGACGTTAGTCTCCTCCTCAGTTATTTAAAGATAACTAACTCATTTATTCTTGTACTATCTTCTACTCTTGTGTTGTTTTTATTCTTATTCAATTTCAAATTTAAAGAAATTTGCATTGCTAGAATTGTTATGTTAATTACACTGTTTATTTCGTCTGGATTTTGGTTTTAACACAAAATCTCTTCTTGGATTGATAATATAATGTCTTTATAAACTATTTAATTCTTGAAGTGGGTAAGAAACATTTATTTAACGCCTGTCTTTAAAATCTGTCAATGTTGTGTCTATTCCGAGAAACAGATTGCTGATTCTTTGAAATGGAAAGAATGTCTAGATAACATACCGGTATTTAGAACTGGATTTTCCCTATTGATACAATGCCGTCTTTGAAAATGTATGCAATGTCTTGGATAAATGGCAGTTCTTAGAAATGTGTGGAATGTCTCTACACAGTGTACCTTCTTGGAAATGTATGGAATGTCTCTACACAGTGTACCTTCTTGGAAATGTATGGAATGTCTCTACACAGTGTACCTTCTTAGAAATGTATGGAATGTCTCTACACAGTGTACCTTCTTGGAAATGTATGGAATGTCTCTACACAGTGTACTTTCTTGGAAATGTATGGAATGTCTCTACACAGTGTACCTTCTTGGAAATGTATGGAATGTCTCTACACAGTGTACCTTCTTGGAAATGTATGGAATGTCTCTACACAGTGTACCTTCTTGGAAATGTATGGAATGTCTCTACACAGTGTACCTTCTTGGAAATGGATAGAAAGTGTCGAGACAGTATTTTTAAAAATTGAATTTTGTGGAAATATATATGGAATTTCTACACATGGCAGTTCTTGGAAATGGATAGAACGTGTCGAGGCAATATGTTTTTTAATTGTATTTTGTAGAAATACATATCATGTCTCGACACAATGTCAGTTCTTGCAAATATATATCATGTCTCGACACAATGTCAGTTCTTGAAAATATATATCATGTCTCGACACAATGTCAGTTCTTGCAAATATATATCATGTCTCGACACAATGTCAGTTCTTGCAAATATATATCATGTCTCGACACAATGTCAGTTCTTGCAAATATATTTCATGTCTGAACACAATGTCAGTTTTTGGAGATATATATTATGTCCTTTCTTAGAAATGGTTAGAATGTCTAGAAATAAAGTCGGATCGCCCGAAACATATCTCATATTTAAATGCTCGCTCGTATATAATTTGTATAATTTAAAGATGAAGCGTCAGTTCTTGTAAATGTAACAAATAATATCAAATGTTTGTGCTTATACAGCTAGTTAATCTGCCTGCAACATGAAGTTGTCTAATGTTTTTGTGGGGGGTTATTAAATGTATTATGCAATATTTATTACTAATACATTTTTTAGAACATGAAGATGTGAAAGCCTTATATGTTTTATATATAATGCTGTGTTTTATGGCCATTGTTATAATTTCTGTTAATTTTGATATCTCATTAAATATTTAAACGTTTCCTACATTGCTTGTTGTAAGCTGTTTATTTAAATAAATTTACTGGAATGTAAAGTTGTATGTAAAACTTTCTTTTTATGCACATTTACATCTAACAAAATTGTAATTGCGTTCAGCTTTGTCTGCTGTTTCTAGAAAGTAGATTGCACGTTGAATGATAAGCGAAATATGATAGTCAATGTCTGATAAACGATAAGTGATGAATAACATGTGAAGTGGTATGCATGATACACTTTGAATGATACATTATTAGTATTAAACAATACCAAATAAACGATGAATAAAAATTAAATTATCTCAGAAATCAGGGAATTTCCGTAAACTGCACTTTAAATAATTTAGATACTTTACGATGGCTGCAATTTATCATCTAAAGTACATTTCAATAGCAAGAGGTGGTCGACAGGACACCACGATCTCTCTAAATGTATGTACAGTAGTTCTCTGAGAGATCGTCCTACAGCTAGAATAAGTCAATATTCGAAACAATTGATGACGAGATGCTCGTACGTTAACGATTTGAAGACGATATCGTGCTCATCAGCAATGGCATTGGCGAGGTCCACCAATCCTTGAGCGACCTTGAGATCAGCAGAGATTACGTTTAATATATATATAAAACACTTCAACATCATCATCATGTGGCGTGTCCTTTGTAGAACGTCGCTCTCATCACAGCCAGCCGATATGAATCTCTGTCTGCAGTCAGTCAATCTTCCTGCCTGTTCCATGTTCATGTTTAGAGTATCCTTGATATCTTGTATCCATCTTTTGCTAGGTCGACCCCTGCGTCGCCTTCCTGGTACAACGCTCCCCAGGAACGTTTTTTCCAGTTCGTCATGACGTTTGACGTGGCCGAACAAATTTTATTTCCGAAAAATAACATTGTTTATGAGACAGTTTTCATCAACATTCATGTCTTCTAAGGTGGTTTAATTTGTCATTTTCTTAATCAAATACATTTTGAGGATTCTTCTGTAACATTTTGTTTCGAATCTCCAATTTTCTTCCTTGCTATTTGTGTCATAGTCCATGTCTCGCACCTGTACATTGCCACAGGTAATATGCATGTATTCAGAATCTTCAGTTTTAGTTGCTGGTTTCTATTATACAACTCAATGTCAGAGAAATCCATGGTGCCAAAAACGGAAAGTCAAGCTGGGAGATGAAACCATAAAAGCGTGTTCGTTTACCTGAGCCATGAAATAAATTTCCCAGAATTGATCGCACAATATTTAGGCGGAGAACAGCGGCTTGGTATAGTTTCAACTGCGTGTATTTCAAGAGCTGAGAGACACCACAGCAAGAGCATACTTTTACTTCGCTGGTCACTCGAGATATGATTTATGACGGTCAAGTGTGGATATTACGCAAAGCAGATACAGATAAGCTCCGGGTACACACACATAGCTACAGAGAACAGCATGCACTAAAATTCGACCGGGCTTCAAATAAAACCCTTAAAGTGGGATAGAAATTAGAAAAACCCAAGCCAAGAGTGTATCGCCCGTGCCATCGTGCAGACGAACATCAAGACCTCATCATTGCAATTCAAAGATGGCCACCAAATTATTGACATTTTCCAAATGTAGCAGCGTTCTGTTATCCGTTATTTTTTAGCAGTAAAGGGGTAACACCTATAGAAATCCATCGGCGAATGACTGTCTAGTACGGCGATGCATGTCTTTGATTCCTCCAGCAAGGGAATGAGCAAAGTAGGAAGTCCAAAAATGGTTCTCGTGTCACTACTTGGTGTTCGTGACCGGTTCGTAAACATTCTATCACAGAGCTCATGCCGGTTTGGAAAGTATATATATACATATACGTATACAGATATATATACATGTTTATGTTCTGATGCGAGAAATGGATTATGACACAAGCAAGACGGAAGACAATTGGAGCGTACACAAAAAAATCTTACAGAAAAATCCTAAAAATTCCTCGGATAAAGAAAGCGACAAATAAAACCATCCTAGAAGACCTGAATGTTGTTGAAAATTGGCTCATAACCAATGTTATGTTGCGGAAATTGAATTTTTTTGGCCATGTCAAACTTTATTACGGACTGGAAACAAAGGTTATGGAGGGCATGGTACCTGGAAGGCGACGCATGGGACGACCAGAGCGAAAGTGGATACAAGATATCAAGAAAACGGTAAACATGAACATGGAGCAGGTGAGAAGATTGACTGCAGACCGAGATTCATATCGGCTGAATGTGATAAGAGCGACGTTCTATAAATGACATACTACATGAGGATTGCTTGGCTTGGCTTCGTTCATTCTCAATCTCCTACTACCAAACACTGGAAGGGCTTACGTAGCAGAATGTAGTCCAGAGAACGAATTCGTTGTGTCGTAGTTTACAGCTTGACTGCGATATTTGCACCTTTCGGTCCAACACATCCGACTTCAGCAAGCATTTTTTGAGCACCGGGTTAACATTCCCTCTTCGATCCCTTCTCCTTAGCCAATCTGCCCTGCTGCACCCTGTTATCCAGGATCATCGCGTGGAGGTGTAGAAGGGTCTTGGCAGTTCTTGTTCGCTGGCCCTGACGCTAGCAGTCAGCTATGAGTCGCTGACCATTGCAGCTCATGCGCTGCTCAGCATCTTGATCCCATATGATGATGATATGTATATATATATATATTTATAAATATCAATAAGGGATCCGATTCGAAATAAGGAAATTCTTCATCAGACTTTATCGGAACGTTATATAAATCGCACTATCGCACTAATACCGCAGGGTTGTGTGATTCGTGTGCCTGGCCCAATAGCTACGATTTGATGACCTTATGGTTATGCGGATCGCTCACTTGTGCGGTGGGGGGAATGTTTTGACAAAAGATCTTGAACCGCACTGGTACAGCACAGGCATCACTAGATCCATTGAAAGCCACGAGGCTGAACATCAAGGGGAACGTGGACGGAGACAGTTCTGCCAAAGAGGAAGCGACACTGAAATAGGTTAACTATGAAACAGAGCAAGTTAAACGGAAAAGAGAAATATAATGTAAAATGCCAGAAGAACCCACCTAGCACCAAGTAGATAACGGATTTTGTTCTCCAAACTTGCCACAACAGAATGAGACACTAGCTGTACACCAAATTCAAGATATGTACCACAATCCTATGTTACTGTAACCTGGTAGACATGACAGCAGCACATGTATTGCAGGACTGCCTCGGCAAATAGATCTGACGAAAAGGATGTTGCGTTAGCCGATTTCCTGGAGAAGAATCTACGGCGATATTAATCCTAAAAAGGACCAGACTTTAATTGGAGAATCCGGGGTCCCAGTTCAAATGAGCAACGCTCGTTGAAGAAGGAGGAGGAAAAGAAGATGAAGAAGAAGAATCATATATTTGTTGGTTGATGTTATCGCTATAATTGGGACAATGAGGCTTACGTCGGGTCAGGCAAAACACGCTGATCAAACAATGTTAGCCAGGGTCAGGAGAAATGTACGTGGCCAAGACCCTCACCTGACCTCCTCGTTGGTCGTCCTGGAACCGGGCTGTTGTCGAGGACAACAATCTGAATAACAAGGTGAAGTCCGATCCTCGTAGTAGTGAGTGACACGCAGATGAAGCCAAGCATTGCACAACCGCCTGGAGGACCCCGGTCCACTTCATCAGCACGCTTGGGATGTCAGGAAAGCTACTCCATTCTGCCACAAGTTCCATCCTTGTCATGGGGCACAAAAAAGGTTGCCAACCCATTGTGGACATTAGCAACCAACCAACCAACCAACTTCATAATAAAGTAAATGTAAAAGAGAAATAATGACAAGACATACCCCCGTCTCCTACCTCAAAGTGTTCAGAAATTTGACACCTTTACGTAGAACTTGTTAGTAAGCTTCAAGATGTACGCATGGATATTGAATGAAAATAAGCATAGCTGACAATCAGTGGTATGGTACGGATGTATTAGGGGAATGAAGTTCGATGGAAAGTGAAGTGCATCATACAAAAATGTTGGAGTCCATAAACTATAGTAGCTGTAGTTCCACAGACAAATTATAAACACTTGTCAAGTCCAAACCGATTAAAATCATCAACAGGTCGGTAACTGATTGCAGTCACCCTCGGTCTTACGAGTGAATTTATGACCGCGATTAAAAAACCATCACCGGGAGTTCATTGAGATTTAGGATGAAACTGTCACCGATTATGTTACCAATTTCTCGTAGTCGCATCGACCACTTAGTTTGTATGCTCATAAACTTGTTAACACTAAAATGTCGTCTGGGGCTGAAAAATCTTCCCTCTCTAGGAAGTGTAACCCTAAGATATATAAAATGATGCTAAATAGGTCCCATTCGTTGTCTGCCCCTATTTTCCCTTACAACTTTTAAACCAATGAACGCAATTTAATAAATTGTCATGAACATACCTTGGTGTGTGGAAAACGTAATCAGCTTATAATACATGTAGCAAATGGTCGCTATTAGCATCAAGACATGACTGCACATGTCTCTCAATGTTACGGAACGTATTCACCAACGCATCAGTAGTTACAAACTCAATTTCCATGTAATTCCATGCGATTCATTGGCTTGTTGTGAAACACTTTTCCTTTCGCCATGCCCAATAAGAAGAAATCAGGAAGAGACGGTCAGATAACCTCGGTCATCGGGGCCCCTAAGAAAGGACACAATCTTTAAAGAACGCAGCAATTTCAGCCAATCTGACATTTGAGGTGTGGCATGCGGTTTGATCCTGCTGAAAATAACCAGTACGTAGTTCCTCGTCGTCCAACTGATTCACAGTATGCCCATGTCAAACGATATTGAATAACGTTCATTGGTTTAACAGTTGTAAGGTAAAACCAGAGGCTAACAGCGAGTTGAACACCATGTAAAAACACAGACACGTGCAATCACACATACACACTTGTAACATTTAATATAACCTCATTATGGAGCGTGTAGCGCAGTGGTTAGTGCGCTGGCTTCACATCTGAGTGGTCCTGGGTTCATTCCCCAGTTGAGGTGGTATGTTTTGTTCAGACCGCAATGGCTCTCGGGTCGACCCAGCCTTAAATGGGTACCGGTTCAGTCCGGGAAGTAAAAGCGGCGAGGGAGAGGAAATGGCTACCGCCCTCATATAGCCGAGCCTTTGAAATGTGAGATCGCTAACACCTCACACCCCTACGGCAGTAATGCTATGGGATACTACTACATTATGTTCCTCACACACCAAGTCATGTCACTGTCAAATTGTATTGAATTACGTTGATTGGTTTATAAATTATAAGGGAAAACCAAGGACCGCTAGCTAGGGACCCTCCCTATACTATGTGGTCACAATTGTTATATTCTATGATTAGTTCAATTCAGTTAACCGCCCAGTTGTTCCGGTGAGTGGTGTGTGGAGTTTGAGTTGCTTAACTTGGGACCAGTGTAAATTAGCTATTTATTTTGTTTTCCATTTATGCTGATGAACGTCATCAGGAGCTTCAGTCTCCTGTCCTGCGCCGAGTGCGTTGCGTCGGTCGTTGTGAGCTCGTGACGCTGTACATTCATTCCGTCATCTACCCACACGACTCATTGCTCTCTATTGCCTTGTAAACAGCTCTACCAGCGTTGTAAGCCATCAGTTAAAGTTGATGAGGGTAGATTCTCATGAGATGACCAAATCAACATATTCTGTGCACAGAAATGTACTCTGCATGAGACGTAGTGCCGACCATACTTCATATTTTCCTCATTCTTCCTTCTATCGGTCCTGGTGGCACCAATGCTTTTTCTTAGACATGTCATTCCACACGTAGCTATTTTCTTGTATTGAACCTTTGATAAGGACCAAGTGTGGCATTGGTATCCCAGTGTTGGTATACATATACTGTTTGTCAGTTTATATCTATTTCTCAAGCTGATATTTGAGTGTTTAAGAAGTGGGAACAATTGCTAATTACAAAGGCTGTTTGAATATTGTTGTGATTTTCCTTTTTCGTTTTTGCTTTCATTTAGAAATAGGCCTCATTAATAGTATCCACTAAACGATCCGTGTAATTGGTGGTCTTTTTTATGTGACCAAAAGACATTAGATCTCTCTAACTTTATGACTTCTACTATTTAGGGAACACATACACAACGAGTTCAATTTTTGTATACATATTTATGGATTGCTAAATTTCATAAATCTATTTCTGTGTTAAGGTAAACTAAAATAGGAAACTAATTAAAGTGATTATCATTATCTAATATTATTTTATTTCGTTTTTAAATCCCGCGGTTACAATGAAAATCGATAGTTGTTGGAAAATGCAAACTTAATAGAGCATACCCGAGTGGTTTGCAGAGGTCTATGTGCATGATAATCACATGGAGCATGTCGTAAGAGGCGACTAACTGTGTGACATATCATAACACCGGCCATGGTTAAATGGTTTGTTAAGATCAGCATAGATGTCACCTAACAGGCTGCAGGTCTACTTTGCTCTAGTGTTTCAGTCTATTAAGATTGGCTCGCACATTAGTTAACCTCCCCACATCGTGGAGTAATCAGCTGCTCTAACCTAGCCCTCTATGCAGATAATCATCTTCCTGGTCTCATCCAGCTCACACCAGAGATGGGACCTGCACAAGGGCGTATGCCCCTGTAGAAGAACAGGTCAACTAAGACTACGACTAAGGCTAGAGCAAGTCATACAATTAGGTCACATTTGGTTATAAAAATTCATAAAATACGAATATGAAAACCATTTATTATTGCATTTACACTCTCCCTTAATACTCAACATAATTCTCACACACATTTGTCACATCGTTTTACCAATACACTCAGTCTTTGGTCTGCTCTTTTAGCCGCATTTGCATTTTGCATTTAACCTCTTTGTCATTATAATGTATGCTAAACAATGCGAAATCTCTAACGCAGTTCTTACATTGTCTGCCATTACTCGTCTGTTAGTGCGAATCATCTCCCCCACTCGCCGGAACAGATGCTTATGTTGCGATATGAACAGGACGACTAGGTCTGGATTCATCAGCGATATTTATGTTTTTAGGGAAATGTATCAATCAAATTATCAACCGCTTCATGCAAAAAAAAAACAACACTTCTCACCTTAAATAGAACGGACTTCCTGATAAATACGCGTTGTAAAAAGTCCCTTTGCCCTTAAAAGGCGCTCCACAGCAAGCTCGTCTTTGATTGTACGTTCAGCGAGCACGGACGACCCGTTTTTTAACTGCTGCGCACGTGCATGCGACAACAAACGTCCTGTGTCTTCAGTAATCGCAATATTGGATGCTGCTGCATCATAATGACAATTTTAAAGACTACCAACTACAAACTTATCCTTAATGTAACAGTTTGTGACCTATTTACTGACCTACCCTTGTATAAAAGTATATTCTACATACGATCAGTAACAGCCATGTACCAATGTTCGTGTTTCCAATCACAGTCACAACATTTTTACTGTGATACTGGCATTCTTCGGTTGATGCTGTTTTACATATACGAGGCGTGTTCAAGTGAAACTGGGCCAAACTGCAACAAGTGAACATTTGTACGATGCGTATGATGAAGTAAACTCATATATAAACATCACATATCAACCGTCAAGTTTGCAAAATTGCATTATCCTCCGACTCATAGTTTTCTCAGCAGACCGTTGAAAACATGGCGGGTGTGATACGGAATCCGTCCAGAGTTGACCAGCAAGCGGTGATTAGGTTTTTAAAAGCTGAATCAATTTGACTAGTTAACATTCATCGCATAATGCAGGCAGTGTGGGGTGACAAAAATGTGTCCAAGACAACAGTACAGAACTAGACACCGATGTTTCTTCTTCTTCTTCTTCGTACGCAGTCAGACAGTAACCATTATTTTTTCGAAAAAAGCGGCGGTCATCCTGAGGCTGTCGACACTGCCATAGAGCTTGTCTTGCACTTCCACTGGTGAGTGCCACATCTGCTCTCTCTGATCCTCGTATGTCGGGCAGTTCTGCAGCAGATGTTCAGCAGTCATTTTACCAGTACCGCACGGGCATTCGTCGGTACCACCTATCTTTAATTTGTTGAATAGGTGGTACCTCAGTCTATTGTGGCCAGTGCGAAATCTGAAGACAACGACCTGCTCTCTTCTGTTCAACTGGTAATAGGCAATCGTTTTTGGTGTAACCAGTATGTTCGGTTTCCCATTTGGTCATGTATCTGGCTTTGATAAGCCGTTTTGACTCTTCGTACGTCATACTAGTATCTGTTTGTGGTAGTTTTGCACCTTCTTTTGCCAGTCTGTCTGCCTCCTCGTTGCCTTTGATGTTGCAGTGTGATGGGACCCACTGTACCACTACTCTTTTTGGTGCGAACTGCTGGCACAGTTTGCAGAGTGCTGCTCTTAAGTCATTAAGCTCAGTGTTTTTCTGGCTTTTTAGCGCTGTGACTACGGCGAGAGCATCTGTAAGCAGGACTATATGGCTTTCATTTTCTTTGTGTGTCACCATTTCTTCCACTGCCGCCCTCAGTGCCTCTGCCTCCGCTCTGAAATTGCTTGTGTACTTACCTGTAGCGAATGTTATTTGACTGCCATTTGGTAGGTTCAGGAATGCTCCTGCCCCTCCGTTCTGTGTAGTGTTTGTTACAGAACCGTCGGTGTATGCATGGGTCCAGTCCATGCTTGGGTAGCTTTTCGATATAAAGCTTAGGGTAGTATCTCTCCTTTTTTTTTCAGTCTGGCAGTTTTCGTTTCCAATACCTGGTATATTTTCTACCACCTCTGGAAATATTTCCTGCCTCCAGGTAGGTTTTCGTACAGTAGTGATGGGTTTTGGTGTTGTTAGTGCGTTTATGGGATCTTCGTGCATCTTTGCTTTGGCTATTTCTGCAAAGTTTCTCCGCTTTAGTTTCCCATTTCCCAAATTGTTTAGTCTCTGGCGCATTGGATGGTCAGTCAGTCTTCGGAGTTTCTCTGACTGCAGCTGGGCTCTGCAGTCTCTTCTATCGGTCATGGATTGCAGTTTTGTAATCTTTTCAAGTTCTACAATTGGCGTTGACTTCATGCCTCCTGTTATAACTCTCATGGCTTGGTTTTGAAGTTTGCTAACTTTATCGAAGTTTGCCTTTGCTGCTGTTGCCCATGCCGCGATGCCATACTCGAGAACTGGTCTCACTCTTCCAGTGTACAGTTTCTTTAGTATGCTTTCGTCTGCTCCCCAGCTTGTGCCAGCAAGTTTCCTCATGATTGCCATTCTTTCTCTGGCTCTCATTCGGTTTCTCTCGATCTGACTTTTCCATGTCATGCCATTTCCGATCAAATGTGACTCCCAGATAGTTTGGGTTGTCGTTTAGCTGCAGGAATTTGCCATTTAAACTTAATTTGGTATTTTGGGGTTTGATTGAAAGCGAGAATATTGTGCATGTGGTTTTCTCCTAGTTTATTTTGACCAGCCATGAGTTCGCCCACTCTTCCAGCGATGTTAGGGCCGTCTGCATCCGATTTCTTGCTATGGTGAGATTCTTTTCAGAGGTCCCCATAGCCAGATCGTCTGCAAACATTGAGCTATGGACTCTTCTTTGTATATTCTCTGTAATGTCGTTTATATACACCAGGAAGAGTGTAAGTGACAGTACTCCCCCTTGGGGTACTCCCTGCTCGAGTGTCACCTTTTTTGCTCATCTGCCCTTGCACTTGGACTCTGGCCGTTCTTTGTTTGAGGTAGTGGTTGATCCACTTGTACATTTTCCTACAAACATCACTTCTTCTTAGCTTGACTCTAAGTCCATCTTTCCAGACTTTGTCAAATGCCTTTTCCAGATCCGCACAAACAGCTAATGTGTGTTTCTGTGCCTGGTAGGCATCTTCTTTTTCCTGGGCTATGAGGATGACCTGGTCCTCAGTGGATCTGTGCTGTCTAAAGCCGCTTGCTGTGGAATTAGTATTCATTTTTCTTCCAGATGCCACATCAGTCTGGTGTTTATCATATGTTCTATCAGCTTGCCGACACAGCTCAGTAGGCTGATGGGCCTGTATCCATTTGGATCTGTTTTGTCCTTTCCTGTTTTTGGTACTGGTACAAGTACTGCGTCTTTCCATGCATGGGGTACAATTCCCCCTTTCCAGCTTTGGTTCAGGACCGATAGCAGTTTCCTCTTCGCTGTTTGGCCCAGCCCCATCAGCATTTCGTTTTTTATCCCGTCTTTTCCGGGAGATTTCCTTTTCTTTAATGTTCTCATGGCCTCTTCCATTTCGCTCATTGTTAATTTGGCCATCATAATCTCTTTAGGTGCCGTATTTATGTTGTCGTGCCCCTTTTGCTCTTCACTAATGTCTGTATGCCTATCTGCAGGGACCTCGATGTGGTTTGCTCTGGCCTAGTGATCGACAAAAGCGTTTGCGGCTTTCTTACCAGTGAGCAAGTTTTCGCCCTGCTTGCTGGTAATTTGTTTGTTTGACGGGGTTTCGTCGTTCATGGCTCTGACTAGCTTCCATAGCTTGTTCCCTTCTTTGTCCAGGCTTAGGCTTTCCGTTCGACAACGATGTTTAAACAAGGACTCAAGTTAACTAAAGATCCTCTATGACCAGGTGAGGCGCATACTGTTGCGTTAACTCACGTCCTTCTTTAAACATCGTTGTCCAGTTCTTCACTGTTTTCATGAACAAACTTTTGGCACCATACACTGTCTGCATTCTGCGTCGAAAGTCAGATGGCCGACATAATTCAGCTTTTAGAAACAGAATCACTCTCGCTGATCAACTCAGGACGGATACTGTATCACACCCGCCACGTTTTCAACAGTCTGCTCAGAAAACTATGAGTCGGAGAATAATGAAATTTTGCAAACTTGACGGTTGGTATGCACTGTTTACACCAGAAGTGACATCAGCATGCGCACTGTACGTCTGTTTACTTTTTGGAGTTAGACCTGGTTTCATTTGAACATGCCTCGTATACATATATCTCACTTAACAAATGAGCACACAGTAATGTATGCATATAGGATAGCCATAAAAAAAATGTCACCAGGTGAATCATATTTGATGTGAAGTGGTAGTTATGTCGTTCTCTAAACAATGGTTCTCAAACTAGTGGTCGCATCCCTTCTGGGGGTAACGTAACGATTATTATGGGTCGCTGTAACATTCGACAAAAAAATTGTTGTTAATACAAAATTCTCAGTACTGTCGGAATTAGCGAGGGCAGTTCTGAATTCTGAATCGGAATTTTCAATATCGACGCACTTAAAAAAATAGACCTTAAAGTACGGTTAACTGGATGATATCGTCAGATAATGTCTATAAATGTTCTCAGATGTAACATATTTAAACCGTGTTTATCAGTTGAACTGCATATAACGAATGCCTGCTATCTACAAACTGTTTCCTTGTTTAATTTGGCGTGCTAAACTTTGCTCTTAACAACGGTGGTCTTTTAACAAGGGTGGTCTCTTTGCGCTGGGCGGAGATCCAGTCGCTGTGAGTAACCAGCCCGCACTATTCCTCGTGTGGAAAAGGCCCCGCTCACGTCACTCGCTCCATGGCAGTGGTGTATTCTTCCGCCACTCATTCTCTGTACAATATGGCACATGCTCTCCCAAACGCACCCCACCCTAACCCTTGTATTTGTAAATGTTTTCTGCTATCTATATTTGTCTGATACAACACTTTCACATTCACTATTACGGCACCTTCTCTTCTTCATTCTCTGCATTGATAAACGAATGTTTATATACCTTCTATTAGTAATCAGTGCGTGTTTCACAAACCACTACTACTGAAAACATCACGCTCGCTTCGCCTTATCTGGACCACTTCTTCAATTTTGGCAAACGAGTGTATACTAACTTCCAACCACTACTAGGAAAATATAATAAGGGATTCGCCGCAGACTACCTGTTCACCGGTCAAGGTTTACAAATTCGTGCATCAGACATGCAGGTCTTGTGCTGAAATTTGACATATAAACAGATAGACTACAGTTTGTAATAATTGCGCTCTTCAAATTACAAAATAAGGAACATAATTATATTTCAGTGATTTATTGTGATCAATTTGTGTAATTGATATTTATCGGAAAGTGTGAGCAACAGTTTTCTTATTAATTCGATTACTAAATTACTCAACAGATTGCTGATCCCATTTACGGCATTTTTGTGGGGTTTGTTGATGGATTAAAACTGACTTTATCACGGTAGGTTAATCGTTGTCTTGTTCGTTTACTTATTTAAAATTGGTGAATTGTATGACTACACTTTCTCTAATATATTGTATGACTAGACTTTCTCTAATATATTGTACGACTATACTTTCTCTAATATATTGTACGACTAGACTGTCCCTAGTATATTGTACGACTAAACTTTCTCTAATATATTGTACGACTAAACTGTCTCTAATATATTGTACGACTAGACTTTCTCTAGTACATTGTACGACTAGACTATTTCTCATATATTGTATGACTAGACTGTCTCTAATATATTGTACAACTAGATTTTCTATAATATATTGTACGATTAGACTGTCTCTAATATATTGTACAACTAGACTTTCTCTAATATATTGTACGACTAGACTGTCCCTAGTATATTGTACGAATAGACTTTCTCTAATACATTGTACGACTAGACAATCTCTAATATTTTCTAATATATTGTACAACTAGTCTTTCTCTAATATATTGTACGACTAGTCTTTCTCTAATATATTGTACGACTAGTCTTTCTCTAATATATTGTAAGACTAGTCTTTTTCTAATATATTATACGACTAGTCTTTCTCTAATATATTGTACAACTAGACTGTCTCTAATATATTGTACGACTAGACTTTCCCTGATAGATTGTACGACTAGATTTCTCCGATACATTGTAAAACTAGACATTCTCTGATTTATTGTACAACTAAACTTTCCATAATTAATGATACGCCTAGATTTTCTCTGATATAATGCATTCGTCTTTCTCTTATATAGTGACATAGTTGACTTTCACTGGTATATTGTACGACTAGACTTTATCTGATATATTGTACGACTAGACTTTCTTACCTTAACTTAAAATTTTTTTTACTCGTTTAGAAGAATCTGAAATCTGTATACAACCAAATTCATTTCCTCTAAAAGATATGCGCCTCCAATCTATTCTTAAATGCGCTAACTATCATTGCCTCTACTACTTCCCGTGGCAATGCATTCTAAGCATTCATAACTCTATGGCTGACGAAATATTTTATAATATCTAAAATGGAACTTTCTCCAGTTAATTTGCAGCTATTCCTTCTTGTTCTAGTAGGTGGTTGTATTTTGACAAAAACTTGTTATAGCCTAATTTATCTTTTTATTTGGTTATCATATAAACCTCAATTAAGTCATCTCGAATTCGTTTTTTTTATAGACACTTTAGGTTGGTTTTTCCGAGTGTTTCCTCATAACTGTAATTCTGTAATCTCACAATCAGTTTTGTCGCTTTTCTTTGTATCTTTTCCAGCATGTTTATATCTCCTCTACAATAATGACTACACACCCGTACACATTTCTCCAATCTAGGTCTAAATAATGCTTTTACAGTTTCACATTCACTTCCGTCCTTCTATGTTTAATATTTCTCTTTATCACATATACGATTGCATTTGCCTTTTTCACTGCTACCTGGATTTGCTCACACACTTTACCTGTGTGATCTATTATACGCCCTAGGTATCATTCCTTTTTTTTCATTTTAATATTGTTCTTGCCCATTCTGTAATTATGTTCGATGTCTGATCAACCCGTATGGAAGACTTCCATGTATCTACATTAAACTTCATTTGACAGCTCACAGACCATAATGGAATTTTATCTAAATCCGACCTCAATATATCCACTTCTGCTTGAGATGAGAGACTCTTGCATAGTTTTGTGTTATCCACGAATTTTGCAATAATGGATCCGATATCAATGTCCAAATCGTTTATATATATCAAGAACAAAATTAGTTCCAAAACTGAGCCCTGTAGCACTCTCTCCTTTTTACTTCACACCAGTCAGAGTACTCCTTATTTATGCCCACCTCTACCTTATTCCTGTTAACCAATTTTCAATCTATTTGGCAACTTCACCTATATCATGTGATTTTATTCTCTGATATACTGTACAACTAGACGTTTCCTGATATAGTGTACGTCTTGATTTTCTCTAATATGTTGAACGACCAGACTTTCTCTGATATGTTGTACGACTAGCCTTTCTCTAATATATTGTATCACTAGACTTTCTCTAATGCATTGTATGACTAGACTTTCTCTAATATATTGTACGACTTCACTTTCACTGATATATTGTACGACTAGACTTTAACTGAAACCAATATGATCAGACTTTCACTGATATTTAACATGACGTCTGTTAAATCCGTTTCTGAGACGATTAACGGTTGTTAGAAGACATTGTTTTTGAGGAAAATGTGTTGAAGATTTAATTAAGCTTCAATCTTGCTTCATATTAAAGGTATTGGCAAATTCCCTTTGTAGCTGTCTTTCTTTTTTTTAAAAAGTAAGTCAGGAACCCATTTTCAGCTGAGTTGATTAGTTTCTGTCTATAACCTGAATCAAAAACATGTATTTCTGCCATTACAAAGACTGATTGGTAATCTCAGATTTGCTATGAAATATGTACGTCTCAAATGGCACCTGCGAATATTTGACATGTGCGATATAAATATGATACTTATCACCAATTTAAACGTAGTCTGACTAAATAAATCAGAAATATGGCATGCTACTATGCACAACACATCTAGGAAATACATAGTAGATGTTTCTGTAAAATACATTGAGTTAAATGACCGTTTGTAATATATCTAAGCCCATTTGAGGTCTAGAGGCATCACCAACAATAACGTAGCAGAAGATACAAGGTGTAAGGTTTTTTTAAAGCCAGGATTTGAACAATTTTAGGGTGGCTCACCAGTCAGTCAAAAATTTCATCAGTAATCATGATCGGACTACATTCATGCAATTTATGTTAACAAATTTATACTGGGCACTAGTTCACCTTTATTTCTGCATAACAATGCGTATCAAATCTTCTTCTTCATCTTCATCGATCAACTGATGCAATACTTCTAGTCCTGCGTGGTTCACAAAGTAGACTGCGTTTCTGGTCTTTGCCACCGGTCCCCCACATATTTTAGAGCATGGTCGCTCTATCAGGTCAGATTGCCTCTTTCTGGTCTGCATAGGTAGACCATTCTTGCAGAATATGTTATAGTGTTTGTTTGGGTGCTCCACAATCACACGTGGTAGTGTCTCTGAGACCCATTCTGTGGAGGTGGACCTTGAGTCTATAATGTCTCGTTTTTAGTCTGAAGATCTTTGTCTACTTATCTGTGCCAAGTTTGTCTATGTTGTCATTTTTTGGTTTGAATTATTTGTTCTATTCTCTCAATTCTGTCATGATAGATCGTTTGATAAGTGTCTTTGCTTCCTTATAGCTCTATAGATGGTGAGACTACATGCCTCAATATTCGACTTTTGCGAGATCATTTGCTTTCTCGTTTCCAGGGATCCCACATTGCGCCGGATGCCACTGTAGGACTAAACATGTTTTTTGGGACAGCAATCCTATGTTGAATTTTATTTCATGTGAGAGTATATCTTGTTTGGGGCTTGAGATAGCTCAGAGTACTCTCCTGGAGTCTCTTAGAATGACCATTTTTCTTGTAGTTATTTTTTGGCTGATATGAATACTCGTTGCTTCATGAACATCTCTTGTTTTAGCTCTGAAATTGGTACACGTCTTTCCTGCTGGTATGGAGTGATTTTCCATATCGCCATTGAATTGTTCGATCTAGACTCCACTGCCTCCCCTTTTATCACTCACCGTAACATACATTGAGTTACATGCCCATTTGAAATATACCTATACCCATACGAGGTATGTTGCGGGTAGCATAACCATAAATAAGGTAGCAGGAGATACATAGTTTGAAGGTATAGCCAGGGCTTGAGGGTGACTCACCAGTTAGTGAAACATTTCACGAATCATCATCGTCGGATTACAGTCAAATAATTTATGTTAACAAATTTAAACTAAGCACTAATTCACCTTTATTTCTGGATAACAATGCGAACCTAACCAAAATATATTGTATTACACAGTATAAGCTTTTTTTTTCTTAATACAAAATTAGTTCTTGAACATGCTTGGCAGTTTTAGCACTGCAGTACAAGTTATAGAAGGCTTTAGTAGGTTCAAAATCTAGAAGTGTCCATTCTAGTCCAGTTAGATTCACCATCATAAGCTAGCTTATGTACAATCTTTTCAAACCGCAAAAGCATTTATAATCGTGCGATAGTCGTTAAGTAGTAACAATTAAAAACGTAAATAACAATTAAAAACGTATTTGTTTTTACACTTAACGTAACAAATCTTTTCTTGTAACAGACGAAAAGACTAGCGCTTTTTTTCAAGCCCTGTTTATAGCACACCTACTCGAACAGAAACGTAACAATACAGTTGAATTAGTGGTAGGTTGGGACCAACAGAGAAAGCGATCAGCGAGGAGGTAATATAGCACATGAGAAAGAAAAAAATTGCGAGAGAAGCCGAGGCGATTATAAACCATAATATTCTGATCGCGAACTGATAACTTAAAGATTTTAAATATGGAGCAGCGCTAAAAAGCCAGAAAAACACTGAGCTTAATGACTTAAGAGCAGCACTCTGCAAACTGTGCCAACAGTCCGCACCAAAAAGGGTAGTGGTACAGTGGGTTCCGTCACACTGCAACATCCAAGGCAACGAGGAGGCAGACAGACTGGCAAAAGAAGGTGCAAGGCTACCACAAATAGATACCACTATGACGTACGAAGAGTCAAAACGGCTTATCAAAGCCAGGTACATGTCCAAATGGGAAACCGAACATACTGGTTACACCAAAAACGATGCCTATTACCAGTTGAACCGAAGAGAGCAGGTCGTTGTCTTCAGACTTCGCACTGGCCACAACAGACTGAGGTACCACCTATTCAACAAATTGAAGATAGGGTGTACCGACGAATGCCCGTGCGGTACTGGTAAAATGACCACTGAACATCTGCTGCAGAACTGCCCGACATACGAGGATCAGAGAGAGCAGATGTGGCCATTGCCAGTGGAACTGCAAGACAAGCTCTATGGTAGTGGCGAGAGTCTCAGGATGACCGCCGCTTTTTTCGAAAAAATAATGGTTACTGTCTGACTGTGTACGCAGAAGAAGAAGAAGAAGAAATATGGAGCTTCCCCGATGGAAACGTATGATCAACGAAGAAGTAAAATAACGTATGAAGTTATATTTACGAAACTAACAATAGTGTTAAACTAATTTACGTTATATATTTATTTTGTTACCTACAATAGTATTGAAAAGAAACGTATTTCCCTTCTATTCAATGTTTTTTGTCCCGGTGGTCTGCAGGGGTCTGTGTGTACGACAAGGGCACGAAAAGAGCCACTGCCTCACAGGGAGCATGTCGTAAGGGACGACTAACTATGTGAGATGGCATAACACCGATCATGGTTAGGTGGTTTGTTCAGAGCAACATAGATGGCGCTTAACAGGCTGCGGATCTACTTTGCTTTAGTGTTTGAGTCTATTAAGATGGTCTCGCACATCGGCTAACCACCCTTCGTAAGCGCTTGTCCTAACGTAGTGGAGTATTAAGCTGCTCGAGCCTAGCCCGTTAAGCAGGAAATCATTCTCCCGGCTACATCCAGCTCATGCCAGAGCTGGAAATTGCACATGTGCATCTGCCTCAGTAGAAGTACAGAACTAAGAACTATAACTATTTAATGTCTTTTTATTTGTTTACAAAAATTAGTCATTAAGTAGGTCACAAAATGGTATTGGATGGCTGGGAAATGTTTGACAATTCCTAAAGCTGTTACTACATAGCAGTAACATCGAGATTTGTTATTACTTTAGTTAACAGGCGTGCATATATCATCATCATCGCCATCATATTGTAGGCTTTACTTTGCAGAACGTCGCTCTCATAACAGCCGATCTGTAAGATTCTCGATCTTTGACAAGCTCTCCCACCTGTTACCGTCATCACCAGAACCTCTTTAATGTCCAGTGTCTACCTGTCTTCGGTCTGCCTCTGTTTCGCTTGCCAGGTACCATCCGTCCGGTGTCGTTCTTTCTCAGACGGCTAAGGCGTTTGATGTATCCAAATATTTTAGTTTCCTAGACGTAATTTTGTTTACTACCCAATTTTGTTCTACATCTATCTTCTTTATGATTTCCGTGTTTTACTTTCTCGCCATGCATGGTATTTTAAGCAATTTTCTATAGCATTTTAGCTCGTAGAATTCAATCTTTTTGTTCATAGTGTTTGTGGGATGTATCGCATTCGTTCGTTGCCATAAGGAAGATGCAAATTCTCAGGACATTATTTGTTTTCATTTTGTTAGTGTTCTGTTGAACGTTTTTCTTTTTAACTTAACTGGACTTAACTTGACTTAACTTAATTCGACTTAACTTGATTTAACTTAACGTGATTTAACTTAACTTAACTTAACTTGACTTGACTTGACTTGACTTGACTTGACTAGACTTGACTAGACTAGACTAGACTTGACTTGACTTGACTTGACTAGACTAACTTCACGTAACTTAACTTAACTACTTGACATGACTTGACTGAACTGAATTTAATTGAGCTGAACTGTACTGAGCTGAGCTGAGCTGAGCTGGGCTGAGATGAGCTGTTCTGGACGGGGATGGGCTGGGATTATCTTGACTTGACGTCTTTATACTGGTTTAGAAGACTCTGCAGAGTCTGTATACAACCAGTTTAGTTTAGTTTTCATTGCTCTAAATACTATGCGCATCCAATCTATTCTTGAATGAAATAAATTATCCCTACTTCCACTACTTCTTGTGGCAATGCATTCCAAGCATTCACCATGCTCTGACTAAGAAATATTTCTTAATGTCTATTCTAGGCCTTTCTTTAGTTCATTTGTAGATGTGTCCTCTTGTTCGTGTAGGTGGTTCAATTTTGAAAAAAAAAAGGTTCAAATGCTAATTTATGCTTACCGTAAATTATCTTAAAAACCCTTATCCTCGATTTCTTATCTTTTCTTGACACTGAATACCGGTTATTCTAAGTCTTTCCTCAAAACCTTATTTTTGGAATCCAACTATCAGTTGTGCCGCTCTTTTTGGTATCCTTTCCAGTATGCGTATGTGCCCTTTACGATAAGTACTCCCAACCTTTACACATTACTCCAATCTAGGTCTAACTAATGCTATATGCAGTTCGACAATCACTTCTTTGCCAATGTGTTTAATCTTTTTTATTTTATCATGCCTTTTTCAGTGCTACTTGGACTTGCTCACTCACCAAATCTTTATGATCTGTTATGACCCGTATGTCCGTTTCCTTTTATTATTTTATAATATTGGTCACTCATCTTTCTAATATTTAGTTAACCTTTTAATGCAAATGCAATTCATCTTCCTACTTTTTGATTTTAATATTCAAATATATAGTAGTATATATATATATATATATATATATATATATATATATATATATATATATATATATCTACGAGACGTACAACAATGAAACCTAGCCTAACTGCTCCAATTGAACATACGTACGATGCGCATGTAAACACCACATCTCATGTAAATAGCACACACTATCCGTCAAGTTTGCAAAATTTCATTATCCTCTGACTCATAGTTTTTTCAGCAGACGTTGAAAACGTGGCGGGTCTGATACGAAATCCGTTCAGCGAGCCGTGATTCGGTTTCTAACAGCTGAAGGATGTCGACCAATTGACATTCATCGCAAAATGCAGGCAGTGTATGGTGACAAAAGTGTGGCGGACATAAGCTCCAGCGACAGTCCACCCGAATTGATGCATCAATTTTGGCGATGGCATCTTTAGACGAAACAATATGAATCTGATCTGGTCTCGAAAGATCTTTCGTTAACTTACGTCCTTCTTTAAACATCATTGTTCAGTACTTCACTGTGGTCATCAACTGGTCGACATCCTTGAGCTATTATAAATCGAATCACCAAGTATCTTCACTTGGTGCAGTTAGGACCGGTTTCATTTGAACACACCTCGTGTGTGTTTATATATATATATATATATATATATATATATATATATATATATATATATACACAGCTATATGGAACGAGATTATCCCTTGTGGTTGTTTCTATGTGTGTGCGTCTGTAGAAGAGCGTATCATGATATTGTTGTAGTTTGCAGCGAGGCGTGGATAGCTCTTCTTTCTGTCCATGCTGTTGTAAATTTTCTCTCTAGGTACTTAAGTTCTGTTTCTCGTAGGATCTAATTGCATCAGTTGTTATGCCGTTAATCACTGGTGACTTATTTCTTAGGATATTGTTTATGGCTCCTTCCAATTCTTGAATCAATATATCAGGTTCACGATAATCATTGCTTCTTTAGAATTATATTGATTATCCTTGAATATGTGTTAAAAAGTTCTTCGAAGTACGTATTCGTACGCTTTCTGACGTCAACTTAAATATGTTCTAAGTAGCAGCAGTCATCTTGAATGTCGAAACTGCCATAGAGCTTGTCTAAGCTCGGCACTGGTGATGGCACATGTGCTTTCTCTGGTCCTCATATGTCGACCAATTTTGCAGCAGATATTCAGGGGTCGTGTTCCCAGTACTACAGAAGCTGACGTCAGTAGCACATATCTTCAGTTTATTATCTTGGTAATACTCATTCCTCCCTGTTCTCTGGCACGCTCATTAAATTTTGATCTTTCTATTTCTTGCGTATTGAACATTATTCATAACTTGTAGAGTTGTATTTTCTCTTAATCACTATTGATTCTGTAGCACACTTTGCACTTTCTACCAAGCGATTTGTTCTCCTGCTCTGCTTTGTTAAATGTTTTATCTTTCCTACTTCTTATAACTGTTTTAAAAACCGTCAATTGTTTGTATCTTTAGTCTTTCTACTGAATGCCACATAATATATGTCACATACAAGATGTCACTATGAAATATCTCTTTCTAAAAATCTTCCACTTCTAAGTTGGATAAATTCTGTGCTGATTACTGGAATTTTTTTTCTTACATTTTCTTCGTTGTGTTTCTTTATGCGCCATAACTACAAGTCGAAATACATATACACATGTTGAGTATTACTCTGGAGTCTATTATATTTTTCTTTTTTATCGTCGTATTAATATTTAGTCAATTAGCGATGTTATGTTTTTTATTTGATCAATATGTCTTCTGATATGCTATTTTGAGATATAAGATTGTGTTTGTTATTTGAGACCATGCTCATTGCATGCATGTATACGATCTTCTCATGTCTTTCTGTTCTAAAAAAGTTATCGATAGATCGTCATAAGCAGTTTGCATATATGGTGATCAAGCTGGTTATTTCTTCCATTTAAATTGCCTATTGCGATTAGATAATCATTTTCATTGATTCTATCGATGACGTCTGGGAGACATACACATAATGTTCTTCTGTCTTCCTCACTGATGTTCTCAATTAATAATGTGCATATTTGTCCCATAGTAGTTTCACTTTTGTCAAGGAACGAAGTTATTATAGATTTCAGTCAAGATTTGTCCCATAGTAGTTACACTTTTGTAAGGGCACCAAGTTGATATAGACTTCAGTCAAGATCTATACCATAGTAGTTACACTATTGTCAGGGAACAAAGTTGCTATAGACTTCAGCATACAAAGCCATAGTTTGTCTGAGGTAAGGTGGTCAATTCCTTTTCTTGTTGTATTTTACATCCTAGGATGGATATCAGGTGCCAATTTAGAGCTGGGTCGTATAGTGCATGACGGTTATGGGAGTTGAATTCCCTACTTTGCCGTGATAAAACATACTCTTCAACTACATCAATCAGACGCTCAATGGGGCTTAGGCCACGATTACGGTTGCTGAGTTTCCTAATGAATTGTTTGTAGGCGTATTCTACATTCTGCTAATAATGCATTCTGATTCAACAATGAACTTTGCTGTCCCAGGGTATACATAAAATAATTCCTTCCCCACGTTTGATCAGTTCGTTAAATTTACACTGTTCCACGTTAGAACTTATTTTCAGTGTGTATCCTTGGTGTTACATTCGTTCTCTGTTATGGGGGTCGTATCTACTATCTCTAGCTTTCCTATATCAGTATGTTCCCCAAATTCTGTCTAATTTGGCTCCTTATTATGAATCCCACTATTCTTTAATGCTGCTAATTTAGCTGCATGTCTATTTCGTAATCCTTTAGCATTTCCATCCCATATCCCGAGAAGGTCAGTCCGTTTAAGCACATTTAACGTTCTCGTTGCAAAAGTATACAGCATGTCAGGCTGCTAAATTAAGAACAAAAGGGTCAATTACCCGCTTGGCAACGACTTTTCTTTGTAATCCAGTACGTTGTCCAGTTTACACGTCCATCGACGTGGACTTGAGTTTGCACTTTAGAAGGTGAACATATTGACATTTGCAAAATAATCCTTAGACTTCACAAAGACGTCCACATATTTTCGATGGAATTAAAAACAGAAGTATGCAGAACATATTATCCGATCTCTACAGCAATCAGCTTGGTTGATAGACATTGGTATTTTCAAGATTGGAGATTAATACCGTTACTTAGCTCTAAGCTGGCTAATTGAAACCACATTAATCACGGTAGTTGTTTTGTCCGATTCTCAGTCATTGTTTGGAATGTTAGGTAAGGGATGGTACCGGCGCTAGCGGATAGTTTTTTATTGTCCAATTATCATGAATCCGAGCAGATCTACTGTCTAGGTAAATTTTAAGTTCACACATATCGAAGAGTTGATATCATCATAAAATGAAGCAGATAATACACATTGGGCAGCTTCCCAAGCCACAAAGACATTGCTCAAAGACAGATGTCAGTGACAACTGAACAATTATCTAGTAACTTCAGAGTAGAGGTCGAGATCTTGAAAACTGCAGCAGAAATTATAATGGCAGATCTAAACAGAAACAAATGGTATTCTTAACAGACGCACTGTAGTTGCGGTACTGGAGTGCCATAACAATACATACCTTAAGTAACTATGCGTGATATTAACTGTATCAACGGCTCAAAAGAGTTGTGATGCATTGCAATGTGTTTGGCAATGAAGAAACTGACATACTGTCAACACAACGTGGAAAGGTAACTCAAACTGATGTAGGTATAACTTATGAAGAGGATAAGCGGATCACCAGATGTAGCCACAAGAACACACGGGAAGCTGAGCACACAGTCAACAACTAAGTGACACATATTACCAACTAAAATCAAGTAGTAATCTTTAAACTCCGCACTGACCACAATAGACTGAGATACCAGACTCCGCACTGGCCACAACAGACTGAGATACCATTAATTCAACAAATTAAGAATAAGACATTGTGCCTGCAGCACTGACAAAATGATCGTGGAACATCTGCTGCAAAGCATCCAACAAACAAGGAACAGAGAAAGCACGTGTGGCTATAATAATAATAATAATAATAATAATGTTCGCGTAGACGTCTAAGGCCCGTTGCGTCGATCGACCACTACCATGTCCGACTGATGAGGCTGTCTTCATGTGTAGCGTGTCGTCCGATATCCCTACATACTCCCCAGGTGGAGTCGATACCATTCCTGAACAAGTGCTATAGAGACACCAATAACCTCAGGCTAACCACTGCTCTATTTAGATATATTCAAGCTTTCGTATGAAAGCGTACAGAAAAGACATACTAGACATGACATAATAAATGAAGGAGACATTTCTGAAATCATGAAATCAATCAGATGATGACGCAAAGTGTCACATAAACTATCTGTTTGTGTATGTAATCAATGAGATCGATTCTTACATGGTGTCATGACATGTCTTCCATGGTAGATCGTTCAGACTCTCATGTGGCTCTCAGTAGCAAGTCTTTTGGGGGTTTTCTTCATGCATCTGATACAGTTTGATACAGGTTCGTCTTTGGGGTTTGCTTCTTTTTCTTCGTCGGCGTTCGTAGTTAAAAGGAGGTTGTGACGGTCTGTCGTAGCTTACAACGAGGAAAGGAGAGCCGATATGACGTTGTGACGTTCTGTCGTAATTTACAACGAGACCAGAGAGAGCCGATGTGACGATCTGACGTTGTGACGTTCTGTCGTAGTTTATAACGAGGCCAGGGAGAGCCAATGTGACGTTTTGACGTTCTGTCGTAGTGTATAACGAGGTCAGGGAGAGCCGATGTGACGTTTTGACGTTGTGACGTTCTGTCGTAGCTTATAACGAGGTCAGGGAGAGCCAATGTGACGTTTTGACGTTCTGTCGTAGCTTATAACGAGGTCAGGGAGAGCCGATGTGACGTTTTGACGTTGTAACGTTCTGTCGTAGTTTATAACGAGGTCATGGAGAGCCGATGTGACGTTTTGACGTTGTGACGTTCTGTCGTAGTTTATAACGAGGTCAGGGAGAGCCGATGTGACACAGAAGCTGTGGGGGTTGCCACTCAGATCTGGAGAGGACTGTGCACTTCGTCCTAGCGACGGAACTACAAATCTAGCATGAACACAAATCCTGAACTAGTGTATTCCATGTTCTATAATTCGTACTAGCTCGTAACCGTAACGCTCAGTTTGGTTTTCTCTTTTTAATTTCTTGTTCCGTTTATTCGTCATCGCTCATTCTCAAACTCCAGCTACCAAGCCTTCAAATGGGCTTTGCAAAGAGTAGGGTGTTGTCAGGAGAACGGATTGCGTTGTGTCGTAGTTTTAGCTTGACTGCGATATTTGCACCTTTCGTTCCGACACATCCGATTTCAGCATAGCTTTTTTCAGTTATCGGATTAACTATCTGTTTGATCCCTTCTTCTAAGCCACTCTGCTCTGTTGCCGTCTGCTTTTCAGGATTACAGCTTGGAGATGTGAAGAGGGTCTGGACAACTCTGGGTCGTTGGCCGCTGCAACTCATTTCTGCAGTTTCAAATTCTTGTAAATGGCTTGGCTTGGCTTCGTTCGTTCTCAATCTCCCGCTACCAAACCCTGAGACGGGATTAAGTAGCAGAATGTATCCCAGAGAACTATCCACTTGTGCCGTTAGACGCCGTGGGGAGGTGTAGTTTTCTATGGTGTGCCATCTTTGTAGCCGATGTTCTTGTCATTTCGTGCTTCTTCAGTGTCTCATTGACACCATCTAACAATCTCATATGTGGTTTGCCTCTTTCTCTGTAACCCTGATGGCTGATATTGTAGATACGAGCAAATGGTAGCTTTGGTTGCATTTTTATCAAGTATTCGAACTATTTTATTTTCTGCCTTTCTATGTATTCCATACACGGCAAGGCACCCACCTTCTGACTGATAATTTCGTTTCTTAATCTTTCAAGTCTTGTAACACCGACAGCCTTTCTCAAACACCTCCTTTCACAAACCATGATTTTTCTCTCTTGTCCCTTAGTGAGAGTCCATGTCTGACACTGGTAGCAGAGAGTTTGTATAACAATACAATTTGTCAGCTGTCTCTTTGACTTCATTGAAATGTGTTTGTGTCTTAGTAATGGCGAGAGCTGATAGGAAGCCGCATCCGCTTTCCGTGTTCTTGATTTCGTCTCTCTATCTAGCCTTCCATCTTGTGTGAATACGCTGCCAAATATTTGAATTCACTGACTTGTTTAAGCTCTATACTATTTATTTGTATTTTTAGTGCTTTCTTTATTCTGCTGATTTTCATTGCCTCAGTCTTTGCTGTACTAATCGGAATACATTTAAATATCTCTCGATTCGTAGCAAAAGGCAACACATCTAACATATATTTGACTAAATAATCGGGTTTCAGAGTATGCCAGGTTTCAAATTATGAACTGTCTAGGTAGTTCAGTCTGTATTGGTGTTCAATTGTTCTGTATTTCCTCAACAAAACTTAGCTTGATTCGGACGCAATCGTAGCTTACGGTACATTTATATTACAATCAGGAAGACTGCACTGGTCATCAATCTCACTCTCTCGTCCCGACCTATCTGGGACCAGTGGCAAATGGATAAGTCGGGACGGCTGGAAGTAACTCAGGATGCAGGGTCTCTGATCCCATGTCCGTTGAAAACAGGGTTCATTTGAAATTGTGGGACTCAATCTCCCACCGTTTCTGTACATCAATTTGGAAGGCCTTACCTCTCAACCACTGAGACGTACATATAGCTGAGGCATTGTTGCAGGAGAGCGAACTGGCTACATTTAGAAATAGAGCTGAGAACTCGTACAAAACAGCGATGCTGTATTTATTCAGCACAAATGGGCTTGATTCACACCCGATCGTCCGTCCCACCTGTCTTTCGAGCTGTAAACGGTTACTTGACTCACATGTAGCTGAGACATGCTGCACGGAAGGCAAATTATCAATTTTTCAAAATGAAGTGGAAAACTCGCAATCCATTTTTAATTGATCAATGAATATCTATCTATTTGTTGTTTATATTTAATTTTGCGGTCACATTCGTGTTCAGCTTATGCCAATGTTTTTGCAAGTAAATTCTGTCACATTTATTATGTCTTATTCTATTCGGTTATTAATTTTTTGGTGCGTTTTATGTTTGTTCAGTCTTCAACACAATTATTAATATGTATTGTCATAAAACTAACTAATCGCGGTATTCCCGATGGAAATAGCACAGTAATAGCGAAGAAAGTAATGGTATGAGGAGATACAATCGGGATGGATGGAACACTCTCAGGGAAACAGGACAGTACAATCAGGCACAAGCTGAAAAGGAAACAACATGGATAAAAGACAACTGGGAAAGCTTGGAAACACGTAGCAACAAACGGTGGAGGGAGAAGTCGGTTCGATCCTGGAGTTTCATTGGCGAAACTAAAAAAGAAGACGCATAATAAAAACAGGTGCAGATCAGTTGTTTCCGTCCTGTGTTCTAGCGGGAACCAAACAGACAATTGATGGTGATAACAATTGTTCCTGCTACTGAGGTCCATCGAGGGATGAAGAATGAAAACACAAGTCCTTGTTGCCACTTAGATACGTCTGAGTTTCAGATCCGTTTCCTACATTCTGAGGAACCTTTGTACATCTGGGTTTCAAATATGTATCCACATTCCATGAAATTGTTGTAGTGAATGCTCGACTTCGTATCCACCCTGCTGTTTTTACATGTAGCATTGGACACGTCAGGACATAGATTAAAATGGACCAGGCAGTTCCACAAGAACAAATGTTCTCACCAATATTGTGCAATATTTAGAACAGAATAGCATATAATAGCCCATAATAACACATAATATAACAGAATAGCACAGACAATAGCGGCGCTTGCACGACTTAACAAAATCTGGCAAGATAAACGGCTAGCACTATGCACGAAAATCAGATTAATGCGTACACTGGTCAATATTCCTGTATGCTTGTGTGACATGGACAGTTACAGCTCACCTTCAACGATGGATACATGCCTTGGAGATGAGATGACTTTTAAACGTCACGTACAAAGATCGAGTTACAAACGAGGAAATACGAGATAGAATTACAACAGGAATAGGGCTTTTTGAAGACCTCTTCGCAACTGTCAAAAGAAGGAAACTCGCTTGATTTGGTCACATATCGAGATCAAATGGTCTTAAAAATACAATCCTCAACGGAAAGGTGCATTGCAGACGACGACTAAGCCGTCCCAAAAAGAGATGAGAGGGCAACATAAAAGAATGGATGATCTCCGACCAGAAGAGTCACAGGTAGCGGCATCTGACAGAGAAGGGTGGCATGGCGTTGTGAGGATGTCTTCATGTGTGCCCTAACGACCTCACCGGTTACGGGATGATCTGACCTGACCTGATATTGTGCCATATTGCTATGAGAGAAACTACGTTCTGCGAAGAATATGTCACTTTATATAAATATATATATACATATATATATATATATATATATATATATATATATATATATATATATATATATATATATATATAAATATATATATGTACATATTTATATATATATATATAAATATATATATATATATATATATATATATATATATATATATATATATATATATATATATATAGCAAAGATGGCGCCATAACTGGCTGCTGGTCTACATTGCACTTCTGTTTTAGTCCATTATAGATGCCACCAGGTCATGGATTTGTCGGGAATTCACACTGGTCGACAACTTACACTTGTGTTCACGGAAACGTGTTGTTGTTTTAAATTTTGACTGGTTAATTCGTTTGTTTTGTGTGTTTTCTTGAAGACAGTGTCACCTTTGTTGTATGAAATTTAGACAGAACTATAAAGAAATGCCACCTGGATAGAGATTGGGTCCATCAGGTGTGTAGCGGCCCAATACGCACCGCTGTTGAATGCCGGGAGCTGGTATTAAAAATTGCAATAACGGTGCGTTAACGAACTTCTAGGATATGGATGATGATTTTTTTGATTTTTTTTGCGTTGTTTTAATTATCTGTTTCCTAAGGCGTGTGCGTTACACTGTAGCTTATATTTTGCGCCTGTCGACCCAGTGCATCCGACTTCATCATGCATTATATGTAAGGTATTGTTCTTCCTGCATATTCTGAGGGTTCGCTTTTCCGTCGTAACGGCAATGATGTGATGGGGATTGAACTCATCACCTTCGGTTGTGAGCCGTGTAACTTAACCTCTAGCCCACGCCGTTCCCAAACTGATGATGATATATATATATATATATATATATTAGCGAGAACAATTAAACAGGACATAATGTCATTGTATGTAAATGTCGAAGCACTTTGTACACCCAAAGAAAGCATTTATCTGAAGCTAGAAACCATAATTTAAGTGACACTAAATAAAATAACAACCGGGCAAGGAATTGGAAACTCGATATTAAGTATTAAAAACCACTTTCACGATCTTCTCCCAAAGTTATAAACTCAAACAAGTAATCCAGCAAGTTAATAACCAGACTCTCCTCCTAGACATACCCCAGCCATATCTAAGATTAATAATGGACTTAAGGCTGACACGGATTAACCAAATACAAGAAGCATCCACCAGTACTAGAACAGAATGGTCATTATGTGAATGATAACTGCGCTAGCTGGGAAGGCATTCTAACGTCTGGTCAAAACATACTGATCAGACATGTTAGTCAGGGTCATTTAAAACATACTAGCCAAGACCACCACCTTCAGTTTCCCGTAGTCTTCATTGGAAACGAGTTTTTTTAATGGCAGATTGGCTGACAAGATGATGGATTGAAGTGATTCTCGTAGTAGTGAGCAGCACGCAGATAAAGCAAAGCAAAGCACAACCGCCTGGATAATCTAGTTCCAATTTTATCAGCACGCTCGTGATGTGAGAAAAGCTACAGCGACACGCCACTAAACGTCCTTTTCAGTGCGCACAGAAGAGTAATGCTACTTATTCTGGGCATCCAACAACAAGAGCAACCATGCCAGCTGAAAAATTAGCACACAAAGAACCGGCACAAGGTCCCTAAAGAAACTATACACCGAAAATGAAATGTGAAACCAGTGCTAGAATACGGGATATCAGAATGGTCCAGTGCAAACTAATAACTTCCACACAATTAATAGAACTCATGACAACGGTGTGGGTATCACTACTGTAGATTTCAATGCAAATCGAATCATTTAGTTTGAGAGTCTCACATGAATTTGACGTATGGAGACGCACCAAGCATATGAAACACTCCGTCAGTGGGGAGGCGTTCAAACGAATGCACAAACATGCAATAAATGACATGATAATTAGCACGGGGAGGTAGGGATTCAAGATAAAACACTTTATAGTAGAAAGAAAAGAAACGGCACCGACAGACTCAGTCAGGTAGTAGATAGAGATCTAAAACAAACATTTTAAATTCTGCAATGGAAAACGCTCCTTCTTCTTCTCACGAATCCTGTTGTGTCTTCCAGAATCAAGTTATGAAGCGATCTCTAGAGCGAATCCTACTGTGTGCCTCATGCATAATGGCATTCATCGCCTCGGATATTTCCGTAAGTCACCTTTTTCGTGGTTGGCTTTTTACCTTGAATCCGCCTTGCTTGAGGCGGGTGGGATGGGAGAATAGGGGTTGTGCTGTGTGGTGGTAGCCTTGTTACATGGCCAAACCATTTTAGTTGCTGTCTTTTGATGTAGTCTAACACTGGTGTTATTCCCACTAGTCTCCTGATATTATCGGTTCTGATCCTGTTTCTCCTTGTTACATGGCCAAACCATTTTAGTTGCTGTCTTTTGATGTAGTCTAACACTGGTGTTGTTCCCACTAGTCTCCTGATATTATCGGCTCTGATCCTGTTTCTCCTTGTTACATGGCCAAACCATTTTAGTTGCTGTCTTTTGATGTAGTCTAACACTGGTGTTGTTCCCACTAGTCTCCTGATATTATCGGTTCTGATCCTGTTTCTCCTTGTTACATGGCCAAACCATTTTAGTTGCTGTCTTTTAATGTAGTCTAACACTGGTGTTGTTCCCACTAGTCTCCTGATATTATCGGTTCTGATCCCGTTTCTCCTTGTTACACCCACAATTTTTCGCAGGTATTTCATTTCTGTTGTTACGATGTTGGCGTTTTTTAATTGCTGTCAGTGTCCAGTATTGACGTTTGTAGCATAATGTCGGGACGAAAATCGTGATGCAAAAATCTAATTTTGTAGTTATTGTCACGTGCCTGCAATTAAGTATTGGTGTTAATTACCTATTGATCTGATTTGTCTTATTGCATCTTTGTTGGATTTCCTCTGTGATTCTTCCATCTGCTGATAACGTGCTCCCTAAGTGTGTGAAATCTTTCACCTGTTTGATTTACATCTTTGCAAGGAAGATATTGGTTTCTCCTGCTTGTCTATATATTTTCAAGATATACGCACCAAGATGGCGGCAAACCCGGATAACGTTTTTCGCTAAGCCTCTTAAACGGGCCAATTTCAGACGCCATTTCCTCCGAACATGTGTTTTCTGGACGGAATGTGTAGTCCAGTGCACCCGATACCCTTTCAAAATGGTTACGGTGACGCTGTGCCTGGCTAGCGAGCCGCCAGCGGATATGTATTTATTTTTCTTCACGCTAACATATAATTGTAGATAATTCGAGTGAGAATGGAAAACGCGGAATTATCTAATATGGAAGACAATATATAGAGTAAAGACAAGAAGAGAAGTCAGATTAAGAATATAAAATTATTAGGAAGAATATTTTAGGATAGACTACCCACCATAAACACGAATAAACATATATACATATTACTCAGTCAACAAAGGCGTATCAGATGGACATGTACAATTTCTTGGCTACTAGGAAAATATGGAAGAAACAAATCTAGTCATAACAACACGGGCACACTAGAATAACTTCAGCTCAAAAGTCGTGACACTGAAGGCAGAGGCCGAGCTTGTTATCCAACATTATGATGCTAATAAAGAAAACATAGTAGTCCTGGATGAAGCCTCGTCAGTAATAGCAACTCTAAACCAACATTTTGATCTTCATCTTGATCTTGATGACCCGTTCCTCAGCGTACCGGCGGGTCTCATCTTCGTCTCCAGCGGACCCTATCTCGGTCCACAGAAGTCCAGTGCGTGGTAATTGCTCTTCTTGAGACATCTCAGATGTTGCATCCTACAGCAAGGGAGTCTGACCAACGTATTGGAGGTCTTCCCCGCGGTCTCTTCTTACTTCGGGGGCACCAGACTTTTGTAGCATCGTTTCGTCGCAAAATGTGACCTGCCCATCCATGTTTTGCCTTGGTTGCATTTGGTCTTGGTCTTCGAGACATTCATTTCTATTCCCACTTTCTTGCTCCCTCCATCGAATAGCTCGATCAATTGGTTGGCTTTTGCTGCTGACTCTGTGATGAGCACTATATCATCGGCAAATCGAAGGGGATTGAGGCGTCTGCCGTCAATAAGGATACCAAACGTGTTCCAGTTGCATCGATTAATAACTGATTCCAAACATGCAGAGAAGTGGTTCGGTGTAATAGAATCATCTTGACCAACTCCCTTTTGAATTGCTACCAAAATTGGACGTTGGAAGGGACGAAATCTGGTAGTGCAGTTCATATAACTGTTGGTGAGGACTACGATGTAACCAGGATCGACACCTTGCTTCAACAGTGAACACCAGACAAAATGTGGTTCAACCAAATCAAATGTCTTGTTATTGTCAATGAAGGTGAGTATCAAGGGCATTTGGAACTCTCGGGCTGCTTCAATAAGGCGGCAGCTGGTTGAAATATGGTCCATTGTTCTGTACGAACGCCGATAGCCTGCATGTTCGACTGGTTTCGATTCTTCGAGAATGGTGCGGACTCTGGCAAGGCTGCATTTTGTAAACACCTTATAAATGACCGAGAGAAGAGTAGTTGTACGATAGTTTCTTAGATCCTCTGTCTCCCATCTTGTGCAAGAGTGTTGTTATCGAGTTGTGCCCCCCCCTCCCCAACCCCCCTCCCAACCCCACCCCCCCACCCTTTATGAAGATAACGTGTAAAACGTTGCACTAATGCTTTGTTAAGTGGTCAACCGCTTGCCTGGATGACCTCCGCAGTGGCCACCTGGTGATTTTCCAGATGACATTCACTTGACAACATGGAGAATTTATGTGGGCAGGACTGGAAGAGGGGGTAAAGTGGATGGGAAGGCATTTTGAGGGAGTTCTGATGATCTCAACAGGTTGGTATAGTATACTCTCATTATTTACTCAATACCCGGTTTTGATGTTGTGCGAAATCCACCAGAAGCTGACATAAAGATATAAAGGCAGTTAGCAGAACATTCAAGTTCAGTCCCACTGTAATATCAAAGGCAATGAAGCTGTACAAAGACTAGTAACGTGTGCTGAAGTTTCCCAATAAACACATAGGACATGACAAAATCAGAAGAAATGGACTGCCCAATATCCCGAATACCGAAAAGAAGGCAACTACAATGATTTAACTAAAGAAGAGCATTTATCATCTTCCCACTCTGAACTGGAGTAAGTAGCATCTGTACAACAACATGAAATTTGGGACATTTTAGGTACCCGCTCACACACAGTGAGAAATATAGAGAAATATATATATATATATATATATATATATATATATATATATATATATATATATATATATATATATATATATATATATAAATATAGCGAGAGAGAGAGAGAGAGAGAGAGAGAGAGAGAGAGAGAGAGAAAGAGAGAAAGAGAGAAAGAGAGAGAGAGTGAGACAGACAGAAATAGCGAGAGAGATAGAGAGATATAAAAAGTAATACAAGTCTCGAGAGACATACGAGATAGAAGCTGTGCTTAAATGAAGCAGGTTTACAAACAACTGTCGCAGTTGTAAGAGAAAGCAGAACCTTGATCTGACAGTGACGAAGAAAGAATGAAACCAAAGTTTGCCATCTAAGAGAAACTTTCGGTCAAGCGGTAAAGAAATTGTTTTCTATGTTGTGCATTACGTTGCAACGTAGAGACAAGCTGCCTTTAATCCTCAAGTCTTAAACATTCTGCTGGTAAACCCATGAATGGGTTTAAGCGTCGTAATTATATTTACAATAAATAAAAAAAATATCTTGGAGGAAGGAAGGGCGAAAAAACTGTGACCTCCCTTATCACACCAGACCGGAAGTTCCCTTCTGTGTCACTCATTTCCTCTATTTGACAAATCGAATTCTACAGCCCGATATCAGCTTTTATACGCTGCTTCAAACTATGTCAAATATCACTGCTTCCGGAACCAGTTTAGTACCATTACTGACGAGTCCACTAGATTTGTTATTACAGCCCTGTCTGATAAATTGTCATTATTTCTTGTCGATATATTCGAATCACAAAATCCTAGACAAGGTAAACAATTGAAATCGATGCAGGCAATAGTTAGTTTCCGATTACAAATCTGATTTGCATTTTCTAAGAATATCGGATTCATTAGGTAGTTATAAAAAAACCTGGATGCGATATGCGGCCTCGATTTTACGAAGTCGATTCCCAGTGACCGTGAGTTCTAATATCTCGGTACACTCGGTTGAAGCAGATTCTTCCGCGTAACTTAGTCTAAATTGAATTACTAGAACATACGAGGCGTGTTCAAATGAAACCTGGCGTAATTGCACTAAGTGAACATATGTACGATGCGCATGGTGACGTCACTGATGACGTGTGCTACAGAATCCGTCGAAAGTTGATCAGCGAGAGGGGATTCGGTTTCTAACAGCTGATGGATGTCGACCAGTTCACATTCGTCTCATAATGCTGGCAGTGTATGGTGACAAAAGTGTGTCGAAGACAACAGTGAAGAACTGGAGAACAATGTTTAAAGAAGGATGTGAGTTAACGAAAGATTTTTCGAGACCAGGTCAGGCAAATATTGTTGCGCCAGATGATGTCATCTTCAAAATCGATGCAGCAATTTGGGTGGCCCATCGCAAGAGCTTACATTCGCTAGCAAAGGAGTTCGCTGTGTCGCTAGGGATAGTTCAAATGGTGGTTAGCAACAAACTGAAGTATTATTACCCATAGTGAACACCCTCCTATACTTAATAAATAACGCGTTGGTGTTATTGATTTTGACCTGTGTGTTTCTGTGTGAATGTGTGTGTGCGCGCACACATTTAGATTCACCTATTTCTGAGGACATTGCGTCATTTAAAAAGTTGGACATTGCCACAGAAGACACATAATAAAGTATACGTGTAAAATGCTACGGAGAATCATAGTAGTAGGGCGTTTCAGTCATGCTTGACTTCAAGATCATAACGACTTGGAGAATTGAACCAAAATATATATACTGTTGATTTATTGTGTTCTTTCCTGGTATTTTCACTACTTTGTGCTGCAAGAACCTCTCTATACCAAACTTGAGGCGGCTCTTCAGGTTACATCTTCACTTGGGCCGGTCTGCGGCATCGTATTCCCAGGGTCTCAGACCCAAGGCATTCATATCATGTTGACGCACATCTTTAAACCTCAAGTTTGGTCGATCAAGTGTTCTCCTGCCATCCGATAATTATCCAAAGAGGATATATTTGGGAATGGGCCAAACATGACACAATCATCGTAGTCATCACTGCCTAAGGTCAACGCCAACTGAAGCTCGAAGATGTGTCAACGATACAGGAAGACATTGGGCATAGATCTAACATCCTGGAAAGATGAAGCTTTCATCGTTCGAAGCAGAGATATACACTGACGAACAAAATCAGACTGGACAAACAGACGCCTTTGTTAAATAGAACTTCATTACTATCTCTGATAGTAAACCAAGACCAATCTTCAACTGTGTCGACTTGAGCGTGTAATGTTGACAGTCCAACCCGGCACATATGCCATGAAAAACGAGCGCTCTACCACTTTGCTACAAAGATGATCACCTGTAGAGGAGGAGGAACTAAGCAAAGTCCAGTCATGTTAACTCACGGGAAATCTAGTCATGCGAAACCAAGATAAGCCATCTAAGTCCAGTCATGTTAACTCACGGGAAATCTAGTCATGCGAAATCAAGATAAGCCATCTAAGTCCAGTCATGTTAACTCACGGGAAATCTAGTCATGCGAAATCAAGATAAGCCATCTAAGTCCAGTCATGTCAGCTCACGGGAAATCTAGTCATGCGAAATCAAGATAAGCCATCTAAGTCCAGTCATGTCAGCTAACGGGAAATCTAATCATGCGAAATCAAGATAAGCCATCTAAGTCCAGTCATGTCAGCTCACGGGAAATCTAGTCATGCGAAATCAAGATAAGCCATCTAAGTCCAGTCATGTCAGCTCACGGGAAATCTAGTCATGCGAAATCAAGATAAGCCATCTAAGTCCAGTCAAGTCAGCTCACGTATAATCTAGTCACATGAACTCAAATAAAGTTAGGTCAAATGAACTTCAAGTCAAGTCAAGTCAAGTCTAGTGAACTCAAGTCAAGTCCACCCAAATGAACTCAGTACTCTGACACAGACAGCAGAGGTGACGAAGTGGAACATTGGGAGATAGATGCAAATCTCTCCCTATTCAATAGGCCGGAGGATAGCCCTAGCTTCAATTCAAGAACATGGCATACCACCTTGACTCCAGATTTGGCCTTCTCCACACAGGACATACACCATACAATAGACCGCCAGGTGCTAAACCAACTGGCAGGTAGCGACCACAGGCCGATCAGGCTAACCATTGACATGGAAGTGGGCCCACAGGAAACAAAACCGCTCCCACGTTGGAATTACAAACGAGCCGACTGGGACAGATTTGCAATCCTGACAGATGGGCTGTGTGAAACCATCAACACACGAAACAACAAAATGAAGCAAATGGTGGAAAGCCTAAGCAAGGCAATAATGCAAGCCGCCACTGAAACCATCCCAAGAGGAGCTAGGAAAAACTATAAGCCGTACTGGAATGATGAGTCGCAGAAAGCGGAAGATGCAGTAACAAATGCTTGGAACATGGCAGAGCGAGAAAAATCCATGGAGGCAAACATTGCCCTCAAAGCCGCCACGGCGAAATACAAATACACTCTCAAGCAAACAGCAAGAGAAACTGGAAAAATAAAACGGAAAGCCTAAACCTGGACAAAGACGGGAACAAGCTATGGAAGCTAGTCAGAGCCATGAACGACGAGACCCCGTCACATAAACAAATTACTATCAAGCAGGGCGAGATCTTGATCACAGGTAAGAAAGCCGCAAACGCCTTTGTCGATCACTATGCCAGAGCAAACCACATCGAGATCCCTGCAGATAAGCATACAGACATTAGCGAAGAGCTAAAGGGGCACGGCAAATTCCTGCAGCCAAACGACAACCCAACCTATCTGGGAGTCACATTTGATCGGCGCATGACATGGAAAAGTCAGATTGAGAGAAACCGAATGAAAGCCAGAGAAAGAATGGCAATCATGAGGAAACTTGCTGGCACTAGCTGGGGAGCAGACGAAGGCATACTAAAGAAACTGTACACTGGAAGAGTGAGACCAGTTCTCGAGTATGGCATTGCGGCATGGACAACAGCAGCGAAGGCGAACTTCGATAAAGTTAACAAACTTCAAAACCAAGCCATGAGAATTATAACAGGTGGCATGAAGTCAACGCCAATTGTAGAACTTGAAAAGATTACAAAACTGCAATCCATGACCGATAGAAGAGACTGCAGAGCCCAGCTGCAGTCAGAGATACTCCGAAGACTGACCGACCATCCAATGCACCAGAGACTAAACAATTTGGGAAATGGGAAACTAAAGCGGAGAAACTTTGCAGAAATAGCCAAAGCAAAGATGCACGAAGATCCCATAAACGCACTAACAACACCAAAACCCATCACTACTGTACGAAAACCTACCTGGAGGCAGGATATATTTCCAGAGGTGGTAGAAAATATACCAGGTATTGCAAACAAAAACTGCCAGACTGAAAAAGAGAGGAGAGATACTACCCTAAGCTTCATAACGAAAAGCTACCCAAGCATGGACTGGACCCATGCATACACCGACGGCTCTGTAACAAACACAACACAGAACGCAGGGGCAGGAGCATTCCTGAACCTACCAAATGGCAGAAAAATAACACTGTCATTCGCTATATGTAAGTACACAAGCAATTTCAGAGCGGAGGCAGAGGCACTGAGGGCGGCAGTGGAAGAAATGGTCACACACAGTGAAAATGAGAGCCATATAGTCCTGCTGACAGATGCTCTCGCCGTAGTCACAGCGCTAAAAAGCCAGAAAAACACTGAGCTTAATGACTTAAGAGCAGCACTCTGCAAACTGTGCCAGCAGTCCGCACCAAAAAGGGTAGTGGTACAGTGGGTCCCATTACACTGCAACATCCAAGGCAACGAGGAGGCAGACAGACTTGCAAAAGAAGGTGCAAGACTACCATAAACAGATACTAGTATGACGTACAAAGAGTCAAAACGGCTTATCAAAGCCAGATACATGACCAAATGGGAAACCGAACATACTGGTTACACCAAAAACGATGCCTATTACCAGCTGAACCGAAGAGAGCAGGTCGTTGTCTTCAGACTTCGCACTGGCCACAATAGACTGAGGTACCACCTATTCAACAAAATAATGGTTACTGTCTGACCTCGTACGAAGAAGAAGAAGAAGAAGAACTCAATTTCAATCAACAAACAACAAACAACAAACACACACTATTCATCAACATCAAGTGACATGTAGACATGCGTAGACAACCATACCGACCATAATTTACGTTTTCTCTGACTAATTCTGCCTTTGACCATGTGCTGTGACGTCACGTCAAATTGTCCAGAATAATTTTTTATCTTCAACCTCTGTTCCCTTTCTCTCTTTGCTCGTTTTTACAGCATGCCCCAACCATGCTTTCCTCAAACAACGTGAGAAATAATTAAATTGTCCTTATTCTAAAGTGCTCAACTTGTCTCTGCCCGTGGACCTCACTTATCACAACTTCAGTAGCTGTCGTTTCTGTCGATGCAATTCGTAGCCGTCTTTTGTAAAACTACTTCGCTGTTGCTTCACTTAAATTTCTTTTTGGTTTTGAAGTGCAACGATTTGTTACATTGTTCTTAAAACAGCAAAAGTGACTCATATCCTGTTGTTTCAAAACCTGTCATTCTTATTAACAGTGCCAATTGTCCTCGTATCTGTCAATAGCTCGCACACATTTTATATTGGAACTGCTTTAATTTCAACGTTTATTCTTGTTTCCTGAAGCAGACCGTGGATTTGTAGAACTGATCAATTTAGGTTGATAAGCCTCGCAGTCGCAGTGCAGTGTACAGTCCGGTGTTAACTTTATATCAAAACACAGCACATCAATGTGGCAAGGAATTCAAAGGACGATACCAGAAGGAAAGTAGAGAAAGATATAAAACATTATGAAGATGAAGCAGCAATACCCAAACAAGCACTTTGCTGGAATCAACATGCGAAGAGCAACATAGAAAACCTCTAGAAACAGAAGTTGAGGAAGGCAAGTCACGTGGTGTCGCTAGAAAAGCTCAGAACGGCAATCCCACAATTGAATACTTTAGTAACAGCTTTTACAGACCTGCGTTACTGTAAATTCAAAATAGATACAAAAGGGCTCATAGAACCAGCATCAATGCACATGGACGTCTCCACATTGCTGTATGTGCGAATAACAGTGCATGAACTCTGTAGCTATCGCGGTGGCACCGACATGTGTTCGTGACTTGTTTCAGATATTCATTTGCAGATCGATCGACTGGTAGAAGAAGTAATACTATTTTTAAAAAAAACCACGACGTGGTCCAGTCTAAGGACGATATGATTTGTACATGGTACTTTGGATGAAAAGCAAATCTCGTAGCTGTTAGATCAGACACTTTACATATTTTCTCATTAAATAAAAGACATACTATTAAAATACGCTTATGAAATATTATCACAGTGTCCCTGCTATGAACTCCCTGTATCGTTTCTGGAGCCAAGAGAAACTGTCACTGCAAACAAACTTCGAATTTACACGATCTGTGTCGTTGCATTCTGCTGTAAGTTTTCGAAACCTGGACTATCCAGCAGCGCATTTAAAAGCGTATTGAAGGTTTTCACATGGATAGTCAAAATCAAATTCTTACAATGTACAAGTATTACTGGATTGCAGTCGACGAAATCACCCAACAGGCAGGCCTCAAAGGTACATTCAACATGCTAAACCGTCGCCGTTTGATCCCATGGGGACATATGGTCCGCCTTGCCATATATGTCGTAAAAGACATTGTTAAAAAAAACACGACCCAGCAGCTCTGATAAGCAAGTATTGGTAGCTACCCTCCCCTTCATGGTCTCGCCCCCACGAGAGTCGGGACACCACCTCATTAGGTCAAATCAAAAAGGCGTCACCCACTTCGCATGCGGTCTCAGCCGCTCGTTGTAATCATGGATGGTTGTCGTAAAAGGCTTTTGTTGCCTAAACGGGCCCCCAATCTGCCTACATACCTACTTACCCATCTGCCAACCTACCTACCAACTTATCGACCTACAAACCTTCTTACCTACCAAACTGCCAACCAACCTAGCTAACAACCTACCTACGAACCTACCTACCATCATACCTACATTCCAACCTGCCTACCAACATGACCTACCTACATGCATACCTACTTTCCTACATACCTACCTACCTATCTACATACCTTCCTGTCCGACAGCCTACATACCTGCCTAACAATTTACCTGCATACCTACTCGCCTACCTTCCTACCTATCTATAAACATACCTACACACCTACCGGTATACATATATACTCACCTATCTACCTACCTACCTACCTGATTGCCTGCCGACGTTCCTACTTACCTACCACCGACTTACTTACTTACATACCTGCCTACTTACATATCTACATATCTATAGTCCGTCTTGTAATTGATAAAGAAGGTCCGAAGAAATTTTCTACTAAATTGATGTCAGATGTCAGATCTAAATGAGTTTCTGCATATAGCTTTAGAATATCCATGACATTAAGTATTTTTTCTCTAAGAAATTTGATGTATTTTGAACAATGTATTCATTTGGGTTATATTAAAAGTAACCTCACTGAATTGGACATCATTTTAACATGTATACGGTACACAGTCATGATGTTTTAAAAATGAATGTTTTGACACTCAAATAGACTAAATAAAAATAAAATCATGATTTTTCCGTGCACAAATTAGACACTTTGTCCAGTGCGGAAAACAACCAAGGCCATTCAAGTAAAACTGTCGTTCATCATAGGCATAGTCTACATTTATAACTATGAACAAGGTTATCGTTTTACTTTTCCAGTTTTTCCACAGGAAATCTAAAACGAATTATTTATATTGCGATATCCTTGTCCCAGAAAAACAAACACAATCGGCGTTTAGTCTGGATAGATCATCCTTTTGCTGTTGACATGGACACGCTTCAGAGTGCACTCATGTCAAACAAGTTAGGATACCGAAATTTGACCATTTCGACAGAGATGTTATACAACGGGAGATTTTGAAACTGTTGACGATAAAATCAATTTGTTACTCTCCTGAAACTAAAATGAACATTGCATTCCGACTGCAGTTTTGAAATTTCCAAAAGTACTCTTTGCAATAATTATAAGAGCCTCTGGCTTTACATTCAGGACAACTTTAGGTGGCAGAAATATTAAATGTAAAAAGACATATTTGATTGCTACCAAAAGCAATTACTTGAGACAGATACGTGAACGGCGTATGCACGGCTATGATATTGTATACTTGGACGAATCCTAGACCAATGCTCACCACACCTATGGTAAGGAATGACAATCAGTTGACGGTGAACAGAAAAGACTAATTCCAAGCAGCAAAGGGCAGTGCATTATACTAACGTATGGCGGAAGCAGTGAAAAAAATACCGACGTTAGAGACTATCACACTTAAATGAATGGACACATTTTCAGGCACTGGAAGTCAAACTATCTGCTTCAAATTCTGAATAGACCGTGTTGCCGATTAATGGATAATGAAACATATAACAATGCAGTATCAGAGGAAAACAAAGTACCAACTGCATAAAATACAAAAGCTCAGATTAGGGCAAGGCTAGCTAAGGAAAAAGTGAATTTCACCAACACCCATTTTAAATCCCGAGTTGTTGAAGCTTGTGATGAAGACAAATAAGAAAAAGGTTTATCATATTGACAAATAATTCATTGAAGAGTACTGTCCCACTTTTCAACGACTACCTGCATATCATGCGCATCTAAACCCTATAGAGTTTATGTGGGCTAAAATCAAATCACAAGCTGCCGAGCAGAACAGGACATTTAAAATGTGTGGTGTTGAAGCGGGGACACGTGAGTATTTTTCAAAAATTTACATTCAGTTCGGGAAGAAGTGCGTTGAACATTTGCTCCGAGAAGAAGAACGGTACTGGCAACAAGATGGATTACAATTTATCCATCCAGTAACAATTATCAACCTGTTTGAATCGACAATTTTGGAGGACTAATATCATCTTTTGTGGATATACTGATTAGCAGACTTGGGTGAATTAGCATATATTTATCAAAACAATTAAGTGTACATACAATGACCACAAATACATTTCAATATTAAAATGCTTTAAACAACATAAACTGATACAGCATTGGGGTCTAACGGTAACATAATGACTATACTAACTGTTGCATTTTGGTGCCATTTTTGCAATTGTACATGAAGGGCAAACAATCAATTGACTTTTCAAGATATAAAAGAGATACGCCTTTGAGCAAAATACAACGAGAAATTAAGTTGTATACTGAAATATCTTCAACTTAATGCCATATATTTGCAATGACCCTAAAAGATCAAAGGAATTCGCCGATATTCACAATTCTAAACATCTATGGACTAAATAATATAAATGTTCTTAGTGTTATGAATATTACAAAGCTGTATGCGAGAAATCATTTGGATTTAACATGCAGTTTTGTAGAAAGGTAGGTTATCTACCTACCTACCTACATGTCTACTTTCCTACATACTTTCATAAGACACATATCCAGCTAGAAACGTTGAGAAAACATCATAAATACAACAAATAAGCTGTATCGTAAGATAGTGAGAACGCAATAAAGAATTATACCAGGGGTAAGAAACCTTTTCATACTTAAAGTCCGCATTTCCTTAACTGCAAACCTAATAAGGCCGCATTTTAGAAGCTTCAATTAGATGCACTTCAAAGTCTTCAAAGTGACCATTATTTTGCCAAAACGCAACTCGCGTGGTAATGACACCAGTCAGGTGGAACGTTAACGTAAATAATATTTTTTTAAATTTTTCACTTAACGTACATTAGTTTTAAATAATGATCAAAATAACCTTTATGACTTACTAATGTTTTATTTGCAGCCGTCAGATATGGAGGATTATTTCATTGAATCATCTTTTACTCTGTGCCTTTTTAAATATATTCCTTCCAAGATTACAAATAAAATAATAACAGACAAACCACAACATGATCATGACAATAAAAACGATCTGTTCTGAAAACAATTTAGATTTTTACAAAAGGCCCCAGTTAATGGCTTACATTCTGCATACGGCCTAAAGTTCTCAGGTTTTCCACAAACGTACTTACATATTTGAATGTCACACATCTGACAGTTTTATTTTGCCGTGTTTATTCATTTATCTTCATGTCAGGCATATGTCAGTTTTGTGTTGCCGTGATTATCCATCTATCTGAATGTCAGACATCTGCCAGTTTTCTTTGCCCTACGTATTTAGCTATCTGAATGTCAGACATCTGTCTAGTGTTCTTTGCCCGTCGTATTTAGCTATATGAATGTCAGACATTTGAAAGTTTTTTTTGACTAGCTTATTTCCCAATTCGAATGCATATCTCAAGACTACCCAATGCATACACGAAATATATGTTTTCCAAAATACATATATGGACGTCAGAGTACATAATTAATAGTCCTGCTTTTTTTCTGAGTGCATATTTAATTGTACTTGTTTTTCCATCGGCCTGAATGATTTATACTTGAATGCTTGAATCCTGGAATTCAATCAGACAAGGTTGCCTGTTGCCAGGTAGCCAAAAACTCCTTGAATCTGTGCCTGACCTTCGCCTTCGAGTACCATGAGGGTCCAAATGCGTGGCGCAAGTTATCTCTCCATCTCGTCGGCTGTCGTAGTTGTATGACTAACAGAACGACTCTCTTCTCGTCCATCTGTCATCAGTCATGGCGAACAAATGGCTGGCACATCGGTACTTTCGCATTGTCGCCTAAATTCAGAAGCTGTGTTTGGTCGAAGGTGTCGGCATTTCGGATGTGGTCTCTTAGATAAGATATTTAGGATCTTCGATTGAGTGCTCTTTCGCTAATTCAGAGCTTTTCTGTGTCTGTTTGCTGAGACTCCAAACCCGTTTCCTGGGATAAGCATGCTACTTAAGGTGTGAGACTCGGCCTTGACGTCCATCATTTGTTAATTTCGGTTAAATGCGGTTAAAGCAGATCCATCTCCTTCATTTCCTGTGTGAGATTACCTTATCAATGTTGTGGTTGTCACTGATTTCCTAGGTAGACATACGAATTAACGTTTTTAATGGGCTCATTTTCCAATCGCATTTCCCTCGTAGGCCAGAAAGTGCCAATATAAATTGAGTCTTTCTATTTATGTTCAGGCCAACCGCCTAGCCTGCTTCATTCAGCTCGTTTAGGATTTGTTCGACTTCTACAATGATGTGACTGAAGATCACAATGTCGTCCGAAGTAACGTCGGCGTGGGAACATCTCGCCATCTATGTTGACACCTCAATCCTGTCAGTTTAGAAATCTAAAAACTTCGTCAAGAACATCTGTGAAAATATCTTTGAGAAGATGGGGATCTCCTTGTCACACTCCTTGATGTATAGGTATGGAACATGGCTTGTACGAAATACCTATTCGTACTCTACAAACTGAATAACTGAATACCTAAATTCTCTTTCTCGTTTATCTAATTGTCTATCTAACTGTCTGCATAATCTTCCGTCTAACTGATTATCTAGTATGCGTTCCCGTAGATATGTCGTTCTACTTGCCAATTTGGATTCGATTGAAATACCACGCTTAATGACCTACAAACCCGCATGCAACCATAATGCATCAGATTCCTACTCATGAGCTAGACAGTTATACCGTGGATGGATGGGAGGAAAGGGGAGGGGGGGGGTGTGGTTAAAAAGTAGCCAATATATCTTTCAAAAATTAACATAATGTTCATATTAAGGTATTTCTTGTTGTTTGTACTTAGATGAATGAAAGGGCTGCTGACAGAGAGCATTCTTTTATACATATATGATCGAATTATGGATTGAACACCTTCGATATCATTGAATATTGTACGATGCTGGGTGGGGTAATACGTTGCCATCATTTGTCAATTCGATTCCATTTTGAATTATTTGAATTCCAGAATATTTTAGATCCAGAAAAACGATTGTTGAAAGGGATTATGGATTTGCTGGCTGTTTTATGACCGTGGAAACAGCTCTCGTGTAGCATAATGTGTGTATGTGGGTGTATGTATGTGTACAAAGTGTATTTATTGTGTGGTATGGGCTTTTACTTTTGTATATGTGTGTATATGTATGTATATGCATATATAGGCGTGTTTACGAATCATAGTGTGCTAGGGTTGAAACTTCCGATGCACAATCCCACAGCATCACGATCGGTGACGCCATGTCCAGTTAGGCAGACACAGTGTTTTTAAAGAAGTGGTAACCTGTCGTACGGCACACCTGCAATGAATCTTATAACAGCGAATCCATTTGGTGGTTGTTAGCAGCAACCTGGCTGTGTGTGTGTGTGTGTGTGTGTGTCTGTCTGTCTGTGAGAGAGAGACAGCGAGAGGGATAGTGAGAGAAAGGGGCACATTTGTTACATTAGGCTCAACTTAGTCACAATTCTTCACCATTGACAGAAGTAAAACACCACGGGTTTTCCAAAACAAGTAGACCAATATCACAGCTTATAGATCAATATATATTTGAATGTGTGTGTGCCTGTGTGTTATGTGTGTGTATGATGGGGGAGTGGGGGTTGTGTTAGCACACTTTAGATCACATATAACTTGAACTTGCGTGTAGATTTGTGACATCATCTTTGGCTCTTTCCGTCTTGTCAGACGATAGTAATTGTGCTTTGAAAAAAAGAAATGAAACTTCAGTTCATGACAATAAGGAATGTGACTTGTAAGATCATTGCGAGCAGAGAAGCGTCTTCCACAGTGTGTGCAAGGAAAGTCAGGACCGTTTGAGGCATCGCATGTTGTGGTGTGTTTTCTCAAACGCTTAGTCCTTAGCTTATCCACAATCAGCATCTTCTTTGTCTGTATTCCATGATTAATTCTGCTTGTCCATCTAAGATTTGTAACATTCTGGTTCTAAAGAATAAAAAGCACATGTAAACATACGCTCTGATGTAATTGCTGAAGGATGTTGCATTTAAGATATCACTGCTATTTCATGTACCACATACTTAGATCTGGACACATTTAGAGAAGTACAAGTTTACTAAGATAACTGTTTATGACATGAGAATTTCATTTAATGAATCATTTTACGAGGATTTATCGTTAGCAAATTTGGCATTAAGCGAACTGTGTGAGTAGAGATTGAAGATCCAGGAGATGTGGCAATAAGTTAACTGTGAGAGTAGAGAATTGAGATCCAGACTATGTGGCAATAAGCGAACTGTGTGAGTAGAGAATGGAGATCCAGAAGATGTGGCAATAAGTTAACTGTGAGAGTAGAGAATTGAGATCCAGACTATGTGGCAATAAGCGAACTGTGTGAGTAGAGAATGGAGATCCAGAAGATTTGGCAATAAGCGAACTGTGTGAGTAGAGAATGGAGATCCAGAAGATGTGGCAATAAGTTAACTGTGAGAGTAGATAATTGAGATCCAGAAGGTGTGACAATAAGCGAACTGTGTGAGTAGAAAATGGAGATCCAGAAGATGTGGTAATAAGCGAACTGTGTGAGTAGAGAATGGAGATCCAGACGATATCGACGCTTAGAAGAAGTTTTCCTGTCACGTGGACATTGCAGAAACACATAAATATGTTATCGAGTAGTTTGGAATGAAGAAACATTTAACAAACAAATTCAGATAGTTAATAATTTTCTTCTTCTTCCTCTTCTTCTGCTTCCTCTTTTTCTTCTTCCAGTTCTACTTCTTTTTCCTCATTTTCCACTTTTTCCTCGTCTTTGTCATCGTCTTCTTTTTCTTCGACTTGTTCTTCTTCGTCATCAAAAGCAAAGGGCAAATGCCGCAGTCCATCGTAGAAGATGATATCATAGTTTATTTGCTAGCGCTATTTTTAGTAAGGATTAACTGCGATACTTTTATCCTCACTCTCTCGTCTCGAGCCGCACGACCCCAGTGACAAGTTAAGAATAAGACGACTAGGGGGCGACTACGAGATGCAGGGAACTCCGCATCAAGCACCCTTGAAAAAGACGGCGGAGTCAGGAGTCGAACCCACATAACCTGATCACGAGGCCGATGGCTTAGAAGTTGTGGCATTTTTATAGTTTACAGCGAGGCTGCGATATATGCTCTTTTTGAGCCGAAAAATATAATCTTCCAGGAGGTTGGGTTTTGTAAATGGGTTTATCTTCCCAATGCGATCCTTATTCCCTTGCCATACTTTTCTAGTGCAGCTTCTTTTATAGGGCCACAGCTTAAAAGTACAATATGGTCATGTCTGAATCACAGAACCTGATGTAAATATTCAACTTTGACTCGCTGACTGCTGTCTGTTCATTCACTGTATTGCATATTTGGCCCCAGTTATTGTTCGAAGGTTCTTGTGGTGACGGTAAAATTGACTCGGTCATATCAAAGTTGAATAACACATTCAAGATATAGCCCGTGATGTAGGGGTGTAAAACGAGCCGAAGATTGGTTAACAATCCCAATATGCCGGGTTTAGAATCACTTTATATCCAGTTTTACTGGGCATGTCGAGGATTTGTATCGGTATAACCACTTTTACAAGTGCAGAAATTCTCGCAAAACTACAATAGTCGAACACTTTACAAACAGATACACACGTGCATCCATACACTGGCCAATACGTCTACAATACAAGCAGATACACACGTGCATCCATACATTGGTCAATACGTCTACAATACAAACATATACACACGTGCATCCATACACTGGTCAATACACGTCTACAATGCAAACAGATACACACGTGCATCCATACACTGGCCAATACGTCTACAATACAGACAGATACACACGTGCATCCATACATTGGTCAATACGCCTACAATACAAACAGATACACACGTGCATCCATACACTGGTCAATAAACGTCTACAATACAAACAGATACACACGTGCATTCATACATTGATCAATACGTCTACAATGCAAACAGATACACACGTGCATTCATACATTGGTCAATACGTCTACAATACAAACAGATACACACGTGCATCCATACATTGGTCAATTCGTCTACAATACAAACAGATACACACGTGCATCCATACACTGGCAAATACGTCCACAATACAAACAGATACACACGTGCATCCATACACTGGCCAACACGTCCAGAATACAAACATAAAAATTGACAGATATATACTTTAGGCAGAACAAATGTTTTGAAAATATAAAGAGACACGATACACTGCTGGAAAAAATACTTTAAGGGTAGGTTGAAGTCAGGCAGGTGTACGATAAACAGCGCTTTAAAAGGCAACGCATCACCAACAGACATGCAACAGTTTACAATGGCATGTATAGGGATGTTCGACTTGCAGTTACACATAAAGTAAGGCAGTGTATCACTCTACTCTCTCAAAAATATGACCAAGTTCACTACACCTGCAAAATCGAATACCTCGAACAAAAAGGAATTTAACACTTCATTGCCGCCGGCAATGCCTGCTATGGGTCAGATATATTTGTTCCTACATACGAATTGAATGGTACCTAATATTTAGGATACGCTTATCAACTTTTGCTTCTAAATGTCAGAAACGTTCCTCATCAAAGGAAACTGGCAAGAACAATTATATCGTGATAAAGAAAATATGTTCTAAGAGACATTAAAGTTATCAGAGGCGACAGAATGAGGTATGGTTAGAGAAATATTGGCGTCAATTCATTCCTACACCGAATAAAAAGGACAGCAAATTGGGTTGTTGAGTTATCTGTTGAGAACGGAAACTTTTTAGATAATAGCAAATATAATAATATAAGATGCAATTATAAATCATAAGGAGATCCCACACAGGCCACAACAGACTGAGGTACCATCTATTCCATAAACTGAAGATAGGTGGTACTGACGAATGCACATGCGGTACAGGGAAAATGACCGCTGAACATCTGCTGCAAAATTGCCCAACATACGAGGACCAGAGAAAGCACATGTGGCTATCACCAGTGGCAACACTTGACAAGCTCTACGGCAGTGTCGACAGCCTCAGGATAACAGCTGCTTTCTTCAAAAAAATTCACGTTCACGTCTGATAGAGTACGAAGCAGAAGAAGAAGAAGAAGAAGAAGAAGAAGAAGAAGAAGAAGAAGAAGAAGAAGAAGAAGAAGAAGAAGAAGAAATTATAAGCAGATCAAGAGACATATAGACTGGTGACAAATTATTGTAATATAAGTCCTATGACAAAGTAAGATGGATTCCAATAGATAATGTCACACTCTTCGCTCAAGATGGCGACAGTATCTCTAGTTCCTCTCACAGCAAGAATGAACATTTACTGTACACCACATTGAACTAATTATATATATATTTACGCCTGTGAAAGTGAGGTATTCAAAAACAGATGGGTAAATTTGAACATTTCTGCATTGGTATTAATAATACAATATATCATCATTTTGTCATGTTTAACTCCACTACAAAGAAAGCTCATGTTTTGTAACATAACCTCGATCTGGCGTTACAATGCATATTCCTTATCTTGTGGATTTTGTTTTTGTGGCGCTTTCTTTTACATGAGGCTAGGCCAGTGAATATCCCTTTTTAGACACATTTTACAACAGGCATATTCGTGTTGCGTCGTTCCGTTTATTATTCTCTACCAAAAGGTTCCAGCTTTTGTACAAACTAATCACGTATAAGTCATTGTAAGAGTGTCCGCAAACTAAGTATTGTATTATGTAACTAATTCAGCTGCATTACGATATATACCAAAGTATAGTTGAAGAGATATGAAATAAATTAATTAGTGATAGTCAAACTGTATAAAGCATTGGTTAGATCTAGATTGGAGTACTGTGTTCAGGTGTACAGTCATTTTCATAGAGGGAATATAAACATGCTGGAAAGTATGCCAAGAAGAGCAACATAAATCCCAGTCGTGTTTTGAGATTATGGTTGCGGGGAAATGCTAAAAATCCCGGCATGCAGTGCCTAGGAAAGAGAATAATTTGTGATGACTTAATACATATGTATAAGATAATAAACGGAAAGGCTAAATTAGACTATAACACATTTTCTTCAAAATACAGCTGCCTACAAGAACAAGAAGGCACAAATTAATGAAATAAAGATCCAGAGATACTAGGAAACACTTTATTAGTCAGAGAATAGTGAACGCTTGAAATGCATTGCCGCAGGAAATATTAGAGCCAGGGTCAATTACTTAATTCATGAATAAATTAGATACTTATAGTTGAAAGATCGAGTGAAATAAAATACACTGGTTGTATAAAAACACCGCAGAGTCTTCTAAACCAGTATAAAGACATCCGGGCCAAAAAATACGAAAATAAAAAGCAGAAGATTATGAGAATAAATACAGTAAACGCAATCATATTGTGCTAGGAAACACATTTCTACAATATGAGTGTAATTCATACTAGTAATACTAGCTGACTATCGCAGTCGCAGAAAAGGGTTTCATCAGATGTGTCCTCTCATGTGCTTGGTGTGTTGAATTCTGACAGGACATACTCTCACACGCTTGGGACACACATGTGAGGCGTCGTCTTTGTGGTAGTATGTTCTATTATTTCGTATCGTTCGTTTCCTGAGAATCTGAGCAAAGATATTTTGCTCTGCGATCTGAGCACCTTGTGTGGTGCTTGTGAGCCAGATGGAGCGGTTCAGCGCAATTTTTTCCAGGAGGTGACATCATTGTTGAAGCTATTTGAAGACAGTTTTAAGGAGTCTCTGTAGCGTTTTTTATTCTGCCTCCATGTCTGTCTGTTCTATACTTGCCGCTTAGCAGCTGGGATGTAAACATCTCCTTTCCATCTTGTCGAGTATTTTTACAGATGAGTATTAATATTCAGCAATCTCTTATCTTGGTTGCAATATAGAAACTAGGATTTACATATAAAGATGTCAAAATAATAGTACACGAATCATGAACAGTTTTCATCGAAATGGGGGACGTGGTGTTAGGCCAACATTAAGTTCATCAGAAAAAGAAAAATCATCAACTTCAATTTACAGTTTAACAATTTCCAGAGAGCGCTGCAGCGCAGAGCTTTCTGTACCGAACAGGACAATGTTTTCCGCGTAAACGAGAGTGGTGAAGATTGACTAATCAATAGTTATACACTCCTGATCCGCGCTGAGGCGGTCAAAAGCCAGTTGACTGCCTGGCAGAATATATTTGGGGCAAGAACACATCCCTATCTGACGCCCAACGTTATGAGGGAATATAGGCCTGTCAATATTCTGGGCCAAGACCAAAGACCAAAGTTCAAAATCGCATTTCGACACAACATTCCACGATATTAATGAAACTCAAGGTCACACTGCGGAGGGCACCAACGAATTCATCTATCTCGGTAGCATGATATTATCTGATGGGCACAGCGATCCCGGTATTTCTAAGCGGATCGGACTAGCTGCGCCTGTTATGCACGACTTCCGACGTGTGTGGAGTAATGGCAGGATCTCCCTTGTGACAACAATCCGCAACGTCCAGTCCTGAGCGGATCCAATCCTGCTCTACCTCTCCGAAACCTGGACATTACTAAAACATGACTTTTCGAGACTGGAAGCCTTTCACATGCTCAACCAGGGGCGTATCCTGGGTATCCGATGACATGACTACATCCGCAACGTGGATGTCTCTGCTAAAACATATCTCCCACCAATCTCAGAAACATTTGACCGGACCCGAGTTTCTTTGTTCGGTCATGTTGTATGGCTGGACCAGGAAACCCCTGCTCACACGATACTACACAAGTTGCTCTTCAACGCCGCAAGTCTTCCCCCGACCTGCTGGAGATGCAGCAGAGGCCGTTTCTGTACAGTATGGCTCCAGCAAGTAGCAGCCTCGTCCTTCGCCCTGGACGACGCCTGGAACCACGCCACAGCTGTGGGTCATGTATGTGGTCAACCGACGTAGCGGGCCTTAAACGCCAAAGCGAACATGTTTATTATTAGTTTCAAGTCCTTTCCATTGTATGGCTCTAAAACATGGAGAACATAATATAAAGAAACACGAAAAATGTGCATAGCTATGTAAGTGGGCGCCTGTGCTTAACAGAGATTTAAATATGATGATATGGTCACTAATTTGAAACTGTTGGATAGAGAAAAGACATATCAGTAGCACAGGCCGTGAGAAGGAGTTGGCGTTGATTGAGTAGGGTAGGGTAAACATTATTGGGACACGCTGAACGCGTTTGGTAGGACAGACATTATCGAAACCAGGTGATGGCATTGGGTAGGACAAACATAATTGAGACCAGCTGAAAACTTTGGGTAGGACACACATTATTAAGACCAAATGAACGCGTTGGATATTATTAGGACCAAACTATAGCGTTAGGTAGAACAAACATTAATAAGGCCAAATGAAAGTGTTTGGAAGAACAAACATCATTGAAACCAATTGTTAGCGTTGAATGACACAAACATTATTGAGACCAGCTGATAACGTTGGGTGGCACAAACATTATTGAGATCAGCTGATAACGTTGGGTAGCACAAACATTATTGAGACCAGCTGATAACGTTGGGTGGCACAACCATTATTGAGACCAGGTGATAGCGTTGGATGGCACACATATTATTGAGACCAGCTGATAACGTTGGATGGCACAAACATTATTGAGACCAGCTGATAACGTTGGATGGCACAAACATTATTGAGACCAGCTGATAGCGTTGGGTCGTACAAACATTATTGAGACCAGCTGATACCGTTGGGTAGCACAAACATTATTGAGACCAGCTGATAACGTTGGGTGGCACAAACATTATTGAGACCAGCTGATACCGTTGGATGGCACAAATATTATTGAGACCAGCTGATAACGTTGGATGGCACACACATTATTGAGACCAGCTGATAGCGTTGGATGGCACAAACATTATTGAGACTAGCTATTAGCGTTAGATGGCACAAACATTATTGAATCCAGCTGATAGCGTTGGATGGCACAAACATTTTTGAGACCAGCTGATAGCGTTGGATGGCACAAACATTATTGAGACCAGCTATTAGCGTTAGATGGCACAAACATTATTGAATCCAGCTGATGCGTTGGATGGCACAAACATTATTGAGACCAGCTGATAGCGTTGGATGGCACAAACATTATTGAGACCAGCTGATAGCGTTGGATGGCACAAACATTTTTGAGACCAGCTGATAGCGTTGGATGGCACAAACATTATTGAGACCAGCTATTAGCGTTAGATGGCACAAACATTATTGAATCCAGCTGATGCGTTGGATGGCACAAACATTATTGAGACCAGCTGATAGCGTTGGATGGCACAAACATTATTGAGACCAGCTGATAGCGTTGGATGGCACAAACATTATTGCGACCAGCTAATAACGTTGGGTGGCACAAGCAGGATTGAGACCAGCTTATAGCATTGGGTAGAACACACATTATTAAAACCAAATGAAAGCTATTGACATTTTTAGGACCACCTTATAGCGTTTCGTAGAACAAACTTTAGTGAGGCCAAATGATAGTGTTGGGTTGGAAACCCATTATACAGACCCAGGTATATAGTTGTGTAGGACAAACATTAATGACCAGTTATAGGACAGTCTCTGTTCTAGAATACCGAAGTCAAGAGCAATATAAACACACCAAAACACACATGGAGAAAAGAGCTCAAGGGAAACATAAATTAAATAGGGAACACTTGAACATGATTGGCACAGATGACCCAGGACACGAGGACTTGGCGTGTATTTACCTGAAGATCTGAGTTCCATAGAAGCTGAAACGATGTGATTTGATCTAAACACACTTGTAACATTACGCGTTTTGTATTCTTGCACCTAGAACTTGGGACATTTTGCAAGTAATATGTTAATAAATGTACATCAACAGACATTAACAAGTAGCCCATGGGCGTTTCTCTTGATTATTTGCTCGTCTTCATGTTTCAGCCTGGATAGATCTGATAAAGCAGTGTTCAGCCTGAAGCTATTGCGATCTAAAGAAAATGTTTCCATGAATTCTAATTGTGTAAGGTATTTTCTCTTCTCTGCATATTTTGAACACTGCTGTCCTTGTTATTTTACAATCATTCTACCTCAATCACAACCACATTCATCGGTACAATCAATCCAACAAAATTGGGTACTAGATGTTATCTAAATCCAATGCGAATTGTACAAAATAGAAGATTGATTCTGGCTATCTCGTGAATTGGGTCATTTACTGACCTGTGCGTCTACTTCCAACCTACCCTTGCAACCATTCTTGATAAACATTTAGTGAGAATGTATCTCGTCCATATTTTACCAGCTTACTGCCATCCTTTGCCATTCTGTGATTCTGTTTCTGTCTAGAAATGTTCACATTTCTGTTACAAGGTCATACAGTGTTTCTGTGCCGTCAGTGTGACGTTCAGACAGTGTTTCTCTGCCCTCAGTGTGACGGTCAGATAGTGTTTCTCTGCCCTCAGTGTGACGGTCAGATAGTGTTTCTCTGCCCTCAGTGTGACGGTCAGATAGTGTTTCTCTGCCCTCAGTGTGACGGTCAGATAGTGTTTCTCTGCCCTCAGTGTGACGGTCAGATAGTGTTTCTCTGCCCTCAGTGTGACGGTCAGATAGTGTTTCTCTGCTTTCAGTGTGACGGTCAGACAGTGTTTCTCTGCCCTCAGTGTGACGGTCAGACAGTGTTTCTCTGCCCTAAGTGTGACGGTCAGACAGTGTTTCTCTGCCCCCGGTGTGACGGTCAGACAGTGTTTCTCTGCCCTCAGTGTGACGGTCAGACAGTGTTTCTCTGCCCTCAGTGTGACATACGCTTTTGGGCTCGGGTTGGTTTGATCAGCCACCTTGGAACCCACTTCAGGATTGACATATGACAATGTGGTCCTCTTTGGAAACGATGGACAAACAACATAGAAATGTTCCAATGCAATGACTTACAATATATCACAATTAGGATGAATCTGCAATATACAACTTGCACAAGCTGGACCAAAAGTCTCCACCGACAGGAACATGGGATATTGCTCAGCATACCAAACGCATTAGCACTAGCTCACCATCAATAGGTGACTCACGTCCGTGTGTGTTTTGAAAGCAGGGACAACCATACTCTAACACAAGTGTTCTCAATCTGGTGCTTGCGAGCACCACCGTGCTCTCTTAATGGCATTTGGTGGGCGCGTCATGCAAGTAAAAAAGTGCTCGCGAGCACCAACGCTCTTGAGGCCAGTTTGTCAATTAAAACTTTTGTTATGCAAATTTAAACACAAATGTTGTAATCCATCCAATATATTTTAGGTAGCCTGAAAGTTGATAAGTTGCGCGTTTTCTGCGAGTAAACGTATTTACCGATCTATTTTCTGAAATATTTCGCACTACTGACTTGATTTCTCCAAAGCTGGTCAAGGTCAGCGTTTTGTTGCATTGTGGGTACTTGAATTGATAGATCTCAAGTCCTCCTTATCTCTTAAATATTTGTTTAAAAGGAAACAACAATGCAAACGTTTTTGGGAAACAGAAGACACATACATGTTCCAAATACTGCGGAGTGTTTCTCTCAAATGTCTGGCTATATTCGCAACAACCTTCCTGTGCGCAAAACCTTACTCACTTATAACATACCTCAAGATAACGAGCACCATTAACTGATTCACATCTGCAAGTTTGTTTGATCGTAGCTACAATCGACTTATTCTTGGACGTCACTGAATTGCTAAGTAACGTTTAAGCTTAAGGACGTCGTTAACCCGGTTATTGTTTTTAAAAAATGGAACCCTTAATGGTGCTCGCGCACTTAATTTTGCACGCGGACGGTGCTCACACTCTTAAAGGGCTGAGAACCCCTGTTCTATTTTGTTGTTGTTGTAAAGTTACGTTTTGTTAGCAAGCGTTAGTTTCCTATGTTTTATCCTTTTAGACACGCCTGTAGTTTATAGATCACCGCTTGTAGTTCATATAGTTCTAAATCTTCCTGGCCTCACAGTCACTTCTATGGCCTCAGTGGAAAGTACTACGTGTTTCTGTGTTCAACTTTGTCGTTACGACGTCAGCAGCAGTTTTCGACTGTGTCTTTGCTTTGAAGTTATATAAAGACATTTCCGTTATCACAGACACATTCGCACACGTGCTTGCACAGAGTTATCTATTGCCGCTATATCGATAATTTGTTTGAATAAGAACCGGTGATATTTATTTAGCGCTGAGGAGTAAGAATTATTGCTAAGCCGGGGTGCGTACACGATTGTGATATTGGCTGCACAGGACACATGTTTCTTACACGCACATACACAAGTAACCCATAAAAAACTTCATAGTAAACAGGGAGATATTGAAACATGGGAACAGTTAACTGTCACTTCCATCAATCACTAACGTGCCCATGAAGGGAGATTGTGAAGCCATGATTTCCATCAATCACTAACGTGCCCATGAAGGGAGATTGTGAAGCCATGATGTCTGCTCTGAACCCCAGCATGACCAGGAGAGAAGATTCATGTTAGTGATGAATAGGAGTGACATTTTGAAATCATTTAACGGTCGTATGTTGGATGAGGACACCGAAATAGATGGATCAGAGATCCACAGACTGCAAAGTTTCGACATCAAACGAGGTTCGAGCGGAGTGGGGCGCATGACAGAACGAAACATGAGAGTCTGAAACCAGCGAGCTACATGGGCCCTCAGCATCTTTACCCTACACAATTTGCTGAAAGAGACTAAGTACTTATACGTATGACCGTAATCCAATGACCTCGATTCTTAGAAAGAGAAACAGACACAAAACAGTTACGTGTGTCTTGGCCAACAACAAAAAACAAATGATGGTACACGTGATAGGGAATCAAATAAGAGAACAGGAATGGCCAAAACCAAGATGAGAAATAAATTGACATCCAGACAGATAACAGATACACTAGTTTGAGAGTTATCAGGTGTTATTTATATTCTGTATTACTGTACGGTGCGGAAATGCGGACGATAAGGAAACAGTTGGAAGACATTCCTCTTGTTCTTCGTCGCTCGTTCTCAAAATATCCGAAACCAAAGCCTGAAAAGGGCTTTGCAAGTAGCATGCTGTTATCCGGACAAGGGAATTCACTGTGTGTCGTAGTTTGCAGCTTTACTGCGATAGTTGCACCTCTTGGTCCAACACATCTGACATCAGGAATTGTTTGGTACCGGGTTAGCCTTCTGTCTTCAATCCTTTCTCCTTGACCAATCTGCTCTGCGGCAACCTGTAATTCAGGATCACCGCGTGGAGGTGTAGAATGGTCTTGACAACTCTGGTTCCATGTACCTGAAGCTAGCATGCAGCTTTTGGTCATTGCCCTTTGCAGTTCATGCATTGCTAAACATCCTAATCCCATTTGGAGGTCAAAATAGAGACCCTTACAATATGGACACAGACGAATGGGTCATATTTCGTGGAAACAAATGCAAACAACGAAGAAATCCTGGCGAAAGTAGAAATGGGAAAGGAAATATTGAAAGACACAGGCAGTAGATTCATAAACTTTTTTGGACATATGAAAAGACGCTATACACTGCTAATAACAAATAGTAAATGGGAAATATGACAGGCAAGCTGATAAGAAGTAAACATTGCTATACACGGGACAGTAACACCAAGAGGAGAACATAGCTATACACGGGACAGTAACACCAAGAGGTGGACTAAAACGGTCAGTTGAAGTGTACCATCAAGGCAAGAAACAAAACATGTTGAATGTCAATTGCAGCCAATCTTCGACGGAGAGACAACACTTGGACTATTCTCGCAAGCTCACACACCATACACACGGACACACATATGCACATGCTACGTGTACACAGATACGCCTCATGTATATTTTCACTCAGATATGCATAGTAAATATGTACATGGAAGCACAAACACGGACATACATATACACCCACACACACACACACACACACCACACACAGAACACATATATATGTATCACCATCGGCATCATCATGTAGCATGACCTTTGTAGAACGTCGCTCTCATCACAGCCATATTTGAATCTCGGTCTGCAGTCAATATTCCCGAATGCTCCGTGTCTATTCGAGTTTTCTTATCTTCCGTCTCCTTGATCGACTCCTGCCCACCAGGACCGTTGTTTCCAGTCAATTTTCTAAACATAGCATTGTTTTATTAGAGCACGTTTTCTTCAACATTCTGATCTTCTAGTATGACTTAATTTGTCACTTACTTTTTACAAAGAATTTTTAAATAATATACATACACACGAAGCCAAACACATGCCCCAAATAGACAAGAAACATGCAGATAAACATACACTATCTGAAATATACAAATACTCATATATCCCATACTCATACATATACACACCAAGCATATACACATATACATCAAACATATACATCAATCACATACACATTCACACAAACACGCTCACACACCAGCACTGATTAACGGTCAGTTAACACGTTTTCATTATTATTAGTATTTTCATTATTATTATTGTTATTATTACTATCATTATTAATATTACTTATTTTTTTCTTTTGTTGCTGTTACTAATGAATCCTTTATTTTTATTTGTTATCATTCAGTTATTATTATGGACGTCCGAGTTGTAGATTCATTTTAAACATTAACTTGTGCAATGATATTACATTTTAAGTATTATTACTATTATTATTATTATTATTATTATTATATTATTCTCTTTTTCTTTTGCCGTTTCACTTTCTACCGTACTGTAGTCCAGTGTGGTGGTATGTATTTTTCTTTCGCATCTCTCGTGGCCGAAGTAACATTTATCCCATTTTACGACAGGGCTCGTTTACGCTGTCCATCCACTTTTCCCTCGGTCAAACTGTCGTCCTTCTTCCTGTGTTCTCCTTTAGAAGGCTGGGTGTACAATGTGGTATTGTTGCATTCTCACAATGTGGCCAATTACTATTATTATTACTATTATTATTACTATTATTATTACTATTATTATTACTATTATTATTACTATTATTAATACTATTATTATTATTATTACTATTATTATTACTTTTATTATTACTATTATTATTACTATTATTATTATTACTATTATTATTACTTTTATTATTATTACTATTACTATTATTACTATTATTATTACTATTATTATTACTATTATTATTTGTTTACTTCTAATGCATGTTTCAAGTATAACAAAACTATTTTAACTTATTGTTAATGATGTTATTACGTAATAAGTTACTGCCATTTATAAATGCAAATAATATGTATGACTACTGTTTATTATTAGCATTATTCATATGATAAACAAAACCATAGAACGAGATCTAGCCAGGGTGCAAATAACGTAATTCAATTCTAAAAACGTCTACTTAAAATTCATAAAGAGTGATATGAAAAACTGTAAAAAAGTTGTAAGTTGTAAAAACATACATCAGTCTCTCACTCTCTCTCTCTCTCTCTCTCTCTCTCTCTCTCTCTCTGTCTTTGTGTCTCTCTGTCTTTCTCTCTCGCTCTTTTTCAGTCTTTCTGTCAATCCTCCAACTGATCTCAGATTTTCATTGTTTGAGGGCAATGAATTCATTGATTACAAGGCTGGATCTGGAAGTTCGATAATTTGGAGCACTGAATAGGCCATGTGCCTCCTAGTAGAGATACCTTAGGAGACGCCTTAGAAGAGCTGTGCATTGGACTGACGACCTCGTTCTGTAAAGGAAATTGTCCTATAAAGCAACACTTAACACCGTTAGAACTGCTTTTTGCACAGACAATGCGAGAAAAGGCAATTTACAGCTTTGGCGCATTGATCCTTTTGCTGTGCTAAAAAGGAAATACACAACGACCCTGTCTTTCATCATAATGCAGATAAATTGTACATTTATTTTTTGTCGGCTCACTTGTTCTAAACACGTTCAATTCTTTTCTGTTCTGTTCAAATATGATATTCCTGATTGTCTGGTAGGTTTAGATACGATATTGCATTTATCTCTCTTTCTTATTCTTTTGTCCTGCTGCCCTTGCCATACGGCGACACAGAGATGCATGGTGCGTAGATGTCTTGTTACAGCTAAGTGAAAGGCTTGAGAGGTGTTAAAGACACCCTCGATCCATCGACGTCGAGGTCTGCTTCTAGCACGTGGACCGGAAATCTGCATATCGTATGCTCTTGCTGAGAACTTGAAAAGATTACAAAACTGCAATCCATGACCGATAGAAGAGACTGCAGAGCCCAGCTGCAGTCAGAGAAACTCCGAAGACTGACGGCCATCCAATGTACTAGAGACTAAACAATTTGGGAAATGGGAAACTAAAGCGGAGAAACTTTGCAGAAATAGCCAAAGCAAAGATGCACGAAGATCCCATAAACGCACTAACAACACCAAAACCCATCACTACTGTACGAAAACCTACCTGGAGGCAGGATATATTTCCAGAGGTTGTAGAAAATATACCAGGTATTGCAAACAAAAACTGCCAGACTGAAAAATAAAGGAGACACTACCCTAAGCTTCATAACGAAAAGCTACCCAAGCATGGACTGGACCCATGCATACACCGACGGTTCTGTAACAAACACTACACAGAACGGAGGGGCAGGAGCATTCCTGAACCTACCAAATGGCAGAAAAATAACACTGTCATTCGCTACTGGTAAGTACACAAGCAATTTCAGAGCGGAGGCAGAGGCACTGAGGGCGGCAGTGGAAGAAATGGTGACACACAGTGAAAATGAGAGCTATATAGTCCTGCTGACAGATGCTCTCGCCGTAGTCACAGCGCTAAAAAGCCAGAAAAACACTGAGCTTAATGACTTAAGAGCAGCACTCTGCAAACTGTGCCAGCAGTCCGCACCAAAAAGGGTAGTGGTACAGTGGGTTCCGTCACACTGCAACATCCAAGGCAACGAGGAGGCAGACAGACTGGCAAAAGAAGGTGCAAGACTACCACAAACAGATACCAGTATGACGTACGAAGAGTCAAAACGGCTTATCAAAGCCAGATACATGACCAAATGGGAAACCGAACATACTGGTTACACCAAAAACGATGCCTATTACCAGTTGAACCGAAGAGAGCAGGTCGTTGTCTTCAGACTTCGCACTGGCCACAACAGACTGAGGTACCACCTATTCAACAAATTGAAGATAGGGTGTACCGACGAATGCCCGTGCGGTACTGGTAAAATGACCACTGAACATCTGCTGCAGAACTGCCCGACATACGAGGATCAGAGAGAGCAGATGTGGCCATTACCAGTGGAACTGCAAGACAAGCTCTATGGCAGTGGCGAGAGCCTCAGGATGACCGCCGCTTTTTTCTAAAAAAATAATGGTTACTGTCTGACTGTGTACGCAGAAGAAGAAGAAGTATGCTCTTGATGGAGACTGGTCATAATGACTTCTGACTAAATTACCAAACCATTTGATTTGCTGATAATCAATGTGGTTACTAACTGAGTTTGTCTTCTCTGTCTGCCTCAGCGTGATGTTGCGGATTCGGTCACGGATTGTCTTTCCGGCTGCACTTCTCACACAACACATTTCACAGCGATGGCTCTTACTCTTATTTGTTCCTAGTGAGGTCCAATATTTCTATTTGTAACACAGTGTAGATATACATATTGCATTTATCAGCCTCCTCTTAATTGGAAGAAGCACTCTAGGGTGTTTCAAAATCGGTGCAATTTAATAGTGGACACTGTTCGCCTTATGAATACTATGTGAAATGACTCTGTCCACTCTGCAATCAGCTAGCATACTGCCTATGTATTTGATGTATCACTATGTTTACATAATTGTCGTTTTAACACATTCATTTCCCCTTATGAAGTAGAAACCATAAGATGTTTCTAACGAAAGAAGTTCGATTTCTTAAGCTGGTAACCCTGTTAAGAAATCATTTCACGTTATTGTGTATTTATGTATTAATGTTTATAACACATTAACATTAGATTCACTTTTATTTTTTTTCGTGGAGAAAAAAACACAGTTGTTTTGAATAATCAGGAAAAGATCAACTAAATTTGTTTACACCCAAATGAACTTGGATAGAATGCAAAATATAATTAAGCCCAACAACCTATACAAAAGTAAAATACAATTTTACTTCAACCTATTAAAATGGGGCCGAACTTATGATTTTTAAGTTAAAGAAAAGCAATTCCACAACCCAGAACTGTTTATGTTGTTGTTGTTATTAGTACAACTGCTAATGGCGTTATGTTGTTACTAGTGTGACTGTTAATGTTTCTATTGTGTCATAATGTAACTGTTAATGCTGTTATGTTGTTATTAGTGTAACTGTTAATGTTGTTGCTGTTATTAACATAACTGTTAATGTTGGGCCGCAGTTATTAGTGTAACTTTTAATGGTTGTTATTGTGTTTCTGTTCATTCTGTCATGTTGCTATTGTGTAACTGCAAATGTTGTTGATGTTATTAGTGTAACTGTAAATGGTGATATATTATTTAATGTAACTGGTAATGATGTTATGGTATTATAGTGTAACTGTTAATGGTGTTGCTATTACTAGTGCAACTGTGAATGGTGTCATCTTGTCAAAAGCGTAACTGTTAAAGATGTTATGTTGCAATTAAAAAGCGTTAATGATGTTTTTTTGTTATTAGTGTAACTGTTATTTGTGTTGTGCTGTGTTGTTAATAGTGAAACTATTAATGGTGTTGCTAATATTAGTGTATCTGTTAATGCCCATTCTATTATACGTGTACCTGTTAATGGTGTTGTTAATATTAGTGTAACTGTTAATGGAGTTGTTTTATTAGTGTAACTGTTAATGAGGGTGTCGCAATGGTCGAGAGGTAAGACACTCGCATCTCAAACCGATGAACGGAAACGGTGGACGATCAAATCCCGTAAGTTTCAAGTTATCCCTAGTCTCAAGGGAGGTGAGACCAGAGTGCCTACATCCTGAGTTAGCTCCAGTCGTCTTGGCGTCTATCGTGTACTTATCCAAGATAGCTCGGGACCAGACAGTGAGACAGTTTCTTTCTCATTGTAATCCAAATGCAGCACAAGTTACATCATCATGACAAAACGTCTGATGATGTCGCATCATTACTTGCGATTGGCAGCTAGCGTTTATCTGTTAATGATGGAGTTGTTACTATTAGTGTAACAGTTAATGATGTTGTTAGTATTATTAGCGTAATTATTAATGATGTTTATAGTATTATTCCATCATTGACTCATTTTGTCTTGTCATACGATAATAATTGTGCTTTTAGCACACATCCCTGGCATAAATAGAAATGTCACCTGTTGCCAATGCAGTATGATCCATCTCTCGGTCTGCCTTGTTTGCTCCAAGGGAAAGGTGATACCAATACATTTGGAACAAGGCAAGTTGCAGAAGCTACCGGATCAGCAGAGCAATGCTGTATATGTTCGTTTATCGGGGCTTTACTTCTAGATGAGCCACGAACCAAGGCTATGGACATGGTCTGTCCTGCCACAACACTCAGCTGATGTTACCTTTCCTCGCTATAAGATAAGACATTGTATTCTCTTGCGTGTGCACCTCCGCACATCGACGGTTGTCAGGTTTGCTAGACGCTGACCAATTTTTAAAGTTATCATAAAACATGTTGCTCAGCCCTATCTGACAAAACCTGACAGATATGCCAGTACATTGTCTGCAAGGCTTCAGATGGTTTGAAACCAGTTTTTCTTCTCCTAGATGAACTGCCTACCTAGACTTTCGAGCACCATCTGCCCGACACTACGGGTTTTAATGCACCAGTCAAATATGCTGTTTGCTTTATTAGAGTACCAGTTAATGATGTTATTTCTAAAATTATTATTTCTGTTATGACGTTATCCTTTTTATTTGTTTAAATCTTAATACATCTGTTACTATTGTCTTTTCATCCGTTGCCAGTGTTTATTGTTAAACAGCGCATTCAACAGCGAATACCTGTACTTTAATGTGTTTTTTTCCAAAATGGATTTCAACACATGTCTGTTTGTGGCCTCTCTTGTTTTCTGGCTGATCATTGATGTTTTCGTCTCTTAGTAGAAAATTAACGTTGAAATAATTGCTCTTTTCGGAGAATAACATATGGTTCGTCTATCAGTCATGGAATCGAGGTCGTGACTATCACACTGATTCTTCGGATTGAATCCTGACACTCTTAGAAAAATTGCTCGAAAAGTTGACGATTAGCTATTTGATTGCGTATGCTCTCTTGAAAGTAACACATAGAGAGGAATAACGGATTAATACATAGCACATGAGACAAAAAGAGAGCATTTAGAAAGATAGAAAAAAAAACGACACGACTAAAGGTTGAAAGAAAAAAATGAAAAAGAAAAAGAAGAATGAGAAAAGAGAAAGAGACAAAATTAGACACAACAAAACAAAGAATTAATGAAGTTAGAAAAAGAAAATGCTAAATAATTCATGTGAAAGAAATAAAGTTAATGATAGGAATAAACACGATAGAAAGTGAGCAAGAATATGCAAATTTCAGCCTCAATAATGACATTAAGATATTTCTTTCGGTTATAATATTCTTTATATTTATATCATAACATAAATTGATAAACTTAAAAAAATATTAACCTCAATTTTCAGTTCATGTACCTTTCCCGCTCTTCTTTAAGACTCGTGATTTTTTGTACGAGAGAGGGAATGGTTTATTGTAGATATCGCATTCCAAATGTAATTATGGCCGATGATTATCCAAGCATTTAGGAAACATTCCGCATGACTTCCTCATTCAAGGCAACAACAAACTCCCTCTTGTTCGCTGACAGTGGCCATCATTTGTATCGTTCTGCATCTAATTCTCGTTTATGTTTCTTCATCATGGATCTAAAGAAAAAGCAATTAAATACACACTTATTATGTTAAAAACAGCAGCAAACGCCAATTATATTGTACTGGGAGATACGGTACTGTTAAAGGTACTTTTATGAATATATGTAAGCCGCTCACAACCCGAAGATGCTTGGTTTGCTCCCCATCACAGCACTGATTGCTACCACGACTGAGGAAGCAGACCCTTAAATGCATTTCAAAGTCAGATGTACTGAGCCGACAGGCGAGAAATAAAAACATGGTGCAACGTACACCACCTTGGGTAATATAGAAATATGGCGAACGAAAAGAAAAACAAAACAAAAAAAACCAAAACCAATTATATATCTTTGTATCAATATAAACAAGAATGGAAATACAGATAGAAATGTCAAATTAATAATACAAATTGCGAGCTATTTTCTTTTATTGCCTTCGTGAGTTTATGGAAATCGTAAGAAATTAAGTTCGCCAAATTAAGTCTTTCACTTCAATGTCAAGTCCATTGCATTGTTTTACTCTTTGACGTGGGGAACATAGAAAAGTACAACTAAAAAGTCGTAGCTTTCCTCAATGATGTATTTGAAATAAAACAATGATTGATTAAAAAAAAAAACAACCTCAACAAACACATGCATGCTGCGAATGAAACTATATTAACACGTGTAATTAAAGGGAAAGACATATATAAAGCATCTTAACTCTCCCCTTGTAAGACATACTTTAGCATAACCATACCTAGGCTACATCGGAGTCTGTAATGAAAAAGAAAAGAACGGTGAGGCTAAAGTACACGTTGTGGAGTAGAGTCGAACAAAGTTAATGTAAATATTGTTTCTTGGACGAATCTCTAGAAATTATCCAACATATGGGTCAATGTGGATACGCTGTGGATGTCCTATGTCCTTATGAAATGGGAGATATATATCTTCAATTATATTATTCTGTAACATTGTATCGTCAGTGATGTGTATAATGATAGTTTTAAAACAATATTTGATGTGTCACCCGATTGGTTTCAGCGGCATTCAGAATAAGGCCACTGTTTCCTTCACTGCATTTAGTATAATGTTTTTCCATCAGATGTGATGAAGACCACTCTCTTTGTTCGTCCATCCCATGTGATGAAGACCACTCTCTTTGTTCGTCCATCCCATGTGATGAAGACCACTCTCTTTGTTCGTCCATCCCATGTGATGAAGACCACTCTCTTTGTTCAGCCGTATGGGCAGTCTTTTCTCTTCCTGTGTCCGCTGAAATGGGTGATGGAGATAGCACAGGATGTAGATTTTTCCTAATAGATTTCTCCTGAAACCTTTTCTATAAACATGTTTCCCACTATGCTAACGAAGAGGTAGGATGGAGGGGGGCGGGCGGATGACGTCTAACATTGTGTGTTGTGCCTTCCCAAAACCGCAAACGATCGTAGGGACATCACACTCAGCATGTGAGTGACTTGGGCATCTTTCCAAGACTGCATTCTAGTCCAGTATAGTCGTGTCTAAATTTCACACCCAAAAACCGACACTTTTAGCTATCAGCTACGCTTGGACGAAGGGCGCAAATCTCGTGAAATACAGCCATGTGTACTAGATCTTAAAATCCGACACAGGTTTAATACTATTCAAATAACCAAATGTCCAGACAAAGACAATCGCACGGGAAAAAAACAACACATTAACGAGTTAACCAATCCCAATTAAAAACAACAATACGTTTCCATAGACACAAGTGTAAGTCGTCGACTTGTGTGAATTCTAGGCAAATCTGTGTTCTGGCGGCATCAATAATGAAATCAAACAGCAGTTCAATGTAGACCCGCAGCGGGTTACGGCGCCATTGTTGCTGCATATATTAATTGGCGATTAAAGAACGTTATGCCTTGAACTAGACGCCTCCCCTCATTACAAACCTTACTTATATATATAATATGTTGAGGATTTTTTGTTCTGTTTTTCTTTTCGTTCGCCGTATTTCTATATTACCCAAGGCGGCGTACGTTGCACTAAGTTTTTATTTTCCGCCTGTTGTAAGCCTCCCCTCATTAAAAACCGTTGTTATGAAATGATTGTGCCCAAAGCTGGAACCAGGCTTCGTGTGGTTGACAGTGCCAAATGCAGTATCAGACTTTTGCTTGAACAGATGGATCGATTAATTAAGTTAAGTATCCAAAGGTAGCATCACATTAGGCGGACCCTTCTGACTTACACCACCACCTTTGGAAGCGGGATGTATTACAGTAGCCATGACAACGAGTTAAGGACCGGCATGTTGATCCTCGTTTTAGTAGACCTGATGAGAAGCCTTGCATTGCAATGCAGCTGGGACGACCCAGGTCTAGCGTTTCCGGGAAGCCCCAAGGATATAGAAGATATATTGCAACTTGCTACAAAAGATCATTTGTCAAGAGTAAAGAGGTTTGGACGAATTCCGCTTTTAACTGCGGTCAATGATGACCAATGAAACATGACGACCAAAACCCAATGGCAACCAATAACAAGCAACGGAAAACGAGGATTAACTAGCAATTATGACCAACGACCAATGACGATTAACGACTAAATGCGAATAGTCGTTGGGCTATAGGTTGGAAGCGTGGATTCCATTTATAGCTTCTTCCTTTTGTTCTTTCTTCTAGTTCTTCTTCTTCTTCTACTTCTTGTTCTTCTACTTCTACTTCTACTTCTTCTTCTTCTTCTTCTTCTTCTTCTTCTTTTTAAGTCAACTGATTGATGCTTTGCGTCTTGTCCGGTAAGGTTCACGAAGGAGATTGTGCTTCAGGTCTTCGCAGGTCCCCCCAGTTTTGCAAGCATGTTCGCACTTCGGGGAGACTGACTCTCTATGGTCTGCATAGATGGAAAAATCATAGAGGATATGTTCTTGTGTTAACCAGGGTGCTCCACAATCGCACTTGGCTGTGTCTCTAATACCCATTCTGTGGAGGTGGGCGTTGCGCATGTAATATTCCGTTCTGAGTTTGAAGATCTGTGTCTGCTCATCTCTGCCAAGTTGGTCTCTGGTGTTATTGTATGGCCTGTAATCTTTGTGTTGGTCTCTCAATTCCGTCTGAATGGATCGTTTGACGAATGTCTTTGCGTCTTTAGAGCTCTGTGGACGGCGGGTCTGTGTGCCGTCACATTCGGCTTTTGTCAGCTCATCTGCCTTCTCGTTTCCAAAAATCCCACAGTAGCCATAATCCAATTTAGGACTAGATTTTTTTTTGGAGACATAAACAAAATGTTGTATTCGATTTCGTGTGAGAGTCAATCTGGTTCGAGACTTAAAATGGCTTGGAGTACGCTTCAGTAGTCTGTTAGCATCACATCCAATCGAACCTCGTTCTAATCAAGAGGTTCTTAAACTGGGTCTTTTGTGTTTTGTTCCTTGACATCGACAACCGAAACTACCTGGGAGTCACATTTGATCGGCGCGTGACATGGAAAAGTCAGATCGAGAGAAACCGAATGAAAGCCAGAGAAAGAATGGCAATCATGAGAAAACGTGCTGGCACAAACTGGGGAGCAGACGAAAGTATACTAAAGAAACTGTACACTGGAAGAGTGAGACCAGTTCTCGAGTATGGCATTGCGGCATGGACAAAAGCAGCAAGGGCGAACTTCGATAAAATTAGCAAACTCCAAAACCAAGCCATGAGAGTTATAACAGGAGGCATGAAGTGAACGCCAATTGTAGAACTTGAAAAGATTACAAAACTGCAATCCATGACAGACAGAAGAGACTGCAGAGTCCAGCTGCAATAAAAGAAACTCAGAAGACTAACTGACCATCCAATGCACCAGAGACTAAACAATTTCAGAAATGGGAAACTAAAGCGAAGAAACGTTGAAGAAATAGCCAAAGCAAAGATGCACGAAAACCCCATGAACGCACTAACACCAAAGCCCATCCCTACTGTACGAAAACCTACCTGGAGGCGGCATATATTTCCAGAGGTGATAGAAAATATACCAGGTATTGGAAACAAAAACTGCCAGTCTGATAAAGCAAGAAGAGATACTACCCTGAGTTACATAACGGAAAATTACCTAAGCATGGACTGGACCCATGCATACACTGACGGTTCTGTAACAAATACAACACAGAACGGAGGGGCAGGAGCATTTCTGAACCTACCAAATGGCAGAAAAATAACACTGTCATTCGCTACTGGAAAATACACAAGCAATTTCAGAGCGGAGGCAGAGGCACTGAGGGCGGCAGTGGAAGAAATGGTGACAGGTAAAAGGAATGAAAGCCACATAGTCCTGCTTACAGATGCTCTGGCTGTAGTCACAGCACTAAAAAGCCAGAAAAATACTGAACTTAATGATTTAAGAACAGTACTCTGTCAACTATGCCAGCAGTCCGCATTCAAAAGGGTAGTGGTGCAGTGGGTTCCATCTCACTGCAACATCCGAGGCAACGAGGAGGCAGACAGACTGACAAAAGAAGGTGCAAAACTACCACAAGCAGATACTAGTATTCGTCTTCTTCTTTCGTTCGCTTTAAAATAGTGTCTATATCTGCAATGTTGTCTCTTGTATAAACTTCACTGTCTTTTGTAGTTCACACCCAGGTCCATAAAGTTTCTCTTACAGTGTTGTTTCTATGGGCCAGTGAGATTTTCTCTGTATATCATATTCGGGGCAGTTTTGCAGTATGTGCTCTGCTGCCTGGGGCGCCTGTCCGCAGTACACATGGCTGAGTATGACATACGAAGAGTCAAAACGGCTTTTTAGAGCTAGATACATGACCAAATGGGAAACCGAACATACTGGCTACACCAAAAACGATGCCTATTACCAGTTGAACAGAAGAGAGCAGGTCGTGATCTTCAGACTTCGCACTGGCCCCAATAGACTGAGGTACCACCTATTGAACAAATTGAAGATAGGTGGTACCGACGAATGCCCGTGTGGTACCGGGAAAATGACCGCTGAGCATTTGCTGCAAAACTGCCCGACATACGAGGATCAGAGAGAGCAGATGTGGCCATCACCAGTGGCAACACTAGACAAGCTCTATGGCAGTGTCGACAGCCTCAGGATGACCGCTGCCTTTTTCGAACAAATAATGGTTATTGTCTGACTGCGTACGAAGAAGAAGAAGAAGAAGAAGAAGAAGAAGAAGAAGAAGAATATCCTTGACATGACGACATCTGCCAGTCGACCAAGCTGTAAATCGCTGCCTGAATAGGTATGATTACATATCGGTGCGTCATGATGCAGTGAAGTCGAATAGATGAAGCATTTTCAATTGTAATCAACGATCTTCTAGGACTATAGATAGTCCGATACTTCGCTATCTGCTGTACGAGAATAAATGCCTCGTTAATAAATGCCATTTATTATATCCGATCCTCTCAATGCGCACCATGTTTGTCCCTTTTTGATTCAAGTTGGAGCGTTTGGCTACAAAAGTAGTTTACCTCCTGTTAGAAGCCTGCTGCAAAGTACGTTGCGTGCTTTCTCAGTGGTGCTTTCTGTAACAATGTGATTTATACGATACGGTCGAAAGTTCCAAGCACACCACTTTGCAGATAGACATATATTCCATTACAATACAATATCTGCTATACTATTACGTATATATCCCATCCGAGGGCTGGCGAACAATTGTTCAGGATTGAGCTACTTGGAAACAATCATTTGGAAGGAACATAATGGGTGTCGACGCTCGTACATGCCTACTGGCTGCAGAGAAAAGAGAAAGACTAAAGAGATCAATAAACAGCCCCTGCAAGCCACCCTCCTGAGCATGGTTATAGGATATGTGGCAGGAACTGTCACGCTTAGATCGGCCTTTAAAACCATAGCAGACAGTGTCGAAATACAGGAAACAGCTGGACAAAACTGACAGGGCGCTACGGGCATGGTCTGCACGCTGGGACTCAAATGATGATGATGAAAATATAGATAAACTTTGAGCACTGGCTCTAAAGCTAGCAGGGTTTTCACTTCTGCAATGTTACCGAAGACGTGTTTTATTTTGCAAAATGTACTTCACGCGACTTACCTGGCATTTTGGTAAATTGAGTATTTGGTCGACATTTCATTGTTTCGTAGAATTTTACTTCTTACAACCGACTCTTCTCCATTTTAACTGCGGATGATTCTTTTACGTATACAGTGTATACACAGGTTTTCAGTTTCTTAGTTAATCAGAAATATAACAAGACGTTGAGATAGCGGACCCTTGAAACGTGTGTGATCGGAAAACCACACAATTTCCAGCTTTATGTCTCCAGAGAGGCAAGCGTCTCTTTTAACCATGGCTAGCCCTCATCACCACGCCGTTAGTCACAGGCAGTCCAAAGAGGTTGAAGCAATACTGAAGAAATTAGGCAAATGGGAAATAAAAACAAATCTCAGAATATGACAATGGATACACAGAGCGAGATGTAACAGCGTTATACATTTCACGGAAACAACATATACAATCATGCTATTTAGATTGCGGTCTCAGATAGCTTGTTATTGACTAATTACAATACTGCCGCACAGACATACCATCGCGTGGACAGGGCAGACAAACAGTTGAATCTAGTCACGAGGATATGAAATGACAGCATTTCCCTGTCCAATCTAGATGAGAAATACACTGAATGGATGAAACATAAGTTGGGGAATGACTGTTGAGTCTTGGAGTCTGTTTATTGACTTATTACAAATAATACCGATGACAGACGCATGTAAATGATCACCGTGTTCACGGGGGAGTGGATGTGGTTGTGGTAGACTACATGCAGTACCTTTGAGAGACGTCGGGAAATGACCGCCGGGTTCATGAGGGAAGGTGATGCGGTTATTTTCATATTACATATTAAACCGATAAAAGACGCCGGGAAATGACTGCCAGGTTCATGACGGAAGGTGATGTAGTTTGTCATGAATAAAGTCAGAGAAAGAATACTCTGTTTAAGAGGTAGGTAGATTTCGTTTTATGAGAGCAGAAACTAACTTGCTTGTTTCCTTACTTTTCGTCTCTGGAGACCTCAAAGTTGAATAATGAGATTCGCCAGTGTAGATGGTTTTTGCATTCTTGGACAGCTATACATATGTTCTGGGTCTTTGATGGGTCCACATTCACATATATCGTCGTCCACATATCATTTTCTTTTCAAGTTCGATCTACGCACAGACACTTCCATTCTTAGGCTGTTTATAGCTCACCAGACAAGACGTTTCATATTGTGCAAATCCTCGTTCTTCTTCCATTTTTCATTATATCTTTAATGTTGATAAACAAAAAAACTAAATGTAACTTAGGCAGGGCATAAATGTCAAGGTTATGAGGTAAATATATGCGAGAATGAAGAACCCGTTAATACGCTAGTGTGACATATTGAGGATATGGTGTTAGACTCGCGCCTTTCTTCATCAGTTGCACACTTGCAGTGCTGTGGTCAACATCACGCGGCTGCTTTTAACATTCCCATATTATTCTGGTACCCAATTTTTCAGGCTAGGTCGAGCCCAGGATCCATTTTGCGATATCAAAAATACCGCATCAACCGGGGACCGAACCCTGATAGCTCGGCTGGACACACTAACCTCTGAGCAGCCGTTACTCCTTATGTACTGGTTTAAGCAGATAAACTAAATGGTGATGAGGAATTCTGAGAAATCTCGATGCTATTATCCAACAATTACTTTGGACTAACAGAGGTGGAAGTATAACTGGCGATGATGGCTCACCCATTTAGGATTTGCAGATGACATGATGTTCATCATATAACTGAGGACGACCAACAATCCTTGAAGGACATACTTGAGGTCTGCAGAAATGCTGGTCTGAAGATAAATGCAAGTAAAACCCACTGCCTGAGAAATCCTTACTGCCCAAAGCAGGACATCAAGCTAGAAGACGAAACCATCGAGGATGTCAGCATATATATTTAACTTGGCCAAGAGTAAGTTATACAGCAGTTCTAGCAATGATTTACGGATATGAACTGTGGAACGATCAGAAAATGTGTTTAGAATCCCAGAGTCACTCAAAGAGCAATGGAACGGAGCATACTAAAAATGTAAATATTGGATTAAGGCTAAAGGCGGGGGCTCGACTTCATCGCCTTGGGTTTCCCCATATGGCTCAGTCTCTCTCAGCAGAAAGGTATCACCGCCTGCAGAGAGCAACGTACAAAGCACGAACTCCGAAGCTCCATGGATGAACCCATGGATCTTCGGAAAAATTGATATCTTGAACCGATCGTCGCAGCTCGAATTCAAATCCCGACCCTCTGAACACATGACAAACGGTTTGACCACTTCGCCACAGAGACCGCTAGATATTGGAAAAATCCAAAACGAAGCATTTCTACATCAAACTTTGTTTCGGGATGTCGCAGAATCAGCGAATATCACGAGAATATTTTTGGGCTGGACATGTGGTTCGCATGCCTAATCACATATGGACACGTTGAAGAACGGTTTGGTGGCCTTATGTTTGTACATAGCCACTAGACGCCCACCTATGCTATGGCAAAATGGACCATGGCCATCTGTAGTAAATTATAGATGGCCATGGATGGACTGACCAAAGACCTAGGTTCGCATAGGTACATCGCTGCAAAATATCGTGACACACACATCATATTTTTTACTTATTCGTATACGCATCTTCCTCATCTGCACTACTGACGCCGGAGATAATGTGATAATATGATGTGAAGTCGGAGACAGAATGCCATGTTTACGAGGTAAATAGATGAGTTTATTTGAGAACGAATAACGAAGATGTAATTTCATCATGCTATAGTGAAAGAGAAATGTCTTTCCGCAATCTGCCAAGTTGTATACAACAGATGCAAGAGTAACGTGACAGGGATATAAAGAATATCTGTTTGTGTCTGACACTTGATGTGTCTAACCGTTAGGATAGTGGCTCATGAGTTAGGGCAGACGGTTCCGTGTTGCTGACATTTATTAAACCAAATTAATATATTCTACTCTCTCGTCCTTTACTTATCGTATGTATATATTATGTTGCGTTGTGCGCATTCGTTTTCTTTCGCTTTCCTTTTTGTCATGTCTTCTTCGATTTTGTGCCTCGTTTATCTCCGCTTGCTTTTTTATATTTCTTGTCATTCTCATTAGTCATTACCATTATATTATATTGCGGATAGCAAGAAACTGAAGTATCGGTACCCATAGCGAACACTTCCAGATACTTTAGTTTCTTGCTGACCTCCATTTGAACCGCTTCAATCGACACAGTGAATTCCTCTGCTAGCGAACTTAATCTCCGGCGATGGTCCACCCGAATTGCTGCATCACTTTTGCAGATGTCATCTTCTGACGCAACAATATACGCCTGACCTGGTCTCGGATGTTCTTTCGTTAACTCACGTTGTTCTTTAAACATCGTTGTCCAGTTGGTTACTGTTGTCCACGACAGATTTGTCACCATAGACTACCTGCATTCTGCGATGACTGTCAACTGGTCGACACCCTTCAGCTGTTACAAACCGAATCACCGCTCGCTGATCAACTCTGGACGGATTCCTTTTCACACCCGCCATGTTTTCAACGGTATGCTGAAGAAATTAGGAGTCGGAGGATAATGACATTTTGCAAACTTGACGGTTGGTATGTGCTGTAAGTCATGGTATGACATTAATCAGCACAATGCTGTCATCAATATTCAAATATGTCATAAAAAGATGGGGCAGCTGGCAGAATCACACGGAAGAGAGAAAAATGGAGATAGAGAGAGAGAGAGAGAAATGTTGAACAGATTGAAGGAATGACAAAGGGAAGGAAGTACGGGAGAACTAATAAACGCACATGATTAGAGGAGGTGGAGATCCATGAGCGTCCACGCTAACGGGCTGGTTATTGCTGATTATTTGAGATATAAAAGTCTTCTACAAAAGATGATATATGGCAAGACTCAAGTGAAAAAAAGGACCTTAGTGACCTTTACATATCAGGCATGCATGGACAGTAAAGTGGAAACGTATGCTGCAATGAAGAGAACTGTGGAGGATAGGGTTAAGCTAAGGGAGAGACATTCTCAGACAGTCTTTTAACCAGTCTCTGGACTGATCTACCAGATTCTTCTTCTTTTTTCGTTCACTTAAAAATATTGTCTATATCTGCAATGTTGTATCTTGTATAAACTTCACTGTCTTTTTTAGTTCACATACAGGTCCATAAAGTTTCTCTTCCAGTGTTGTTTCTATGGGCCAGTGAGATTTTCTCTGTATATCATATTCGGGGCAATTTTGTAGCATGTGCTCTGCTGTCTGTGGTGCCTGTCCACATATACACATGGCTGAGTTGCGAATCTTCATTTTTGTGTACATGTGGCTGCGGAGTCGGTTGTGTCCTGTTCTAAGGATCTACCAGATGATATACATATATATATATATATATATATATATTTATATATATATATATATTTATATATATGTTTGTGTGTGTATGCACGTGTGCGTGTGTGTGTGTGTTTGCGTGTGCGTGTGTGTGTGTGTGTGTGTGTGTGTGTGTGTGTGTGTGTGTGCGTGCACCTGTGCGTGTGTTTGTGTGAAATAAGGAAAACCATACAGTAGGAAGTGAACATAAATAAACTTTAAATATTAGGTTGTTGCAGAATATATGGATCGTTCATGGTCATTTCAACATTGAAACAGGGGAATGCTTTATCTTATCACGAAGAGAATAGAGATGATATGGCGGAGTTGGTTTCCTCTTTTCGAAAAGAGAGGCTCGGCACTTCTAGTTTACAATCTAATCGACGATCATTTACTAAGCGTCAGATTGAAGAGGACCACGAGAATAAAACCAGTTTATGCATCAACAGCATCAGCTATATAGGAAGAATAGATAGACGATTTGTATAATAATTTACACGGTAAAGGTCAGTCCCATGGAAATAATTGTTGTCGGTGGTGAAGATAACTCTTCATGTACTTAGCCACAGCTGTTGTGAGGTGGGGTGGCGAGTTACCTTCCGTTCTATGTATGACGTCAGCTATAATTTACAATAGACCATACCAAAACAAGGGAAAAGAGTCTTAGTCTTAGCAGACCTGTGCATCTACAGTAGCATATGATCCTGTGCAGGTCCCAGCTCTGCCGTAGCCAGGAGGATAGAATTACAACAGCAATAGGGCATTTTGAAAACCTCTTGGCAACTGTCAAAAGAAGGAAACTCGCTTGGTACGGTCATATATCGAGATCAAATGGTCTTGCAAATACAATCCTGCACGGAAAGGTGCAAGGCAGACGACGAAGAAGCCGTCCTAAAAAGAGGTGGGAGGACAACATAAAATAATGGACCATTCTCCGACCAGAAGAGGCACAGACAGCGGCCGCTGAAAGAGAAAAGTGACGTGTGATTATGAGGATGTCTTCATGTTTGCCCCAACGATCTCACTTGTTATTGGTTGACCTGATCTGACCTGACCTGAGTATATCTTAGTGTAATCAAACTCTAGACCAAAGTCGACTTGCATCCTGTTAGACGTCATTTATGTTGCATTTAACTGATCACCCAACCATGGCCGGTGTTATGCCATGTCACACAGTTACTCGCCTCTGACGACATGCTTCATGTGGGGCAGTGGTGCTATTCTTGTCTTTGTCACACACAGAGACCCAGGAGGACCAATCGGGAAAAGAGACATCGTGATAATCATGAGGGATTTCAGAAGGAAAAAGGAAGAAGTAAGACCACAGAGACCATTTTGGTTGGGGCACAGAAAAGAAACGAAATAATGGAGTCTTCGAAAAATTTTAAGTGCAATAAAAATTGACGAACAAAGAAGGAGTGTTTGGAGTAGGGGTTTAAATCGAGTGCACGATCGGTTTGCATTCCCAACACACCGTGTTCCAAATCAGTCCATGTCAGTTTGACCTGCCTTGTCGTGGATTTTATCTGGGTATGACCACTTCTCCACGTACAGATAGGATTGCCAAAATATTGTACAGTAAAACTGCAATACTACTACACATTACAGATACATACACACACAGATCCTTGCACTGATCAATACCTCCTGATATAGCCGAAAAGACTGCGACGTGATTTCGTCAGTTCAAAACAGAAAGACAAATATTTAACAAAACCATACAAGAGGGAAAGACATGTTAATGAACTTCTGTATAGTAAACAACCTATTTACCATCTCATTCATGGACATTTTTTTTCTTTCTCACCTGCCTCTATATAAAGTCAGCCCGCTATCTTAGACAACACCCAATCACTCTCTAGCATTCCTGTTACACCCTCTATCAATCCCTGTTAAACCCTCTTATCACTCACTGTTACACCCTATATCCCTTCCTATCACACTGTCTATGTATCCCTATCACACCCTCTATCACTCCCAGTCACATCCTAAATCACTCCCTGTTACACCCTCTATAACTCCCAGTCACATCATATAGCACTCTCTGTTACACCCTCTATCACTTCATGCTACACACTCTATCACTCTCAGCCACACCCTCTATATCTCCATGTCACACTCTGTATCACTCCATGTCACACTATATATCTCTCCATGCCACTCTCTATATCACTCCCTGGCACACTCTCTATCACTCTATGTCACACTCTCTGTGCTTCCCTGTCACAGTGCATATCACTCTCTGACACACTCTCTAACAATCAATTTGCAATTTGTCGAACTGTCGATCTTAAGCTAAATGTTTGTTTAGCACTATCTATGTGTGTCACTATTCCTTGATCCTTCTCTCTTTCGCTCTCTTAGACAATACCGTTATCTTTCATCTTCTTCACTCTCTCATCCCGATCCTCACTCTATTCCTCACTATTTTTCACTCACTTCCATTCACCAACTCACTGTCCATCTCTTTTTATAACTCTATATGTGTCACTCTTCCATGAATTCACTCTTTGTGCCGCTTTTCCTCTCAACTTCTCTCTCAAGTTCCTTCTCTCACTCAGCTTCTCTCACTCTTCTTCATCCCCTTCCATGGTGTTGTTTTTACTCTTATTTTCATCCCTCTCTCTCGCCATTACTTTCTATTTCTTAAGCTATCTCATTTCTTCCCTCTTTCACTCTACTAAAAACTTCTTCTCTAATTTTCACTCTCTCTCCCTTAGTCATAATCCTTCTCTCCTTCTCCATCTGTGATCTTCTTACTCTCCCTCTAACACTTTCACTCTATCCCCTCCCCTTTCCCATTCGCCGTCACTCTCCTTGTCACACTATCTGTCTTCATAAGTTGTCACTGTCTCTCACACCCCTTCCCCCCACCCCACCCCGTCACACTACTATCTCTCGCCACCTTTCTCCTCTAACTCTGACTCGTCCCTTCTGTCTATCCCTCTCTAACTCTCCCTCTCTCTGAAACATTCTTGATGAGCCTGTGGTCTAGCTCTTGTGAGTTTGTTTTACAATCCTAATGGTCCAGGGTCAAATCCCGACACGCCCATTTTGACCGACAAGGCATGTCACTGGTTAGTGTAATATGATATAACCGCTCCTCAGTCAACCCATCAGTAAATGGGTACCTGGCGAAGACAAGAGAAAATTGCAAAGCTACCTTTGGAGTATTTTAGTTCGCGCATTCATTTCGATTGAGCACACATAGAGAAGCAGATGCAACAATTTGGACTGAGCATAATTGAAGAGGGGTGGAATGGGGGGGGGGGGGTGGAGTGGCGGTGGGAGGCGCTGATGCAATGATATCTGCTGAGGAAATTTAGGGACGCAGATGAAATGATAGGAACCTGGCACATTTAGGGGCGCAGATGAAATTATATGCACTTGGCACATTTAGGGGCGCAGACGCAATGATAGAGACCTGTTTCATTTAGGGGCTCTGATGAAATGATAGGGACTTGGCACATTTAGGGGCGCAGACGCAATGATAGAGACCTGGTTCATTTAGGGGCTATGATGAAATTATAAGGACTTGGCACATTTAGGAGCCCTGATGAAATTAAAGGGACTTTGCACATTTAGGGACTCTGGTGAAATGAAAGGGACTTGGCATATTTAGGGGCTCTGATGAAATGATAGGCTTTGCACATTTAGGGGCTCTGATGAAATGATAGGGACTTGGCACATTTAGAGGCGCAGATGAAATTATAGGGACTTGGCACATTTAGAGGCGCAAATGCAATTACAGGTACTGAGGTAATTTAGTGACGCAGATGCAATGATATGTGCTGAGTTAATGTTGGGGCACATATGCACTGATATGGTCTGTGCACATATGAGGGAGAGGGGATTCAATGTTAGGGAGTGATCACATGTGGTGGGGTGGAGGGAATGCATTGAAATGGCTTCTTTGAGCAATTTCTCTCCCTCTATCACTCTCCCTAACCCCTCCCCCCCCCCTCTCTCTCTCTCTCTCTCTCACTCTTACTCTTTGAATCATTCCTTTTATATTTCATGTTCCCTTTTTTATCCCCGTCGTTTCCCTCTCGCCTTCTTTCTGTTTCTCGTACACACCATCTCTGTCTAGTTCTCCCTCTTTCTCTCTTTGTAATTGTCTCTCTTTTACCAATAACTTGAAAAAACCAGACAGTTTGGACATGTCCTTTCCTAGACCTCTCAAACACTGTACACACAATCATAGCAAGTACACATATATCTTATATATTCTCAACCTAGTGTGTGTGTGTGTGTTTGTATGTGTGTGTGTGTGTGTGTGCTGCAGTGCTAGGACTCTCAACAAAAATAAATCCTGATGGTTTCTTCAATCAAGGAAAAGCTTTCAATGTGCCCTAACATTTTTAAACATCTCAAAATAATCTCTTTACTTTGAAAGGAACTGCATAACCAAGCAACACTGTATCTTTCCGCGAACTTTAGCCTTCCATTAACTAATGTACATATCTTTCAATCATTCATTCTGATTTTTATATATCAAGGCACGTAAGTGAGTCAACACATGGTTAAAACTTCAAAACATCTTTAAATAGTCCATGCCCGAACAAAGGGTTGTATACTTTTTATCGGAGTGAAGTGAATGCTTGGAATGCATGACCCCAGCAGATAGTGAAGGCAGATACAGGTAATGCATTTGAGAATAGATTGGATGCGCATAGCTTTTAGAGCAGGTTAATGCAAATGTAACTGGTTTTCTACAGACTCTGAAGTGTCCTCTAAACCGAATAAAAACGTTAAGTTAATCAAGCCAATTATCCAATGTTTCAGTTTATGTGTGTGTGCGCTCTTATCTTTCTTCTTCTTCTTCTTCTTCTTCTTCTTCGTACGCAGTCAGACAGTAACCATTATTTTTTCGAAAAAAGCGGCGGTCATCCTGAGGCTGTCGACACTGCCATAGAGCTTGTCTTGCAGTTCCACTGGTGATGGCCACATCTGCTCTCTCTGATCCTCGTATATCGGGCAATTCTGCAGCAGATGTTCAGCGGTCATTTTATCAGTACCGCACGGGCATTCGTCGGTACACCCTATCTTCAATTTGTTGAATAGGTGGTACCTGAGTCTATTGTGGCCAGTGCGAAGTCTGAAGACAACGACCTGCTCTCTTCGGTTCAACTGGTAATAGGCATCGTTTTTGGTGTAACCAGTATGTTCGGTTTCCCATTTAGTCATGTATCTGGCTTTGATAAGCCGTTTTGACTCTTCGTACGTCATACTAGTATCTGTTTGTGGTAGTCTTGCACCTTCTTTTGCCAGTCTGTCTGCCTCCTCGTTGCCTTGGATGTTGCAGTGTGATGGGACCCACTGTATCACTACCCTTTTTGGTGCGGACTGCTGGCACAGTTTGCAGAGTGCTGCTCTTAAGTCATTAAGCTCAGTGTTTTTCTGGCTTTTTATCGCTGTGACTACGGCGAGAGCATCTGTAAGCAGGACTATGTGGCTTTCATTTTCTTTGTGTGTCACCATTTCTTCCACTGCCGCCCTCAGTGCATCTGCCTCCGCTCTGAAATTGCTTGTGTACTTAGCAGTAGCAAATGACAGTGTTATTTTTCTGCCATTTGGTAGGTTCAGGAATGCTCCTGCCCCTCCGTTCTGTGTAGTGTTTGTTACAGAACCGTCGGTGTATGCATGGGTCAAGTCCATGCTTGGGTAGTTTTTCGATATAAAGCTTAGGGTAGTATCTCTCCTTTCTATTTCATTCTGGCAGTTTTTGTTTCCAATACCTGGTATATTTTCTACCACCTCTGGAAATATATCCTGCCTCCAGGTAGGTTTTCGTACAGTTGTGATGGATTTTGGTGTTGTTAGTGCGTTTATGGGATCTTCGTGCATCTTTGCTTTGGCTATTTCTGCAAAGTTTCTCCGCTTTAGTTTCCCATTTCCCAAATTGTTTATAGTCTCTGGTGCATTGGATAGTCAGTCAGTCTTCGGAGTTTCTCTGACTGCAGCTGGGCTCTGCAGTCTTTTCTATCGGTCATGGATTGCAGTTCTGTAATCTTTTCAAGTTCTACAATTAGCGTTGACTTCATGCCTTCTGTTATAACTCTCATGGCGTGGTTTTGAAGTTTGCTAACTTTATCGAAGTTCGCCTTTGCTGCTGTTGTCCATGCCGCAATGCCATACTCGAGAACTGGTCTCACTCTTCCAGTGTACAGTTTCTTTAGTATGCTGTAATCTGCTCCCCAGCTTGTGCCAGCAAGTTTCCTCTTGATTGCCATTCTTTGTCTGGCTCTCATTCGGTTTCTCTCGATCTGACTTTTCCATGTCATGCGCCGATCAAATGTGACTCCCAGATAGTTTGGGTTGTCGTTTGGCTGCAGGAATTTGCCATTTAAACTTAATTTGGTATTTTGGGGTTTGATTGAAAGCGATAATATTGTGCACGTGGTTTTCTCCTCGTTTATTTTGACCAGCCATGAGTTCGCCCACTCTTCCATCGATGTTAGGGCCTGCTGCATCCGATTTCTTGCTATGGTGAAATTCTTTTCAAAGGTCCCCATAGCTAGATCGTCTGCAAACATTGAGCTATCTTTCAACCTGACATATTTTATTCCAGTCATCGCAAAGTGAGTGCGTGAAACGAATAGAGAAACTATGCATATGAAGGTGAGTATTCATCGGCTGCCTTAGAGAAGCCACCGTTTTGTGGGGATATATAAACCAACAAAGTGCAAGAGCGAATATAAATAAATATATATATATATGCAATTGAGTTACTGCATCGTAGCTGTAACCTATTACGTCCTAATCCTGCTTTTCAGGACGAACTCCGAATAATAATACGAAGAAGAAGAAGAAGAGGACGGCACATTTTGTCTCATCATTTTAAATGATGACCGTTTGGCAGTGAACCTATTCTCGTATCTATACCATTCGGGATCCTGGAGGAAAACATTCCAACCAATCTCAGCACATATGGGCCTGTCCAGAATTAGCTTTAGCAGACATTGTCTGAATGAGAAATCACTGGAAATCAGTCACTGGAAATAAAGAATACATTTCCATTGTACTCCTTATATTTAAAGATGGTTAGAGAACTGGGCAACCGAGATTTTGGGACATACGTCACCTAGTAAAGACACGAACTTTAACCTCGATAGGGATAATTCATTTTCCTCCCTTAAAGACGAATCAAAATTTTATCCAGCAAAATAAGGCTTGAGATGGAAGAACAAGTGGTCGTAATTCATCATGCATACCAATTCCATCGGCGGACTTCATGAATTAAGAATATGCAAATATGAAATTAAATGAAATACAATTTTAATTTACAAACTGTGCAGTGTTAATGTCAAGCACAAGTGCTCACACATTTGATAATTCCTGATACATATGTTTGTCGTTTATATAATTATCAATAGAGGTATCTAAACATTTATTTTAAAAGAACTAAAATTAGTTGCCCTCCATTACAAGCCATGATAGCGACATCATCAGAGGGAAACAAAACTGTTTTAAAGACATTTTGACTGACAAGATGTGGATCGAAGTGAACTGCGTATTATTGAGCGTCACGTAGATGAAGAAAGCATAGCACAACCGCCTGGAGTACCCCTGTCGACTTTCATCAACATGCTCGGGATGTGAGGAAAGCTACGACAACCCGTCACTTAACGTATTCAACAACAGCTCTCCAATACAGCAAAATGGAAACTGCCCAGGTTATGGGAATTTGAAACTTGGTTTCCAGTGAACGCATCTGTATGTTAAAAACTAGATGCATGACGTTCATAGAGGCGGCAGCCAGACTGACTCTTCGAATGTTGTCTGGGTGGTTTCGTACTTGGAAATTTTAAGGAAAAATAATACGCGATATTACTCAGGTACTCAGTCCCTTGCAGACTGCCTATATTTCATTCCCAGTAGACTAGATTGCCCGGGGAGGGTGGGTCTATCGTTCCTAATTACTGCTGTTGAAACCCATCTTCATTGCCTCCTGCATACAATGCCAAACCACGGACGTTGATATTTACTTCATTAGGGTCTGTTGTTGCTGGATTTCAAGATCGTGCCATATTGTCTAATTGTGGACCTTGTCTCTTCTTGAGACCAAATTCGCTGCATCGAAATCGGGAGCCAAAAGTCTATGACATCTTAGACATTGTGTCATTAGAAAGCATAGATAGAAATGGTATGAGGTATGCAATGACATCAACGATTAACACGAGTATTGACGCCCTGGTAGGTCTCCAATACATCCCCATACGTCCCATTGCCATCCACTTGTGAGGTGTAGATGGTCTACTACCTAGTACGTTTCCAGACGTCAACTAGAACATCATCTCTAGAAAGCAGTGGTTAACCTCAGGCTATTGATATCTCCATAGAACTATCTCTGTTGGACACCTTTGTAGCAGATGATCAGCAGTCATTTTGTCAGTGCCGTTGATAAATTCATCTGTTTGTCCTATTCTGAAATTGTTGAACATATAGCATATCAGTCTGCTGTGGCCCATGTCACATCTAAATATTACTACCTGCTCATCTGTGATTTGGTTGATGACCTGTGTGCTGTGCTTCTCACTTGTTGCTGTATCTACACCTGGTAAAACTCTAGGTCTCTTCATACGGTATATGTTTATCACGTTGAGGTAGCTTTCCATTTTCCTTTTGACAGTCTTTCGGGCCATTTCATTGCCATACATATTGTGTGTTGTTCGTCCATCACGAGTGATGAGGATCTTTTATTTTTGTTTTCATTTAGCCAGTCCTTCCAATCGAGTATTCGGTAATTTCGGGTTGTGGATGCGTGCGAAGATGGCTGACGAGTTCGATTTGCGATCTGCATACTTGCAGGCAGTGAAAGCATTGTAAGTTCGATTTGCGAGAAGGTGATCATGATTGTCAGCAAATCCCTGTATCTCATCCGCTTTATTGCTCAGCCAGGAGTCCCGCGGCTGACTGTAGTTTAGCTTGTCAGCGGACTTACGCTCTCCGCTTCATCGCTCGCCCATCGTCACAAGACTCGACTGTGTTAGTACTGGATAAATAAAAAGAGAATGACTTGCGCGATGAATTTCGTTTAATTCTCTCTCGCCCGAGTCCAACTTTAACCAGTGGCAAGACAAGTCAGGACGACTGGATAGGGACTCGGGTTCAGTGGATGACCACGGCTGCTTGAGTGCCTCGCCGTGTTATGTGCGGTCCACACCGCTCTGCACAGTTACTGTTGTGGTAGCCTGATGACGAGTTTCCATCTTATCTGGCTAGGCTTGAGCAGGGCAGACATATCTAAAAAAGCTGTGCCTGTTCTTTGCTTCCTACTTTTTCTTTTACCACCTCTCCTGCCCATTGTCACCTTCTGCGGTAACGAGTGACCCTTACACCCCTCCAGTCTAAGTGTTGGCAAGGTGCCTAGAGAGTACGTTTGCGCTCACGTGTTGCCGGGAAAAGGGGACGATAGGCTTAGAGTTCGACTACAACTAGAATACGGCACATTATCAAATAGGTATATCTTATTTCACATATACTTATTGTAGTACGGTCCTAATGTCGTGTTCTGTCGATAAAACACTTCTTGAACTCATTCGAGTTTTGGAAGAAGATGAAATATCACAAAATATCCGAAGCTGACGTGTCAGCGGCCAGTCACCGCGCTCCATCGGAAAATATAAATATTACAATGCTATAGAGTCCTCTTTATCACAACCTTTTTTAACTGGTGATACAGTTTATAGAGTATCACTATTAGTTCCTTCATGTCTGTATTTTTCTCACTACCCAGTGTCTCAATTACTGACAGCGTACATGTGAATAGTAACACTTGTCTGTCTGTTTTTGCATCTGTCATTGTTGTTTTTGTTGTTTGCGAATTGTCCACAATGAGTAGTTTACTTCTTTGTGCGCCGTGAAAAAGGCGTTACGTGGCGGGTTGCAGCAGCTTTCCTCACATCCCGGGCATGCTGGTGTAGGTGACCCGGGTTCTCCAGGCCATTGTGCTATGCTTGGCTTCGTCTGCGCGTCGTTCACTACTACGGAGATCACGTTGATCTCTCACCTTGTTAGCCAGGCTGCCATGAGAACATCTCATTTACGAGAAGGGCTACGAGAAAGCCAACGTGAGGGTTTTGTCCAGTATGTATTGCCTGAACCTGACTAACATGTCTGATCAGTATATTTTGCCTGACCCTCGCTAACATGTCTGATCAGTATATTTTGCCTGACCAGTCGTTAGTCTTTCTTTCCTTCATCTGTCATACTGTAGTTATCAAATGCACCATCTCAGCTCTGAAGTCTTTTTAAAATGTTCCAATTGCCACGGATAACTGTGTATGCATATTGTTTTTAAAGCTCAGGAAGATTCCTCTATTTCTGTTCTCTGCTGCATTTGATGCCAACCCATTTGAATATACATGGGTCCATCTTTTGCTTGGATTGTGATTCTCTGTCAATTTTACAGTTGGGCTCTTCTTTCTGATTCTTTCTTAATCTTTCTGATTCTTTCTGAGTTTTTCTGATTCTTTCTGATTCTTTCTGGCTGGTTAAAATGGTGCAGAGTATGTTCTTTCTCAGCTATGGGAAACCCTATTTCCTCGATGTGTGGATCATGTGCGTAGTGTGAATAGGTTTTATTTGTGATGTGATATTTTTAGGAACTGTTCTTCCCATTGATACCACTGATGTCACAGAGTTGTCATTTCAAGCCTAATCATTATCTGACACATTGAGTGGGCTATCAGCTGAATGTCGCGCTTAGTTGTTGGTCTGAATAATACCGTTGATACAACTGTGTACGGGATATATTTAAACAGCTTTCGGCTATTTAACATAAGACACACAATATGTCTAATTGAATACAAGGATTCCATATTTAACGTACACTGCAATAAAATAGGATTTCTTACATTTTCATGGTTATAGTTGGTGTTCTTCTAATCTGCGGATTATAATCTGAGGATTTCGTGGCGAAGTGGTTAAGCCGTCGGCCTCGTGATCAGGTAGTGTGGACGGACTTTGCCGTCTTTTTCACGGGTGCTTGATGCGGAATCTCTAGTCGCCACCTACGTCTTGTCCTTGACTTGCCATTGGGATCGGGCAGCTCGAGACAAGAGAGTGAGGATAACAAAGTAGCGCAGTTAATTCTTACTAAGAGACTCTTCCACTCCCTCTTCTTACCTCACTCTGTTTCATTTGACTCTGTCCTTCAGTCACACTCTTACACAACTTTCGCACGCGCCCTCAGGGTGAGACCCTTCCATTGCACTTTGGTTGGACTGGCTTCTCAGAGCGCACAAAGCTAGCATAGGTACATTTAGATCCACACATACATCCTTTGCTTTGCTTTGCTTTCTAATCAATCAACCAACTAATCACTAAAACCGTTTAAGTTCCATGTTGATCATAAGTTCGAAAATGCATATTAAATCATTAAGGATTAACACGTCTATTTCTGTTTACTGTATCTTCATGATAGGATAGCTAGCCGCATTCTCAAATTCCGTACTTGTCTATTACGACATAGCTGGCAGGTTTCGGTGTTACAATTCCTCCCTCCCCATTCGGGTTAAGGTAACACTCGTGCTACTCTCCTTAATGTGAACCTTCTCATTTTAAAACTATCAATAGTAGGCTTTCCCCATTAATCAGGATCTGTTTAGATCGCTAACCAAGGCAGTCGTTGCTTGTTAGGTTTTTACTGCAACACCGGCCTAATAAACGCGTAGTTCTTTCCGATTTTTGAACACATGTCTCCTGTTTCAGAGACAAGAATCCTTACAACCTAACGAACGTGCTCTCAATACAATGAATTACATTAGAATAGTAGCCAAAAATTAGGTTATAATATCGGATAAGACATACACGACTTCCGAGATTTGACTAACGAGTTCAAATCCTAAAACAGCAACTTTTGGTTTTATTATTTGGTGTTGCTTTTTATTTCATTTGTGCTGCGACATTTATATTTTATCTCATAGCTTCTGCAGTTTTTATTTATCCTTTTCTTAATCATTCGTTCTGAAGCTGACATTATTATGCGGTGTCGTAGTTTACAGTGGGCCTGCTATATATGCGCGCTTGGGGTTAATACACGCAGGTTCATCTGGCTTCATTGGGTACTTGATTTGCCTTCCCACTGCGATTCCGGAGTCAGACTACGCTAACATAGCCTGTTTCCAGGACCGCCACTAAAACTCGAAAAAAGGACTTGACTAGCTCTGGTTTGCTGCTCTAATGCAAAAGGCCAGCTGTAAGTTACTTCCTGCGTTTTAGCTCATTCAGTGTATTGCATCTTCGACCCAGGTTTATTTTCAATAGACTATTACAAATGTTTGTTTTATGACTTCTGTCTTATGATATAGTGGTGTCTAAGAATGAATTAATTCTTTGTCGAACTTTTTAATTTGCTATATGTATATATAGTTTTAAACTGCATACTGACGTTTTCCTGTAGTTTCCATTGACGCTACGATATCTGATAACCTTAGTCCGGAGTGAAATCGTGTCGGTTCTTGTGTAATGTAAACAGCTGCGTTGTCTCCCACCGACCGCATTATGCATTCCTCTCATAACGACAAGGGTTATATGTTCAGTAATTAGTTTACTACAGAGTGGATATAAATAACTCAGTATGTATAGGATATCTCCCCTTGTAGACAATTCATATAAGCTTAGAGTAATAGTGTTCTTCCCATCAAAACCATGTTATCAGAGTATGCTCGTAAAAGACGTGAGTAGGTTGTCTTCGTTTTTGCGGTGTTTTCCTAGACTAGGTTATTTTGAATCCATGCCTCTGCAGTGAATTGTTAGCCATTCGCTTGTCTTCGCTTGTCTTTCTCGTACACGTTAGCATTTCTGTCATATTTCTGCTAAAGTTACAATAATTCTGGTCAGACGGCTAAACCATTTAAAAGCACAGTGTTCGTTTACTTAAAGGGTGACATTTTATTGCATTCTCAGAATCTGATTTAGACACTGATATAGTTTTTGAAACCTATCAACTTATTGTACGTACTTTTATCCGACAAGATAAAGCGAGGGTTACTAGAACATATCATTGCATTGATAACATACATGACAATATAACCACATGTTCCCTTGCTGGAACCCACAATGACATATTTAAATTTGGATGACAGATAACAATTAATATAAAGCAATATAAGTATTAAGGAAACATGAGTTAACGACGCTCCCGAATAAGAATTCACTAAAGTGCCGTTGGGGCCCTAAAGAGAAGCAAAGCAAAGCGACACTAAATCTGCATGCACGCCGTAAGAGGTGATGCTGAGCAGTGCAATAGCTGCAGCGGTCTGCGACCCAAGGCTGACTGCTAGCGCCAGGACCAGCGAACCAGAGCTGCCAAGATCCATCTACACTTTAACCTAACTTAACGTCTTTATACTGGTTTAGAAGACTGCAGAGTCGGTATGCAACCAGTTTATTTTACATTTCCCTGATCTAAAAATAACTATGCACATGCAATAAATTATTAAACGCATTATTTGACTCTGTCTCCACTATTTCTTGTGGTAATGCGTTCTCAGCATTCACCACTCTCTGACTAAAACAAAATATTTCCTGGTATCTAATCTGGACCTTTTTTAAAATTAATTTGTGACTGTGCCTTCTTGTTCTTGTAGGCTGATTTAAAATAAAAAAATAAATAAAGTGTTAGTCTAATGTATCCTTTACTATGATTTTCTTATAAACTTGTTTTAAATCACCTCGAAATCTTTTCTATTGCACACATCATATGCGGCTATTCTGAATCTTTCCTCATAACTATGATTTTGAAATTCCACTATCAGTTTTGTCAATCTTCTTTGCGTCCTTTCCAGCATGTTTATATCCCCTCTACGATAAGTACTCCACACATGTACACAGTACTCCAATCTAGATCTTTCTAATGCCTTATACAGTTTCACTATCACATGCACATATGTTTAATATTTCTTGTTATTATGCCTAACAAGTTTACCTTTTTCCCTGCTACCTGGGCTTGCTCACTCACCTTGCCTGTATGATCTATTATAACACGTTTCATGTTCTATCTTTCTAATGTTGTTCTCTACCATTTTGTAGTTAATGTTCCATATTGAATCTACCCATGTAGATGATTGTACATTTATCTACATGTGCCAGCTCTCAGATCATTCTCGAATTTGATCCAAATTCGACCTCAATATATTCACGTCTGCTTTTGATGAGATTCTTCTGCATAATTTTGTGTCATCTGCCAATTTTGCAACTGTGGATTCGATATCACTCTCGAAATCGTTTATATATTTCAAGATCTTTGATGCGGAAATCTATCTTTGCACAATATACTTGTTGATCATTGATAACATTCTGCAATAGAGCAGACTGGCTAAGTAGAAGGTATGGAAGAAAGGAGGCTAGCCTGGTAGCCCCAAATAGCTGCTATAGTCAAATGTGTCGGACAGAAAGGCAAATAAGGCACTCTAGCTGTAAACTACGAAACAACCCACTCTGTTCTCCGGACAACACCCCGCTACTTGCAAATGTCTATTCAAGACTTGGTAACGGAAGCTGCGCGGAACTACTGCGCGAAAAACGTCCTCCTGACTTGGGACATCGATTCTAGTTATGTCAGTTTGTCCCTGTTTCTTTTATGTTTGACTCAGACTGTCTTACCAAATGAAAACCAGTAAGTCCGCAATGCGATATATTGCTGTGTTCTGCACATTGAGTTTGTAGAGCTCTTGGAAATGCCCATTCTTCTGCCTTAAATAGTTGCGTTGTAGATATGTTTAATTGGCTTATTTATTGACGTTGTTGCTATCTAAAATGTTTACAGTTTGGAAAACCAGTAGCTAGCTCAACCTCCTTAATCGCCTTTTGCATCGTTTTTTTCTTCTTCTTCGACGTCGTTCGTTTTCAAATTTGAACTCATTGCCGAGTTTGTCATATATGAAATGATAATATGACCACTCTCATTGTACGTCATATATCAAAATATCATATAAGCACAATCATTGAACAACTGTATCAAACAACTGCTAAAGCTTTAGTTTTCGTGTTTGTTCAAGCAAAGTAAACAGTAAGTCCAATACGCTATTTGGAAGTAATAGTGGAGCGTAAAAGCCAACCAGCCATATAGCAACAATAATATATTGGTCCTAGAATTTCCAAGTCCCCTTTTACCATGCAAATAGTCAGTTTTGTACGCTAGTGTTGGACACTGACATTTCAACTGTTGATCATCGTTGTTTATAGAACCCATGATGTAATGTACGAGTAGTTGGAACATAATAAAAGAATTGTAATTTTATTATGTAAAATGTTGTTGTTGTTGTTGTTGTTGTAGCTGCTTTTATTGTTGTTGTTTGCGCTGAGTTAATTCTTAACGACGTTTTTCTAGTCGCCGTTTACGGTTAGTCTACTTAATCAGTATGTTTCAGCTGACCCTGATTACTAGTCTCTCCCACCTTGATCAGTATGTTTGAATTGACCCTCATTACTCTTCGATTCCACCTTTGTCAGTATGTTTCAGGTGACCGTGATTAATCTTCGCTCCTACCTCGATCAGTATGTTTCAACTGCCACTGACTACTCTTCGCTCCTACCTCGATCAGTATGTTTGACCTGACTCAGATTACTCTTCGCTCCTACCTCGATCAGTATGTTTCACCTGACCCTGCTTACTGATCGCTCCCATGTTGATCGGTGTGGTTCACCTGCCACTGATTCTACTTCGCTCCTACCTTGAATAATATGTTTTACCTGACCATAATTACTCTTCGCTCCCACCTTGATCAGTATGTTTCACCTGCCACTGATTCCTCGTCGCTCCCACCTTTATCAGTATGTTTCACCTGCCGCTGATTCCTCTTCGCTCCCACCTTGATTAGTACGTTTCACCTGCCACTGATTCCTCGTCGCTCCCACCTTTATCAGTATGTTTCACCTGACCATAATTACTCATCGATCCTACGTTGATGAGTTTGTTTCACCTGACCCTTCTCTCCCAGTAAAATGCGACTAAGCAGGGTTGTGCACGAAGCTGGAAAATTCATCATGAAAACAATGCTGCACAAATCAACACTGCAGGGACACCGGTATTTATAACAATCACCTGTGATGAAATATATATGCTAGTCGCCCGTTGCATGCAATTAGGCAAACGGAGAAGAATTGTCACATGACTAACTTGTCAAGCGAGATGGCCCAGCAGTGAGAAACAGAACTAGAGAAGAAGAGAAGAGAAGTACTGGCCAGATCATAGGAAATAAACAATACATGTTTCCTAATCGTAACGGACCCTGGATTAAGTCTACACAAAAGCAGTTGTTCTGTGTCTGGACAATTATTTCTTCACGCAACACTGAAGTCACTAATTAGACTCAGAACGGATGTATCACGATGCAGGAAGAACTGAGAACAGGGTTGATGATACACCTGACCGTGGAGCAGCACAAGATCCAAACTACCTGATGATTTGCTTAAACACCTTCTTTTTAGAAATGTCTAATATTGTCTGGTGGAATTAAAGGCAGGTGGTGTCAACCGATATTACTTTACACGCATTATGGCGTTGGTTATGGGCTTGAGCTAACTACTGGTTTTGTTAGAGTCGCTTCTTGCGAGCAATAAAGACGAACCGGTAGAAGGAATATAAATCCCTTCAATACGAATACAAATATAATATCACCCAAATGATCCCCGTTTTGCTGTGAACATATTTGAACCATGCGCTCAAATGAATCACATAAGCAATTTATCAGACTTGGATTGACATGTTTGGACTGTCAGCGTTCCTACAATGGCTTCACGTGAACAGCTTAACTCGTTTAATCATTTGTGGTATAATATGAGAGTTGAACAAGCTGGATCACGGCTGATAAAAGTGCGGCGTTTCTGAAATGAAAGATACTACATCCTGGAAGACTTCAGTTATACCTAGCAACATGTCATTTTGTTATTATGCTTCTTAGTGACGTAGCAGTTAGAACGCTTTTACATTGTGGCAGAGGGCATTGGCTCTCAGTACGGTTCAGTCTACCAATCTGAAAATAAAACCTGGCTTACAGTACTTATTTATTAACTTTCCGTGTTTCCAAAGTTCGGTCCCGCGGATTGCTGTACCGTTTTCTTTCGGGAAAGCTGCTGCATTTAATGGGCTGGCAGTAGTCAGTGACTCAATGATTGGGCTGGCAGTAGCTAGTGATTCAGTGAATACTGCTTTCATCAGGGTCAGTTGAGTATAGATGACCAAGATCATATTCCACCTTCAATTAACGGCCCTGGAAACAGACTGCACCCATGCAGCCTGACCGAGTAAATAGGAACCGTAGAGGAAAGGTAAACTTGGTCCAAAAGTTTCGTAATGAAATCGAATGGTCTAAGGTAGCTCGGGACTAGGGAGTGATGTTGATGACCAGCGCAGTTTCTTTCACACTATAATCTGAATTCAACACAAGTTACATCATCGAGACAAAACCGTCTGACAATATCGTCGTCATCTGTTGCGATGGGCAACTAACTAACTAACTGACTAACTACCCTTTGATTTAATAAACTACAATATATGCGCATTTCAAGCAAATTTGTTTTGCTGTTTTGTACCAGTTGTTGGTGCTACTGCTGTTGTTACGGCAGCAAAACATAGCTACTACAAATCATATGGCGACCGTTACAATACCTAAGTGAGAGATGTGGCGACCGTTACAATACCTAAGTGAGAGATGTGGCGACCGTTGTAATCCCTAAATCAAAAATATGGCGAACTTTGCATTATTAAGTGAGATCTAGCTTGGCAGTTGTACACGTAAGTGAGAAATGTGTCCTCCGTTGTATACACAGTGTGTTCAAAAAGTATACGTTCTTCATGCCGGCAAACCTTAATTGCCTTCAAATTACATGAATTGGGACTCCACTCACTTCTCCCATTGGTCCCAGCATTGTTGGACGCATTTCTGGAAGCCGTTTTTTGGAATGGATCACATCTGGGTCTTCACATTCAGCATAATGTCTTTTCGTCACGTAGATAGGTATTTTTCCACTTGGGAAACAGCCAAACATTGCAGAGGGGCATGTTGAGATTTGGGAGCCTGGCGAATATGAGAAATGTTGTGTTTAGTTCGTTGGCGTCGAACAGCATCACGATGGCAACGTACGCGCTCCAGGTAATACTTGTTGGTACCAAGTGGTGTGTATTGGTCATGCACAACCTCAATTTCGGCTGTTCCCCAAGGTGTAAATGTCGCTGAAAGGGACCGGATCTGGGTCACAAGAAGAGATGCCAGTATGATGGCCCAGTTGCACTCCATTCTCAAAGAGACCTTCCTCAAGATGCTTCCAAAAATGGTGGGACCGCTGGGAGAAGTGCCTGGCGTCCTAATGAGTTTACTTTAAAGGGGATTAGCGTTTCAAACTTTCAGGTGAATAATTGTATTCAACGGCCCAAAGATCGGATACTTTTTGAACACACCTCGTATGTCAGTGAAAGTTATTGCGCCCGTTGAATTAGAGTGAAAGTTGTGACGATCGTTGTGTTTCTGATATTAAGTTGTAAGGACCGTTGTACGTATGTGTGAACATTCTAATATCTGATGTATCAGTAAGTAGAATTTGTGACACAGCTGACCGAGTGTTATCACAGCGACCTGTGTGTCTCTTAGGGAATGCTTCAGCGACCGCTGTTTGTCATCACCCCTTTGTAAACCACGACACTCCCACCCTCACCCCGTCCTAAAGACAACAATAGGTAACACAAGATAAAAATGGATAACCTGATACCGTTGCCTAGGCATGGAAATATGAAAAGTAAGGCAAAGTGTTTATCGATCCCTTTTTCTTTTAGTCATTGTTGAAGTATTTACATTCCTGTCTCACTTGCTATAGACATGTCCTAGGAAAGGAAAGGCATGCAATAGCTAACTCAATCATTCATTCCGTTTGTTCCTTTTGGAACATAAGGGTACTAATATCACTCTGTGATGCAGTTACCAAAAGACATTAGATAATAGTAAAACCAATCGATGCCTTTAAATTATTTGTCATTATATTAACTAGAGAAAAAAAAAGAGACAAAAATACAGAATGCAAAACAAGGACATTCGAAGTATGGTCTGTATTACGTCTTGTGCAGAGTATATTTCCTGGCTTACAATACATTGGTTGGCTCATCCCATGAGAATGCCCCATTATCAACTTTTCCTGATTGCTTACAACACTGGTAGGTCTGGCTGCATGGTAAGGCAGGTGGATATATGACATTAGAGTGATTGTCCTGCCGAAGACGGATGTGTCGGACTGAAAGGTACAAATATCACAGTCAAACTGTAAACTAGCGACACAACGCATTCCGTTCTCTAGACTACATTCTGTTACTTGCAAATCCCTGTTCAGGACTTGGTAGCAGGAGAGTAAGAACGAAAGGAGATGAAGAAGAAGAAGAGGAAAGTGATGGTGAAACGACACGGGCTAACATAGCCCTACTCAACGCATTTGAAGCAGGACAGACGACTTAAGCTCTCCACGTCGCTTAATGGCAAAATTGGAACGAAACCTAACCAAAAATAGTCGTGCGACTTTAATCCCATTTCTGGAATAGTCGAGTACAGGTCGCTTCGCAACTGCTGTCGCAAAGCCGTGTGCTGGCCATGTTTGTTTATTCCCCTCCTCCCACCCCCACCACCACCTCCCCCAAAAGAAAAAAAAAACCAATATCTTACTGTGGATTCGACAGGAGACATACAACGAAATCATTCGATCACACACTATAGTAACATCCCCTTGTAAACAAGGCAGGCTGAGAACGGGATTGACACACGACGTCAAATATGTGTTCTAGTTGATGGCTAAGGAGACAAGGGGGACTGACTTAAAGATCGAGAGTATTGCATAGTGTCTGATGAGAGAGAAGTTCTGCAAAGGCATGCAACATAATGATGATGGCAGTTGCTAGAAACAAGATACTATTACATGCATATGTGTTTCCATTGCTGAGCTGGTCCCTAGGAACGTTGTATTGGACCGTATGAACCTAGCTAACTAACTAATTAGCTGACAGGCTGATTGGTGCGCGGGCTGGCGGATAGTATTCCTGGCTGGAAGTCGGGCAGGTGGACTGGTAGATGTGCTGGCTGGCTGATTGAGCGACCTACTACTAACGTACCATCTAACTGACGAAGGAGCGAGAGAACGGATATGCTGTTTGGCTGGCCGAGTGACTGAGCGATCTACTACTAACGTACCATCTAACTGACGAAGGAGCGAGAGAACGGACATGCTGTTTGGCTGGCTGGCTGACTGAGCGACTGACTGATTGACTGACCTGCTGTGAGATAGAAGAACTAACTAACTTGCTAACTTATGAACGACCGAAACAACGGGTTTGGTGCCTGGCTAACTGATGGAGATACATAATAACTAACACACTAAATAGCTAACTGCTATTCGCTAACAGAAAATGTGCTGTCTGGCTGGCTGAGGTACAGACTCATTGACTGACTGATTGTCTGATGACCGACTGACTGGTTTGCTGACTATCATACATATTTACTTACTAACTATTAATATCAAAGGGGAAAAGCAAAGCCGAATTAAGACAAGAAATGTCTAAGTCAAAACAGCTTATCAGAAATAAAAGAGATGTTATGCTACATCTTTGGAATTGTAAATGCGACGAGAATGCAGGTGTTAATTAGAACGAGAACACTATATTGAAGCAAATCAAGGATATTCATCAGCTGTTAAATTAATAATAATAATAATAATACTAATAATAATTAGAAGAACCAAACCAAATTATGGAACTACTCGGCGGTGAGGGCAGGAAAGTGAAACTGAAGATTAATATATCGAAGACCACAGCGTTCCGCGAAGGTTCGTCAATTGTGATCCAGTCTTCCTGAGCGGGGTGCAATTAGACGGTGTCAACGAGTACTTCTACCTTGTGTGCCTCTTCAATATGGAGAATAACCTGGAACCTGAATTGACAATACGTCACCCTGCTGGGCAGTCTACTCGTACATTAACAACGTCCTGGACAGATGCCAAGACCAGAACCTACGAGCCTAACCCTTCAATTTTCCTGTGCTCCCTGCGATGTGCTACGGTGCTGAGACGTGTATACTAACAAAATCACTGAAGGATAAATTGAGAGTAACCCAGACCCCCCTTGAGAGACGTAGTATTGATAGGAATCACTCTCTGGAACTAACGTATACAAAAAGCTCCACAATTATGACATACGACGGTTGCCCTTGGTGAAAGATGCGGTAATCTATGCAGACCAGGCAAAATATAGATAGATAGGTCATTCTTTGTGACGAAACGATGGACAATGGAGCATTGCAACAACAATCTGGTACCCTCAAGGTAAAAAGTGACCGCAGGGAATACCTTCAATGCATTGCTCAGACTCCCTTGCTGTACACAGCAGCATCAGAGGCCTATGAAGGAGGGCTTACCATGCACTAGGCTTCCGTGACCCAAGACAAGGTCGGCTGGAGACGAGGTTGGGACCCTCAGCTACGCTGAGGAACTGGTCGTCAAGATCAAGATCAAGATCAAGATGATGATAATAATAATAATTCCTTTCACAAGCGAAGATCGACACAGCGTCAGATATGCTTATTAAGACGTGGTCACATATGACTATAGAGTACGATCCAAGGGTGACAAAATGAAAATTAAAAATAATAATTGTTGTCCATCGCATATATATATATATATATATATATATATAAATATAAATATTCTGACAACGTTAGTGAATTGATCTTCTTGCATACTATTCTTTCGTACAGCTCGCGTTTTCTGTGTCTCAGTACTTATTATTCTCAACTCAGCGATGCAATCACCATGTGTGGAGGCAGTGTGAGCGGTTCTGAGCAATGAGTGCCTATGCGACAGCTTGTATCATTGATTCAAGATACTATGAAATATTCTGTGCATGGTTTCTTCTGTGTCCCTAACGAGCGCGTACCTTTCCTGAGCTCACCATGTTAGATAATCTTGAATATCAATGTTAGCTCTTTACACGTTTTATTATAATAATGTTTGATCATGTGTTTCCAAAGTCTGAAAAAGGATGCCATGTCAAGAAAAACTTAAAAACGGCAGAAAAGACTCGTGCAGAGCTGGAAATTATGAGAAAGATTAGGCTAATATTTGTTGAGAATCTATGCTCCACACGGAAATGTAGGGTATTTCATTCATTGATTGATAAATGTCCGTTCCTTCTGTATACATAATCACAATAAGAACATGCAGTTCAGATGTTGATTGAAAAATGCATTTAGTGACGCGTTTCAGTTCACCAAACTGCAAACATGAACCCATCAAGGTGGGTAATGATGTATGAAAAAGTAACCACAACGGAGTACTCGATCAAAGAAAACTGGAACAATTTACTCCCGACGGCTTTGCCAGCTCTTTGACATCCTGTTTGATGATCTGGCAGCTCAAATAAAATGCTTAGAGTTCCAATTTTTGCTTACATTTACTTTTATATTGAAACGTCAAGGAATGGAGAAAAGTTGAGTGTGATATTTCGATATTGCAAAGGGACTGATAGACATTCCAAACAAGCTTCCATTGTCATGTCAATTAACAGTATCGTTGCTAAGTATTTAAGAGTGTACTATAGGCGGTATCAGGTTGCAGATTATCACTTTAAAAATGGCTTCCTAGCTAGAGAAATGCATAGAAGAGAAGTAACGTTCTGTAATACGTTTTATTAAAAAATCAGTGTAAAATTAGAACATATCGTGATTAACAGACGACGGGAGGTCTAATACTGCAATGCATGCTGCAACTCAAAACCAGTGCAAAAAGGTTAAAGACATTCCCATGGCAACAATTACAGTCGAGGATTAAGATAACCCCTCAGGTACTAAGCCGCAGCCGATGTGTGGTGGAAGGGCCAATTCCCTTCTTTGCTGTTTTTTAACTTCTCAACTCATATGTCAGGTAGCCATTTACAGCTGGGTCGACTGAATGAGCGATTGTACAAGGAACGAACCACATCTCAGATTTGTTCTGTACGTCCATGATTACGAACTTCGGCACGCTGTAATCCCAGTATAGCCCGCCATCTCAATGTCAACTATGCTACACGCTCCACACGTGTAGGAGTAGAACGTCCCAAAACTGTATGAGCTCTTTAACAGACCGTTATCATCCGAGTGAAAGACACGAAATAAACTCCCAAGTAGGTTGTGCATAACTTAGCAGTCGGGCGTTCCTTGGTACAACATTTCAGATGAGCAATACTTTCACAATCGACGCATCTTGGATCATAACAACCACCCTTCTTGTATTTCAATCAACATTGAAGGACTCCTAGACTATCTGAGCCACGTCAGGTGGCATATTTTTGGACTCATTTTTACACAAGCCACTTAGAGTGGCTAGTCCCGTTAGATCTCTGTTAGGAAAGTTTAGAAAACAATTTTCGAAGCTTAGACCAATCCAACATTTGTAATGTCTTTTCCTTTTGATGAACTGTGCCACAAGCCTCTTCATGGTCTGCCTAAGCCTTCTGTAATTATGCAATGTGTACGTCACTTTAAAAGGGAACGACAAGGAATACCATGTGGTTGAATATTGGAAACTGTATATCTGACGTAGTGCCCAGGACACGGGAAGTAAATATCGCGTTGAAGAAATTCAGTGTACCTCTGAATCGTATAGCTACAGTTACGAACATCAGTCAAGGTTCCACACACCATATCGCTCATGATGTTATCCTGATCCACAGAAAGGGATCCACGGCATATTGACTCAAGAATGTACACAAATAAATATTAGAAAAACTGTGTTTCTGGATACACGAACTACCATTCTATAAATTGACAGATTTCACGAAGGATAGCATGGGTCTGGCTTACATTCAGCTGTATTAAACTCATACATCAACAAATGCAACACGTCAACGCTAGGGTTCACACCTTAACTGTGTGGTCATTCTAGCAATCCACCCATGATATATGGCTGCGAGGTGTGCAGCCTACGAAAAGCTGATGCAGATAGACTCCGCGCCGGTTACTCAACGAGTGATTAATCGACTAACATTGAAGACTTCCACATCTGGGGCTGGCCTCTTGCCGCCGCGATTGACTCTCATCCAGTATTCGTACAGCGATCTCACATGCACATGCTACGTTTCTGGCAGGACGTGACGATCCTGAGACACAGTCACACTGGACTGCCTCTCTTCCGGGATAGTACAAACTAGTACATAGTGTAACAGTTCCCGCCGGAGCAAGGGGAGTTTAGGATGCCTGAACATGTTAAAGCTTAAAGCTACATGAATGCATGTCAAGGTCACTCACTGTCTCAGCAAAGGAGAACAGAGTTGGGTTAAGGAATGTGGACAGATAGAAACTGACCACTGGCCTTCCGATTTTGGTAGGGGGAGATTGATTGACAGACGAAATTGGCAACGGGGCTTGCTGCGAGAGAATGAGTGACAGGTGTGCAAAGTGGTTCGTTCCAATTGGAATTGAAGATGACCATACCTGAGATCGATTGGTCAAGCTCTGGCCTTGCTTGAGGATATATAACTCGAGACAAAGTTTAGCTCGAGGGGCTGGATGAGAGATGGAGAGGCTAGATAGAGAGAGGCTGTATGGGAGAGAGAGAGACTGAATGTGGATAGTATGTTTAACTCACCGACTTAGATAGAGGAGCGATTGATTGACGGTTGGACGAATGTCTGGTGATAGAACAGGGGCGCTCAAATAGGTGTGTGATTTTTGCATTAATAGATAATCTGAAAGTGTGTTTGTAAGCAAGGACACATTGTGAACGAGTTATGTCGAGATCGCCCGCCTGAGGGGATTTCAGTGAGGAAGAGTATTTGATAAGGTGTGTTGAAGACGCAGTTAAGGCGATGTGTGTGTGATGCAATTGCAAGGCAATAGAACTGGGTTTTTAGATAGTTGGGAATTCCATCAATAGCTAATGCTTACAATTCCCGTTTTAGTAGAATGTTTAGTTAAGATATGTATTATATTGTGTTTGTAATTTCTCTACTCATTCTATGATATGAGTATGATTTAATAAATATGCCACCTGCTGTGTGATATGTCATTTACTGAGTATGGTCATGATGATGTGGTTGAGTGTGAGAATGTTCTAAGATAGATCACGGCCAAGGCAAACAGTGGGATCTGCTACACGTTATTATTATTTTGGTGCCGTGACCAGGATAGTTATAGATTTATAAATATAGTGTGTGTAGCTACAGATCTTTATTTGCCTGTGTAACATAAGTGTTGCAGTTATATATAACTTGTGTGTGTAGTTAGGAATAGAGGAGTAGCTAGTGGTTAGAGTGTTAGTACCATAGACAGTTTTTCCAATCATCTGACTGGTAAGTGTGACATTTTTCTTCCACCCATTGTTGTATTATTGACAAAACTTTGTGCGTACTTGACAGTCTTATAAATTTTTTTGGGTGGGCCAGACGGGTTTATTCAATATGTCGAGGTTGGACAATGTTAAACAATGTTATCATTGTCTAGCTTTTGGACATTTGTCTATCGGATGCCCTAATATTCTTCGGAATATTAACAGTTCCTGGAGAAGAGGAGGACTGTTTGTCAAAAACAAGCCTTTCATGGCACGAGCTACAGTCAGCGATAAGTGGGAGGACAAAAGTCAACTACAAAACCAGCTAAGAGAACTAACAAGCAGAGTTATTCGGCTGGAAAGACGGGAAAACGATCTCCAATGGAAGCTGCGACAGCTGTTGCAACAGTTTGAAAACGGAGCTTTCACACCAGCTAGGAAGGAGAGAAGAAATCAAGGAACCACAGGAGTAAACACGGCCCAGTATTTTGGAAGGGGACAGAGTGGTAGGAAAGTGAGTAGGAAGCCCATCCAACTTCCACATTCCGATCCGTGGAGGGACAGAGGTGGAAATCTCAGGACGGACGCGTGTGAACGACTGGAAAGAGGTGTCAAAAAGGGGAGTTTGACCCAGGTGGAGAGGCCAAGTCAAATGAGAGGAGGAGGAATGGTTGGGCAGAAGTTTGAATCGGGCAGATTCTTAGCCCACAAGAGGCCTTTTGCACGGTTACAGATGGAGAGGCAGAACAGGAGCTATCAAAGAGACTTTGAGCACGAGGCGGATGGACAGAAAGAAAGAGATACAGGTTTTGTGTATCCAGAAAAGTTAGGGGCGGAGGGCAGGTTGCGCAATGCAACCGAGACAAACGTTCGCTCAGAGGTCCAGATAAAATGTTACCGCATCGGACAGTGTAGGCCGAGAATTCAGGAAGAGGGTATTACGTCGATTAACATGGTCGGGCGTGCTGAAAGGAGCCAAGTTTACCAGGAACTTGTGATCAAGCCTGGTAGAACATTAGTTAAAGTCGACGAAGAATCGAACAAGGAAATAGTCAAAGATTCGTCAGATAAAGAAGAAAGGAGAGGAGGAGGAATGGTGGCAGGACCAGCTATGGTTTCGTGCCCACCCAAGCCAGGTCCTAGCCATGCGGGAGAAGTTGTTGAACAGACCGAAAGAAGGGACAACCCTTCGGCCACCGAGGAAGGAAGTGGGAATGACGCACACTTGGAATGCGAAACGGACGCACCAACAGCAGCCAACAAAAGAGGAACAGAGTTTCTAAGGAAAACGAAGAAAAGGGAAAGACAGGTTAACCACAGCCAGGACAGCGAACCAGTCATCGAAGCAGAGATGAAAAGATCTCAGTTCGAGATAAGCCAACAGTCAAACGAACAGTGTGAAAAGTTTTTCCCACAAATAGTGAATACAGATGGACGGAAGGCTGAAGTAGCGGACGATGTAAGTGTACGTAACACTACCAGAGAACCGGTGGGTACGAACCAACCAACCGAGAAACAAACAGACCAGACGATGGGCGTTTTACAGGAGGAAATCGCGCAGCAATCAGAGACAGCTGATGGGGCAACGCATAGTCTGGTTAAAATAAGCAGTAGTGATAAGGAACGGTTGATACAATGTTTACTGACGCTAGCCAAAAACATGGAAATCAGAAATGGAATTAGGTAAAGTCGTGTGGAGTACTTACACACATGGGCTCTCATGTGAAACTCCAATTAATGTATGCATTTGCATAAAATTTGTTTCATCTACCGTTATCCTTGGGAAACGGAGATTTGGATAATTAGGGGGTAGGGTATAGAGATAGAGGAATGACCAGATGTTAAAAATTCCTTTGAATTCGTTGTCTGAAATACACGCCAGACAATGAGCGGACGGTCAGTCTGAAGCGAAGACTGACCGAGATCAAAGGGACATTTCCTACCAGAGAAACGGACAGAACGGACAAGAGACGCAGGATAGCTGGATGCGCCAGGTAATGATTACGCGACGCAGGGTAACACGTGGACGTGCTGTTTCGGTCAATGTCTGACCAGGTAGCTTTGATGCGGGGAATTTGGGGAAATAGCGGTGAATTAGTTAGATCACAACACTCGGTTTTGATTCCTCGGGACAAAGACTGCACCCGGACTAGTAGGGTTACAGCATGACGTAATTCGACAGGTGGACGATTCGGTTTTTGACTTTTGACTCAGACATAGTTTAGTATCTGATTAAGTTACAACTTAGTCATAGTTTAGTGACATAGTCTAGTAGAACTTAGTCATAGTTTAGTATCTTATAAAGGGGGCATTAACAGGTGCTCATCTGTGGGGCACGAGCAGGAGTGAAGGTTGATGGCATTTGATCATGTTTTTGTGTGCAAATATTTTGACATTTGTATTTTTTGTTTGGGTTTCGACATTGTATGCAATGCATTTGTCTTGTGTTTTTTTGTTGTTGTTGTTGAATCATCATGTTTACAGGTATTTGATACAGGTTATTTAGGTGATCTACAGAGCAGTATATCTCATCCAGACTGTAGGCCTCCGCAAGCACAAGTCACCACGAGTTCCAGAATCACATGTATGTGGAGTCTTTCAGAGAAGACTACATTGATCAGAAGTTGTAATATTGACTATGACATATGTTGTCAAATATCGTTTTTGTGGGAAACAAAGAATTTTGCTGTTTTCTTTGAGAGGGGATAGCTGTCAAGAAAGACAGTGATAACTAGCCCGAGGATAACCCACGTAAGTTCGTGGCCTCACAGGAGTTAGTATGAAGTGAATCGTCGGTCAGGCGTGTAATGAGACCGCCTGAGAAAATTGACCTGAACTGGTCGAGTGTAACAATGAAGGTTCGTGTCCTTAGAGGAAGGCACGGGAACAGGACGAGGTATATTGACCTCAATGAGTAAGGAGAATTCCTTAAGGTGTTTCTGTTTTGATGAGTTAAAGGTCCCGCAGGGACAGACTTAGGTGAATTTGACTGTAAAACGATGTAAAAGTGTTGGTTTGTGTTGTAAAAAACGCCCAGCCACAGTATTTTTCTTCTGCTTGTATTGATTGTGTAGGTATTACAAAAAGTTTATATGTATCAAATGACATGTCTTTTTATGCATGTACGATGTGAGTGAAGTTGTAAACAGGAGTAGTGTTTACATTTTGGATAGTAGAGACGAAAATGGTGGTCATTTGCCAGATGAAAAAAATGACCATCCATGTTTCGGTCTGTAGTTTAGGGAGGTAATGTAACAGTTCCCGCCGGAGCAAGGGGAGTTTAGGATGCCTGAACATGTTAAAGCTTAAAGCTACATGAATGCATGTCAAGGTCACTCACTGTCTCAGCAAAGGAGAACAGAGTTGGGTTAAGGAATGTGGACAGGTAGAAACTGACCACTGGCCTTCCGATTTTGGTAGGGGGAGATTGATTGACAGACGAAATTGGCAACGGGGCTTGCTGCGAGAGAATGAGTGACAGGTGTGCAAAGTGGTTCGTTCCAATTGGAATTGAAGATGACCATACCTGAGATCGATTGGTCAAGCTCTGGCCTTGCTTGAGGATATATAACTCGAGACAAAGTTTAGCTCGAGGGGCTGGATGAGAGATGGAGAGGCTAGATAGAGAGAGGCTGTATGGGAGAGAGAGAGACTGAATGTGGATAGTATGTTTAACTCACCGACTTAGATAGAGGAGCGATTGATTGACGGTTGGACGAATGTCTGGTGATAGAACAGGGGCGCTCAAATAGGTGTGTGATTTTTGCATTAATAGATAATCTGAAAGTGTGTTTGTAAGCAAGGACACATTGTGAACGAGTTATGTCGAGATCGCCCGCCTGAGGGGATTTCAGTGAGGAAGAGTATTTGATAAGGTGTGTTGAAGACGCAGTTAAGGCGATGTGTGTGTGATGCAATTGCAAGGCAATAGAACTGGGTTTTTAGATAGTTGGGAATTCCATCAATAGCTAATGCTTACAATTCCCGTTTTAGTAGAATGTTTAGTTAAGATATGTATTATATTGTGTTTGTAATTTCTCTACTCATTCTATGATATGAGTATGATTTAATAAATATGCCACCTGCTGTGTGATATGTCATTTACTGAGTATGGTCATGATGATGTGGTTGAGTGTGAGAATGTTCTAAGATAGATCACGGCCAAGGCAAACAGTGGGATCTGCTACAATAGTCCATCATATCATATCATTGCCAAACCCTATAGTCACAAGTGGGGAAGACTCGATAGTCCTGCAAGCCAACTTCCCTAAGAGAGACAACTCTAACCAAAAACAACTGCTGTCTTACAGATAGGCTTGGGACATCCAAATGCTAAGGAGGGCATCTTTACAGAAACGCCTGTTGAAATCGGATGCACTGAGCCACAGGCTGAACAATTTAAACAGTGCAACGGATATCGCTGTAAACAGCGTACGATGAAGAAGAAGAAGAAGAAGACTTCCACTCGAGACCAAATCCGCAACGCAGAGATCATACGTTGAACTTTATTTTCTTACATCATAGATGTCGCGATGGTAAGAAAATACAGATGAGCCGGCCATGTGATACGCATGTCGGATAACAGATGGACACGTAGGGTGACATTGTGGTGGACATACATCTTCAGCTGCCCTCGCGGGCGACCGAGGCTCAGGTAGAGAGATAGACTGAAGGAGGCCCTGGGCCCAACATGGTACACCAAGGCAAAAGACCGAAATGAGTGTTTACTTGACATTTGGCTACCTGGAATCAGACACCCGTGCCTGATCGAATACCAGGATTTAAAATCTTGTGACCCGTTCCTCGGATGGTGTTGAGGACAGTGTTGAAGGTCTTTCCTATGATCTCCATTTCCATCGGGGGCATCAGACTGCTGTTGCCGTGCTCTATCAACCATCGTTTCATTGTATCATGTGAACTGTCTTTATACATGTTGCCTTGTCTGCATAAATTGCTACATTATTCCCCATGGACAATCGTCGTCTTTCAGAATTGTAGAGATTTAGCATTAGTTGGTTGCGGAGAGTGATTCTGTCAAGACATCTCTGAATAGAAGATTCGTTCTCTCTAAATGTGTCCTTCAGTACTGTTGTGAGAGTCCATGTCTATCGCAAGTGACATAGTGAAGTTGAAAAAAGAAAACCTTATGTTCTGATCTTGGCATTGCCGAGAACCGTTTTAAGGGACGAGAAGGCAGCGCAGCTCACACGGCGATGCCTTGTTAATTTAGGTTCCAGATTGTTCTGTTAATAAACAGAGTAGTAGCCCATACTACACTACACGTCTACATTCTCTAAGCTTACCGGAAGACTGGATCACTATCGACGGAAACATTTCGCACCGCTTTGATCTTTGAGATATTCATTTCTAGACCCACTTTCTTACCCTCATCGCCCAGTTGCTTTATCATTTGTTTTGGTTTTGCTGCTGACTTAGTGATGAACACTTTATCATCACTTAAATGAAGGTGATTGATGGCTCGTTCCCCGATATATATATACATATATATATATATATATATATATATATATATATAAATATATATATATATACATTTTATTTTTCTGTGGCTGAAAGGTGTGGTATGCAAAGACTTGTGTTAAATGCCTATTATGTGGGAAGTTTGGGATGCTGACAAGTTGAATCTTTGGGAATGTTTCTTTGATCACGTCTATTCGTTGTCGCTGCGGTCAACCCCTTGCTCTCAGCTCTGAACCATCCATGTAGTGCACGAGGGACAGTCATTAATTGACAGCAATTTTATTGATACCGTTTAACATGAGTGCGAACCAAAAATAGTTTGTCTTATTGTTCAACATAGCCCAGGGGCTAGGCAACACACTTTGTCCTCATGTCTACTAGCTTGTGGATGCCTTCTAGAAAAAACAAACATATTTAACCGTTAACCAATTCTCGACCACATTCCTACTCATGTTTACAGCTGCCTTGAGAAAAATCTGCTGCTCACTTTCCTATAATCGAAGTCATCATGGAGAATGGGGTTTCACTGCGTCAATTACCTCGCTTTCTGGGCTCCCACGCCGCGTATCATCAATTACGTTTTATCTTACATTTTGAAATATTTCTTTCCATTCATACACTCTCCTGGAACTCAAATAACTATCTCTATTCTGAATCTTCATTTTTTTTGTAGATTTAACGTTTCATAATCCCTGATTACAAAAACAACAAACAAATAACGCTTCGTTGTTTTTCTACGGTGCAAGTCGACAGTTGGGCGGCATATTAAACGCTATATTAACACACGATAGACAGACATTAAACAAAATTAATGTTATTATAAAGAGCAAGGAATACTCTGTACAACCGAACATCTTATTTCAGGATACGAAATGGCTTTCTAGCAATAGTCCATGTAGAGTTTGTGACGGTCCAGCAGTATCTGCATACGTAAATATAGCGTTCAACATGACTTGTCGACTTGCACCGTGAAAGAACAGTGAGATGTAAATCGTTTGTTGTGGTCAGTGGGAAACCTTCGAAAATATACATCAGATTAAATATTCAATACCAAGCCAGTTGTTTGAGTCAGAGAAGAGTGTATGCGTATGTAGACATTTTCTAACACATTGATGAACAACGGGGCGAGGCAACGGCAATCGTGACAACTGACATACTGTAACAGCAGATGACCTCGGTTATAGGATAATGTATAGCAGATCGGTTCTAAGACAGATAACAACTAGATAATGGTTGTTATATACAAAGGATTAAACGTCGGACCAAAAGACTTGTTCTAGGAGGTATGCACAAGCTAGTGGACAGGTGGTGGGAAAATTGTGTAACAACGCACGCAGACTGTCGACAAATTGGACACAACAAATTTCTGGCTAGCACTAATGTAAACATGTTATTAATAAAATTGATGTTTATTTATGACTGTCTCTTGTATGTATATACATTAATATCACCTGCATAACGTTGTTACTGCTACCTATTTTGTTCAGCTAACAGATGTCTAATAATATAAAGTGGAGTACTTGAAAGAAATTCGCAGCGAATGTACTGGTTTACATGTTAGAAAGAGATGGAGATCCACATCTCGACCAATTAACACCGTTATCAAAGACCAAAAAAAAGACGTTAATAGAACAAGAACAGCAGAGCTAAGTAGATCATATGATATAGTAAAACAAAAAGTAATTCAATAACCATTTTATTAAACGACGAAATGCAATACATTGTTCTAGAATATATTATAAGAAACGTACATTTGCGACACACGGCAGACAGGCTGGCAATACATATGAGGATGGGGGAGAAACGTTTCACACGTATAAGACTCCATTCCTCAAACCTCTCCATAACATCATAACTTGAAAATATAATTGAACAATCAAGTGGGTCCATCCCACACGTGAAGATACGCTTTACAAAACCAACGAACATCAGACAAAAATGTGGGTTGATCCCATACGTGAAAGTACGCTTTACAAAACCAACGAACATCAGACAAAAATGTGGGTTCATCTCACACGTAAAGATACGCTTCACAAAACCGATGAACATCAGGCAAAAATGTGGGTTGATCCCACACGTGAAGATACGCATTACAAAACCAACGAACATCAGGCAAAAATGTGGGTTGATCCCACACGTGAAGATACGCTTTACAAAACCAACGAACATCAGGCAAAAATGTGGTTCGTTCCTACATGTGAAGACACGCTTTACAAAATCAACGAACATCCGGCAAAAATGTGGGTTGATCCCACCACACGTGAAGATACGCTTCAAAAAACAAACGAACTTCAGGCAAAATAGTGGATTGATCCAACACGTGAAGATACGCTTTACAAAACCAACGAACAGCAGACAAAAATGTGGGTAGATCCCACACGTGAAGGTACGCTTTACAAAACCAACGAACATCAGGCAAAAATGGAGATGAATTTGTTTTCGTGTCACTCCGTTAGCTGTTATTGATTTGTAACGAAACCAACGACCGCATAAATCGTCAACTAGTGTGAATTCCGTGGCCTGGTCACATCCGTAATGGACTCAAACACAACAAAAAGACTAAACTGCGTCCGATTAGGCGTCTTCTAGTCTCGACCCCCATAGCCGCATCACCCACATTTTATTAATATTAAATCGATTAAAAAAATGACCAGCTATGATTGACCTTTTTTTTAACTTCCATTAAATTAAATTGTAATTACAGCGATGAGAAATACCAACAACTGTGAAGTTTAACAACATTACGTTGGAGTTAATTATAAATGACCGACGCTCTTTGTTAGACACATAACCCACCTTGTGTAATTTAATATAACAGACTAACTATAGAACATCCTTAATAACAGTTTCTCGTTACTGCCTTTTCAAGGCAGATACATCATCAGCATGGTACCAATTATACAGCAACAATTTTGTCTAGCGAAACAAGAATATGAGCAAGTATTTTAATTCCCATATCTTGGTCAAACTATAGCAGAAGATGCACGATACTACAGAGAAATACGTTTAGAGAGAAACACAGAATCCTTACATCCAATAACATTAGTATGTCTCTAAGGAAAAGAATCGTATACACATGTGTTTGGACTGTGGCAATGTATGACTCTGAAACACGGACTTTAAATACAAGAGACGAAAAATACTTTGAGGATTTTGAGATGTGGTATTACCGAAAGATGGCAAGAGTGAGCTGAACCGAGAAGAAATCGAATGAAAAGATATTGACGGGAGATGGGAGAAGAGAAAAAGTTGGTACGGGAGATAAAAAGAAATCGACTTAGCTGGACATTGTTGGGACAAAACCTGCGGAGAGAGGGCCCAGTCAAAAAGGTCTTGGTGGACAGTATGCAGGGAAGGAGAGGGAGAGGAAGACCTAGAAATACCTTAATGTCTAAAATTTTCCGAAATACGTCTGTGAAGACGTATGCTGAGCTGAAGACGGATGCGGAGGATAGGCAGAAATGGAAGGAAAAAATCCTTGAGCTTGTTGACCAGTTCTAGGAATAAATGACCTGCTGATGATGATGATGATGATGATGACACAAGAATATTATTGCTCAAGACCATAATGGGTACATTACACTTAACAAATGAACAAGATAATGATAAACAATCAAGATTATTTGTTGTTGTTGTTGAATGACCACAATGACTTCTCTTTTGTGCGTCCCGTAAAGGGGGTTAAATGGCGGGTCGCAGAAGCTTTGCCGACACGCCGAGCATGCTGATGAAGACGGACTAGGGGTGTGCATGCTCGACTTCGTCGCGTATTGCCCACTACTACGGAGTCGATCCCCACCTATTTAGATAATCTGTTATGAAAAAAACCTGTTTCCAGGGAGACTAAAGTGGAAATAAGGCGTTGGTCTTGGCCAGAAAATGTTACCTGGCCCTGACTAACATGGCGGATCAGAATGTTTTTCTGACCCTGACTAAAATGACAGATCAGTGTGATTTGTCTGACCCTGACTAACATGACCAATCAGCGTGTTTTGTCTATCCGTGACTATCATCACCGATCAGAATGTTTTGTCTGACTCTGACTAACATGTCCGATCAGTATATTTTAGCTAGCCTTTCCTTCACATTGTCGATGGTAGACCTGAATTCAACATACATTTTCAACACCAGATTTATAAGCGAGAAATTGTACAAGCATTATAACAATATCTACCATTTGTTGATTTCGGAAAAGCAGTCATTAACGTTCCACGTTATTTTCTCCTGAAAACAAAAAAAAACAAAAAAACAATATAAACATAATTATAGGCGACGTGCAGTAACTTTAGTCTCACGATCAACAATGTGAAAACGGAGGTACTCTTTCAGCTTGCTTTTGGGAGGACGTACATCAAACAATACATTACTGTACAAAATCAACGTCTCCAGGCTGTATCTAGCTTCACCTACCTAGACAGTACCCTCACTAGAGAGGTGACTATTAAATGTGAGGTCAGTAATAGGATTGCTAAGACTAGCTCTGTATTTGAGAACTCCAAGCTAACGTCAAGGACCGATAGGCATGAATGTTGCCAATAATGTTAAGGTTTATCGTGCTGTGGTGTTATGGACTGTGTTACCTGCATGTAAGATATGGACAGGGTATAGAGATATGCCAGACATAGTAATCGTCTTCACTTGAGCTGTCTGCGTAGGCTGCACATGATCAAGACAAAGGCAAAGGCCGCCATCCATCGTAGACGATGATGTCATATTTAATTTTGCTATCCCTATTTTTAGTATGCATTAACTGGGCTACTTTTTATCCTCGTTCTCTCGTCTCGAGCCACCCGAGCCCAGTGGCAAGTCAAGGACAAGACGACTAGACGGCGACTACGAGATGAAGGGGACTCCGCATCAAGCAACCGTGAAAAAAGACGGTCGAGTCCGGAGTCGAACTCACACCACCTAATCTCGAGGCTGACGGCTTAACCACTTCGCCACGGAATCCCCAGCACAGGATCACTTAGCAGACATCATGTCTAATTCTGAAATTCTTAGCAATACTTACATGTTGAACATCCATACGCTTTTGCAAATAGTTCAGCTAAGATGGACTTGACAGGTTGTCCGCATACCAGATCAGCGCATCCTCAAGCAGCTGCTAAACGCTGAGCTAAACAGAGACAGACGCTCACCAGGGGGCTGACAAATGATACAGAGATTCCTTGAACGAGTATCTGAAAAAGCGTCAATATTAATGTTACCTCCTGGGAGATGCTTACCGTACCACCTATCGCGCTAGTATCAACGAAGGTGCTCAGATCGCAAAGGGTATAGCCAACGCGGAGCCTCAGCGTAAGCGTGATGCTTAAAAATTCCAAACAACTACATATTCCCCATAAGTGCCGAAATGTGGCAGTGTGTGCCAGTCCAGAATTTGTCTTCAGAGCCATCACAGAACACATTTCCCAGCAATAGTCTGATGCTTTCAACATATTTGCTTGCGATTGACAATTATAATAAAGCGATACAAAGTAAAGATAACAACTCTGAAAAGTCGATACGAGTTTATATTCCAATACCACCAGTGTAGTTCGAATTACTTGGAAATGGGGCCGTTTACCACCGCGGTTCGAGTGATACAGAGATGAGGGCGTTCTGCCACATTGTTTAATGTGTTCTTAGAAAATCATGTAATTTAAAAGACCAAAATGGAACAAAATTGTAGGAGAACGCCTGATATCAACTTGAGCTTTGATGATGATAGAAGCGCTTGCTAGAAATGACACATCTCCACACATTTTAAAATTCAGACGTGATTCCGGGGGCGGCTAGTGGTGAATTGACACGCTCATATCCTGAAGGTGCTAGGTTCGCTCCCTATCACAGCACCGGCCGTTACCCCGGGGAAGCAAACCCTTAAAGAAGATAGCAGGAAGCAGACCCTTTCATAAAATGAATGCCGAAGTCGGATGCACTGGACCGCCAAGGCACTAAATAAAAAACATAAGGCAAAGCAGACAGCCTTGGAGAATAGAGAATAAAGCGAAAGGAAAAAAAGAAACAAACCTGATTGCACCTCTAGCAAACATTGTATGGAAATACACACAGCAGAAATCTAAGCTAGTGACAATTAGGAAATGAAAGTATACATAACTGAAATAGGAATAACATTTCTTCTTATTCTTCCTCGTTCGTTCTTAAACGTCTGCTACCAAGCCCTAGCTTAGGATCTGCACGTAGCAGAACGAAATGCTTTGTGTCGTAGTTTACAGCTTGACTGAGGTATTTGCACCGTTCGTTCCGATACATGTGTCTTGAGCAGTCATTTTGAGTACCGGGTTAACATTTATTCCTCGATCTCTTCTCCTTAGCGGGCCTGCCCTCCCTTCTCCTTAGCCAGTCGACCTCACTTCTCCTTAGCCAGCCTGCCCTCCCTTCTCATAAGCTAGCCTGGCCTCCCTTGTCCTTAGCCAGTCTGCCGTCCTTTCTCCTTAGCCATTCTGCCCTCTCTTCTTCTTAGACAGTATGCACTCGCTTCTTCTTAGCCAGTCTGCACTCACTTCTACTTAGCCAGTCTGCCCTCCCTTCTCCTTAGCCAGTCTGCACTCGCTTCTCCTAAGCCAGCCTGCCGTCTCTTATCCTTAGCCAGCCTGCCCTCTTTTCTCTTTAGCCAGCCTGCCCCCCCCCCCCCCCTTTCTCCTTAGCAAGCCTGCTCTGTTCCAACCTGTTATCCAGGATCACCACTTAGACGCGTAGAAGGGTATTGACAGATCTGGTTCGCTGGCACTGACGTTAGCAGTCAGCTATGGGTCACTGACCGATGCAGTCCATACACTGCTCAACACCTTGATCCCGAAAACCCTTTGAGACAGTCAATCGGTTTAACAAAGCACGATCTATGTTTAGAGGCTACATAACGTTGGTTGGAGAGCTGAACACAGAACAATGCAAACGTTGCAGCACAGGAAATAATATGACAGCAGTCATCGACTTTCAGTTGGCTTTTTCCATCAGTCAGTTACCAATGACTAAGGTGATATTCCGCCTCCAAGGGACGGCAATCAAAAAAAATGCTGCAATCATACACCCTGGCTAAGGGATTAGGGATCAATGAGAGAAGGCCAACCAGGTACCAATAATGTCATGACGAAAATCATAAGTGTTTTGAAAGATAATGTTTAAAAATGGACCGGAACACATTGAACCCCTGGAAGGAACATCAACAGTAATGTCGGACAGTCAGCCTTGGGAACATACAATTCAATTTAAAGTGAGATGTGAGACCATAATGAGCTCCACGGCGATGAACAGACAATGCAAATGTAAGGAAATATAAATGACATATTAGTACTACAATATTGTGGTTAGTGGTTAAGTGACACAGATCACTACCAGAAGATGCTGGGTTCGATTCCCAATCACAACACCGGCCGTTACCCAGGGAAAGGAAAATATTAGAAAATGCAAGAGGAAGTAGACCTTTACATAAAATGCATGCCGAAGTCGGGTGCAATTGGCCGACAAGCGCAAAATAATTTCTTAAGGAATAGAAAAATGAGGCAAAAGAAAAAAAAGTACTACAATATATTTTAGGGAACCAATGTGGATATTGAACTGGTTCCACTGGTGCCAAGCGATCGCGGTTTGATCCCCAGTCGTGCGATTTTTGCTATCGCGAAACATTGCTTGGGGTCGATCTAGCCTAAAATATTTGGTACCGGAATAATCTGGGAAACTAAAGGCGGTCGGGGTGATATCGACCACATCAGCAATAGCGTGCCGGTTGTCAAGAAAAAAAATGGACCTAACGCCATATTCTCAATACTCAATACTGGAGTGTTAACGGTATATTTACTCTTATCTCTGGACAATTCAAAAGGAAAAGGGGGACAACGAACGACAAAAGTGACTTGTTGTTTAAGAATGTCACAAAACCTGACAAACGTGTCTATCCTAACATAATAGTAATGTCCTATCGCATCATCAAATAATAGAGCTGTCACTCGAAATGTAGAATAAGGTTCAATATTGCATTTGTGTGGTGTGAATTAGACTTTATGAAAACGTGAGTCATGTTTCTTGCAATGCAGCTTGGGTAACACTTAATACATTAGGAGGTTCTCTAATCGTCTGTGGCAACATTTTAGGAATGAAGTAATTATATCGAATGACAGTTTAATGTTCCAAGAATATAAATATTGATTTAGTTTAGTTTAGCCGAGGAATCAACGTCATTGGACACGGTTTAACCTATAAGTGCTCTATTCTTCTCCATATTTTTGGAGAATTCCAGCACAATGCACGAACTCCGCAGCATCAGCAAGGATCCCGTAATTGATTGCTTAGATTGTAAACATAATTTGTAATTGTGCTCGGGGAACTTCCTTTAAGCGTATTCTTTTCGATTTCCAACTGCCGTAAGATTTTTAACGGGCGCGATACTGTACACGAGCGCCCGATCTCTACTACCCAGAGATCCGGAGGAATACCAGTAAGTCCATGTGAACAGATGTCGGTGCCACCGAGATTTTAACCCGCGACCTCTATATCTCGAGGCCGACGTCTTACGTCGAGACCATTTAGTCAATAATACCATATCTAATGACAGCTTATAAATCCAAGCATATAAATCCTAATTTAGTCCATTATACTAATCTAATCAAAAACCCAAAATGATAATTTTGTCAATAACATCATTATAATGAAATCTAACAATTCCAAGAACAGCAATGGAAATTCGTTCCCTCACACCATATAAAAAGACAGCTAATAGTTCCAAGAATATTTATGGTGATTTAGTCAATAATACTAATCTAAGGAACGCTTAAAATACCAAGAATATAAATGGTTATTTAGTCAATAATATTCACTTTCATGTAATTGTCAGTCATCTCCGCACCCATCCACAATCCGGAAGTACGGCTTACTCAACTGGATGGACCGGCTAAAATGAAAAAAAAGGTAAGGTCCTCAACACGCGTTATTGATGAACAACACTATGCATGTAAACAACTACTAGAGGAGTCACATTTATAACCTTAACTTGCGATACTATGTAACTCCCTTGCATTTAGCAGTATCTTACGTCACAGCACGTATTCTCTCTTCCCCAGAACGTGACTTCGAGTTCAACACCAAGAATAACATTCATATGAAGAGCTAAAATTATTTTAAAAACTGGTTATGAAAAATATTCTCACCAGACAGTTCCCTCATATTGTACTAATTATTACTACCATATTTTAACAACAATTTGAATTGTGCTCGGGCCGATTCCATTTAGCGTATTCTTTTTGATTTCCAACTGCCATAGGATTTTTAACTGGCGCGATGCTGTACACGGGCGCCCGATCTCTACTACCCAGAGATTCGGGGAAATACAAGAAAGTCCATGTGAACAAATGTCGGTTCCACCGTAATTATTACTAGTAATTATTACTACCAAAACAAACACGACCGAAAATCGGTTCAAATAATTAAGGACCCTATGATTCCATAAAAGTATCACGGAAGTCCGCTAGAGATCAATATTCAATCAAATAAAATAAGTTTTAAAAATAAATCTTAACTTTCAGGTGGACACATTTCTTTTGAAGTTTGATTTTCAAATAATTGTTGTATTCAGCGTTGCCAATATGTTATACTTTCATAAATAAATTCTTTTAAAAAAATAAAAAAATATTGTTTCGTAAAGGTAGACCCATCCATACAATACACTGCAATCGGGGAATAAGTGTCATTCTTTTTTCGAGGCCACATATTGTTTATGAAGTCCGGTGGTACTAACCGCCTTCCCTTTCCTACACGTTGGGTCAACTGGGGCGTACATGTACGAAGTTGAGCCCTGTATATACCCAGTGAAAGCGCTAATCAGGCGCGGTAATTATTATTTCATTATTATGTTGAAAATGTCTTGGAGATACTATCGTACCCTTACCTGTTGATTCTATATTTGTCTGAAGGGGCTCGGTTAGAATTAATTCAATTGTATTTCTACGAGGACGTGAATGGCTACTTTAGACCACCTAACCGTTTGTTTAGATAAGACATCCTTTCATCATTACCGTCTTTTTCTTTTCCGTCTTTTCGCTTGTCCAATTTAGCCTTTCGGCGTCAGATTATGAAGGGATTTCCATAGTGATATACACCCTCTCAGATATTTCCGCATGCCAACTTTTTTTCGTCCACGACCTTTGGAATTGAATGCGTTGTATCTAAATAACAATGATTGTTCGGTGTGATGTCTGGTGATAGGCTTAATACATGTCCAAACCATTTTAGTTGCTGTATTTTGATGTAATCTAATGGTGTTGTTCCCACCAGTCTCAAGATGTAATCGGGTTTGATCCTGTCTCTTCTTGTTACACCCAATATCTATTTGCAGGCATTTCAATTCTGCAGCCATTTCACTACCAAAAAGAGTAGTGGTACAGTGGGTCCCATCACACTGAAACATCTAAGGCAACGAGGAGGCAGACAGACTGGCAAAAGAAGGTGCAAGACTACCACAAACAGATACTAGTATGACGTACGAAGAGTCAAAACGGCTTATTAGAGCTAGATACATGACCAAATGGGAAACCGAACATACTGGTTACACCAAAAACGATGCCTATTACCAGTTGAACAGAAGAGAGCAGGTCGTTGTCTTCAGACTTCGCACTGGCCACAATAGACTCAGGTACCACCTATTCAACAAATTGAAGATAGGTGGTACCGACGAATGCCCGTGCGGTACTGGTAAAATTACCGCTGAACATCTGCTGCAGAACTGCCCGACATACGAGGATCAGAGAGAGCAGATGTGGCCATCACCAGTGGAACCACAAGACAAGCTCTATGGCAGTGTCGACAGCCTCAGGATGAGCGCCGCTTTTTTCGAAAAAAATAATGGTTACTGTCTGACTGCGTATGATGAAGAAGAAGAAGACGATTTCTGCTGTTACGATGTGTCGTTTTTGAATTGATGTTAGTATCCACTTGTGACATTGGTAGCAAAGTGTCGGGACGGAGATCGTGTTGTATCAAGTTATTTTAGTAGTTCTTGCCACGTACTTGCAATTAATTATTGGTGTTAATTGTCCAATGATCTGATTTGTCTTATTGCACCTTTGTTGGATGCTTCCGTTTGTTGATAACTTTATCCCTAAGTATGTGATATTTTTTTCAAGAAAGACATTGATGTCTCCGGGTGTTCTAGATATCTTTCTGACCTCAGTAGTTTCTACATATATTTTCATGCTGCATTAATTTACAAGTTGGATTTAGTTTTTGAAAATGTTGTTGCAATTGTATTTCTGAAGTTGGTATAACTGCATAATCATCTTCTTCTTCTTCTTCTTCTTCTTCTTCTTCTTCTTCTTCTTCTTCTTCTTCTTCGTACTCTGTCAAACGTCAACCTGTATTTTTTCGAAAAAAAGCGGTCATCCTGAGGCTGTCGACACTGCCATAGAGGTTGTCTCGTGTTGCCACTGGTGATGGCCACTTGTGCTTTCTCTGGTCCTCTTATTTCGGGCGGTTTAGCAGCAGATGTTCAGCGGTCATTTTTCCGGTACCACAACTGCATTCATCAGTGCCACCTATCTTCAGCTTATTGAATAGGTGGTAACTCAGTCTGTTGTAGCCTGTGTGGAGTCTGAAGACCACGACCTGCTCGTTTCTGTTCAATTGTTAATAGGCATCATTTTTTGTGTAACCAGTATGTTCTGTTTCTCATTCGGCCATGTATCTGGCTCTAATGAGCCTTTTTGACTCTTCGTAGGTCACACTAGAATCTGGTTGTGGCAGTCTTGCCCCTTCTTTTGCAAGTCTGTCTGCTCTCTCGTTGCCTTGGAAGAAACCCACTGTACCACTACTCTTTTTGGTGCGGACTGCTGGCATAGTTGACAGAGTACTGCTCTTAAATCATTAAGTTCAGTATTTTTCTGGCTTTTAAGTGCTGTGACTACGGACAGGGCATCTGTGAACAGGACTATCTGGCTTTCATTTCTTTTGCCTGTCAGCATTGCTTCTGCTGCAGCCCTCAGTGCCTCTGCCTCCGCTCTAAAATTGCTTGAGTATTTTCCAGTTGCCACTGACAGTGTTATTTTTCTACCAGTTGGTAGGCTCAGGAATACCCCTGCCCCTCCATTATGTGTTGTGTTTGTTACAGAACCGTCGGTGTATGCATGGGTCCAGTCCATGTTTGGGTAGTTTTTCGTTCTGTTCCTCAGAGTTATGTCTCTTCTTTCTTTTTCAGTCTGGCTGTTCTTGTTTCCAATACCTGGTATATTTTCTGCCACCATCGGAAATATATGCTGCTTCCAGGTAGGTAAGCAGGACTATGTGGCTTTCATTTTCTTTGTGTGTCACCATTTCTTCCACTGCCGCCCTCAGTGCATCTGCCTCCGCTCTGAAATTGCTTGTGTACTTAGCAGTAGCAAATGACAGTGTTATTTTTCTGCCATTTGGTAGGTTCAGGAATGCCCCTCCGTTCTGTGTAGTGTTTGTTACAGAACCGTCGGTGTATGCATGGGTCCAGTCCATGCTTGGGTAGTTTTTCGATATAAAGCTTAGGGTAGTATCTCTCCTTTCTATTTCATTCTGGCAGTTTTTGTTTCCAATACCTGGTATATTTTCTACCACCTCTGGAAATATATCCTGCCTCCAGGTAGGTTTTCGTACAGTAGGGATGGGCTTTGGTGTTGTTAATGTGTTTATAGGGTCTTCGTTCATCTTTGCTTTGGCTATTTCTGCAAAGTTTCTCCGCTTTAGTTTCCGATTACCAACTCATGCCTCCTGTTATAACTGTCATGGCTTGGTTTTGAAGTGTGCTAATTTTGTCAAAGTTCGCCTTGCTGCTGTTGTCCATGCCGCAATGCCATACTCTTCCAGTGTACAGTTTCTTTAGTATACTTTCGTCTGCTTCCCAGCTTGTGCCAGCAAGTTTGCTCATGATTGCCATTCTTTGTCTCTCGATCTGACTTTTCCATGTCATGCGCCGATCAAATGTGACTCCCAGGTAGTTTGGGTTATCGTTTGGCCGCAGATATTTGCCGTTAAGACTCATTTTGTTGTTTTGGGGTTTGTTTGAAAGCGAAAATATCGTACATGTTGTTTTTTCCTCATTTATTTTGACCAGTCATGAGTTCGCCTACTCCTCCAGCGATGTTAGGGCCTGCTGCATCCCATTTCTTGCTATAGGTCCACATAGCCAGATCGTCTATAAACATGGAGCTGTGGACTCTTCTTGGTATATTCTCTGTGATCTTGTTTATATACACCAGGAAAAGTGTGGGTGACAGTACTCCCCCTTGGGGTACTCCCTGCTCAAGTGTCACCTTTTTAGCTCATCTGCCCTTGTACTTGGACTCTCGCTGTTCTGTTTTTGAGGTGGTGGCTGATCCATCTGTACATTTTCCCACAGACTTCACTTCTTTGTAGCTTGACTTTAAGTGCCTCTTTCCACACCTTGTCGAATGCCTTCTCTAAATCCACCCACACCGCTACCGTATGCTTTTTCTCCTGGGAAGCATCCTTTATTTCTTGGGCTATGAGAGTGATCTGGTCCTCTGTGGACCTGTGCTGTCTAAAGCCTGCTTGCTGTGGAATTAGTATCTGTTTTTATTCCAGATGCCACATCGGTCTGGTGTCTATCATACGCTCCATCAGTTTGCCTACACAGCTCAGTAGACTGATAGGCCTGTATCCATTTGGATCTGCTTTATCTTTTACTTTCTTTGGTACTGGTATAATTACAGCATCTTTCCATGCCTGCGGTACAATTCCCCTTTTCCAGCTATGGTTCAGGACTTATAGTAACTTTCTCTTTGCTGTTTGGCCCATCCCCATCAGCATTTCGTTTGTTACCCCATCTTTTTCGGGCGATTTCTTTTTCTTTAAGATTCTCATGGCCTCTTCCATTTCATTCATTGTTAGTTTTGCCATCATGTGCTCCTCTGGTGCCATATTTATGTTGTCGTGGCTCATTTGTTCTTCACTAATTTCATGAATGCCTATTTGTAGGAACATCAATGTGGTTTGCTCTGGCATAATGTTCTATAAAGGCGTTTGCTGCTTTTTTTTCCAGTGAGCACGTTGTCGCCCTGGTTGATGGTAATTTGTTTGTTTGATGGAGTTTCGTCATTCATGGCTCTGACTAACTTCCATAGTTTGTTCCCTTCTTTATCTAAATTGTTATTTGGTTTAGTGTTCTTTTGTATTTCGCCGTGATGGCTTTTAGGGCGATATTTGCCTCCATAGATTGTTCTGTCTCCGCCATGTTCCTAGCATTTGAGACTTCGTCTTCCGCTATCTGCAATTCATCATTCCAATAAGGCTTGTAGATTTTCCTTGCCTCTCTTGGGATGGTTTCGGTGGCTGCTTGCATTATTGCTTTGCTTAGGCTTTCCACCATGGGTTTCATATTGTTATTCCGTGTGTTGTTGATTTCACACATCCCATCTGTCAGGATTGCAAATCTGTCCCAGTCGGCTTGTTTATAGTTCCAACGTGGGAGCGGTTTTATTTCCTGTGGGCCTACTTCCATATCAACTTCTAGCCTAATCGGCCAGTGGTCGCTACCTGCCAATTTGTTTAGCACCTGGCGGTCTATTTTGCGATGAATATCCATCGTGGAAAAGGCCAAATCTGGAGTAGAGGTGGTATGCCATGTTCTAGAATAGAAGCTAGGGCTGTCCTCCGGCAAATTGATAAGCAAGAGATTTGTGTCTATCTCCCAGTCTTCCACATCATCATTTCTGCTGTCTGTGTTCGAATATCCCCATCTCTCCGAGTGGCTGTTGAAGTCTCCAACTACTAGGCAGCTGGAGTCCTTGATTTCCATACTCGAGAGTGACAGGTCTGTGTTTTGTGGGCAATACAGGTTGAAGATGCTTGTCGATGTGATTGACAGCTACCGCGCTACTCGGTATGCAGTTACGTGTCAGTATCAGAACCCCTCCTTTGTGACCTTCTCTATCGAGACGGAAGGTCTGGTATTCTCTGATTGAGAATTTATGGTTGTTGTTGAGGTGCGTTTCTTGGATACATGCCACGTCAATCTTACCTTTATGCAGGTGATGTGTTAGGGAATGCTTTTTTGTTAATGACTCTCTCCGCATTCCACTGTAGTATTCAGAGGGTCTTGTGATTTTGGTCAATAGTTTTTGCCCCATCACCTTGTTCCTTGATCGTCCGCGAAAAGAAGTTCATTAAAGAGTTCACGAATGGTACTACCTTTATTTAGGTTGGATGATTTACACATGTAATGAACAACAAATGAATGTAAAAACATGAATCAATAAGTATACATCGCTTGAGTGTAGCATGTGAAACATTTTACCTGTTTTATTTGCTGCTTTGCAAATAAGGTATTCATTTCTCCTACTTATCTAAATATTTTCATGACCAGTTTTTGTCTACTTGTAATGTCATGCTTTATTCGTTTTTTGTTGCCTAGGTAAACTGAAATACGCTAGGTAAGTCAGGGCTGTATATGTCCTCTCGTTCCATGTTTTGAAGTATATATCCACCACTGTGAAGACTAAAGTAAAAACTCATCAAATAATGGGGGACAAAATGGACGGAAAACAGTATAATTTTATGTTTGTGAACTCAAGAGAATAATATGTAATAAGAATCGGTTCAGAGGATAATGTTAATAACCGTTGGTCTAATGAGAACATGAATGATTGCAAGTCATAAGTAACAAGTAAAATGGAAAGATAATAAGTTCTAAGTTCAAGAATCCTTTATTGGATATTAAGTTCTAAGTCCAAGAAACATTAAGAGTATTCATTCCCAAGTCCAAGAATCCTGCAGAATATTGTCTTGTCCAAGAAATATGTAGGTAATTAAATTAAGTCAAAGAAACATGAAGGATAGTCAGTTCTGCTCAAGAATCCAGAAGTATTTGAAGACGTACAAAAATCCTGAATTATTTGAAAATATGTACAAGCATCCTTAAGTATTTTAAGACATGTACAAGAATCCTGAAGTATTTGAAGACATGTTAACGAATCCTTAAGTATTTGCAGACATGTACACGAATCCTGAAGTATTTGAAGACATGTACAATAATCATGAAGTATTTGAAGACATGTACAATAATCCTGAAGTATTTGAAGACATGTACAATAATCCTGAAGTATTTGAAGACATGTACAATAATCCTGAAGTATTTGAAGACATGTACAATAATCCTGAAGTATTTGAAGACATGTACAATAATCCTAAAGTATTTTAAGACATGTACAAGAATCCTGAAGTATATTAAGTCCTTACTCCAAGAAACCTGAAGAAAAATGTCACTAAAGATTATAAACCCTGAAATAGAACTCACAATGTCGTATAATTTGTAGAACACATTTTCATTGTCCACGCATGAGCATAAGCAGACAACACAAATGTATAAATAAAGTGATGATTTGGTACTTTATGACAACACATATGCTTATGTTTCTGTTTCTAAGAATCGACTTCACTGCACACCGTGCATACCCATAGATTTTCAGTCTCTCTCAGTTCCAAATGGTGCAGGGTCTGGATGCTGATAGTCCCTGTAAACTGTGCTGCACCGTCCTCTCATGCACACCACTCAACTCGACCCTCGCTTCTGTCGAAACTACAGTCTGTGGATTGATGATTTATCTATTTAAGTGTCCTCATCGAACAGACAGTATTTATTGATTTCAAAATGACATTCCGATCCATCACTAGCATGTGCTTAAAATGAGTTAATATTGACTATAGCTTAAACAAAATAATGGTTGCAGTCCAAGATCATGCAGTGAAGTCGACATAAAGTGTTAAAGAATTTATTTTCGAGACTTTTAAATCAATCGCAAGCTTGGTTTGCAATTCCAGCATGCCGGGTTTGAAATCAATTCGTTTCCGTTAGATTGGGCAGGTCGGGAAATTTTCTCAATATGACCACTTCAACACGCACAGAAAGGATTGTCAAAGCTACTTTACTGCAAAACTGCCATTTGAAAGGCATTACGAGTGGTTACACACGCATCTTTAGACTGGCCCAATATGTGCTGTGCTGTTGTTTTTTTTGCGTTAGCCTTTTTTCTCTAATCCCCAAGACGGTGTGCGTTGCACTGTGTTTTTTTTGCTCCTGTCGGCGCAGTGCATCCGACTTCAGTAGGCATTGTATGTAAGGTCTGCTTCCTCTTGCATTTTCTGAGGGTTTGCTTTCCCGGGGTAACGGCCAGTGCTGTGATTGGGTTCGAACCCAACACGTTCTAGTTGCGAGCCGTGTCACTTAACCACTAGCCCACGCCGTCCCCCAATATATTTTGATATCGCTTACGGGCTACGGTCTGGAGTGGAAAGGGGCGTGTCTTCACCAGTAGAATCAAGAAAGGCAAATCTTTTTTGCAAACAAAGTCGTTACTTCTCACATTCGTAGTGGTTGTGGTTACCAGTTCTCGTCCAGTTGTTGGTTAGACTGGAGCGTTCCTTGACATAGGTACGAGCCAGGTGTTTGAAAATAATAATAACGTTCGCTTAGGCGTTTGTGGACCGTCGCAATGGTCGTCCACATTCATGATCCACTGCTGTGACCTGGTTCCAGACCACGTCCAACTTAACTCAACGTCTTTATATTATTTTAGAAGACGCTGCAGAGTCTGTATACAACCAGTTTCAGAGCGGAGGTGGATGTGGAGGGTGGAGGATACTTTCTGTTCTGAGCCATACTGTGTGGGTACAACCTCTTCTGCGCTTCAATCCGGTTGGAGGAAGACATTTGACGCCGAGGAACGACTTGTGTAATATCTTAAAAGCCAGGATTCCTTGGTCCAGCAGTACAACATGACCGAACGAAAAAACTCGGCACCGGTCAAGTGTTCCTGAGATTGGGGGAGGCCTATTTTAGGAGATACCCCCGCATTGCGGATGTAGTCATACCATCAGGTGCCAAGGATACGCAGCTGGTTGCGCATGTAGAAGGCCTTCATTCTCGACATGTCATGTTTGAGTAATGTCCAGGTTTTAGAGCTGTACAGGAGGACTGAGCTTTTGCAGGACTGATAAATGCGTTTTTTTGTGTTTCAATAAAGGTTAATATAAGACATTGAGACCACATGCATTTAGCGGTTTGAATCAAAATGCTGATTTGGTCGTGTTAAAGTTTCCGACAATGAAATAGCTGACACAGTTCAGTTCAGTTTAAGTACCATCTCCGCATCGAAGATCGCTGCAATGGATACCCAATTTACTCTTTCCGTAATGGTGTAATCTGAGAGGCGTTTTCCAGTCCATCGCCTGATGTTATCCACCCACTTAAAACGTTATCTACCTCTAGGAACGACTGCTTTCCACTCTATACCTTAGTGTGGTCTTCAACAAGGAAGTATGACGTGTTAAATTACCAAAATAACGGAACTGTCTAACCCTGATTTCGGTCATGGATTATGTTTTCACCCCCAACTTTTTCAGTACCTCAAATTTGTTTTCTTCTCTTTCTAAGAAATGCCACCCAATCTTCTATATAACTACATTTCGAGGGATTCAATACTCTTTTCTAACTTGTTATTAAATGTCCATGTTTCTGCGCCATAAAGTAGTGACGAGTATACATAGCACCTAACAATTCTCATTTTCAATTTTTGATGTATTTGTTTGGATGTCAGTATGCATCGCATGTTGCCGAATATCATTTTGGCCATACTTGTTCTCTTTTTGATTTTTTTTTCACAGCTGCCTTCTTCCGTTATTATGGGCTCTAGATAAAACGCAATGTCTCCATTTAAATAAAGATATTCTATAATTTGAAACTGAATTTTTAAAAAAAATATATAAGTTAGTAGTAAGTAGCATTACATATCATGATTTACCCACTGTTTTCATTTGGTTAACAAGGAAACATTGTGATCAATTCATTATTCTATTTGTGGTTTAAAAACTAGTACATGTGATCTGTGATTTATATTTCAGACATCAAAAAGTCATTTGCTTTCTGTATAAATCGAATGTCCGACACAGTTAATCATTGACTGCTACACTCCCTCTCACATTGGATAACCTTTTCTACGGATTGTGGGAAATACTCTGAAGTTTATTTCGGAAATCAATTAAGGATATTGAACAGCACAATTGATTGACGCTGTCGAGAGTGATTACCAGTCGTCTTTAAGAGAAGGTAAGTAGCAGTTATATTGTTGTTGTATTTTTTTATATTGCTGATTGTCTATCATCCACTACTATATATCAGTACTGATTCCACGTGCTTTTAGCCACACAATTGTAATTCGATTCAGGAAAGACATCATTTCTTTACTTGCGAGTATGTATTGAAGATCTATGGATCCATAGGGAGTCGAAACGGTTTTCATTGACTGGAGATTACTATTTGCTACAATCTCCTCCCTTAACACTATTACTTTTCAGTATAGATTATGGTGTTCTTTCCATTTACTTTCTTAGTTATTTTATACAACGTTCATCCATTATGTTCGAAATTACGAATTAGTTTATGAGAATAATTTTCTTGCAACGGTCCAATATCTGATACCTGTTGTTTGGGACGTTCTGACCCCGAGGCACATTGTCTCTGTTATATATCTGATAATAGTCAAAATTGATATTAAAAACCTCTTTACCACGTCATCTTTTAGACAGCCCAAGGCGATACACAGAAATGGTCTAAGCGCCACTAGAACGCCAGACGAGCTTACAAACTCGTTTGAGGTTATCAAAGAATGTCACAGATATCTGCAAGCTTACCTGAGTTTTTCGTCATTGACATAAACATTACACCATCTGAAGCAAAGCACGAATCAGCCATATTGAATTAAATATTTTTGATAGATGATTTAGCGTGGTATTGTTGGGGATGTCTCTCGTAACTGATGTAGATACGGTTGGCAACTTTCTTTGTTGAGAAGTTACAGTGGTGCGCCTGAGGTGTACTTGAGAAGGTGTGCGGTTTTATTCTTGCTGTAGCGCAGTGTCATTTACCCCAGTCACCTGCAACCATTGGGATGTCATTGTCAATACCAACCGTGTTAGCCAAATTGCGATGAAACATCCTGTTTATAGAGAGAACAGCACGTAATTGAGGCGGGGTCTTGTCAGTCAATTAGTGAGTTGCCTATCGCAAGTAGTGATGGGACACTATCAGGCGGTTTTGACTTGTGCTGCAACTAGATTATAGCCAGGAAGAGAATGACCTAGTCATCAACTTCACTGTTTGGTCACGTGCGACTTTGAACCGGTAGAATACAAGAGTGAAGACGATTAGAAGTAACTCAGGATGTAGGCACTTCGGTCCCATCTCCATTGAGACCATGGGCCAGGGGTTATTTGAAAAAACTTGCGAGATTCGATCGCCGACCCACACTTGTACACAAGTGGATCTGCCTCGGTGAGTGATAAAAGGGGATACAGTGGAATCTACATTGAACACTCCAATGGCGACATAGAAAATCACTTCAAATCAGCAGGAGAGACTTGTACCAATTTTAGAGCTGAAGCAAGAGCTGTTCATGCAGCAACTCAGATTCTTATCACTCAAAACATAAATACAAGGAAAACGGTCATTCTAACAGACTCCAGGAGTGTACTCCAAGCCATCTCAAGCCATAAACAAGAAAGACAATTACATGAAATAAAATACAACAAAAGATTGCCGTCTCAAAAAACAGATTTAGTCCAACAATGGATTCCGGCCCACTGTGGGATCCCTGGAAACGAGAAAGCAGATGAGCTTGCAAAAACTGGAAGTGGTGGCAAGCAGATTTCCCATCCACAGAGTTATATAGAAGCAAAGCCACTCATCAAACGATCCATAAGGACAGAATGGAAAGGACAGAACACAGAATACAACCAAGAAAATGACAGCATAGACAGACTTGGCAGAGAAGGGCAGACAAAGATCTTCAGTCTCAGAACGGGACATTATAGACTCAAGGCCCACCTCCACAGAATGGGTCGCAGAGAAACTGCCACGTGCGATTTTGGAGCACCCAAGCAAATAACAGAACATATTCTGCAATAATGCCCTACCTTTGTAGATCAAAGAGAGGCAGTCAGGCCTGGGGAAGCGACCTTTCTCGAAAAGCTGTGGGTGATGGTCGAAGACCTAAAACGCACAGTCTCCTTCGTGAACCTCACCGGACTAGAAGCATAGCATCAGTTGATAGTGAACCTCACCGGACTAGAAGCATAGCATCAGTTGATCGTGAACCTCACCGGACTAGAAGCATACCATCAGTTGATCGTGAACCTCACCGGACTAAAAGCAAAGCATCAGTTGATCGTGAACCTCACCGGACTAGAAGCATAGCATCAGTTGATCGTGAACCTCACCGGACTAGAAGCATAGCATCAGTTGATCGTGAACCTCACCGGACTAGAAGCATACCATCAGTTGATCGTGAACCTCACCGGACTAGAAGCATACCATCAGTTGATCGTGAACCTCACCGGACTAAAAGCATTCCATCAGTTGATCGATGAATAAGAAAAAGAAGATCGTCGACCGTTACAATCCATCACTTTGAAAGGCGTCTGCCTTTCTTCTCGACCACATCGACTCCAGATGACTCTGCAATGTCTGTAGATAACTAATTTCTCATCTCAGTCGTGGAGTCTCGTTCTGTAGCGACTAGCAGGCGATTGAAATGTTCTTACCACTGGTCTACCCCGCGCAGTCATACTGACGTTGGAGTTGTATGTGACCAGGGATTGCCATTGTCCATCTTTGATTAGAGTGGTTAGTTTCACGACTTCTGTTCTACTGCAACATCCCTTCCTCTGCCGCCACCCAATGTTGTTTACTAGTATATTGAGTGCCTCTTAAGAAGTACACTTATTAAGTGCCGGGGCACTGCAGTATATCTTCACCTGACTGACTAACATAGTCTGATCAATATGCTTTGCATGACTAGACATTGCCACCTACCCTCTGGTATACATGTTAGTCAAAATGCTCCTGAGAAACATCAAAATGAAAAAAATAAAGCAAATATGATGCATTATTGTTTAAAAGTACAAGAGTAATGCAAAGAATGAAAATCAACTGAACGGAAAGTCTCTCTATATTTAATTCATAAACAACAAACGTCAAAAGATAGAACATTTGGGTATTTATGTTGCAATTTTAATTGGAGATGGTAGGTTTGACACATAACTACAAACCAGATGTCAAAAAGCCTATAATGTGACAATCATTTTATTAGAAGCAGCACCGGAACTTAATGTTAAGAGTCGATACAAAAAAAACATTTAAGTAATGGCTGAGTGACCGCTCCAGGATAAGAACAAAACAGCAACGACGTTATGTTAAAAAAAAATTTGTCAGGGACAAAAACTAATTAAATGAACTAACAAATCACACAAGAAACAATGCATGATGTGAAATGATCGGTTTAAAAGTATAAAAGTGGATCAGACAAAACGTGGTCATACCTGTCATTCCGAGTATCACACTTTCTGGTCCTTGCAGGTATGGGGACGAACTTAAACTGCTCGATTTACATCATATCTTGATTTATGTTGCGATTTGTTGGTTCTTCTTCGTTTGTTCTTTGTCCCTACGAAGGTCTTGTGACCTGAGCGAAGGTGTCGTTTTGTTTTGTTTCTTGGTGAAGTCCAAGGGGACTTGCGTGTTCGAATCACGGTGGGGATCGGGGTTTTGTGCTAACGTGGATCTTCTGGTAACAATGTCTATTATCTTGGGGTACGGAGATCGGACTATCGTGTTCAGTGTCAGCACGTAAAAATTCCTCGGCAATTAGAAATTGAAAAGAGTAGGACAGAATGCTAATTAAAAATCTTCCTAAGTTATGGTGGTTTGTTAAGAGGAGCTATAGATTGCGACTAACTGACTGAGGGTCTACTTAGCTCTAGTGTTTGTCTATCTTGTATTAAGATGAACTCCCACATCGGTAAAGAAAAACAACCCTCCAAGAAACTGGTTGTATACACACTCTGTAGAGACTTCTAAACCAGTATAATGACGATTAGTTAAGTAAAGTTAGTTATGTTAGGTTAGGTTAGGTTAGGTTAAGTTAAGTAAAGTTAACTTAAGTTAAGTTATGTTATGTTAAGCCATTATCTATATGTGTTTTATCGACTTTTACAAAGCAACTACCACCAGTATATCAGATAGACACGAACACAACAACGGGTAAACATTAGATTTATACAAACTTTGAACTACTCATGTTAAAATGTGTCCATATCGAGGAGAAACATACAAGTCGTAAAATAAATATCTAAGAACCGATATTAATGTCGCTACGAGAAATACAAAAAAAAAGATATTATTAACATTGTCTTCGCTTCAGAAGGCACAGCAGGGCTGGCTGGTTCTATAAATGTTCCACCAGGAACACGTACAAAGATCGAGTTACAAATGAGGAAATACGAGATAGAATTACAACAGCAATAAGGCCCTTTGAAGACCTCTTGGCAACTGTAAAAAGAAGGAAACTCGTTTAGCACGGACACATATCGAGATCAAATGGTCTTGCAAACACGATCCTCCCCGGAAATGTGCAAGGCAGACGACGAAAAAAGGCCGTTCCAAAAAAAGGCGAGATGACAACATAAAAGAATGGTCCAATCTTTGACCAGAAAAGGCACATACAGCGGCCGCTGATAGAGAAGGGTGGCGTGGTGTTGTGATGATGTCTTCATGTGTGCCCTAACGACCTCCCCGGTTACAGGATGACCTAACCTGACCTGACCACTAGGAACATGAGTGAATGCACTGTTCTGGCCATGCTGGGGTTTGCATGAATGAAAGAGCTGACATCTTAGCCTCAGGCCCGTCAGTGGAGACATTGTTAATGAATAGAGGATACATTTTAAAGATGATCATTGACCGCCTGTTGTGTGACTTAAATGAAGCCAATGAACTAACAATGCAAAGATTTGCAAGATCTTGAAATCATGGACGAATCCAGCAGATAACGTCACCTGACAGGACATGGAGGGTACAACCAGCGAGCTTCACGAATGATCGGTATCCACATTCTTCGTTATTTTCTGAGACGAACTGGGCACCTATGGGTCTGCTCGGAGTTCAGTGATGTCGATTCTTAACTAAATAAAACAACACAACGAACATTACAAAGACGAAAACTCCCCCTTATAATGCATACAATTCAGTACGACCAAAATATAGTTCTACTAAAGAATGAAAATACACGATTAATTACCGCTGCCTGCTTTCAAACAATATAGCTACAAAACACGAGAAAGACCGCTTCGGGGCTTACATTAAACCAAAACCATACACTTGGCCATTTTGAGTCGAGCTTTTGAGCCAACCAGTCGCGAAGACAGACACTAAATAAGAAAAGTAGACAATGTTTTCCTTATATGTTGGTTTGCTAGATCAGCATTGTCGTAATTTGTTGTCCATGATGAAGGCCTATTGGTCGTAAGGTAGGTTTTGTTTGTGTTCTCGTCTCGGTATCTGACCATACCCATTAACAAATTTTGATTACACTTAACTTTAATGAACTTTAACATTTCTTTTCATTTATTTTTCCCACACTTGGCCTTAAAACACAGATTAAATTGTCCACGTACCTGATTGACATAGATGGAAATATATTTGTTCACATGTAGCGCAATTGCTTCTATTTCTGTACGCATTTATCGAAATATCTTTTGTCTTTTCTGTATAATCTTGTTTCGTCCCTATTAGTACTTCACACATGTAGCTGAAAATTTTGGCACTCTTTATCTCTCTCTCTTTCTCTCTCTCTCCCTCTCTTTCTATCTCTCTCTGTATGTACGTGTGTGTGTGTGTGTGTGTGTCTGTACGTGTGTGCGTGCACCGGTATGTGAGTCTTTCCATCTCATGGCTCAAGCATACCAAACATATATTTAACAATATTTGTGTTTCTTTTACTTGTTATCTTCACTCCCACCAAAACACTTGCTGTTTCGCATTTTAATTGTATCATTCTCTTGATATTTCCCTCTGTTTTTATCCATTTCTCTTACGGTTTCCTATGCATGTTGCTGTCAAAACAAGCACCGATACAATACGTCTCTCCGTCTCTCACTCTCTCTTTCTCTCCCACTCTTCATCTCTTTATTCCCTCTATTCTGCACAAGAAACTATGCTTCTTTCATTCTGTCGTGCAATCTCTCTCTCTCTTTCTCTCCCACTCTTCATCTCTTTATTCCCTCTATTCTGCACAAGAAACTATGCTTCTTTCATTCTGTCGTGCAATCTCTCTCTCTCTCTCTCTCTCTCTTCTCTCTCTCTCTCTTTCTCTATATCCCGCCGTTCATGTCGTATGTTTATATCTGAACACTTTCGATGACACACTTGTTACACAATGTTTATTTTCTAGTTTAACTCTCTCTCCATCTCACTCAAACTCTTCCTCTCTCTCTCTCTCTCTCTCTCTCTCTCTCTCTCTCTTGTTTATATCTGTATCCCTTCTATGACGCTTTTGTTACGCATTGTATCTTTCTCGTTTCCCCATCTCTATCTCTTTATCTTTCTCTGTCTCTCTTTCGTTTTCTCTCTCTTTCTCTATATCGCTTTCTCTCTCTGTATCTCTCTCTTTTTATCTCTCTCTTTCTCTCTCTCTCTCTCTATATATATATATAATGTAGTTGATGTCACACATTTAGCCTTAACTGTATCTACATTACTGTTTCTCTTGCTCCACCCCTCCCCCTACTTTTCTCTCCCTCTTTTTCTCTTTCTCTCTTTACTCGTCTGTATTAATAGAACAATTCTCAATTTTTTCATACTTTGAGATAGCGAAGTCGTGTGCAGCTCTCTCTCCTCCTATCTCAATTTCTCTCTGAATCACTCTTTCTTCTCTCGGGCCCTCCCCAGCTTATATTTAAGTACAGTTTCTCTCCCTCTCTCAATCACCACTTCTTCTCCTCAACGAATGTCATTTGTCACCTCTACATTCACATCAATTCTCTCTATTTACCTCTAGCGCTTTTTCGCTCCAAATATATTGCGTAATTATCGTCCCAAACACACATTTAACCAAATGTCATTCCTCTATTATTTCTCATCTATTTTATTCCGTTACTTTTCGTAATCTACGTCAGCCTTCATTATCATCATCACCGACATCATCACCCACAGCTTCGTCATAATTATCGCCAACCAACATCCTAATCACCAACTTCGTGACCATCATCATCATAATTATCAAGGCGCATACTACCACCACAATCCTCATGATTACTCCATCAATATTTGCACTACCATATTCTTCAACATCATCTTTATCGTTACCACGCCACTATTATCTCCATATTTATCACTGTGACGAACTTCCAACTTTGTGTCATCACTTCCACCATCGTAACCACGATCTTTACTATAATGTTATTATCAACATCACCATTATCCCTCCAACCAGCACAACTCTCATCAGTACCATCACTATCATCACATGCCTCTTGACACTTTTTTGTAAAATTACATCGATGTTGCGTCTAGTAATCGTCTAGTTTGTTTGGTGACATCTATTGATTCACTTCTACGAGGCGTGTTCAAATGAAACCGGATAAAACTGCAGCAAGGAAACATACGTGCGACTTTTATGATGACGTCACTTCTGGTGTAAACAGCACATAACAACCGTCAAGTTTGCAAAACTTCATTATCCTCCGACTCATAGTTTCCTTAACAGAATGTTGAAAACATGTCGAGTGTGAAACGGCATCCGTCCATACTTGGTCAGCGAGCGATGATTCGGTTTGTAACAGCTGACAGATGTCGACAAGTTGACATTCATAGCAGAATGCAGGCAGTGTATGGTGACAAAAGTGTGTTGAAAACAACAGTGAAGAGCTGGACAATCATATTGAAAGCAGGACATGTGTTAACTCAACAATATGCGCCTGTTCTGGTCTCAGATGTTTTTTCGTTAACTCACGTCCAACTTGAAAAATCGTTGTCCAATTCTTCACTGTTGTCTTCGACACACTGTTGACACCAAGCACTGCTTTCATTCTGCAATGAATATCAACTGGTCAACATCCTTCAGCTGTTAGAAACCGAAAACCGCTCGCTGATCAATCCTGGACGAATTCTGCATCACAACCGGCATGTCTTCAACGGTCTGCTGAGGAAACTCTGAGTCCAAGGAGAATGAAATGTTGCTGACTTGCCGGTTGGTATCTGCTGTTTATACCATAAGTGGCATCATCATGCGCATCGTACGTGTGTTCACTTGTTGCAGTTTCATTTGAACACGCGTCGTAAATAAAAGGATAGTCATACCCGGAGAGCTGTAACAAATAAACTTACCAAGGGTATTCTGGTATTAAAAAAGCTGTTAAGCTTACTTGTTGAGTTCCCTCGCATATCACATTTGTAAACACTTCACTCACTTAAGAACACTATCTTTAACTCACTTACGAACGCAATTTCTCACCTACTTAACAGTATCTTTAACTCACTTATGAACACCATTTCTCACCTACTTAACATTATCTTTAACTCACTTCAGACCACTTTTTCGCACCTACATAAGAACACCATCTTTAACTCACTTAAGTACACAATTGCTCACCTACTTAAAAACACAAAATATTAACTCAATTAAAGTACAACATTATTCCTTCACCTAAGAACAGCATTTTCCACTCACTTAAAAGCACAATTTATCATCTACTTTAAAACACAATTTCTCACTCTAGATCACAATTTCTTTCTCACTTAAGCACACATTGTGTCACCCACTTAAGAACACAATTTTTCACCTTCTTAAAAACATAATTTCTCATTCATTCAAGTACACCGGTTCCCACACACTCAAGGAAACCATTGTTGACTCAATGTGACAGTTTGAGGGATGCCAGGGTCCCTAGGGATCTAAGAATTCCAGCTGGGATCTTGACATGATTACATAGATGGTTTGAATCATGATTTATATCGATTATTATCGACTCTGTTGCGTGGCGACAGAAGTGGCGAAGCGTTCTGTACTCATCAGCTTTCGAAACTCCTCGACTTCTCCAGCAATGGGAAAAAGGATTTTTAATTGTTTTGTATTTTTATATCGACTCTTATTATTCATAGTTTAAGTATGGTTGTTCTAAATGTTGGACTCGGGAAAATAGCTCGTTAAACGTGAGAATGATCATGCGACTTTTAATTACATTTTTGAACAAAGACATAATTAAGAAAAATGCTGGTTTGAGGAGATGACTAGGAAAACAGTCCGCCAGTGCTGGAGTGGCGAGATGTCCAAGGAATGGTGGTAGTGGAACTTTTAAGGGAAAGGGAGATTCCAGAAATAGAGTTATGTAATATTAATCCTACTAAAGCTGTCATACGAATTTTCCACGCAGTTAAGACTTTGAGACCACGTGACTTGCGTTCAGTGCAGCCATGAAAGTAAGCAGAGTTTAAAGGGGCAGTTAACAAGTGATGTTGCAGAGATTGCAGATCAAATTCACAGGAAAGCTTACCTGTTTTACTTTCAACATTTTCCAGCACGAACTCTGAATCTGGAGGTTTTCTCGAAAATGACACCACTTAAGTGGAGTAGGAACATCGTGAAGATAAAGGCTTGCACATATTGCCTTTGAACGATTGCCTAAGACTGATTTAAGCAAGTACCTGTCATACGTCATTGTTCACAAGTTCTTTGTCAGAAAAAGGGGAAGGCTTTCCTCAGCGATCGCATTCCATTGTCTCTTAGTTCCTTTGCCAGAAAAAAAGATGTTTTCTAATGTCAGGGATTGCAACAGTCTAGAAAGTTCTTTGTCAGATACAAGTGTAATCAATATCAGGGATTGCAACACCGTGTAGAAAGTTCTTTGTCAGAAATAGGTGTACCTGACCACCAGGGACCGCATCCCATTGTCTAGAAGTTCCCTGTCATAAATATGTGTACGTGACCACCAGGGACCGCTTCCCATTGTCTAGAAGTTTCCTGTCAGAAATATGTGTACGCGACCACCAGGGAACGCCTCCCATTGTCTAGAAGTTATCTGTCAGAAATATGTGTACGCGACCACTAGGAACCGCCTCCCATTGTCTAGACGTTCCTTGCCAGAAATATGTGTACGCGACCACCAGGGACCGCCTCTCATTGTCTAGAAGTTCCTTGCCAGAAATATGTGTACGTGACCACCAGGGACCGCCTCTCATTGTCTAGAAGTTCCTTGCCAGAAATATGTGTACGCGACCACCAGGGAACGCCTCCCTTTGTCTAGAAGTTCCTTGCCAGAATATTGTTTTGAGCAAACCATCAGGCATCGCATCACATCGCCCAAATTCTAGATCTCTAATTCATGATAAAAAACTAGAAAGACTGGATTTTCCGGAATGTCAGATGTAAGACATCGTGCAGGAGACCATACACCAAAAACCAAGTATTTAGTTATATATTATATATAGTTGTTAGAAATTTAAATAAATACATTTGACTAAAGATATAATCAGGTTTAGAGCACATAGGTACCATACAACTAAATGCCAACACCTCCTTACAAAATAACTTAGATAATGACAGCTTATACTGCATTAATGTGGTCCTATCAAGTTATGATAATAAAGTAAAAATAGTGTGTTTTCTGTGAGTTAATAAGATATCGAGTTTCATTTATGTTTTATTTGTTAGGGAAAGTAATTATGTAAGGGGTGATAAGTCAGTTGTACGTCACAATAGTAGTTTGCCACAGTTTCTAGTATAGCTAGTTGGGTTGGGTGGGACTGGTACACTAAAAACACATTTTTTCACGGACAACAACACCATTTCGCATTTCAAAACACATTGTTCACTTACTTAAAAACACAATGTTTCATTCATTTAAGAACATCTCTTCTCACTAACTTAAGAAAACAGTTTATCATTCAAGAACACCATTTCTCACTAACTTAAGAGCAAAATTTCTCATTCACTTAAGAATACTTTTTCTCACTTAAGAACACAATTTCTTACTCAAGAACACCATTTCTCACTCAAGAACACTATTTCTCAAGAACACCATTCCTCACTCACTCACGAAAACAATTTCTCATTCAAGAACACCATTTCTCAATCACTTAAGAACACAATTTACCATTCAAAAACACCATTTCTCTCTCACTTAAGAAGACAATTTCGTATTCAAAAACACCATCTCACACTTAAGAACTCAATTGTTTACTCACTTAAGAACACAATTTCTCATTCAAGAACATCATTTCTCACTGAAGAACACCATTTCTTGAGAACACATTTTCTCATTTAAGAACACAATTTCTCCTTCAAGAACACAATTTCTCATTCAAGAACACATTTTCTCATTCAAGAGCACAATTTCTCATTCAAGAACACAATTTCTCCTTCAAGAACACAATTTCTCATTCAAGAACACGATTTCTCACTTAAGAACTCAATTTCTCACTCACTGAAGAAAACAATTTATCATACAAGAACACCATTTCTCACTCACTTAAGAATACAATTTCTCATTCAAGAACACCATTTCTCACTAACTTAACAGAATTTATCATTCAAAAACACCATTTCTCACTAAAGAACAGCATTTCTCACTCAAAGACACAATTTCTCATTCAAGAACACCATTTCTCCATCATGAACACCATTTGTGACTCAAGAACACTATTTCTCACTAAAGAACTCAATTTCTCACTAAAGAAAACAATTTATCCTCCAGGAACACCATTTCTCAATCACAACGCAATTTCTCATTCAGGAACACCATTTCTCACTCAAAAACACAATTTCTCACTCACTTAAGAATACAATTTATCATTCAATAACATAATTTCATAATTCAAGAACACCATTTCTCCCACAAGAGCACCATTTATCATTACATTAACAACACCATTTCGCACGCACTCAGAATACCATTTCTTATTCACTTAACAACACTATTTCTCACTCACTATAGAACACCATTTCTCACTTCTATTTACAAAGACATTTTGCATTTAATTATAATAATATAAATTTCTTTCACCACAGAACAGCCTTTATCAGAAAGACCGTATTTTTTTCACTACTCTGACTTCAGAACCATACATTTAAAACGTTTCATGATTGCATGTAGTTATGGATTAACGCACATGTGCTGGGGGCGCATTTTATATGTATACATATATATATATATATATATATATATATATATATATATATAAATGTGTTTGGGTGTGTGGGTATGTACGTATATTGAAGAGAACATTAAAGATTGCACCGTGCCGGCTGCAGATCTTCATGGCCCTTATGGTTTAGTTCATTATGGATGTCGCCAGGCCACGTATTTGCCTGGTATTCACACTAGTCGACGACTTACACTTGTGTTAACGAAGACGTCTTGTTGCTTTCCATTTAGAGTGGCTAATTCGTTTTTTTTGTTTTTTTTTTGTTTTCTTCTTTCCGATTATCCTGGCGTGGACCTCGGTTATATGAATTAGCACTACATTAAAATCTGTGTCGTATTTTCACGGTCTAGTGCACACGGCTGAACTTCAACAGATTGGCGCCCTTCACCCTAGCTGAAAATAGTGTGGTTTTGGTGTGACTATGAATTTTAGACACGAGTTTAATGGACTAGAACACGGCGCTGGAGAGGTGCCCAACACATGACTCACACGCTGAGTGAAATCCCTATGACCTCTTGCGATTATGGGAAAGTCACGAAGCACAACGATACATGTCACCCCCCCCCATCCCTCCCACCGCTGCCTTGTGGGATACCTGTTTACGGTAAAGGCTTCTGGAGTAAACCCTACCCTGATGAAAAATCTGCAATCCTGGGCTAACTCCAGTCATTTCGAGAAAATCTTGCCACTGACCACAGGTAGCTCAGGACCAGAGAGGGTATTTGAAAAAACGCGCAATTCCTTCCTCACTTTAATCCAAGTCACCGTATAAGTCACCCATTTCAGCGGACACAGCAAGAGAAAAGACTGTTAACACGACTGAGCAAAGAGAGTTATTTGCATCACATGAGATGGACGAACATCACGTATATGTGTATATATGTACATGCGTGTATGTATATGTATGTAGATATATATGTGTGTATAAATGATTATGTATGCATGGGTATGTAGATATGTGTATGGATATTGCTTTCACATATAAATTTAAGTCCCCTTAATCTTTCAAAATGTACTGTCCACCATCTCACGTTTTTATCTCATTGGAATGTTGCACTTCAATTCACCTCATGTCACGCAAATATGTGTTTGAGATGGGTGTAATAAAGAAGTTTTGGTTTATTTCCTAGTAAAGCATTATATATTCTAGGAATTAGAGAAACTTTATTTTCGTTTAAAATGTCCTAATTTTCTTTATTATTTTAAATTTGTCTATTTATCGCTCTCTCTCTCTCTCTCTCTCTGTCTCTCTTTCTGTTTTCCTTTCCTTTATTTCCCCTTAAATGTGAAATGTATCGGAATATATGTAATGTAAAAACCAGAGATACAGAAAGGAATGAATTTGAATTTGTAATTTACAAATAATTAATAAAAGTAGTTTGTGAAACGTGCATGTTCGGTAAATACAATTAACCTCGGCTCTTCTTTTCTTTTTCAAAGTTACATGTTCTAACTGTTTAACGTGTTAGATGCTGAACATATGTAACAATATATAGTTGTTATAACTTGTCTTCATATAGACGGTCCGTGTGTGATACTTATTTCTTGTCTCTGCCCTGGACACCCCACCATACATCATGTTCCCAAGGTTCAGACTCGTGGATTCCCTCACCATCTTATCCATACATCATGTTTTCAATGTTCAGACTCGTGGATTGCCGTGCTGCTTCCCTCAACATCTCATCCATACTGTGTGTTTCCAGAAGTTGTGGATAGGTCAAGTGGAGTGAGTATGTGTTGCTTTATCACCCATGTATCCATATCTCTTTAAGTTCTTCATGCATCGTGATACACCAGTTGGCAGTGTATGCCAAGTATTGTCTATGCAACGGTTCCTCAGACAGCTCGATCTAGAGGACCTGCGTCATTCATCCCACTCATTTTAATTTCTGGGACTAGTATGCCGGGGCTGCGTTGATTGTACGAATCTTCGTCTAAATGTGAGTCGTGTGCAATGTACCTAGTATCTAAACATAGGGTGACTTGGGTCGTATGCTGTTTCCTTCTTTACATTTCAGATGTTACACTGCATCGTGTCTCAAGGGTACAATACAGAATATGTATATATCTTTAAGATGGAGTAGGTTTAAATCACCCTGTAACTGTCCAACGAGTCTTATTTATTAATAATAATAAATAACACCATTATTTAATGAGTTGAAAAAAGAACCTCTATAAAACTTCTTGTTCCGGAGGAATCCTTGATTTCCTTTACAAGTCACAGAATCGCTCTGTAAACACTTTTTGTGTACAGCTCACATAATGTTGACGTGATCAGTAAACTGTAATGACAATAATCCAATTATTAGATGGCAATGCTTTTTACATTGATTTTAAATACTGATATTTACATCATTCAATGTTGAATTTGAAAGATTATGAAAGACAATTTCCAAAACAGTATTAATACAACATGTATAATAAGGCAATTGTATACGCTCAATCGCTAGAAATAAATGAGATCGCTTTGATCCCCAGCAAAGTTCGAATACGAACATTATGCGGTTTCCCTAGCGACCTTTCGTGGAACATTAGTGATCCAAGTTATAAAACAGTTGAGACACACTGGCATGGACAGATCATATTAGGTGCACGTCTTTGTCTAATTAATATTATAAAATTAATTGACACGTCATATTGAGTTGTCAATAAAAATCGTGTAGGAGCTATATGGGGAATAATAATACAAAGACTGTTAACATGTACTGAAATTAATTATTTTACAAAATTGGCTTAGTACGCAGCAATCACTTCTAAAATATATACTAGGCATAGCCGAAGCCTTCGGCTACCTGGCAACATAATTAAACTTGCCTGTTTATTTACCAATATTCCAAGTACACGATTGAATTAACAAACACAATAATTAAGACACGCAAACATAGTAAATGATAAATTGATATTGCAGCCAGATAAAATGTCATGGGATAATGTGTAAGAGAGAACAATAATTAACGTGCGGGTGTGTGTGTGTGTGTGCATGTGTGAGAAAGAGAGAGAGCGAGAGAGAGAGAGCGACACATACACAGATATATAGGTAGATACAGGCAGACATACATATCGACAGACAGATAGGTAGATATATAGATATACATATAGATAGATAGATAGATAGATAGATATACAGATATACAGATATGCAGACAGACACGCAGGCAGGCAGACATGCAGACAGACAGACAGACATATATATATATCTGTCAAAGATGGCGCCATAACTGGCTGCGAGTCTACATTTCTCTCCTGTTTTGGATCATTATGGAAGCCGCTAGACCACGGATTTGCCTGGAATTCACGCTAGTCGACGACTTACACTTGTGTTCACTGAAACGTGGTGTTGTTATCCGTCTGGACTTGTTATTTCGTTCTTTTTTTGTAATTTCTTCCATCCGTTTATCCTGGTCTGGACGCCGGCTGAATGGCACTACGCTTATACCTGTGACGTATTTCACGGGTTAGTTCTGCCGGTTCACCTTCGCGAATTTGGCGTGTGGGAATTGTATATGCTACTATGATGAGTTCAATACAGCTGGGGAGAGATGGCAGACCAACTCACACGCTGAGTGTTGTCCATGCGACCTCTTGTGGTTATCGAAAAGGCACGACAAACTGCGTTAGATGCCTTCCCACCTTTCTACCATGCGGGTTGCATGTTTACGGAAAGGCTTCGGTGGTAACCCTGAGGCAAAAATCTGCATCCTATGCTATCTTCAGTCGTCTCGATGAATGTCTTGCCTCTGGCAAAAGGTAGCTTAGGCTCTGTGAGTGAGGTTGACAAAAGGCGCAGTTTCTTCCTCACTTTAATTCAAATAACCGCGCAAGTCACCCATTTCAGCGGACACAGCAAGAGATACGACTGTCCACGCGGCTGAACAAAGAGAGTGGTCTTCATCACTTGTGATGGACAACTATTAATATATATATATATATATATATATATATATATATATATATATATTAATATATATATATATTTATAAAGAAAGACAGATATATATATAGATAGATAGATGTATCGATATATATATATATATATATATATATATATATATATATATATATATATATATATATATATACATATATATATTTATAAAGAAAGACAGATATATATATATAGATAGATAGATGTATCGATATATATATATATATATATATATATATATAAATATATATATATATATGTATATATATATATATATATATATATGTATATATATATCTATATAGATAGATAGATAGATATATATATAGATAGATAGATAAATAGATAGATAGATATATATATAGATACATAGATAGATACATTGATAGATAGATAGATATATATTTATAGATAGATAAATATATATATAAATATATATATATATATATATATATATATATATATATAGATAGATAGATAGATAGCTAGATAGATCAATCGTTACATAGATATGTATATGGATAGATAGATAGATATATAGATAGATATAAAGATAGAAAGAAAAGAAATATGTATATATATAGATAGATAGGCAGGCAGGTAGGTAGGTAGATTACAATAAGCTGAAGTTATTGCAAGTGTACGTTATTGTAAGTGTAAGTTATTGTAAGTATACTCGTAAAATTAAAAAAAATTAAGTAAGGTGGACATTCAGCATAATTAATCACTGGTTGGAAAAGCCGCAGCCTGTGAGAAGTGGGATGGACAGTGTCCGTCCTTGCTGTTTCTACTTCCCCTAACGCATGCGTCAGGTACCCATTTACACTTGGATTGACTGGAGAATAGGTCCCCGATTACAATGACAACCCCGATTATTTTGGTATCCGGAAAATATCAAATTGCTTGCTATGAGCTAGCCTAGGTACACATTAATTAAAGAAATCCTTTTTTAGTCAGAGACTGATGAATGCTTGGAATGCATTGCCACATGAAGTAGTGGAGGCAGGGACAATTAATACATTTACGAATAGATTGTATGCGCATAGCTATTACAACAAGGTAATGTAAATGGAACTGTTTGTATACAAACTATGCAGAGGTTTCTAAACCAGTATAAAGATGTTACGTTTAGTTAAGTTGAGAAACAAACGTATACTGGCGAGGGACAGTCAGATATAATGGCGAGAGACAGACTCTGCAAAGCCATCTTAACTAGTTTAACAACTTAAGTCAAGTCAAGTGGAGTCATTTCAAGTCAAGGTAACTGAGCTAACAGGCCACCATCGCAATAAGTAAAATTTAGGTAAAGTATGTTATAATAAGTTGAGGTTGTAATGAGTAGAAATTCGACAAGTCTTTGTGTTAAGTATGGTGTAGCATTGCTTATCGAGCTACATTGCTTTCACTAGAGTAAATGAGGTACAAATAAACAGATGAAGGCACTGCCACGTAAGACAGAGTGACCACGTGTTTATCTGCTTGTTGATCTGTGTTTTTTATTCAATTAAAAAACAAACAACATTAGGATACAGAGACACAGAGAACATTACACTGATTAACAGGCCAACAGCATACGGAGCGAGTCATGCTGATAAATATTTGCAGAAAAAGATATACACACAGATAGAGACCACCCAGAGTTACGACAGGACAAAGGCTAATTACTGTTAGGAGGCCATCACATGCACATCTTTATGTGATAGAGGATCGGGTGAGTAAGCACATGCAGACGGTGGAACACACACTGTTTTTCACATGCACATACACACACACACACACAATTATTACTCAACGCATCTTCTCACACACACACACACGCAAACACACACACTGACATGTATACACACACTCGCAGTTATTCAACAACTCGCATACGTGTTCACACTTGCACTCAAACTCTTACGAACACACGTATTATTTACTACAAACGCACGCACACACACGCATACATATACATGCAAAACCACAACACAGACGCAGAAGTGCATCGTTCACCCCTTCCTCTCTTCCTTTCCGGAACACGCACACAACCATTCAGACGTTAAGGTATGACTCACCACACGTGCGCACAGACACCGACTCAGGCATACACACACACACCCACATACATAATTATCTTCTACACACAGATAAGTTCACACACACACACATACACACACACACATGCATAATGTTCTTCTACACACATAAAGTTCACACACACACACACACACACATGCATAATGTTCTTGTACACAAAGGAACGTTCACACACACACACATACATAATGTTCTTCTACACACATACAAGTTCACACACACACACACATATATACATAATGTTCTTGTACACACAGTAAAGTTCACACACACATAATTATGTTCTTCTACACACAGAAACGTTCACACTCACACCAACGGGTACCTCAGTGATCCATGCCTCATCATCGTTTTAGACATCTTCTGACAAGTAGATCTGACCTTCCTGCACGGACAGATTGATGCTAGGACACACTTCTCCTCCAGACACGAGTCAGGCAAGGTCTGACAGGAAGTGGACAGGACTAATCGGGCAACTGTTCGATGATCTAGAAAACGAGATAGATACGGTGCGCTTTGATATTAAATTCTCACAAATAAGAGATGCATAACTTCCTAAATGACTGGAAACAGTGATGTTGTGGAATTAAAAGTCTATTTAGTAAGATCGCTGGATTTAGCGAGCGGTAGACCTTTAGCTGCTCACTGCGAAGGTGTTGGATTCAATACTCGTTATCGACACGCTTAAGTCGATCCAGCTGAAAATAGATACCATATTATTATTTATTATTAGTGAAGGAAAGACATCAATGACAAGAACATATCCCCCCAACGCCCCCGACACCTTCCTTTCCAGGTACACAATCCCTCTACGCCTCTTTTTTCAAATCATCAAGAAGAGGTCTAACACATAGAGGGCAGTAACACTTCTTCCTCGACACACTGACTAATATTCAATTGTCATTTAATCAAATAAACCAAAGCCAGGACCGTTGGGAACATAGTCATTGTTCATCACGTAGCGATGATGGCCATACCATCAGACGGTTTTGTCTGCATACTATGAAGTGCGCTGTATTTGGATTATAGTGAGGAAGTGAATGAGCTGGTCATCAATCTGACTCTTATCCCGAGTTACCTTAGATCAGTGGCAAGAATATTGGTCGAGACGACTGGAGGTGAGTCAGGATACAGTTACTCTGGTCTTACCTCCCGTGAGACCAGTGGTCGCTTGCCACTTGCAGGATTCGATCGCCAACCGTTTCCGTTCATCACTGTGAGAGGCGAGTGCCTTGACCTCTTGACTATAGCGACCCCAACTAAGAGAGAATATGTCTTAAACAAATACACGTCACATCATTTCATCAGTTTAATAATAATGATCCTATCATACCTTTCGTTGATGTTGTTCTGAATGTTCAGAGTAGGTTTACTCTGTTGTGTGCCCTGAAAAGGACGTTCAGTGACAGGTTGCAGTAGCTTTCCTCACATACTGATCGTACTGATGAAAGTGGACCGGGGTTCTTCAGACGGTTAGGCTATGTTTGATTTAATCTGCTTGTCGCTCGCTACTGCGGCGATCCCGTCGATCCCCCACCTTGTTAGACAACCTGTCACGAGGAACAGTCCGTTTCAAGGCAGGACTACATATAATTTTAGGTACAGGTCTAGGACAGTCTATTTTGTCGGACCATGACTAACATGTTTTATCAGTAATATCATACCATTTATATCCCTCTGTTTTGCGCTGTCACCTATTTGTGAAAGCATGTCGCTTTTTCGTTGCAACATGTCTAGTGTTTCAGAGCCATACAAAAAACAGCGTTACATTAGGTTTTTTTTATTTTTTTTATTTTTGCGTTCGCCTTATTTCTCTATTCCACAAGGTGGGTGTGCGTTACACTGTGGTTTTTATTTTGCGCCTATCGGCCCAGTGCATCCGACTTCAGCATGCATTTCATGTAAGGGTCTGCTTCCTCCTGCATTTTCTAAAGGTTTGCTTCCCCGGAGTAACGGCCGGTGCTGTGATGGGGAACGAACCCAGGACCTTCTGGTTGTGAGCCGTCCCACTTAATCACTAGACCACGCCGTCCCCACATTAGGGTTAACTATTGTTATTTTTGTGTTTGGCTTAATTTCTATTCATTTTTATACGTTCCCCATTGCTCATCTCTCTTTTTGAATTCTTAGTTTAATGTCTTTATCTGTAACTTTCTACTTTGTGTTTATTGCTACTAAGACGAATGAGCCGCCATCTTTTAGCAATGTGTCTCCCAACACAATCTGCCTGCGTCTAACTTTAACTTAATTCTTTGCGGGATATCTTCTTCTTCTTTTTTCTTTTGCCGTGTAACTTTCTACCGATATGTAGCCCAGTGTCGTGGCATGTATTTGTATGCTTCTCTCGTGGCCCGATACCATTTTTCTATATGTTTCAGCAGGTCTCGTTTAGACTGCCTGTCCAACTTTTTCTCAGCCTACCTCTCGCCATTCTTCCTGATGTTGCCCTTTAGAAGGTAGCATGAAAAATGTGGTCTAGTCGCATGCACAATGTGGTCTAGTCGCATGCACAATGTGGTCTAGTTGCATGAACAATGTGGTCTAGTCGCATGCACAATGTGGTCTAGTTGCATGAACAATGTGGTCTAGTCGCATGCACAATGTGGTCTAGTCGCATGCACAATGTGGTCTAGTTGCATGAACAATGTGGTCTAGTCGCATGCACAATGTGATCTAGTCGCATGCACAATGTGGTCTAGTTGCATGAACAATGTGGTCTAGTTGCTTGAACAATGTGATCTAATTACATGCATATTGTGGTCTAGTTGCATGAACAATGTGGTCTGATTGCATGAACAATGTGGTCTAGTTACATGAACAATGTGGTCTAGTTGCATGAACAATGTGGTCTAGTTGCATGAAGAATGTGGTCTAGTTGCTTGAACAATGTGGTCTAGTTGCATGAACAATGTGGTCTAGTTGCATGAAGAATGTGGTCTGATTGCATGTACAACGTGGTCGGATTGCATGCACTGTATGGCCTAGTTGCATGAACAATGTGGTCTAGTTTGCATGAACAATGTGGATTAGTTGCATGAACAATGTGGTCAATTTGCATGAACAATGAGGTCTAGTTGCATGAACAATGTGGTCTAGTTGCATGAACAATGTGGTCAAGTTGCATGAACAATGAGCTCTAGTTGCACGAATAATGAGGTCTAGTTGCATGAACAATGTGGTCTAATTGCATGAACAATGTGGTAAAGTTGCATGAGCAATGTGGTCTAGTTGCATGAACAATGTGGTAAAGTTGCATGAACAATGTGGTCTAGTTGCATGAACAATGTGGTAAAGTTGCATGAACAATGTGGTCTAGTTGCATGAACAATGTGGTCTGGTTGCATGCACAATGTGGTATGGTTGCATGAATACTGTGGTCTAGTTGCATGAACAATGTGGTCTAGTTTGCATGAACAATGTGGTCAAGTTGCATGAACAATGTGGTCTAGTTGCATGAACAATGGGGTTTGATTACATTCTCACAATGTGGCCAAACAATTTATGCTATGTTGCTCGATGTTCTGTAGGCAGGGCATTGTTCCAACCTTCTCCTGAATACTCATATTTGTGATTATGTCTTCTGTTCCCTGTCGTAGGCACCGCATTTCGTAGGTGGCTAAACTTTCGTTCCTGGACCTTATTCAATGCCCATGTTTTACACTGTAGCACAGTGTTGGAATAAAAATACTATTTATCATCTGTTTTTTTGCTTGGAGGAACATCTTCGGGTGTCTTAGTAGTGGCGACAGCTGGTAGGTTTAAGCGTTTGTCCACTTCACTCTCGTCTCTATCTCTCTGTCGAGTCTGCAATCCTCCGTAAAAAACAGCTCCCACATATATACTTTCTTGTATGAGCTTTAATGTATTTCATTCATATGAATATCAAGTGTTGGTATGAGTTCTACCTATAACAATCGAAAAGGGCAGTATATTTAAAGCACTGAAAAAAAAACCCAAATTAACTAGCCGATAAAATAGAAGGGAAACAATAGGCAATCGGGAATTGAACCACACATCTCCAGGTTTCGGAAATAATTGAATGCAAAGAAAAACTCTTACTAGGCAATTTCCTTTGCTTATTTATATTTTTAGCAAGATAACAGGTGGTAACGGAATTTGTTTTAAAGCATACCGAAGAGAAACAGCGAATGTTTGAGGACTGCTCTATTCAAACCGGGACTTTTTGTTTTAGTTCTATCTGAATGGGATATAGCGTAATGGAACTACTATCATTAGTTAGGGCCACGTGTGTCCTATTACTGATAGGTGGCCTACTTGCCAAGGGCCAGTCACGTGACAGATAAATACAAATGGTGGACAGCACTGTTGATGCTTTCATGGAACAGCGTGTTGTGGTGATCTTTCTTGTGTAAGAAGACGTGAAACCTGCGGCAATTTTCTACCTCGTGGTGCCATTATCAACATTGAACAGAAAATACGCATTTTAAGTAATGTGTATAACCATCTGCGGGAATAAATGTCTGGTGTGATCACAAAAGGCGACCTGCTCCTGCTAGATATCGCTTGATTTAATACGGCTCACCGCACGATGTGCCATCTGCAGCAACTCGGCTGGGATGTATTGCTACATCCACCATACAGGCCAGATCTCGTTGAAAACTATTTCTACCTGTTTTGGCCACTGGCTATGTTAGTTTGTAGCCTATGTAAGATATATAATGTTTAGAGAAAATCGTTTCAAACAAATAAAAAAAAAACGTTTAGTTTATTCAGCCAAAGAATTTTAAGAAAAAATCTTGTCAAACAAATGAATTACTGTTTAGTCTATGTAGACTTTTAGTGTTTGGAGAAAATCTTCTCAAACAAATAGAACACCGTTTAATCTATGGAGACAAATAATGTTTAGAGAAAGTCATATTAACCGGGTAAAATACCGTTTAGTCTTTGCAGATAAATAATTTCTAGAGAAAGTGCAGTCAAAGAAGTAAACATGTGTTAAGTCTATAAATAACTAACTTGTCTAGAGAAAGTTTTGTTGAATACGTAAAAGATTGTATTGTCTATAAATACGTACAATGTCTAGAGAAATTTAGGTCAAACAAGTTTACAAGGTTTAGCCTATGCAGACACATATTTTCTAGAAATAGTCATATCACATTAGAAAAAAAAAATGTTTAGGCCAGATGTCGAATAAATGGATATATTTGTGTGTAGCGTTGTGCCTCTGCAAAAAAGAGAAAAATATATACCAACAAACTACATCGCGTTGCATTAATCTTCACATGTGAACCAAATTTATAACACTTTCGCCACTCTTTGCTGACGTCAGAAATGATGTCAAAGCACACGACTATGAACATAATGGAAAAACACTCCAGTGTCCCGCTCCTACTTAAACACTTCAGGTGGCCTGTGTGGAGAAAAAATTGGAACAGGCAACAGTCAAGTGATCACGTGTCGTATTTAATCGATCTTAGATAGTTCCAGACCAAGCACTTCGGTTAAGGAAGATTGTACGAGACTTCCACTTGACGTGTCTTTGCTTCTGGTCAGTAGGGATTACTGAAAGACGCTGAGATTTATTGTCCGTGTGAGAATGTCATGTTCCCGATCATGTCTTCGGTTAGAAGGTTAGTGTTTTGTATTGACGAAGGTCCGGCTAGAGGTTCGGTCAGACAGAGATGTATTGATGGAAGTCGAGACTGGGAGCATACAGGGGTATTAGCAATCAAGCGAACAGAATTAGGATAGGATCATAGCAAAAAAGTGCTGATTTCTGTTTTAGGAATTTTTGTTTAGTCCCTTTAGATTAGAAGACTACTAAAGACCGGAAACACGAAAAATTGAACGAACTGGACAATACAAGAAAGGTATGCGTGAAGATGATTGGTTGATGGCCTATGCGCCCCAAAGTGATACGGACGAAGGAGACAGAGGATGGGCTCTGGAACTAATGGTTTTGTTCGCCTCGCTAATCACAAATGTCAAAACACTGATAGGTGTGGAGCAGCCAATTTGTTTTGAATACATTTATTGAAACCATGTGGGCTAGTGGCTAAGTGACACGGCTCACAACTTTAAGTTGCTGGGTTCGATCCCTATCACAGCACCGGGTGTTACCATGTGGAAATAAGCACTTAGAAAATGCAAGAGGAAGCAGAACCTTGCTTAAAATGCAAGCCGAAGTCGGATGCACTTGACCGATACGCGCAAAATAAAAACATAGTGCAACTTACAATTCCTGGTGGAATAGAGAAATAAGATGACAGTAAAATAAACAAAAAAAACAAAAAACAAACCATAGCCTAGAAATGAGACAGAAAAAAAACCATAAAATACATAGTTTCCCAAGACTGACAGCTTCGGGATGCAAACAGAGACGAGGCAGCGATAGCTTCTCTTACACTTGCTGTTTTTGATAGCTATAGTTTGAGTAATGAAGATCATACACGATTGATAGAGAACTAGTATTCAGCAGACGGTATGGTCTCAACTGGATTGCGCAGAAATCGAGTACTTGTGTCACATAGTAATATCCAAATGCAAGAGAAACGTGTTAGAGTGAAAGAACAATCGGACATATTTTGGGCATAATATCAACATGAATAAAACCAGGCCAATTAAATTCAACTCTATTTACAAGAATCAATCATGCTGCGGGAAGAGCCGCTGTAATAAGTGGGTACCTTTACACATTCGGACAACCCTATTGACACATCAGGTGCATATGCAGATCTAAAGGCGAGCAATCGAAAGACGAGCATGACAAAACAAACACTGAACAATATACGGAATTTACATACATAAAGATTCACATCTAAGTTAACCTATTCAACGCCAGTGTCAAGTCATATATGGACACGACTATTGAGAACGACAAAGACTCAAGTTCTTCATTAACAAATACATGTCGAAGGATAATTGGTATTGCGTGGCTAGACAACGAATGACGACCTATGGGAAAGGAGCCAACACAAGTCACTGTAACAACAAATTATAGTAGCAGTTCCTTTTCAGACATGTCTGACTATAGGTTGATGCGAACTTGTAGTAGCAACTCTCTACTGTATTTTTGGTTTTTCTGTTCTTTTCAGCGTTGTCACTTCCCTGTGTTCCCTCAGATTATTTTGCCCAGCCTGAGTGGCTCTTCAGGTCACATCTCCATCTGGATCGGTCTGTAACTATGTTTTCCCAACATATCAGATCCATATCTATGGCCTTCATGACCCGCTTACATGTGTCTTTAAGCCGCAGTTGTGGTCGCCCATCTGTTCTTGTACCACACGGCAGTTGCCCATAGAGAACATATTTATGGATGAGACCGTCTTCAATGTGACGAACAAGACCAATCCAAGTCTACTTATTAACAACAGATTAATAGTAACAAGTAGGTTTGGAGAGAACATTCGCCGATGAAGGCACGGTCCAAAATAATCAGGATAGCTCGCACATGGAATCCCCAAGGAAAGGGAAAGAGAAGTAGACAAAACAATGGATGAAGCAGAACAAGTGCGAGATAACATCTCTTAAATGGTTACACTTATAGAGAGGTCGAAATAGTAGCCCAAGACCGTCTATACTCGCAAGATCTGGCCAATTGACTATGCAGCTCGTGAAACGATGGGCTTTGACTGGTTGGCTTACATTGTTATTCAGAGATCAACAGACGAAGAACCAATTACCATATTTCTTCATGGTAAGGAAAAACGTACAAGAGCGTTCCATTTTCGTGGACAAATTTCATTGTACTTGTAATTAATGTCTCATTGTGTTTAAGACTCTTGTTGTAGGTTGACGTTGAAAAACACTTAACGTATTGTTTTGGTGACGGCCCAAGTTGCTGTTCGGTTGGATAGCTGTGTTTTAATGTTTGGGCAGATGTGTATTATTGGTTGGACAGACGTTATTTATTGGTTGGATATACGTATGTTAATGGTTGGATTGATGCGTGAAATTGGTTGGACAGACGTGTATTATTTGTTGGAAAGACGTGTATTATTGGTTGGACAGACGTGTATTATTGGTTGGACAGACGTGTATTATTGGATGGACGGATGTGTATTATTGGTTGGAAAGATGTGTATTATCAGTTAGGTGGACGTGTGTTATTGGTTGGACAGACGTGTATTATTGGTTGTACAAACGGGTATTATTGGTTAGATTAATGCGTATTATTGGTTCGGCAGACGTGTATTTTTGGTTGGACTACGTGTGTTTCTTCTTGGACGGATGTGTATTATTGATTTTATTGATGTGTATTATTTTTTCGGATTGGCGTGTATTATTGGTTTGACACACGTGTATTATTTGTTGCACACACGTGAATTATTGATTGGACATACGTATTTTATTACGTGGACAAATGTGTATTATTGGTTGGATTGATGCGCATTATTGGTTAGATAGACGTGTATTATTGGTTTGACACACGTATATTACTGGTTGCACAAACGTGTATTATTGATGTGACTGACGTGTATTATTTGTTGGGCAGACGTGTATTACTGGTTGGATTGATGTATATTATTTGTTAGACAGACGTGTATTATCGGTTTAACAGAAGTGTAGTATTGGTTGGGTTTACGTGTATTATTGGTTGGATTGACGTGTATTGTTGGTTAAACAAAAGTGTATTATCGTTTCATCAGAAATGTATTATTTGTGGAATTTACGTATATTATTTGTTGGATTTATGTCTATTATTTGTTAGATTGACGTGTATTAGTGGTTGGATTGATGTGTATTATTGGTTGGACGGACGTGATTTATTGGTTTGTCAGAAGTGTATTATTTTTTGTAGAGACGTGTATTATTGGTTGGATAGACGTATTAGTGGTTGGACAGACATGTATTATTGGTTGAACAGACTTGAATTATTTCTTATTGGTTGTACATACGTGTATTATTTATTAATTATTGTACAGAGCTGTATTACTGGTTGGACAAACGTGTATTTTTGGTTGGATAGACGTATTATTGGTTGAACAGGGGTGTATTATTGATTGGACAAACGTGTCAGTGGTCGGTCAGATGTGTATTGTTGGTTGAGCTGATGTATATTATTGGTTGAGCAGAGGTGTATTATTGGTTGGACAGACATGTATTATTATTGGTTATACAAACGTGTTTGTAGTTTGAAAGAGGAGATGAATGGGAGAAGAAAGAAGAAGTTAAAGGGAAATAACAACCAATCAATTCTTCTTCTTCTTCTTTTTCTTCTTCGTACGCTGTCAGACGTCAACCTGTATTTTTTCGAAAAAAGCAGCGGTCGTCCTGAGGCTGTCGACACTGCCATATAGCTTGTCTAGTGTTGCCACTAGTGATGGCCACATGTGCTTTCTCTGATCCTCGTATGTCGGGCAGTTTTGCAGCAGATGTTCAGCGGTCATTATCCCGGTACCATACGTGCATTCGTCAGTGCCACCTATCTTCAATTTATTGAATAGGTGGTACCTCAGTCTATTATGGCCTGTGCGGAGTCTGAAAACCACGAACTGCTCTCTTCTGTTCAACTGGTAATAGGCATCGTTTTTTGTGGAGCCAGTATGTTCTGTTTCCCATTTGGTCATGTATCTGGCTCTAATAACTGGTATATTTTCTTCAACTTCTGGAAATATATGCTGCCTCCTGGTAGGTTTTCGAACAGTAGGGATGGGCTTTGGTGTTGTTAGTGCGTTCATAGGGTCTTCGTTTATCTTTGCTTTGGCTATTTCTGCAAAGTTTCTCCGCTTTAGTTTCTCATTTCCAAAATTGTTTAGTCTCTGATGCATTGGATGGTCAGTCATCTTCTGAGTTTCTCTGCTTCCTGCTGGGCTCTGCAGTCTCTTCTGTCGGTCATAGATTGCAGTTTTGTAATATTTTCAAGTTCTACAATTGGCGTTGGCTTCATGCCTCCTGTTATAACTCTGATGGCTTGGTTTTGAAGTTTGCTAATTTTTTTTAAGTTCGCCTTTGCTGCTGTTGTCCATACCGCAATGCCATACTCGAGAACTGGTCTCACTCTTCCAGTGTACATTTTCTTTAGTATACTTTCGTCTGCTCCCCAGCTTGTTCCAGCAAGTTTCCTCATGATTGCCATTCTTTCTCTGGCTCTCATTCGGTTTCTCTCGTTCTGACTTTTCCATGTCATGCGCCGGTCAAATGTGACTCCCAGGTAGTTTGGGTTGTCGTTTGGCCGCAGGTATTTGCCATTAAGACTTATTTTGGTGTTTTGGGGTTTGTTTGAAAGCGAGAACACCGTACATTTTTTCCTCATTTATTTTGACCAGCCATGAGTTCGCCCACTCTTCCAACGATGTTAGGGCCTACTACATCCGATTACATGCTATGGTGAGATTCTTTTCAGAGGTCCACATAGCCAGATCGTCTGCAAACATGAAGCTGTGGACTCTTTTTTGTATATTCTCTGTTATGTTATTTATATACATCAGAAAGAGTGTGGGTGACAGTATTCCCCTGTGGCGTACTTCCTGCAACAGTGTCACCTTTTTGCTTATCTGCCGTTGTACTTGAACTCTGGCCGTTCTGTTTTTGAGGTGGTGGCTAATCCATTTGTACATTTTACAACAAACCTCACTTCTTCGTAGCTTGACTTTAAGTTCGTCTTTCCAGACTTTGTCAAATGCCTTTTTCTAGATCCACCCAGACAGCTACTGTGTGTTTTTGCTCCTGTTAGGCATCATCTATTTCCTGGGCTATTAGGGTGATCTGATCATCAGTGGATCTGTGCTGTCTAAAGCCTGCTTGCTGTGGAATTAGTATGTGTTTTTCTTCCATATGCCACATCAGTCTTGTGTTTATCATACGTTCCATCAGTTTGCCTACACAGCTCAGTAGACTGATGGACCTGTATCCATTTGGATCTGTTTTATCTTTTCCTTTCTTTGGTACTTGTACAAGTACTGCATCTTTCCATCCCTGAGGTACAATACCCATTTTCCATCTTTGGTTCAGGACTGATAATAACTTCCTCTTTGCTGTTTGGCCCAGCCCCATCAGCATCTCGTTTGTTACCCCATCTTTTCCGGGTGATTTCTTTTTCTTTAAAGTTCTCATGGCCTCTTCCATTTCATTCAATATTAATTGTGCCATCATATGCTCTTCTTGGGCCATAGTGATGTTATCGTGCCAATTTTGTTCTTCCCTAACGTCTGTATGCCTATCTACAGAGACATCGATGTGGTTAGCTCTGGCATAATGTTCAACAAAGGCGTTTGCTGCTTTTTTTCCAGTGATCATGTTGTCACCCCGCGTGATGGTAATTTGTTTGTCTGATGGAGTTTCGTCATTCATGGCTCTGACTAACTTCCATAGTTTGTTTCCATCTTTATCTAAATTGAGGCCTTCTGTTTTGTTTTTCTGGCTTTCTCTTGTTATTTGGTTTAGAGTGTATTTGTATTTCGCCATGGTGACTTTGAGGGCGATATTTGCCTCCATAGATTGTTCCCTCTCTGCCATGTTCCTAACGTGTATCTAATCTGGACATTTCATTAATTAATGTGTGGCCGCACCCTCTTGTTCTTCTATGCCGCTGTATTTAAAAAAAAAAAAAAGAACTTCTTACAGTCTAATAGTTTCCTATCCTTTGTTTATCTTGAAAAACGTGTATTAAATCACCTCGAATTACACTTCATCCCTGACAACTGTGCTTTCTTTGAGACTAAGGTTACCTTTTACCACAATGGCACTCACACTTGACTGATCCCAGATCAAAGATACAGGTATTGGAAGCACACACGTTTACTTTCATTGCCATCTACTTGTATTATTTAGCGCCATTTGAAGTTTAGGCTGACTTTGTTGGACCATGTATGTTGTATTACTTGCTGTGCACTCTTGTTGTAGGATGTCTATTATGTCATATATCTATGTGCTGCGCAGACGTCATTGAGCGTATGTAACCAAATATGTTTATATCGTAAGCTTGCAATGAAAGTTGAACATGTTTTCTCATGAGTGGACAAACCATCCTATTGTCTGCCTGGAAATGTATTGATCACATTAGTTCTACGAGGTGTGTTGAAATAAAACTGAACCAAACTGGAACAAGTGAACATACGTACGATGCGCATGATGACATATCTTCTCTAGGAAACTGCACATACCAACCGTCAAGTTTGCAAATTTGTATTATCCTCCGACACCTAGTTTCTTAAGCAGGTCGTTGAAAACGTGGCGGGTGTGATTCGGAATCCGCCCAGAGTTGATCTGCGAGCGTTGTTTCGGTTTCTAACAGCTGAAGGATGTCGACCAGTTGACGTTTATCGCAGAATGCAGTCAGTGTATGGAGACAAAAGTGTGTCGAAAACAACAGTGAAAGACTGGTCAACATCATTTAAAGACGGTCGTGAGCTAACGAAAGATTTTTCGAGTACAAGTCAGACGCAGATTGTTACGTTAGAAGATGCCATCGCCAACATTGATGCAGTAATTCGGGTGGACCGTCGCCAGACCTTACGTTCGCCACACTTTTGTTACCATACACTTCCTGCTTTCTGCGATGACTGTCAACTGATCGACATCCATCAGCTGTTAGAAACGGAATCGACGCTAGCTGATCAACTCTGGACGGATTCCGTGTCACACCTGCCATGTTTTCAACGGTGTGCTAAGCAAACTATGCGTCGAAGGATAATTGCATTTTGCAAACTTGACAGTTGATATGTGATCGCCAACATCAGAAGTGACGTCATTATGTGCATCGCTCCTATGTTCACTTGATGCAGTTAGGTCCGGTTTCATTTGAACACGCCTCGTTCTTGACTACTTGATGAATATGGGACTTAAACGCTAGCCTGTTCAAGCACAACATAATGACAAGGACTTCACGTCAGGGTCATGCAGAACATTCTGAGTAGAACATCGCGTTAGTGCCAACTCACCTAAAATTTTTGAATGTCCGAAACATTTAATGTCTTTTACTTGGTGGTTATCATAAAGTATATCCAACAATAAGAAGAACAAATCCAAGAGCACATACATTGGATAATATTTACACTTCTAATAGCTAATGTAACCACATGTAGGCCAGATCAGACAAATGTAAACATTTTTTTGAAAAATAAACGTTTGAAAAAAAAATATATATCTTTGGAAAAATTAACATTAAAAAAAAAATATATATCTCCAATTTATTGACAGTACATCAATGTCTTTAGTGAGCACCATCTGCAGGATCATGTGTATGGTACACTCTAAAACAGTTCTTCGGATGCAGATGTGGCCTTTCTGGGCAACCAGTGCAATACAAATTTGTGCGGGCTGTCTTTGCAGGAGTTGAGCATACAATGCAGCTCCTGTCTTTGTCTGAGTGATCCACAAGATGCACAGCACCCTCATATCTTTTAATTGTGTTTCCTTCTTTGAATTTTCTCCCAACTTTATTGCTGTTTGTGGTTACTACCTCTTGCGGGATGATGGATGCAGCTTTCTCAGTCAGCTGATGGATCAAATTTTCTTTGAAGACTTTCAAGGGCATAGGCTTCTCATCAGCATGGCAGAGCGTGTATAATATATGAGCATTTACCTGTGAAACCTCAATGATCCAATAAAATATTTTTTTCCACCATTTTCTTGTTTTTCTTTGGAAGCTGCCATAGTGTGATACCATCTGGTCGTTATGGTCACATCCATTCATACACATGTTGTATCGCTGCACTACTTTGGGTTTTTCAACTGTGTTGCCTCGTCTAGTTGTAACCTGCTCCATCTGAACTGTAGTCTTGTTGGAGACAACAATACACGGCTTTTTGGCTTTCTTATCTCGCCAAGCAACACATATCTGGGATCCGTCATTATTTCTGTACCATCTAGCTTCTTGGAGCTGTAGAGAAATTGCCTTCAACTGAAGCGGAACATTTTTCCTGTTGATGTTGAGTGTGCTAGTATAATCAATACCCCTACTCAACAGATATGGCATCTCGGTGTCTACAGTGTAGTACCTATCCGCAAATATATGGTGGCCTTTTCCAATTCCTTGCAGCAGGTAATCAAACACCTTCACGGCCTGACTTGTACGGTCATTGACAAGGAGATATGATGTGTTTTTTCCGAAGTATGTCAATAAAGAGTAGACATACCCTGTAGTAGAATCACACAAGCCAAAAGTCGTGATGTGATACTTGCTTGGCTTGGAGGCATTGTACTGCTTGTGCTTCCAGCGTCAGTTATAGCCTATTACCCTTTCATCAATGGCCAGATCCTGAAATGGATAAAATGCATCCTGGAACTTTGCTATTAGTGAATTCAAGAATGGCTCTATTTTGTCCTTGCCTACAGATTCAGTATCTCCAACGTGCATCATGGTGTGGTAAATGATTTCAAATCTCAATCTGGGAAACATCTGACTGTACCATGGGTTGTAGTTTTGCGGTTTGTGTGCCCAATAATCCTTCACCGATGCTTGTTTACCTAAACCTATTGCAATAATCACGGCCAACAATTTTAACAGCTCATATTCAGTGATAGGCTTCCAACTTGCAAGTGTAGACTTTTGTAAAGAAACTTGTTTGGATTTCTTCAATTCTGCATATTCATTGATCATTGATACCAATGAATCTAACACATCTGGTGTTATCAAGGCAAACCAACAATCTAGTTCAGAGGAAGATGCATCTAGTTTTGCATGCATACCTGGTTCACGAGTCGGAACAAAGGGAATACTGCCTGTTGTTTCACCTTCAGTTACTTGGTGCCACTGTTCTCTTTCTTGAGCTCCATTTTTTTACTGAACTATTTGTAAATCTAGCAGCCGTCTTAGCGTTTTTAGGGACTTTTAATGGTCCAGGACGTGCACCATCTTCGCTATCACTACTTGCGATGTCAGTACTATTTTTTTCGTATTCATCAAAATCAATTGAATGATTATTGTCGACATATGTTTCACTTACCTCGTCTTCACTAGAACTCGATGTATTATTTATCTGTTGAAACAAGTTTCTAGCCTGTTCAATAGTTAGACGAGCCGTACAAGTGCTTTTGTTGACCTTATCGCTTGTTACCATTTTAAACATTTTTTTACAGTTCGGTAACTAGCTTGAAAATATGATAATTATGACAAGAATACAATTTTTAACATCCGATTTGCTCCACATGTGGTTTAAGAAATCAACATCCTTTCGGTAAATTAAAATTTCGTACCGAAACGGAAAGGAAAACTATAAATTTATAACTTGTTTTACTGTGAAACAAACATTGATGCTCACAGCGGCTTATGGCCGCTGGCGAATAAGTGTTCTGGCCGTGGGAGCGGCTTATAGTACGCAACCAGTTAAACAACAACAACAACTTGATGACCAGTTCCTCAGAGGGGGTGTCGCCGCTGCGGATAACAACTTCACCTCTAACGACCTATTTTTTCCTAGACTCTGAAGACAAATGTATTTTACTTGTTTCTATTAATGTATTGTGGATATTGTATTGAAATGCAAGGTGGTCTAACCAAAGCATTTGAGGTCTACACTTGGTCCATTTCCGTCACAAGAGTGCCATACAGTCGTCGACGTTTTCCAACGTTCTTTCATTATTCTAAATATGTGACCTTCCTACGGATGTGTTGCCTTGTTTGTTTGAACAACTGCACCGCTAGCCAATGACAATTACCATAGGTTAGAATTGTAGAAACTCCGAATACGCTGATGACGGAAAATAAGTCCAACCATATGTTTCTCAAGACACGCCTGGGTCAATCGCAGTTTGTTCTCCATTGCGTTTATAAGTGTCAAAGTTTCAGTAGCTATGCACACTACAGAAAGCAATGTAATCATTCTAACATGTACAAATACTTCCGTGGTGTTTGAACTGGTGGGCCTGCTTAGGTTTTATATTGCATATATGTACGTTAAATTAACGTGATGTTTTGGTCAATAAGTGTTATGCTGTTTACATGTGTTGAGTCAACTTGCTGTTTTGATAATTACGTTTGATATTGTTTACATATACGTTAAGTAAACTTGATGATTCGATAATTTTCACCAAACTTACTATTAAAACGTCATTAACTTGACTGAGACAAATGATGTAAAACAAATTTCATACACTAACAAAGCAAAGTCACTTTGAATGGATTTCCATGTCACATAGATACACCAGAGAACCATAATATCGAAAGTCTAGGGACAAGAGAAGTAGACGTGGCTTATGTTAATACGCATCAACAAAAACTTGTCTTTTTCTTTATGTTTTACAGTTTGTTTTTTTATGAGAGGGGCGGGGGTGTGGGGGGAGGGGAATTGGGAAAATATTTTTCTGACATGATGGACTACAGTGCCCACTATGACAAGCGAATCTATTGAGAAGTTGACAGAGAATAATACAAACAGAAGATGCTGGGCAGTTTAACCGCACACCCTAGAAGACTGTCTACAATAGAATCGATACCATTACAATGGCGACGTAGATGTTGAGATCAATCATTGCCTACTTCAGTCGGCATGGCACATAATGATGGTCTTTCGACTGTTCAAATAGGCAGGAACCAATCTTCTATTTTCTACATTTACCTCCTGTTGTTTTCTCCCGCCCTCCCTGTATTAACCTGTCCAGGAAAGGTCTTTGTCAATGTCTCAATACTCCTCTCCCAAATATCTGAACCCTCCTCTCTCTGCACCGGATTCTGTCTGCCTCTCTGAGTGTGTTTCGTAGTTCAGTCACATCTACGCTTGGCACACTGTTTTCTTCAATCAGGATTCACCCTATAACAAGATTGTGTTGTTTTGTGTTTTATTTATTGTTTGCTTTTTTGCATCTATCTTTTCGAACGAGTCCATCTTCCGCTTTTTGTTTATCTTTCTATCTCATATATATTTTCTTCTATCCTGTTTTATATTGTTTATTCTTTTCCTTCACTTAGTCACCATTGTTCTACCTCAGGGTGTAAAGGTATTTTCCTTATAATTCGACCAAGGTGAGGTATTTTGCACATTCTCAACTGTCATTGGTCACTTTTTATGACATACTAAATATATTACAGTGTTACTTTTTTGTCTCTTGATTCGGACCCCCATAATACGCTGGCATTTTTTCCCATTTTGTTTTAAATGTGCAGCATCTTTTTTAGTCTTATTTTTTCTTGTTGCTACCTTATCTAGAATCTAGCTTTTCTAACTTTTTCAATATTCTTCTTCGCATCTCATGAAATGTGTTGTCCTTTCTAGTTCCACCGTGTTGCTTGTGATCGTGTTCTTCTTCCGTACCTCAATTACTCTTAATACTTTACTTGCAACTATTTGTCTACATTTTGATTGACGATTTTTGTATTACTCCTTTTACATTTTCGAAATATGAATTTTATTTTCTAAAAGCGTTTCTCTTCTAATCTCTCTTCTTTCGTGTACTTCTTTCTGTATCTTTTTATCCTGCTTTTAAAACTTATATTTGCCAGTCTTTTCCATATCTTTTTTATCGTCTTTTTCAGTTTTATTCCTTTCTAAATTGGACCTAATTCTAACTTATGAGCCTCTATTGCTTCTTCTTCCTCGTTCATCCTGAGATCAAGGTCACGATTTCTGTGACAAAGGACAATGCTGTTTGTAAGACCCTTTATCTTGGAACAGTTTTTGTTTCATATCTGTATTGCGTGGCCACTAATGTTGTCCGTCTTCATATGTGAGCTTGCTGCCTTATAGGATGGCCGGAACCGACTTTGAATTTGTAACTGGCAATTGCTCTTTTGCACACATGTCACCTACACAGGAGCTCCAAATGTTTCGTCAATTTCCATTCTGATTAGGCGCTAGTCTCACCTCTCTTGAAAACAGGGGACGAATCAAACTTTAGGAATTCGAGAACCGTTTAAGGTTTCCGTTTCTTCTTCTTCTTCTTCGTACTCTGTCAGACGTCAACCCGAATTTTTTTTAAAAAGCAGTGGTCATCCTGAGGCTGTCGACACTGCCATAGAGCTTGTCTAGTGTTGCCACTGGAGATGTCCACATGTGCTTTCTCTGGTCCTCGTATTTCGGGCAGTTTTGCAGCAGATGTTCAGCGGTCATTTTTCCGGTACCACAACTGCATTCGTCAGTGCCACCTATCTTCAGTTTATTTAATAGGTGGTACCTCAGTCTGTTGTGGCCTATGCGGAGTCTGAAGACCACAACCTGCTCTCTTCTGTTCAATTGGTAATAGGCATCATTTTTTGAGTAGCCAGTATGTTTTGTTTCCCATTTGGCCATGTATCTGGCTCTAATAAGCCTTTTAGACTCTTCGTAGGTCACACTAGAATCTGGTTGTGGTAGTCTTGCACCTTCTTTTGCCAGTCTTTCTGCCTCCTCGTTGCCTTGGATGCTACAATGGGATGGAACCCACTGTACCACTACTCTTTTTGGTGCAGTCTGCTGGCATAGTTGACAGAGTACTGCTCTTAAATCATTAAGTTCAGTATTTTTTTGGCTTTTTAGTGCTGTGACTACGGCCAGGGCATCTGTAAACAGGACTATCTGGCTTTCATTTCTTTCGCCTGTCAGCATTGCTTCTACTGCAGCCATCAGTGCCTCTGCCTCCGCTCTGAAATTGCTTGAGTATTTTCCAGTTGCCACTGACAGTGTTATTTTTCTACCATTTGGTAGGCTCAGGAATACCCCTGCCCTTCCATTCTGTGTTGTGTTTATTACAGAACCGTCGGTGTATGCATGGGTCCAGTCCATGCGTGCGTAGTTTTTCGTTATGTACCTCAGGGTTATGTCTCTTCTTTCTTTTTCAGTCTGGCTGTTCTTGTTTCCAATACCTGGTATATTTTCTGCCACCACCGGAAATATATGCTGCTTCCAGGTAGGATTGCGTACAGTCGAGATTGGCTTTCGTGTTGTTAATGTGTTTATATGGTCTTCGTTCATCTGCGTTGGCTATTTCTGCAAAGTTTCTCCGCTTTAGTTTCCCATTTCAAAATCTATTTAGTCTCTGGTGCATTGGATGGTCTGTCAGTCTTCTGAGTTTCTCTGCTTGCTGCTGGGCTCTGCAGTCTCTTCTGTCGGTCATGAATTGCAGATTTGTAATCTTTTCAAGTTCTACAATTGGCGTTGACTTCATGCCTCCTGTTATAACTCTGATGGCTTGGTTTTGAAGTTTGCTAATTTTGTCAAAGTTCGCCTTTGCTGCTGTTGTCCATGCCACAATGCCATACTCGAGAACTGGTCCTACTCTTCCAGTGTACAATTTCTTTAGTATACTTTCGTCTGCTCCCCAGCTTGTGCCTGCAAGTTTCCTCATGAATACCATTCTTTCTCTGGCTCTCATTCGGTTTTTCTCGTTCTGACTTTTCCATGTCATGCGCCGATCAAATGTAACTCCCAGATAGTTTTGGTTGTCGTTTGGCCGCATATATTTGCCATTAAGACTTATTTTGGTGTTCTGGGGTTTGTTTGAAAGCGAGAATATCGTACATTTGTTTTTTCCTTATTTATTTTGACCAGCCATGAGTTCGCCCACTCCTCCAGCGATGTTGGGGCCTGCCGCATACGATTTCTTGCTATGGTGAGATTTTTTTCAGAGGTCCACATAGCCAATAATGTTGTCCGTCTTCATGTGTGAGCTTGCTGCTTTACAGGATGACCGGAACCGACTTTGAATTTGTAACTGCCAATTGCTCTTTTGCACGCATGTCGCCTACACAGGAGCTCCAAGTATTTTGTCAATTTCCATTCTGATTAGGCGCTAGTCTCACCTCTCTTGAAAACAGGGGACAAATCAAACTTGAGGAATTCGAGAACCGTTTCATGTTTTGGTTTCTAGACTTGGACCTCCTTCAAAAATTGAAACATCGCTCGTAGAAACGACTGTGTTGTGCCTAGACACCCCATATGTGTTCAGTCATTTTCATTGTTCAAAGTGTGAGCTACAGAACAGGAGTTATGTAGCTCCTATGGCGGCTCGGAAATTCCCCCCTTCCTTCGTTATGTACTAATTTGCGACTTGGTCTACTGGACGAATAGGTAATACCATAAAAAATGCCACAATATGACGGGTTTTAGCACGACGTAATATGATCCCGGTATGCTAAGATTAGGAGCAAGCAAACAAACAAAGTACGAACCACACACGCTGCCTACCCCATCTTGACACAGCCGTAGATAATCAGTTGCTAATTCTCAATCGTTTTTGTAACTTTGTATTTGTTTCTTTAAACTATTTGTCATACGTTCAAACTCTCTATCAAATACATCGGAGGGTAAGGAAATGAAGTTTATGGCACAGTGCAGTGGACATACAACTCATAAACATACATACTTACCTACTTTCCGTGTTGTTGTTTGTTGTTTGCGAATGCCAACATTGAGTAAGTTTCCTCGTTTATGTGCCCTGAAAAGGACGTTAAGTGACGGGTTGCAGTAGCTTTCCCCATCCCTAGCGTCAAAGCACCACGTCATACAGCGCCCATGCAGTGTTCAGCGACTTAAATTGCCCTGTCGTTTGCCTTTAGTATGTCGTTCTCGTAAAATGTGTCAGGAAGGTTGGGACAAATTATCAGATGACCTGGATCTTGCACCGCACCGCAGTCACATATTTCACTGTCTTATGGAACATGTTTCTTCATGATCTTCATGCATCGTGCCAGTTCGAAGTCTATTTATTGTCTTCCAAAGTGAGTAGAGTAAGTGATGTCCATGGGCAGGTTTCTCGATCCCTGGATCCTGTATCATTTCGTATCACAATTTCCGTCCGCTGATCAAAGCGGGCGGGAAGCTGCTCGATATTCACCCCATACGGCGATGAGGTATGAAATCATTTGTAGAAGACTTAGTTCTCGGTCGGGGTGCCCTAAGCCGTAGATCAGCTACATCACTGCGAACTGCTGAGACTCAACCCTTGACCATGAGATATGTCCGCTCCCCAGGCGAAAAACATCTCCGTGCAAGACTAGGCTTGTCACCTGGTCAAATGCACTATTTCGAGAGGAATCACAGGTCGCTGACATTTGGTCCACGTGCTTTGCTGATAAGCTACCATCTGAGGGATTACGGCCGAACGCCTCTAAGCCAGAATTCCGCCCTAAATCTCAGCACCGCTGAGATGGGAGGCTACGACATGGCTGGGGCTTGCGTCCCGGCCCGATCGAGCCGCAGGAATGCACCTGGTAAAATGCGCTCCTTCCTCGCTCTTTGCTATCAGTCATTCCAATGGACGCAGAAGAGATGCAGTCCAGCGGACATTGCACCTCCTGCCCTATGGCGACAAGCTCCTGGGTGGCGGGGAATGCTAGGCGTACCATCACTGCAGATGAGCCGAGAAAATAAAGCGAGCAAAAAGGTACATCACTCATATGCATATGCTACGTTTCTAGCAGGACGTGACGATCCTGGGAAAAAGTCACACTGGACTGCCTCTCTTCCGGGATAGTACAAACTAGTACATAGTCCATCATATCATTGCCAAACGCTATAGACACGAGTAGGGAAGACTCGATAGTCCTGCAAGACAACTTCCTAAGAGAGACAACTCTGACCAAAAACAACTGCTGCCTTGCAGTTAGGCTGGGGACAGCCAAAGGCTAAGGAGGGCAACCCTACAGAAACGCCTGTTGAGGATTCCGTGGCGAAATGGTTAGCCGTCGGCTTCGTGATCAGGTGTTGTGGATTTGACTCTGGACTCGGCAAACTCTTTCACGGGTGCTTGATGCGGAGTTCCCTGCATCTCGTAGTCGTCCCCTATTCGTCTTGTCCTTGACTTGCCACTAGGATTGGGCGGCACGAGATGAGAGAGTGAGGATAAAATGTTGCGCAGTTTATCATTTCTAAAAAAAGCGCTAGAAAAATTAGTTATGCCATCATCGCCTACGATAGATGGTGGCCTTTGCCCGGATTTTTGTTTTTTTCGTTCGTCTTATTTTTCTATTCCCCACGGTGGTGTGTGTTGCACTGTGGTTTTTATTTTACGCCTACCGGCATAGTGCCTACGACTTTAGCCTTCATTTTATGTAAGGGTCTGCTTGCTCCTGCATTTTCTAAGGGTTTGATTCGGGTTGTGAGCCGTCCCACTTAATCACTAGGCCACGCCGTCCACTCAATTTGAGGATTTGAATCTTGCGATCTACTCCTGATGTTCGAACATTGGATGTCTAGGGTCGTTTTTATGTTTCTGTTTTTCAATTTCAGCATCGGCGTTTCTTCTGAGGGCAGGCACAATTTGTATTAATTGTAAGGTATATTTTAGCAGTGGGGATTGTGTTTTAGACATTCTGACACTATCCTGCTTGTATCGTGTATTCCAATATAAAATCAATCCTGTCTGTATTGTTTATTCCAATATAAAATCAGTCTTGCCTATATCGTTTATTAATATATACAATCAATCCTGCCTGTAACGTTAATTGTTATATACAATCAATCTTGCCTGTATTGTTTATTGCCATATATAATCAATCCTGCCTGTATCGTTTATTGCCATATAAAATCAATCCTGCCTGTATTGTTTATTGCCATATAAAATCAATCCTTCCTGTATTGTTTATTGCCATATAAAATCAGTTCTGCCTGTATTGTTTATTGCTATATAAGATCAATTCTGCCGGTATTGTATATTACCATATACAATCAATCTTGCCTGTATCGTATGTTGCCATATAAAATCAATCCTGCCTGTATTGTTTATTGCCATATAAAATCAATTCTGCCGGTATTGTATATTGCCATATAAAATCAATCCTGCCTGTATTGTTGATTGCTATATAACATCAACGAGTTTTGCGTGGACATAATTTCTCCAGGCTGGTGTGTCGTATTCTGCTGCATAAAAACATAGGACCACCGCTGGTGTTCAGAGGGCAGATGGCTATGCTCTTAATGTTTTCTTAACTTGACGTCTTTATCCTGGTTTAGAAGACTCTGCAGAGTCTATATACAACGAGTTTTATTTACATTACTTTGCTCTAAAATCTATGTTGTACTAGTAATGTTATGGATAATGTTGTTTCTTGCGTGACTTACATATGCTCATGATTTTATGATTCCCATTACATGGAAAGAGCGAACGTTTTATCTTCGAGACCAAGAACAGCGAGATATAATTGATAAGGGTGACGTGACTAAATCTATAAATAATTGTAGGCTATGATTGTATGGCAATCTAGTATAAGTAACACACTGACTTGAAATTTACGGCCAGGCGTCATCCGATAAATGCGCAACGCACGTGAATGTAATAAGTGCGCAGTCAGCTAGCTGCAAGAACAATCATTATTCATGTTGCCATTAACTGCTAAGAAAAAAATGATCATCCCGAAGCGCAGTGATGTCAAACTGTATAATTCAATATAACATGAACTTATTGTAATACTGAAAGTACTCGTATTCTGAAATGTACTGTTTAAAATAAAGAGACCTGTAATTCTGTTCTAAATTCATATTTTCTTATCGCATTAGATTAGGTTGTTGCCAAGAATTGCGTCTGTAAATATTCATTTAATACTTTGGCATGGGTTGCAGATTGTTTGCTGATTATGCATTTGTGCAGTTGTATTTGTTTTGGGGTGTATGTTCGTTAAAGTTAATTTTTAACGCCTAATTCTGACGAGTAATTTGTGTTATGTTTTAGTTAAATGCAAGACACGTTATCAGCCATATAACTATCATACTGGACGCAGAAGAGATGCAGACCAGCGGACATTGCACACCTGCCCCACTGTGTCAACACCCCAGGTGGCGGGGATTGCTAGGCGTACCATCCCTGCATAGAAGCCAAGAAAAAAAAGGGAAAAAGAGATACCCCACTCACATGCAAATGCTACGTTTCTGGCAGGACGTGACGATCCTGGGATACAGACACACTGGACTGCCTCTCTTTCGGGTAAACCAGTCCATCTCATATATTATCACATATCATCATTGCACCCTATAGACACGAGTAGTGAAGACTCGATAGTCTGGTAAGACAACTTCCATAAGAGAGAAAACTCTGATCATAAACAACTGCTGCCTTGCAGATAGGCTGGGGACAGCCAAAGGCTAAGGAGGGCTCCCTACAGAAACGCCTGTTGAAATCGGATGCACGGGGCCGCAAGCCTAACAAAACAGTGCAACGTAAATCCCAGTATGATGGCAGTACAACCTATTAGAAAAACGCATGGCGCTCATCCTGCGGAGTCCCGCCAGGCAGCGATAGTGCCGGGCCTCACGCCTCGAAGGGGCCCACCCTTGACTACTGGTGGTCACCGACCCATGTGTCGTGGAGTCAAGGCACATGGCTATGGGGCAACTTCTATTGGCCAAAACCTCAAGACCCTCAAAATACTACAGTGGAATGCGGAGGGAGTCATTAACAAAAAACTTTCCCTAACACACCACTTGCATGAAGGTAAGATTGACGTGGCGTGTATCCAGGAAACGCACCTCAACAATAACCATAAATTCTCAATCAGAGGATATCAGACCTTCCGTCTAGATAGAGAAGGCCACAAAGGAGGGGTCCTGATACTGACCAGACACTGCATACCGAGTAGCGCGGTATCTGTCAATCACACCGGACAAGCAGAAATTGTAGGAGTTGACATAATGGCTCAAGAGACGAAGCTCCGCATTTTCAATCTGTACGGACCACCAAACAGAGACCAATTGCTCTCGAGTATGGAGGTCAGAGACTCCAACTGCATAGTAGTTGGAGATTTCAACAGCCACTCGGAGAGATGGGGATACTCTGACACAGATAGCAGAGGTGACGAAGTGAAAGATTGGGAGATAGATGCAAATCTCTCCCTAATCAATAGGCCGGAGGATAGCCCTAGCTTCTATTCAAGAACATGGCATACCACCTCGACTCCAGATTTTGCCTTCTCCACACAGGACATACACCATAAAATAGACCGCCAGGTGCTAAACCAACTGGCAGGTAGCGACCACTGGCCGATCAGGCTAACCATTGACATGGAAGTAGGCCCACGGGAAACAAAATCGCTCCCACGTTGGAATTACAAACGAGCCGACTGGGACAGATTTGCAACCCTGACAGATGGGCTGTGTGAAACCATCAACACACGAAACACCAAAATGAAGCCCATGGTAGAGAGCCTAAGCAAGGCAATAATGCAAGCCGCCACTGAAACCATCCCAAGAGGAGCTAGGAAAAACTATAAGCCCTACTGGAATGATCAGTTGCAGAAAGTGGAAGATGCAGTAACAAATGCTAGGAACATGGCAGAGCGAGAAAAATCCATGGAGGCAAACATCGCCCTCAAAGCCGCCGCAGCGAAGTACAAACACACTCTCAAGCAAACAGCAAGAGAAAGCTGGAAAAATAAAACGGAAAGTCTAAACCTGGACAAAGACGGGAACAAGCTATGGAAGCTAGTCAGAACCATGAACGACGAAACCCCGTCAAATAAAAAAATTACTATCAAGCAGGGCGAGAACTTGATCACAGGTAAGAAAGCCGCAAACGCCTTTGTCGATCACTATGCCAGAGCAAACCACATCGAGGTCCCTGCAGATAAGCATACAGAGATTAGCGAAGAGCTAAAGGGACACGAAAACATAAATACGGCTCCCGAAGAGCACATGATGGCCAAACTAACAATGCGCGAAATGGAAGAGGCTATGAGAACACTAAAGAAAAGGAAATCTCCCGGAAAAGACGGGATAACAAACGAAATGCTGATGGGGCTGGGCCAAACAGCGAAGAGGAAACTACTATCAGTCCTGAACCAAAGCTGGAAAAGGGGTATTGTACCCCAGGCATGGAAAGACGCAATACTTGTACCAGTACCAAAAACAGGAAAGGATAAAACAGATCCAAATGGATACAGGCCCATCAGCCTACTGAGCTGTGTCGGCAAGCTGATGGAACGGATGATAAACACTAGACTGATGTGGCATCTGGAAGAAATACGAATACTAATTCCACAGCAAGCCGGCTTTAGACAGCACATATCCACTGAGGACCAGGTCATCCTCATAGCCCAGGAGATAGAAGATGCCTACCAGGCACAGAAACACACAGTAGCTGTTTGGGTGGATCTGGAAAAGACATTTGACAAAGTCTGGAAGGACGGACTTAGAGTCAAGCTAAGAAGAAGTGATGTCTGTGGGAAGATGTACAAGTGGATCAACCACTACCTCAAACAAAGAACGGCCAGAGTCCAAGTGCAAGGGCAGATGAGCAAAAAAGGTGACACTCGAGCAGAAAGTACCCCAAGGGGGAGTATTGTCACCCACACTCTTCCTGGTATATATAAACGATATTACAGAGAATATACCAAGAAGAGTCCATAGCTCAATGTTTGCAGAAGATCTGGCTATGTGGACCTCTGAAAAGAATCTCACCATAGCAAGAAATCGGATGCAGACGGCCCTAACATCGCTGGAAGAGTGGGCGAACTCATGGCTGGTCAAAATAAACGAGGAGAAAACCACATGCACAATATTATCGCTTTCATTAAAACCCCAAAGTACTAAATTAAGTCTAAATGGCAAAATCCTGCAGCCAAACGACAACCCAACCTATCTGGGAGTCACATTTGATCGGCGCATGACATGGAAAAGTCAGATTGAGAGAAACCGAATGAAAGCCAGAGAAAGAATGGCAATCATGAGGAAACTTGCTGGCACTGGCTGGGGAGCAGACGGAGGCATACTAAAGAAACTGTACACTGGAAGAGTGAGACCAGTTCTCGAGTATGGCATTGCGGCATGGACAACAGCAGCGAAGGCGAACTTCGATAAAGTTAACAAACTTCAAAAACAAGCCATAAGAATTATAACAGGTGGCATGAAGTCAACGCCAATTGTAGAACTTGAAAAAATTACAAAACTGCAATCCATGACCGATAGAAGAGACTGCAGAGCCCAGCTGCAGTCAGAGAAACTCCGAAGACTGACAGGCCATCCAATGTACCAGAGACTAAACAATTTGGGAAATGGGAAACTAAAGCAGAGAAACTTTGCAGAAATAGCCATAGCAAAGATGCACGAAGATCCCATAAACGCACTAATAACACCAAAACCCATCACTACTGTACGAAAACCTAACTGGAGGCAGGATATATTTCCAGAGGTGGTAGAAAATATACCAGGTATTGCAAACAAAAACTGCCAGACTGAAAAAGAAAGGAGAGACACTACCCTAAGCTTCATAACGAAAAGCTACCCAAGCATGGACTGGACCCATGCATACACCGACGGTTCTGTAACAAACACTACACAGAACGGAGGGGCAGGAGCATTCCTGAACCTACCAAATGGCAGAAAAATAACACTGTCATTCGCTACTGGTAAGTACACAAGCAATTTCAGAGCGGAGGCAGAGGCACTGAGGGCGGCAGTGGAAGAAATGGTGACACACAGTGAAAATGAGAGCCATATATTCCTGCTGACAGATGCTCTCGCCGTAGTCACAGCGCTAAAAAGCCAGAAAAACACTGAGCTTAATGACTTAAGAGCAGCACTCTGCAAACTGTGCCAGCAGTCCGCACCGAAAAGGGTAGTGGTACAGTGGGTTCCGTCACACTGCAACATCCAAGGCAACGAGGAGGCAGACAGACTGGCAAAAGAAGGTGCAAGACTACCACAAACAGATACCAGTATGACGTACGAAGAGTCAAAACGGCTTATCAAAGCCAGATACATGACCAAATGGGAAACCGAACATACTGGTTACACCAAAAACGATGCCTATTACCAGTTGAACCGAAGAGAGCAGGTCGTTGTCTTCAGACTTCGCACTGGCCACAACAGACTGAGGTACCACCTATTCAACAAATTGAAGATAGGGTGTACCGACGAATGCCCGTGCGGTACTGGTAAAATGACCACTGAACATCTGCTGCAGAACTGCCCGACATACGAGGATCAGAGAGAGCAGATGTGGCCATTACCAGTGGAACTGCAAGACAAGCTCTATGGCAGTGGCGAGAGCCTCAGGATGACCGCCGCTTTTTTCGAAAAAAATAATGGTTACTGTCTGACTGTGTACGCAGAAGAAGAAGAAATGCAAGACACCGAAGCAGAGAAAACATAAATTTTAGCCAAACGATATAACAACGTCCAAACACTATTAGCATATAAGCGCCCGTACACACAAACACACGCACGCGCAAACGCATAAACACATACACAGAAAAGGACGTTATAGAAGCTGAATATAAACTGTTATATCCAGTGACGAATGTCACAATGGCCGTGCAGTCCATTTATCTTAAATATTAGTTTTGAAAATTCTTGAAGTACAATATAGACTAATTGTAACTGAAACATACACAGTTCAAATATATTTTGCAAGAATAAAAATACGCTGGCACTATTTGTTTCTGTTATCTGCGCCACTTGCAAAGTAGTTTAGCAGAGTCCGAAGGTTATACATTGTTCCGCCTCTGTACACTTTACATTTCTCTTTATTCTGCCTCTATACACTTTACATTTCCCGGATCTTCTGCCTCTGTACACTTTACATTTCCCGGATCTTCTGCCTATGTACACTTTACATTTCGCGGATCGTCTGCCTATGTACACTTTACATTTCCCGGATCTTCTGCCTCTGTACACTTTGCATTTCCCGGATCTTCTGCCTATGTACACTTTACATTTCCCGGATCTTCTGCCTATGTACACTTTACATTTCCCATATCATCTGCCTCTGTACACTTTACATTTCCCGGATGTTCTGCCTATGTACACTTTACATTTCCCGGATCTTCTGCCTATATACACTTTACATTTCCCGGATTATCTGCCTCTGTACACTCTGCACTGTACACTTGGGGAGCCGCGTAGCGCAGTGGCTAGCGCGCTGGCTTCGCATTTGTGTGGTCCTTGGTTCATTCCTCAATTTAGGCGGAAATGTTTTTTCAGACCGCAATGACTTACTGGTCGACCCAGCCTTAAATGGGTACCGGTTCAGTCCGGGAAGTAAAAGCAGCGATGGAGAGGAGATGGCTACCGCCCTCATATAGACGAGCTTTTGAAATGTGAGATCGCTAACACCTCACACCCACACGGCAGTAATGCTATTGGTTACTTTACTTTACTTTACATTTCACCGATTCTCTACTTATGTACACTTCACATTTCTCCGAGTATCTGTCTCAGTACACTTTACATTTCTCCTATTATTTATCAGATTACCTGCCTCTGTAGACTTTACATTTTCCGGATATTCTGCCTCTGTACACTTTACATTTCTCCGATCATCTGCCATTGCATATGTTACATCTGCCAGATCATGTGTTTATATACACTCATAATTTGCATCAGTTGATCCATGAGTTGGAAATAATACTACTACTGCATCTCCGTGCATGCCATGAACGGCGAATCAAGAGAGTTGCAGATTGTACTAGCAACTCTATCGTTTAAAACAAATAGCTATAGAAACCACCACTGCAAAGTTCTTTGGCAACGGCGTTATGAAGGAGACTAGCTGCAGTACTAGCCATGTACTGCGGCTTGAGTGGACACTTATGTTGGGTGTGGATACAAGATATAAAGGACACTCTGAATATGAACATTGATACTGTGGCGAAAGGGTCATGCCATTTACCTCGTGTTCAGATGACCGGGGTTTGAATTCGAGTATCGAAGGTTGGTTCATGATTGCTATTTTTTCACCCGGAGAGCCCTGGGCTCATCGCTGCTGAAGCTGTGTGGTTTGTACCATATAGGGAAACCCGTCACGTTGAAGTCGAGGCCACGCCTTTAGACGTTAACCTTTCTATTGGGATTGTTAGTAATGCAAACACCAACATGAATTAATACTTCTTCTTCTTCTGCTTCTTTTTTTTCTTCTTCTTCTTCTTCTTCTTCTTCTTCTTCTTCTTCTTCTTCTTCTTCTTCTTCCTCTTCTTCTTCTTCTTCTTCTTCTTCTTCCTCTTCTTCTTCTTCTTCTTCTTCTTCTTCTTCATCCTGTTTGAAAAAACTGCCCACATAATTGATTTTTCATTTTCTTCTTCTTCGTACGCTGTCAGGCGTCAACTTGAATTTGTTCGAAGAAATCAGCAGTCATCATGAGGCTGTCCACACTACTATAGAGCGTGTCTATTGTTGACATTGGTGATGGCCACAAATGCTTTCTCTGATCCTCGTATGTAGGGCAATTTTGCATTCGTCAGTAGCACCAATCTTCAGTTTATTGAATAGATGGTGCCTCAGTCTGTTGTGGTCTGTGCGGAGTCTGAAGATCACGACTTGCTCTCTTCTGTTCAACTGGTAATACGGATAATTTTGTGTGTAGCCAATATGCTCTATTTCCCATTTGGCCATGTATCTGGCCCTAATAAACCTGTTGGACTCTTTGTAGGTCACAATAGAATCTGGTTGTGGTAACCTTGCATGAATCAATACAATTAAAACCTATAGGTTCCCCGTGAAGTATAGGCCCTCAACAGGTCTTCATGTCCCAAGCTATACATTTCAGCTTTGTACATTCCTTCAAGCTGCTTTTATGTTTGTCGCAAGCTCTCTTCTATGTGAGTGTTTACGTCTGTGTCTACATCGATTGTCTTGGGAATTGCAAAAGAAAATGCTTGACGTAAAATGCTGTCAGTTGTTTTCAATACATTGGAATACAATGATGTTGGTACAAGTGGCGACAATGATGTTGGTACAAGTGACGACAATGATGTTGGTACAAGTGACGACAATGATGTTGGTACAAGTGACGACAATGATGTTGGTACAAGTGACGACAATGATGTTGGTTCAAGTGACGACAATGATGTTGGTACAAGTGACGACAATGATGTTGGTACAAGTGACGACAATGATGTTGGTACAAGTGACGACAATGCTGCTGATACAAGTGACGACAATGATGCTGGTTCAAGTGGCGACAATGATGTTGGTACAAGTGACGACAATGATGCTGGTACAAGTGACGACAATGATCCTAGTATATGTAACAACCATGACGATGGTATAAGTGACGACAATGATGCTGGTACAAGTGACGACAATGATGCTGGTTCAAGTGGCGACAATGATGTTGGTACAAGTGACGACATTGATCCTAGTGCAAGTGACGACAATGATGCTGGTACAAGTGACGACAATGATCCTAGTATATGTAACAACCATGACGCTGGTATAAGTGGCGACACTGATGCTGGTACTATTTCAACACTAAATGATTGACGATGTAAACAGAAAGACATCAGTAAAATAATGTAATCAAATTTGAAAAAAGGTAAAATTTAATTTAGTTTAGTTTAGTCGAAGAAGCAACGTCATTGCACACAGTTTAACTCATACATTATCTTTTCTTCCCCCTGTTTTTGGACAACCTCAGCACAATCCTCGATCTCCGTAGCATTAGAGGGAATCCCGTAATAGATTGGGTATATTCATAATCATCATGTTGCATGTCTTTTGTAGAACGTCGCTCTCATCACAGCCACGCGATATGAATCTCGGTCTGCAGTTACTCTTACCGCTTGCTCCATGTTCATGTTTAGAGTATCCTTGATATCTTGTATACACCTTCGCCTTGGTTGACCTTTGCGTCGCCTTCCAGGTGCCATGCCCTTCATTACCGTTCTTTCCAGTACGTCATGACGTTTGACGTGGAGTAAAACATTTATTTTTCGACAGATAACATTGTTTATGAGCCAGTTTTCTTCAACATTCAGGTCTTCTATGATGGTTTCATTTGTCACTTTCTTTTACCAAGCAATTTTTATTATTCTTCTGTAACATTTTGTTCCGAACGCTCCAATTTTTGTCCTTGCTGCATGTGCCATAGTCCATGTCTCGTACCCGTATACTGCCACAGGGAATATGCATGTTCTCAATATCTTCAGCTTAAGTTGCTTGTTTGTATTATACCATAAATTTGGCATGTTGTGTAGCTTCTTCATCGCCATTGCCAAACGTCTTCTAATTTCTTTTAAACAGTCTCCGTCATTGGATAACGAAGAACCAAGGTATTTGCAACGTGTAACATTTTCCATTTCTTCATTATAAATAGCAAACTGTCCTATTTTGTCAGTGGACATTATCTTAGTTTTACATGTTCTGGGTAGATTGCTAACATCACTTTGAATTTTACCTGGCCAGCGACCTTTGTCAACTTTTTTCGCTTTTCAACTGCCCAAGGATCCTTAACATGCCAAACACTGAACAGGGAAGTCATATCTCTACTACCCAGAGATCCGGTGGAAAATACCAGAAAGTCGTCGTCAACAAATTGGTATCCACCATGATTTGAATCCGCGACCTATAGCACTGGAGCCCGCAGCCTTACATCGAGACCACTCAGTCCCCAACATGAAAAATGTATCACCTTATAAATGTAAATATTTTATCTTTCATCGTTCTGTAAAACTGGACTGGGGAAGCCATTTTGTACTCTACGCAACGTGTCCCTGTGTGGCGAAAATTGCGGACTAAGATCTACTCTGTCATTCTATATAGTTGCGTACTTTCCTATTCACAAACTGATGACGTCGCAGGAATGGCCGATCAACAGAGCTCAATGACCGAAGTATGAAAGATGTTTCCTAAAAAGGATGTGACCGCTAGGAGTCGCTTTTGGTCGAAGGTTAATACCTGTGGGGTCATTGCTGTGACCGACATGGCAAGCCGACAGCAGTATACTATTGCTATGATGTCTTTAAATGAGCAAATACGGTTTGTTCTCCACGTGTTACGCTCATTTACAATTACTAGTAAAGGTAAAGGCCACCGTCTATTGTAGATGGTGATGGCATAATTTATTTGCTAGCGATATTTTTATTTTGGATCAACTGCGCTACATTTTATCCACACTCTCTCGTCTCGAGCATCCCGACCCCAGTGGCAAGTCAAGGACAAGACGACTAGGGGGCGACTACGAGATGCAGGGGACTCCGTATCAAGTACCCGTGAAAAAGACGGCGGAGTCCGGAGTCGAACCACCTAGTCACGAGGCTGACGGCTTAACCACTTTGCACGGAATCAGACTAGACCACGAAAAAGACGGGGGCTAAAAAAGCTACTGTTAAATGTAAGTGGGCTCAGCACAAAGGAGCGGGACCTGATAGATGTTTTAGAAAAAACAAACTAGGATAGGAATTCAAGGGCTAAGTGAATACAAAGTCTGGCTACAAGCCTCAGCAATTAGACATGGTAGAGGTCGATCGACTACTGATTGTGCTCGATTTATCAATTCGTAGAGAATAAGGGACATATGGCAAGCCCCAGTCTAAATTACAGTGTAAATCTACTCAAAAGAAAGGATCAGAGCACTATGTTCCGACTGAGACCTAACACAACCCCTAAACAACACATGAACACAATCCAGCTACAACATACTCCTGCGTGCCAGCTGTGTACACACCCTTATGAAACCGTTGGTCATCATGTCTTTGAGTGCTCAGCACTCAATGATTTTAGGAAAAATGCTTCTTCCCCCGTGGCCAGGTACAAATAACAATTTTTCAACATGAGGCAATAGCTGATAAATACATTCAGATACCATAACATTACATTGGACCGAAGGGCCAGAGCCCGGATGCTGCTGGATCCTTAACAACAACAAGGAAAAAAGTGAATTTAAGAAACAAGAGGCAAATTATTAAAGGTATACATGAGAACAGTGTGTTGTCATGAAGTTGTATTTACGTGATACGAAGAATGAAACATGATGCAGGTTATCTTGTACATCAAGAGCAAGTTAGGTTTATTCCGGATTACAAGAGATTACATCAATGAAAGAATCCACGCTTATAAAACGGTTGTAAGTCGGAAAAGAACTATTCAGATCTACATACCTGCCATGAATAACAAAAATGTGGAAGAGTTGAAAGATGTATCTTAGTTCTTATTTTCCAGTCAATCTGTACTGCTATAGGCGAAAATGCCCATGTGCAGGTCCCAGCTCTGGTATGATCAGGATGTATCCGGGAGGGAATTTCCTGCTTAGTGGGTTAGGCTCGAGCAGCTTATTACTCCACTGCGCTGAAACAAGTGCCGCGGATGGTGGTTAACCAATGTGCGAATTCATCTTAATAGACTCAAACACTAGAGCAAAGTAGACCCGCAGCCTGTTAGGCGGCACTTATGCTGCTCTAAACAAACCACCTAACCATAGTCGATGTTATACCATGTATAACAGTTAATTGCCTCTTACGACATGCTCTCTGTAAGGCAGTTGTGGTATTCTTGTCCTTGTCATACACAAAGAGCCCGGCGGACCACTCGGAACAAATTCATTTCAAAGTTGATCATACGCTATCATTATGGACAACGAGAAAGACTCTGTCATTATAGTGGGAGATTTTAATTGAACTGTTCAGTGACACACCATAGAGAGAAACAGCAATGAAAACAAATTATATAAACATGTACAAATAATTGTATAATAGCAAATATCATCTTCCAACGCGGGAAAAAGTCATATCAAAATATGGTACAGGTGGAACAATACAGATATCGCACATGGTACATTTGGAACAATATATATGTTGCATCTCAAATTGGTCACATTTTAATAAGGCGTTGGAAAAATAGAAATACACTAGTCTCCATATTTATCTTTGAATCGGTAGATACAGATCACCGGACAGTGGTATTGACATATACACTACATCAGCTTAAATTTGAGATAGAAAGAAATTAAAAACATTAGCCATAAGTCTACAAATAAAAGTAGCCGTGGGAATTATCATAACTGAAATATGCTATGACATATAATTATTGTGTGTGAGATCCTAAAAAAAGAAACTGCGAAGGTTAACAGCGAATGAACTATCTTTAAAACATTCCTGACGGCTACACGTAATACTAAATGGGGCACAACACACGTATTTAGTGGCAACGAAATCAAACACATAGCTTTATGGAATGCTGACATTGAACAACCGATACAATTTTAAAATAAATGATGCAAGGTATGGCTACCATCTGAAAGACATGAAAATAATATTTCTTACCAAATACATAGTAAAAAGAAAATGCAAATCAGTAAACGAAATTGGTAAAGAGGAGTCATGAACAAAATATAGTAAACTAATCATTTCGTTGCATGTCGCCGCATAGCGCAGTGGTAGGCGCTCTGGCTTTGCATCTGAATGTTGTTTTTTTTCAGACCGCAAGGGCTCCCGGGTCGACCTAACCTTTAATGGATACCGGTTCAGTACGAGAAGTAAATGCAGACAGTAATGGTGGACCACATCATCCAATAAGTCATTACCTAATAATATGGGGCTAACACCATATTTCATATGCGCCGCACGACGTGACGGGATGTTTACTTTACTTTACTTACTAAATTCGTTGGGAAACTGAGACGCTAGTCCAGTCAGGCCCAACATGCTCACCATGACATCGCGTCAGTGTCTGGAACAATTTACTGATCAAGACTACAATCTCTCCTCCAAGTAGCGTTCCCTGGACACAGCTGTTTTTAAGGTATTCTGACTGACGAGATGTGTCTCAACGTGATCCCCTTAGTAGTAGTGAGCGTCACACATATGAAGCCAAGCATAACACAGCCGCATGGGGGACAACGGTCTTCCTTCATTTACACGCTCGGGATGTGAGGAAAACTACTACAACCTGCCAGTTAACACCCTTTTCAGGGCGCTTAAAGAGAAAACTTACTCATTGAGGGCATTAAACAACCCATTAAGATTAAGAGACAAGCGTTATAATCCCACAGTAATCCTTAATGACACAAATGAAAAATCAATATTGTTCAAGCGTTGGGAAGAACACTTCCACTTCCTTCTGAGCCCAACATGTGCTCACGGTCATCCATTATTTGTCCCAATAAACAAGGAAATTCTGGAACCTGATATATTATTTCAAAAAATTAGAAAGTGCTTTAAAGAACAATCTTAAAAATTAGTCACCTTGTGTAGATGGCATAACAACTGAGGCAATTCGAACTAGTAGGAAGATAGAGGTGATGAGGATAGTGACAATCTTTGCATAGTCATGGTCTAAAAAGAAAAGATTTTCAGAAATCTAAAATAGTGCCGATCATTAAGGAAAAAAAACCATTTAAATTAAACTGTGATTCTTACACTGGTATATCGATAATAAGATTTACTGGGTAATTTTCTGGCAATATACTTTATCAAAGAATAAAGTCCACCGCAAAACCTCAGCTGAGGTCAGCTCAATTTTGTTTCGCCTGGATGTGTCCGCACCGTGACGTATTTATCTTAAGTCAATAACACGAGAGGACAATCAAACATTCACCCATTTGAACATTACACTTGTTGATCAAGAGAAAGCTTTTGATAGAGAAAATATGACAAAACAATATTGGGTGACAAATGAATACAAGGATACGTTTAGATAATGGGAGATACTTGTACCGTATGAACCTAACAGGAATAAGAATACTTGATGGCACGGGCCGTACACTTTTGACATCCTTAGCAATCATATTAACAGCACAAATGCATGTTATTTTCTAATTTCAATCACACTTTTAAGGTTTTCATTTGAAGCTCCCTCGCATTTTTCCTCATCAAGATAAACACCCAATATTCACTAATAAACATAATGTTTTACTATTTAACACTTCAATATTTAATATTCGCCTCTCAAAGAAATCGGAAACTGTGAGAAATCCATCCCTAGTCTCAAGGGATATGGGACCACAGTGCCTGCATCCTGAGTTATCTACGTCGGCTTGACTTAAGTCTTGCCACTGGTTCAATATAGCTCGGGACCAGAGAGTGAGGTCGATGACCAAACGAGTTACTTTCTCACTTTCATCTAAATAGAGCACACGCTACATTACATCATCAAGATAAAACGATCAGATAATGTCGAAATCATCACTTGCGATGGGCAACTGACTACAGTATGAAACACCACACTTCCTTCACCAACAGGAGACACATGCAATATCATTATCTAAATAACACAAGACATTTCCATATTTAGCTCTCTTCATTCTAGACACGCAAAAGTATGTCCATAAAAAGACTTTACACCTTCTAGACGAATACATACAGATATCTTCTTTGAATTATTGATAACATGTTAGGTCAGGGAATCTCAATCAGTCACGTGAACTCAGTCACTGTTTGATGTTAACTACACAATTCGTATTTCACAAACAATGAAATGTCATTCAAAAAAGACGAATGTATAATTTAAACTCTTCACAAGGAAAGTTAATCGTATCTCTATTTAAGTTATCCTGATAAATTGTCACACTCTTTTCTGTCGTTTTTTCGTCCTTTTTTCTGCACTTTCGTCATCTGTTTCGTGTTGTTGTGTTCTTATGATTGTCTTGTGTTCTTGTTGTTGTCGTCTTATGATTGTCTTGTGTTCTTATTGTTTTTGTTGTTGTCTTCTTATGATTGTCGTATTGTCTTGTTGTTGTTGTCGTCTTATGATTGTCTTGTGTTCTTATTGTTTTTGTTGTTGTCTTCTTATGATTGTCGTATTGTCTTGTTGTTGTTGTCGTCTTATGATTGTCTTGTTTTCTTGTTGTTGTCTTCTTATGATTTTCTCGTGTTCTTGTTGTTTTTGTTGTTGTCTTCTTATGATTGTCGTATTGTCTTGTTGTTGTTGTCGTCTTATGATTGTCTTGTGTTCTTATTGTTTTTGTTGTTGTCTTCTTATGATTGTCGTATTGTCTTGTTGTTGTTGTCGTTTTATGATTGTCTTGTTTTCTTGTTGTTGTCTTCTTATGATTTTCTCGTGTTGTTGTTGTTGTTGTTGTCTTATTATGTTAGTATTGTGTTCTTGTTGTTGTTGTCTTCTTAGGATTGTCTTGTGTTCTGGTTGTTGTTTTCTTCTCATGATTGTCTTGTGTTCTTGTTGTCTTCTTATAATTGTCTTGTGTTCTTGTTCTTGTTGTATTCTTATGCTTTGCTTGTCGTGTGTTCTTGTTGTTGTTGTCTTCTTATGATTGTCTTGTGTTCTGGTTGTTGTTTTCTTCTCATGATTGTCTTGTGTTCTTGTTGTCTTCTTATAATTGTCTTGTGTTCTTGTTCTTGTTGTATTCTTATGATTGTCTTGTGTTCTTGTTCTTGTTGTATTCTTATGATTGTCTTGTGTTCCTGTTGTCGTTGTCTTCTTATGATTGTCTTGTGTTCTTGTTCTTGTTGTATTCTTATGATTGTCTTGTGTTCTTGTTCTTGTTGTCTTCTTATGATTGTCTTGTATTCCTGTTGTTGTTGTATTCTTATGATTGTCTTGTGTTCCTGTTGTCGTTGTCTTCTTATGATTGTCTTGTGTTCTTGTTCTTGTTGTCTTCTTATGATTGTCTTGTGTTCTTGTTCTTGTTGTATTCTTACAATTGTCTAATGTTATGGTCATTGTCTTATTTTGATTGTCTTGAGTTCTTGTTGTTGAATGCAAATAATAAGATCACTCTGTTGGTAGGTTGTAGTAGCTTTCCTCACATGTCGAGTGTGCTGATGCAAGTAGACCGATGTCAATCATGTCATTGTGCTATGCGTGAATTATTTCGCGTGTCGCTTTGTAATTTGGGGATCACTTCGATCTCCCACCTCGTTAGCCAAGTTGACATGAGAACAACCTATTTCCAGCGAAACCTACGTGGAAGCGAGATGGAGGTTTTGGCCAGTATATTTCACCTGACCCTGAATTATATGTCTGTATGTTTTGCCCGACCTGACTTTAGTCTCTTCTTCCTGCTCGCCGATAATAAAGAATATGAGCAGATGAGTGCGCAATGAGCCCAGGACCTCTCAGATACGAAGCCAGCGTACTAGCAACTGCTCTGCGCGGCTCCCCACCTATACACAACCTTACTTAACCACATTTTCGTATTGGTTGAGAAGATCACACATATTATATTATATGGTGTAAGCCACATGACTTCAGTATAATAAAGCAATTGTTTTTAATAAATATGTAAGACTATTTAATTCAATCGAAGCGCCGTTTTCATGCCGAAAGTCAGTTATAATTGATCTGTCAAAGTCCTGTGGCTCCTGCCATGTTTGTGCTAGACGTGTCAAGTCGTTCTGTTGATAGGCATTTCTGTACATGAGCCGTATCAGCAATATTACGCTGCAATAGTTCTCCAACTTTCTCTATTTCGTAATCTGATGGTACACAGAAACCGACAGTCCATTGTTTGATATTGTCCTTTCACTTTTAGCACAGTCTAACTCGCGCTCGACTGCGTACATACAACCTTTCCCTCTAGAATATTCTTTTACAAGAATGGTTGTCTTTTAATGCGGTCAAAGTAATTGATCTGTTGGATCTTTGCCTTTGAACAGTTCTATTTTCCTCCATCGTTTCTCCAGAATATTTCCTTTAGTTATATGTTGCTTATCTGAATGCGGTCCATTCTATTGAACATCTCCGGGGATTATTATATCTTCTAACTTCTTATTCATTGTAATCTTCCGAACCAGTCAGTTATGTAGCGTATATAACACTTAGTCATTCGAATTTGTCACTTTTAGTTTAACTCTCTAAATGTAAGTTATGTAGCGTAAACATAACACTTAGTCATTCGAATTTGTCACTTTTAGTCTAACTCTCTATATGTAAGTTATGTAGCGTAAATATAACACTTAGTCATTCGAATTTGTCACTTTTAGTCTAACTCTCTATATGTAAGTTATGTAGCGTAAACATAACACTTAGTCATTCGAATTTGTCACTTTTAGTCTAACTCTCTATATGTAAGTTATGAAGCGTAAACATGACACTTAGTCATTCGAATTTGTCACTTTTAGTCTAACTCTCTATTTGTAAGTTATGTTGCGTAAACATAACACTTAGTCATTCGAATTAGTCACTTTTAGTCTAACTCTCTATATGTAAGTTATCTAGCGTAAACATAACACTTAGTCATTCGAATTTGTCAATTTTAGTCTAACTCTCTATATGTAAGTTATGTAGCGTATACATACCACTTGGTCATTCGAATTTGTCACTTTTAGTCTAACTCTCTAAATATTAATATCTTCTTCATTCTGCTGAATAAATCTTTGTTCATATTTAATCCCCTCTTTATTCCAATTTCACATGTGCCATAATCAGTTACTACGTCGTCAAGATATGAGAAATTATCACCTGGTTCAGCACATATATACTGGTAATATACACTTTGGACTAATGATTTGCACTATTACTTCTCATATTATTCTTTTGTTTTAATATAAATATTTAGACCACACTCTGCACGGCATTTATCGACATCCTTCACAAGGTCCTGTAATTCCTCAATAATTTTCAGCCCACAATACTGTGTCATCAGCATAGCGAAAAATTGTTAATTATTCTTCCTTTGACATTATAATCTGACTTATATCTTTGTTTATCTTTGGCACGTTTGACCTCTACACTTCTTTCCAGAATTAATTTCAGCTATTTGAGCTTTTGATCTATTCGATCTATTTGATCTATCTTTTGATATGGACAAAATATTAAACTGTCTAAATGTGATTTCGTTTATTCACGCGTTGCGCACAGCTAATTTCTCCAAGACCTCTAAATATATTTTTGTTCATTTTACGGAGAAGCGTCCGAATCTTTATATATGATATAAGGCTTCAAATGTAAACATTACAAGTTCGATAGAAATCAGAACAACCATGCCTTTGTTTTATAACTTGTTAATATGGTTGCAAAGATTGCCAAGAGTGTCGTGTACGTGCAATCACGGTGCATGCAAACACCATGACGTCATAACTGCAGCTAAAAGATCATCGCTCTACTACTGCGACGCCCAAACAGAAGCAGCATTCTGTTATTAGTTTATTGAGCAGCAAAGGGGACACAACTTTGAAAATTCATCCGCGAATGACGGTCAAGTACGGTAAAGCATGCGTTACACTCCAGCAAGTGTATGTGGGATTTGGAAATTACAACACTGCGCAGGTTGTGTTCCTGACCGGGTCGTGAACAGTCTGCTACAGAACTCAGGCAGTATTGGAACTTCCTACTCAATTCCTACACTTATTGGATTGAAAAGAATGCATGGCCGTACTGGATCGTCATTCTTCGATGAATTTCTATATGTATAACCCCTTAGCTGCTAAAATAAACAACTTATATCAGAAGGCTACACCTCTTAGTGTCTGTCTATAGTGAAATGGCTATCTTTAAACTGCAATACTGTCATGTTGTTCATCTGCATCGTGATGTCACGTGCAAGGCACTCGTCACATCTGTAGCAACCATATTAACAAGTTACAATACAAAGGCATGATTTTTCTAACTTCTTTTCCAGTTGTGAGATTTATGTTTGAAGCCACCTCTCTCTCTCTCTCTCTCGCATACACACACACACACAAAAACACACACACACACACCCACACACACACAAACATACACACGCACACTACACACGCACACACGTACGTCAGCAAAGAGACACCACGCACACTATCAACACCACCCACACACACACAAAGACACGCACACACACACACACACGCACGCACACACGCGAACAACACACCCCAAGAACATCACTAACACACGCACGCACACACGCACGCACACACACACACGCACACAGCACATACAGACACACACACACACATACACCCACACACACCCACATGCACGTACACACGCATGAACACAACGCACACTATCAACACCACCGACACACACACACGCGCACGAACACACACACACGCAAACAACACACCCCACGAACATCACTAACACACGCACGCACACGCGCGCACACAACACACACGCACACAACACACACGCACACACACCACGACGATCACGCACACCACACACACACACACACACTACACACCACACATCCCAAACACCACACACACAACTCACATCCCACATACCACACACAGTCCAAACACCACACACACCCCAAACACCACATATACCACAAACACAACCCCCCCCCCCCCTCCCCACATCATACACACACTATACACACACTGAAAATACCACACACTCCAAACACCAGACACACACACCACACACCCCAAACATCACGAATACCACACACCACAAACACCACGAATACCACACACACTCGAAATATCACACACACCACACGCACGCTAAATACCACACACACCCCAAACACCACGAATATCACGCACACTCCCCAAATACCATAAACAGTCCAAACACCACACGCACACGCCACACACACACACCAAACACCACGAACACCACACACACCTGCCACACACCGAACACCACACACACCAAACATCACGAACACCACTCACACCTGCAACACCCCAAATACCACACACATCACAGACACCACGCACACCACAGGCACCACGTACACCATACACACCACACACAACATACACACACATTCCACACACCACAAGCCCCTCCCATACCACGCACACAACACACACTACGCACCCACACACACACACACACACACACACGCACGGTCACACGCACGTACACACGTACACACGCACCGGCGCACACACGTACACGCACGCCATGCGTACGCTAGACACACCAGACACACCACATACACAGAACACACATACATATATATATATATATATATATATATATATATATATTTCAATATATATATATATATATATATATATATATATATATATATATATATATATATGTATATATCCGCATTTCAAAGGCGTCGCCACTCATCTCCAAGTATAATTTTATTGTCCACATTTCTACCTCACACAGTAAAGACGAATATACATAACATCTGATCACTCTCAAAAATAATGTCCAAGTTATCTCTTTGGATGTCAATATAGCACTCATGTTGTTGATAATCGACTTGACCTCTTATAATCTCTTCTTGATCTCCATTTCCCGTTTTCCATGTTCGGTAATTTTGAGGAATGCGAGTATGGTCTGTTATTACAATACCAGTCAGACAGGCCAAAGAAGAATCTTTTTCGACCACGTATAATCCGAAGTATAAAATGTTGCGAATATCATTCCAGATAGACAGAACGCAGTGTTTTAAACCATCACATGTAAGATATTGACTGTAAAGTGATATTTTAAAAACGTGGTGTACTGTATTATGTAAATATCTGGTTGAACAGGAAATAATAAATTCGTGTGTTATAATAAATGGTCCTCTTTGACGAAACTGACGAAAAAACTGTGTTGATAATTAAATCCTGATATATGAAGGATCGTCGAAAAGTTGCACTTTAGAATAAAGGCGTCAAGGCCCGTCTGGAACGTATTGTGAACGTAAGTCTCTCTCTATATACTCCTTCTGAACAACGATAAACGTATCACAACTATTGTTCACCTAACTGAAGCTATGATTGTAGAAATCCGCTCTCTGAACACGGAACCAAGTCTTCAGTTCAGTATGAAGTTCTGGACGCCAACAAATCGTGTGGGTATGCAATCATGCTACATTTACCATATTCATCGGGGGCTTGGCACATAGTGACTTCTTCATCTCCCAAAAATGACTATAGTACTAAACTGTAGACATGGTTCAAACCCATACAGAGGTGTTTTACAATCAGGCAAGGGAAGAGTATAGGGAAGAAGTTATCCCCTTACATAGTAAATATGTAGAAAGGAATACAGTTCACGTTAATTTCCAGGAAAGTGCCTCCACTCCTTTATCCTATTGCGCAAAACCTGTCGACCAACCCACGCATATGGTTTTTCGATGAATAAACATTATAGAGACGAGAGAGGTTTAACACACACTCTCAAGTTTATGAAGAACATATATTATTTGAGAGCAAACGATCATGAATGAGTCGAAGTGAGAGAGTAATATATTTATTTATCTGTTCCGATTGGAATGTAATTTATTGTGTCATGCAGATGATGTATACAGGTGCAGGTATCTGAAGAGATTGAATATCAGCATTCTGACTATGGTGATACTAGTTTTTAAACATAGTAAATTTTATATTTTTTCGGGTAAAAGTTATTTTAAAAAACTAGTCTGCATACTGCATAGTGACTGCTAATGTGAGTGAACTTTAGGCCTCACCATTCTAAACCCAGATTGTGGACACAAGAAATATGAACAAATTCCGTAAGGGTAATATTTCGAGAAATTCCAATACAACAGACGAATACTTCACACTTTGCAACGATAATGTGAGTCTTTACACTAGTGGAGATACGCTAAACCAAGGAAGCCATATAATTGACAGATTGGGTCTTTGTGAATTAGTTTGGTGAAGACATTAGATCGTAAGGGATTTATTGTGAGATTATTTGTTAATGGGGAAAGCGACTTGTGGCGAATTATTTCGGCTTGGTACTTTTCTCTGGTTGAATTTTCTTATATTTATTCTTTTTCGTTAAGTAAATAATCCTGTGCGCAGGAGTAACTGGGAAAAGTAAAAAACAATACAGAGGAAACACCAGTAGTTTGTTGAAAAACAAATATGGGTCTAACACCGAACTTCCCATACGTTGCATGGTGTGAGATAGCATCTGTACTTTACTTTACTTATTCGAGGCGTGTACAATTAAAACTGGACCTAATTACACCAAATGAACATACGTACGATGCACATGATGACATCAGTTCTGATGTAAACAGCACGTACCAACCGCCGAGCTTGCAAAATGTCATTTTGCTCTGACTCAAAGTTCTTCAGCAGACCGTTGAAAACATGGCAAATGTGATACGGAATCCGTCCAGAGTTGATCAACGAGCTATGATTCGGTTTCTAACAGCTGGATGATGTCGACCAGTTGACATTCATCGCAGAATACAGGCAATATATGGTGACAAAAGTGTGGTAAACGTAAGCTTGGGCGACGGTCCATCCAAATTACTGCATGCATTTTGGCGATGGCATATTCTGACGCAACAATATGCTTAGCGGTTGGTATCTGCTGTTTACACCAGAAGTAACGTCATCATGGGTATCGTACCTATGTTCACTTGTTGCAGTTCACTCCGGTTTCATTTAAACACGTGTCATGTATAAATATATATATATATATATATATATATATATATATATATATATATATATATATATATATATATAAATGTACACATGCAACCTTTCTACTGTAAATACGAACGGCGCTCCGAAGGTATTTCCTCCCATTATAGTACGATGCTAAACGACGTCAGAAGTGGTTTTTGGCAGAAAGGCAGTAGGATGCAAGATTCTCGCCAATATCCGTATCATTTTGTTTACGTCAAACAGGTGGCATTGGAGAAGCAGTCTGACTTCTTCTTTTTCATCGTACGCAGTCAGACATCAACCTTTATTTTTTCGAAAAAAGAAGCGGTCATCCTGAGGCTGTCGACACTGCCATAGAGCTTGTCTAGTGTTGTCACTGGTGATGGCCACATCTGCTCTCTCTGATCCTCGTATGTTGGGCAGTTTTGCAGCAAATGCTCAGCGGTCATTTTCCCGGTACCACAAGGGCATTCGTCAGTGCCACCTATCTTTAATTTGTTGAATAGGTGGTACCTCAGTCTAATGTGGCCAGTGCGAAGTCTGAAGACCACGACCTGCTCTCTTCTGTTCAACTGGTAATAGGCATCGTTTTTTGTGTAGCCAGTATGTTCGGTTTCCCATTTGGTCATGTATCTAGCTCTAATAAGCCGTTTTAACTATTTGTATGTCATACTAGTATCTGGTTGTGGTAGTCTTGCACCTTCTTTTGCCAGTCTGTCTGCCTCCTCGTTGCCTTGGATGCTGCAGTGGGATGGAACCCACTGTACCACTACCCTTTTTGGTGCGGACTGCTGGCATAGTTGACAGAGTACTGCTCTTAAATCATTAAGTTCAGTATTTTTCTGGCGTTTTAGTGCTGTGACTACGGCCAAGGCATCTGTAAGCAGGACTATATGGCTTTCATTCCTTTTACCTGTCACTATTTCTTCCACTGCCGCCCTCAGTGCCTCTGCCTCCGCTCTGAATTTTCTTGTGTATTTTCCAGTAGCGAATGACAGTGTTATTTTTCTGCCATTTAGTAGGTTCAGAATGTCTCCTGCCCCTCCGTTCTGTGTTGTGTTTGTTACAGAACCGTCGGTGTATGCATGAGTCCAGTCCATGCTTGGGTAGTTTTTCGTTATGTAGCTCAGGGTAGTATCTTTTCTTTCTTTTTCAGTCTGGCAGTTTTTTTTTCCAATACCTGGTATATTTTCTACCACCTCTAGAAATATATGCTGCCTCCAGGTAGGTTTTCGTACAGTAGGGATGGGCTTTGGTGTTGTTAGTACGTCCATGGGGTCTTCGTGCATCTTTGCTTTGGCTATTTCTGCAAAGTTTCTCCGCTTTAGTTTCCCATTTCCCAAATTGTTTAGTCTCTGGTGCATTGGATGGTCAGTCAGTCTTCGGAGTTTCTATGATTGCTGCTGTGCATTGCAGTCCCTTCTGTCGGTCATGGATTGCAGTTTTGTAATCTCTTCAAGTTCTACAATTGACGTCGAATTCATGCCTCCTGTTATAACTCTCATGGCTTGGTTTTGGAGTTTGCTAATTTTATCGAAGTTCGCCTTTGCTGCTGTTGTCCATGCCGCAATGCCATACTCGAGAACTGGTCTCACTCTTCCAGTGTACAGTTTCTTTATTATACTTTCGTCTGCTCCCCAGCTTGTGCCAGAAAGTTTCCTCATGATTGCCATTCTTTCTCTGGCTGTCATTCGGTTTCTCTCGATCTGACTGTTCCATGTCATGCGCCGATCAAATGTGACTCCCAGGTAGTTTGGGTATTCGTTTGGTTGCAGGTATTTGCCGTTAAGACCTAATTTTGTGTTTTGGGGTTTATTTGATAGCGAGACTATTGTACATGTCGTTTTTTCCTCGTTTATTTTGACCAGCAGTCTGACAAAATGACATCTGTCATTAAAGTGCATTTTAAATTGTAGTGCGTTATTGAATTCATTCATGTGTAAAAGTTTGCACCATTTGACAATAATATACGCTTTCTAGACGTTTTCGTTTGCATGAATGCATTCTTCCCTTAATTTATCTTTCATTATTTTATAATTGTGAGAACTCATCTGCAAATTCATTATATGTGACCAAGATGTTTGTTGGTATTAGTCAGCTATTTTAATGTGGAGTTTGTTGTTGCTTTGACTTGTTTTGTTAGCACTACAAATTACAAATTTACATGAATATATTGTTGTGACAAGACTGATGAGTTAGAAATCGGGTTCACACAGTCTAAAGGATATATGAGGGTAGGTTAATAAGTAGGTCGTTAACTGCTATGGGATCGCTGAAAAAATAGTTTTTAGTTTCTACTGGTGTTATTAGATTGCAGAAACTTCCAGCCTTGTGACTACTGTAGGTAGGAAACTCAGGATGTCGCATGCGCGTGCGCAGCCTATATAAAATTTACGTTCGTGTTGACAGAGAGTGCGTTAACATAAACAGTCTGATTTGGTGCTGTATTTTAGGGGGATGGGTAGCGGCATTTGGAAAGATACATCTATAAAGAAATGCATTACGTTTGCGATTGTAAGTGTCACGTAAAAGTAGCGCATAAATAACTTAACTTAACTTAACGTCTTTATACTGGTTTATGGGACTCTGCAGAGTCTGTATACAACCAAATTCATTTACATCACCTTGCTCTGAAAGCTATGTGTATATAATTTATTCTTAAATGCATTAACTGCCCCTGCCTCCACTACCTCCTGTGTTAATGCATTCCAATCCTTCACCACTCTCTGTCTAAAAAATAGAGGGATACATATTTTCATGAACGTTTAACAGTTGTTTATGTAGCCCGACCTGGTTGCCCTGTTCAGATTGCAGCAGATACATCTGTGCGACGGGTGCTAAAGCTTTAAAAAGGGTGTTCTCTTGGTTTAGCAAACAACATAATGCATGCTTTCCATGTTTCGCCAATAACGATAAGGTTGAACGTGAAGAATAGATGGGGCTGAAACAGTAGACCAAAGACTTCTCTGTTTTAGGTTTTGGTGGCTGAGACAGCAGACGAAAGATTTATATTCTGCAGGTTCTGGTGGCTAAGACAGCAGACAAAAGACTTCTTTGCTGCAGGTTTTGGTGGCTAAGACAGCATACGAAAGACTTATATGCTGCAGGTTTCGGTAACTGAGACAGCAGACGAAATATTTCACTTCTGCAATTTTTGGTATCTGAGACAGCAGACGAACGATTTCTCTTCCGCAATTGTTGCTGGCTGAGACAGCAGACGACATATTTCTCTGCTGCAGGTTTTGGTGCACTGGTAAATGGATGGGCTAGATGTACCAATGTTGGTGAAAAGTACGTTATGAAATAAAAGTGCAATTACAAATGTTTTTCAAGTTCTTGACCCATTTTTCTAAATATCCATATCTGATCTATTAACTGACTTACTCTCGTGAAACATGATTACAAATTAGATTAACATATCAGTATACTAAAGAAATTGTACACTGGAAGAGTGAGACCAGTTCTCGAGTATGGCATTGCGGCATGGACAACAGCAGCAAAGGCGAACTTCGATAAAGTTAACAAACTTCAAAACCAAGCCGTGAGAGTTATAACAGGAGGCATGAAGTCAACGCCAATTGTAGAACTTGAAAAGATTACAAAGCTGCAACCCATGATCGATAGAAGAGGCTGCAGAGCCCAGCTGCAGTCAGAGAAACTCCGAAGACTGACTGACCACCCAATGCACCAGAGACTAAACAATTTGGGAAATGGGAAACTAAAGCGGAGAAACTTTGCAAAAATAGCCAAAGCAAAGATGTACGAAGATCCCATAAACGCACTAACAACACCAAAGCCCATCACTACTGTACGAAAACCTACCTGGAGGCAGGATATATTTCCAGAGGTGGTAGAAAATATACCAGGTATTGGAAACAAAAACTGCCAGACTGAAAAATAAAGGAGAGATACTACCCTAAGCTTTATATCGAAAAACTACCCAAGCATGGACTGGACCCATGCATACACCGACGGTTCTGTAACAAACACTACACAGAACGGAGGGGCAGGAGCATTCCTGAACCTACCAAATGGCAGAAAAATAACACTGTCATTCGCTACTGGTACACAAACAATTTCAGAGCGGACGCAGAGGCACTGAGGGTGACAGTGGAAGAAATGGTGACACATAAAGAAAATGGAAGCCATATAGTCCTGCTTACAGATACTCTTGCCGTAGTCACAGTGCTAAAAAGCCAGAAAAACACTGAGCTTAATGACTTAAGAGCAGCACTCTGTCAACTATGCCAGCAGTCCGCACCAAAAAGGGTACTGGTACAGTGGGCCCCACCACACTGCAACATCCAAGGCAACGATGAGGCAGACAGACTGGCAAAAGAAGGTGCAGGACTACCACAAACAGATACTAGTATTACGTACGAAGAGTCAAAACGGCTTATTAAAGCCAGATACATGACCAAATGGGAAACTGAACATACCGGCTACACCAAAAACGATGCCTATTACTAGTTGAACAGAAGGGAGCAGGTCGTTGTCTTCAGACTTCGCACTGGCCACAATAGACTGAGGTACCACCTATTCAACAAATTGAAGATAGGTGGTACCGACGAATGCCCGTGTGGTACCGAAAAAATGACCGCTGAGCATCTGCTGCAGAACTGCCCGACATACGAGGATCAGAGAGAGCAGATGTGGCTATCACCATTGGAACCACAAGACATGCTATATGGCAGTGTCGACAGCCTCAGGATGACCGCCGCTTTTTTCGAAAAAATAATGGTTACTGTCCGACTGCGTACGAAGAAGAAGAAGAAGAAGAGATTAACATATCGGGTTGTTCTGATGGATTCACTTATTTTATTTTTAGGGAAACATTCAGAAAAGAAGTAGGATTGTAAATGTAATTATTTACATGAAATGTGTGTGTGACTGAGTGTGTATGTGAGTTGTGATGAGATTGTAATTATGTAAATGTAAAAAAAATTGCACACTTGTCACAAACATATGACAGAAACAATCGGTGTTGTAATGAAGAAAAAACACATAATCGTATTGGAGACAAAACGAGCTTGCAAACAAAATCACATTTCTGATCAACATTTCTTTAAATATCTTCATTGTTGTATGTTGAGTTCTACCGAATCTAGGCACGTACAATAGTCTGCGATTGTGCATTCGTGTTTGCACTGAAGTATCATGTTTGCTAAATTGGATACCCAAATCCTATTGCATACAGTCAGATGAATGGCGACCGTTATAATCTCCCATTTCTATTTGATGTACGGAATACCCAAGCAAAATGGCATAGTCCGCTTCTGTCTGTAACAAAGTCAAGCATTGTCTTCTATTGTTCTTCATTTCACTGTTTGAGTGAGAGCCAGCAAGATAATGGTGTTTTGTTTCGTGTTCTATTGTTTGAGGATAGACGGGACATTATATTGTTGTTTTCCGGGGAGTTTCTCACAAGACATTTTAAGATATTGCGTGACATTTTTGTAGAGTTCAGTTGAGATTGTGTTTTAGCCGGTTCATTGTTTTTGAAACTCAGTATTAAAGGAGCAATACGTTGAGAAAGATGAGATATAATATAGAAGAAGAATACAATTGTGGTACTCAGTCAAGCAGATAATTTGCACCTGATACCAGGTAGACAAACATGTTGCTTTTATTTTGCAGCCCCAGTGGTTGGATTTTAGAATGCACCGATTTGGGATTTTCTTGGGCTGACATTTAGACTATTATTTTGTGTTATACTTTGACCCCTCTTGCTGTAGTGCAAAGCATGCCTTCTCAAAAAGCTCATTGGTATAATGTTTTTGAGTGATTGTCTTCTTGCGGAGTCCTGGAGATGGTAAAGGCTAAGCTTTTAGGGTTACCAGCTTCTGGGCTGTTCTGTGTTGATATCTTCTTGTTCTTCTTGTACTTGTTCTTGTTCATCTTCTTCTTCTCTGTTCTTGATCTCCCGCTACCAAGACCCGAAAAGGGCTTTGCAAGTAGTAGCATGTTGTCCTGAGAGCGGAATGCATTGTGTCTTCACAGCTCTGGTTCGCTAGCCCAGACGCTAGCAGTCACCTCTGGTCTCTTGACCACTGCAGCACATGCGCTACAAAGCATCTTAATCCTGTATTGACATATAACCTTGAATGCCACATGTCCTCTGACTTTGCATGTAACTCTGATTGCTTGATGTCTTGCGTCTGGATGTTTCTATAGTTCCATCTTCAAGGTATGCCAATAGTGATAGGTCAGTCATGTTCCATATGTTTCCATTCGTCTCAATGTTCTAACACGTTTTGCCCATTATCCTTCTCAGCAATAAAAAAACAGATAATAAATGTTAAACTTGACCTTTATTTGTTCAAAATGTGTGATCTCTATGGGGACGAATTGGTGTGGATGAAATAAGTCGGTCATTGTGTCGAACTGTAGTTCCAAGCAAGAGTTGATTTATTATCAATGTATTGAAGTCACCTAAGACTAATCCAATTCCATTTGAAAAGAATGTGGGGCAGGGATGTCCCTTAGATTATGCAATGCCTACTCAGAGTGAATGATGAAACAAGATATCGGTGGTTACAACACAGAGATGATGATGTTCGCCCATCACTAGTGATAAAGACCATTCTCTTTGTTCAGTCATCTGGACGATCTTTTCTCTTGGTGTGTCCGCTGAAATGATTGACTTGCGCGGTGATTTAGATTAAAGTGAGAAAGAAACTGCGCTTTGGTCAACATCAGTCTCTGGTCCTAAGCTACCCTTGGCCAGTGGCAAGATATTTATCAAGACGACTGGAGATAGAACAGGATGCAGATTTGTCCTCAGGGTTTACTCCCGAAGCCTTTCCCGTAAACATGTATCCCGCAAGGCAGCGGGAATGGGGGGGGGGGGGGGGCGGGGGAATGACATATAAAGTTGCATTTCGTGCCTTTTCCATTACCGCTAAAGGTTGTAGGGACATCACTCAGCGTGCGGGTGAGTTGGGCATCTCTCCTCGGCTCTGTTCAGTCCATTATAGTAGTATCTAAATTTAACACACCAAAGTTGACGTTTTTAGCTATGGCAAAGGGCGCCAATCTCGCAAAGTTCAGTCGTGTGAACTAGACAGTGAAATGCGACACATGTTTAAGCGTAGTTCTATTCAAATAGCCGATGTCCAGACCAAGATAATTGTATGGAAGAAATCAGCAAAAAAACGATCCAATTAAGCAGTCCAGATGGAAAACAACAACAAGTTTCTGTGAACACAAGCGTAAGTCGTCGACTAGTGGCAATTCCCGCAAATACGTATTCTGGTGGCATCCATAATGAACTAAAACAGAAGGGCAATGTAGAACCGCAGCCGGTTACGGCGCCATCTTTTGTCTCATCTATGGAGATAATAGTTCTACATAGTCACATACATCAATCTGAAGAGATAATAGTCCCATACATCAATCTGGAGAGATAATAGTTCCACATAGTCACATACATCAATCTGGAGAGATAATAGTTCCACATAGTCACATACATCAATCTGGAGAGATAATAGTTCCACATAGCCACATGCATCAATCTGGAGAGATAATAGTCCCATATAGTCATATAAATCAATCTGGAGAGATAATAGTTCCACATAGTCACATACATCAATCTGAAGAGATAATAGTCCCATACATCAATCTGGAGAGATAATAGTTCCACATAGCCACATGCATCAATCTGGAGAGATAATAGTTCCTCATAGTCACATACATCAATCTGGAGAGATAAAAGTTACACATAGCCACATGCATCAATCTGGAGAGATAATAGTCCCACATAGTCACATAAATCAATCTGGAGAGATAATAGTTCCACATAGTCACATACATCAATCTGGAGAGAACTGGTGCCTGTGTTTCTCACAGTGTTTGGCCACAACCAACGCTAGATCTAAAGAAGGTCATGGTCTGGCACTAAAATATCATACATAGACAGAATGATCCCATTAGTGATGAGACGTTATGAATTGAGTTACAAATAAGAACAGATGTCCAACTTTTTTATGTGTGAAGGCGAATGTATGAAAACTGTATTTTAACCCAATATCAGAGATCAACCATTAAGGGTGATGGGTTCATCTCGAACTACTTAAATATACAACAACAGTTCTACGTCTCCATTTTCATTTATGAAAAAGATGAGCATTTATTGTATCTGACGGGGACTGGGAATATGTACCACGCTCGTCCTCAGATACTACAACACTTGATACGCCCCTGCAATAAGATGGTTTGACAAGACGGCCATAAATTATTATCTAACGTGAAGCCAATGACAGTGTTATTTCTTTACTGTGTCATTGCATAGCATGATTCATGTGTTGGTTAAGCCATTCTAGGATTGAAGTGGCATTGTGCTCACTGCCATACATGCAGTATTATTTAAAGCATACTCACTGAGAATTATGTGAGGCTGTTTATACAGTCATCAAAAAATGTTCAATGACTGAAATATCGACGTCGAAGAGAGATAGAGAAAGAGAGAGATGAGGTAGAGAGATACAGAGAGAGAGAGAGAGAGAGAGAGAGAGAGAGAGAGAGAGCTAGAACGAATGGATGAACGCATGAGGACATCGTATACATTTTTTTTATCACCGTAATCCTTAGGAACTAAAGGATTTACATTGATTGATTGATTCATTCATTCATTGATCTAATGAATGGTGAACCGAGGAGAAGAGACTAGCAGGTCGGATTCAGTTCTCGTGTCGTGTTACCGACACTTGATTTATATGGTCGTATTGATTCTTGTACTGGCGAGTCTGCTGAGACGCCTTGAACTGCATTACAGCAAGGAAGACCCAGGCAATCCTTCCTTTTTACTTCCCGGAATGTAAGAAGTATGTGCGTTTTCTAAGTGGTACTGACATCGTGATTGGGAAGGCTGGCAGATGAGTTTGTCAGGGGATCTGATAACATTGACTGGCAGATATGGGAGGTATGGGTTTGTCAGTGGATCTGATAACATTGACTGGCAGATATGAGAAGGATGATTTTGTCAAGGGATCTGATAACATTGACTGGGAGATATGGGAGGGCTTCCTTTGTCCAGGGATCTGATAACATTGACTGAGAGATATGGGAGGGATGGGTTTGTTGGTTGATCTGACAACAGGACTAGTAGAACTGCGTGATGTGTTTGTTAGTTGATCTGACAACAGGACTAGTAGAACTGCGGGATGTGTTTGTTAGTTGATCTGACAACAGGACTAGTAGAACTGTGTGGTGTGTTTGCTGCTTGAGCTGTCAACATGACTGGTAGATATGGGAGGGATGGGTTTGTTGGTTGATCTGTCAACATGACTTGGGAATATTGGAAGCATATATTTGATGGGTGATCTGACAACTTGACTAGAAGAACTGTGTGATGTGTTTGCTGGTTGATCTGACAATTTGACCAGAAGAACTGTGTGGTGTGTTTGCTTGTTGATCTAACAACATACATGTGTGAACTGTGTGATGGGTTTGTTGGTTCATGGAACATGACTGGGAGAACTTTCTGGCGGTTTTGTTAGTTGTCCGAACCATTTGATTTTCTCACCATGAATATGTACTTTGCAGGGTCTTGCTTCAACTATTCTTCTCACACCTTCATTGCGTATTATTTTTCTCTTCGTTACTTTGATTGTTTTCCAGAATATGGAGAATCCAGAAGAATTCCAAAAGAATCTCTTTTCACATGTCATAATCTTTCTCTCTAGAGTCTTTTTTTAAACTCCAAGTTTGGAACTGGTAACAGAGAGTTGTCATGAATATAGTGTTAATCATTTGTATTTGTTGTGTACATGTTTTAGGGGGTTTCAATAATGATGATAACTGTAATGCAATTGCATTTACTTTTTGACACCTGATCTCAATCGCTCTGTGTTAACCTCCATCCAGTGGGAAAACACTGCCAAAGTACTTGTATTCCTCCACTTTTTTTAAACTTGGCTCAGTTACGTTTTCAGGCGATCTGCTTATCTGCATAGTTTCTGTTTTGGATGTGATAATTTTCTTACTGTTTTTTTCACACACAGAGTTGAACCGTAAGTAATGCCATCAATTACATAGCTGAATTACATATTTAAACTCCAGCAAACGTCATTCACTAGTCCACCAAACAATTGGTATCTGCCATATGATTTGGGAAGGAGAAATTGGCGAAGAATGGAACTGGTCACCCCATCTCACTACACACACTGTGTCAGTCTGACGTATCTAACATTTCATTCATGACCAGCGGTTAGGTTTGCTGAAGCACACCTTTTACCTTACTTTAACCTGTAGCACGCCCTTGTCCGTTCTCTTTGAACCAGCTAGGCCTACAAAAACGGTGTGCGGAAAATTTTTTTTTTTTTTTGAACGGAGTCACTCCTGACAGCCATTTTTTACTGCTGACTACGCCCTCCATATATACACGATATTTTGCCGGTTAAAGTATCGTGTGTTCGATTACAAATGGCTTTTGAACAGTTTTAATTTTGTATATGCCGTTTTGAGCAAGCCGACTTTTTGCGAAAGGGGAAGTAGGTTGTTGAGAAAGATTTTTATCGCGTAGATCTGTTTATTTTGTTTGTTTAAATGAAAGAACAACGTTTGAATTGGAAACTAACAGTTGTGGCGATATTGTAAACACAGTATCGATACGTTGTTGTGGTTTCCATGGTTTTCTATCGAAGTGGTCGAGTCCAAATTTTTCCCGAGATTTTCATAAATTTTCAACTTCATCTTTTTAAATCTCAAAAACTAACCAACATACAACAAAAACAATAACACCCACATGTTCGTTATGCTATTGTGTATCTACACACCAGAAAATCATATTTATTGACAAACAAACATAAAAGTTACAAATTTTGAAAGACGACTACCACAGCGACTAATTAAGAAAATTAATTAGGTCAAATTTTTTTCAAAAATAATGTGGAGTGTTAAGCGTAAATTGTATTTATTTTTTTTTCTTTTAAAACAAAGGTTACGCTTGATGGATTTTACTGGCGATGGCACATGTTTTTCAACCACCTACGGTATTCGTTTAGGTCATACGTGCCGTTGTTTGAATGATTTTGTGTATCTGTTTGCAATGGGAGCGTATTGATTAGTTGATAGATATGTGTATCTGTTTGTAATCGGAGCGTATTGGCCAGTACATAGGTATGTGTGTATGTGTGTGATGTGTGTATACAGCTCAATAGATGCCTGTGCGAATCTGTAATGGGGGTATTAGTCAGTGAATAGTTTATGTATCTGTTTGTAATGTAGACCTACTGGTCAGTGTATGCGCGTGTGTATCTGTAATGTTGACGTATTGGTCAGTTGATGCGTGTATGTATCTTCTACGTGGATGTATTGGTCAGTGTTTGCGTGTATGTATCTGTTATGTGGTCGTATTGGTCAGTGTATGCGTGTGTGTGTCTGTTATGTGGACGTATCGATGGCGGATGCGTGTGTGTATATGATTGCAATGTGTGCGTATTGGTCAGTAGATGCGTGTGTGTTTCTGTTTGTAAAATAGAAGTACAATTTAATGGATGCGTGTGTGTGTCAGTAATGTGTGCGTATTGATCAGTAGATGTGCGTGTGTATCTGTAATCTGTGCGAATTGATCAGTAGATGCGTGTGTGTATCTGGAGTGTGGGCGAATTGATCAGTATATGCGTGTGTATATCTGTCTGTAATATGGACATAAAGACTATTGCATGCGTGTGTGTATGATGCATCTGTTGTAGTCTGCTTCACGACTGTACTTTTTGCCGTACACTAGTTTTGCAAATCCTTTCTATAGCAACAGGACCCTCATAATTGTTCACAACTGGCCCTCGTTGTGTGTTACACTGTCGAGGAAACACATACCGTTTAACTCAAAACTCGTCTTTTGTTTCTAGATATTTTTCATAACGTAAAGTGGATGTGTTCAACAGCAGACAATGCTGTCGGGGATAAAGTGATCGACAATTTATTGTGCTAAGTATCAGCTTTTTAATCGTGTCGTAGCTATGTGCCTTTCTCAATGTATTTTCTTCAATAATAGCTAGATACATATTTACAGCTACGTGTACTGAAGAGTCCTGGGGGAGGCACCTACCTCCTACCAGGCGCGTCAGCAGGGTTGCGGATTGCTGAAAGGCCTCCTAATTTGGAGGTTAGCTGCGAATAAATAAGCAGCCGTGGACAAAAACCGGTCTGCAGGAATGGAGGCTGTAAGGCGGCAGCCCCTCCACCATGCAAAGACACAACAGGCTAATCACCTGTTTGTCTTAAAATACGATTACAAGTCACCTCTACACCTCACGGTAGAAGAGGAGCGACTAAGTAAGTAAGTACTGGAGAGTAGAGCCGGACACATGTACCATTAAAGACAGGTGTTCTTACCAAACTGCCAGACAGACTCTCAATATGAATATTATCGTCCACAATAGCATATCTTGATACAATCTGAGCTGCCAAAACTATGCACAGCTAAGAGGGAAATGAACGGTATTTCACTGCAGAGTCATGACTGTTAAAACATAAATCAAAATTGAAAAGAGACGACATTGGGCATTTACAAAATGATTATCTACCATCTTCGCTCCAGCGAGATCAGGTGATCATGGCCAGGCAACGCACAGTCCACAACAGTTATCTTTACAGTCATCTTTATAATGCATTCAAGATTGCTACTCTGGGCTTTGTACCTGTGACACTTTCTGTGACAGCGTAGCACCTTGTGCAGTCCTGTTCATCATACACTAGTCAAAAGAGTAGCACATGATAACATTCATGTCTTTCTATAAAAACATTGTACATATCTTTGACTTGACTACTGCCTTTGTTAGGAGTTTCTTAAGCCAACGTCAACGTCTGAAGACGAAGGAAGAAAAGAAGAACATGTTGAAACTATTTCACTCAGAAATGAATTCTGATGCTCTGGGCCGGAGGCATAACAAAACAGTGCAATGTATTTTCCCTAGAAGTAAATAAGAAATAATAAAGGGTTAACAAGACATAATATGGACATAAAAAGTAGATGTCCTTGCTAAATTGACAAAAATCACTTCTCAAGAGAGTCATGAAGACAAACAGCAGAAGAACGATCAGTTGAAATACGAAATTCGATAAATGCTTGGTCAATTGGTAAATATACATCTCTAGGGGGACGGCGTTTGCTAGTGGTTAAGAAACACGACTCATAACCCCAAAGTGCTGGGTTCGCTCCTCATCACAATAGCGGCCATTACTCTGTTTACCTCCTTATAAACTGCAGGATGAAGCAGACCCTTACATTAAGTGCATGCCAGATACACTAGGACGACAGGCGCAAAATAAAAACTAAAGAATATACACCCCTGCTTGTTCTGATTATCAGACACATATCTCTTTTGTCCGTCTTGAATTTGGAGAAATGTAGTTCTTTCTTCACAAGTATCAAATTTGTGGCTGGAGGCAACGACAGTTTGGCGTTCTATAAGAAGTTTAGCCATCTGATGACATGAACTTAAAACAAAGAGACAAAAAAAACCAATGAAGATAAAAGGGAGGTAATCTATAAATGTAATTGAAGTTAGACTTATAATTCTCAATGGCAGTACTGTTTCGAAGGAGGCGTAGCTGATTTCAGTGGCCTGAAGCCTTGCAGGAAGGGGCGAGAAACATACATTCGTATGCTTGATAACATGTGCACTCCATTGATACTGCAGAAAATAGACTCTCTTAACATATTCTACCATTTTAATTTCCGTCTTGGAATCTATAACAATCTTCTTTATACCCACATTTCGAAGGCTTCAATATTCGTTTCAAACTTGGTATTCGGTGTCCATTTTTCTGTGCCATTACGTAGTGACAATTACACAGAACACCTGACAAATCTCTTTTTCAGTTTTTGATTAATATTTTTGGATATCAATATATATCACATGTTTTGCTGAATTCCATATTGGCCATACAAATTATATTTCTGATTTCTTTTTCAGAGCTGCCTTCTTACATTAGTATATGACCTAGATAAGAAAAAATAACGTTACAGCTGTTCCAATAGTTGGTTTTATATTTAGAAATCACCATCATCCGAATCAAAAACGTTTGAAATCGCCACCATATCTTTCGATTTAAATTCTCGGGTATTCGTCCCACACCCCAGCGTGTTATATAACACATACTTATGTCTTCAATACCGGAAATATACAACAGAGATATGAACAACGAACGGTTTGAATGACGATCTTTAACCACAAAGGAATGTGTTCAAATCATTGGTAAGATATAGTTTATTTTCTTATCAGAGGTAAAATACAAAATAACCTAGTAGGTACAGTTCGTTGCGACTGCTAGGACAAGCTCTCTTTGTTCCACAGTCCTATACATCCTCTAAGTTATTAGTTCTTAGTCGATGTGTACTTTTACAGGGACAGATCCTCTTGTGCAGGTCCCAGCTCTGGTATGATCTGGTTGTAGCCGGGAGGAGATGTTCCTGCTTAGCGGGCTAGGCTCGAGCAGCGTATTACTCTGATGCGTTTGGGACAAGCGCCGTGGAGGGTGGTTAACCAATGTGCGAATCCATCTTAATAGACTCAAACACTAGAGCAAAGTAGACCCGCAGCCTGTTAAGCGCATATATGCTTCTCTAAACAAACCACTTAACCATGACCGGTGTTTTGCCATGCAACCCATTTAGTCGCCTTATACGACATGCTCTCTGCGAGGCAGTGGTGCTATTCTTGCCTGTGTCATACATAAAAACCCCAGCAGACCAGTTAGTAACGTCAGTAATTAAAATCAACGCTGTGGGATTAAGATGCTGAGCAGTGCATGAGTTGCAGCGGCCAGCAACCCATAGCTGACTGCTAGCGTCAGCGCCAGCGAACCAGAGCTGCCAAGATCCTTCTACACCTCCACCTGGTGATCCTGGATAATAGGATGCAACAGGGCAGACTGGCTAAGGAGAAGTGAACGAATAGGGAATGCTAACCCGGTACTAAAAAAAATGCTTACTGAAATCCGATGTGTTGGACCGAAAAGTCCAAATGTCGAAGTCAAGCTGTTAACTACGACACGACACATTCCGTTCTCTGAACTACATTCTACTTCATAATCCCTTTCAAAGTTTGGTAGCGGGAGATTGAGAATGAACGAAACAAAGCCAAGCCAAATCAATGCTGTAATGATCACCTTTGAGGATCAGATAAACAAGTGAATAGGAAACATATGTGCTGAACAGTACACAGAGTTTCGACACCTCGCTTAGACGTTTCTTAACTCACCTTTTTGGTACATGCTGTCCGTGATGAAGATTGAGGTCGTTAGCTAGGTTATTATTTATGTTTTAGTATTAGTGCGGTATCTGCCATATCTATATGTCTTTTAACATTGTATTTTAATCCTCTATACAGTCGACGCCGTCTTGTTTTTAATTCAATTTCTACCGACATTGATACTGTTCATCTCAAAATCAATATTACTCTGTGGATAATCCTCCATTTTGGAGGTTTGCAACCGCCTTGGGGCGGGGACAGATACATATGCGCATATCAGGTGATGTGCATAACTTGTAAACTTAATGATAAAAACATAATACTAAATTGTAAAATGAACAGATTGAATTGCAAATTTGATTAAACTTAATTGAATGCAAGGTGCATGTGTTCGTACCACCAGTCTGTATAGACCATGCGCGTGACACTGTAAGTTTTGTCCAGCTGTCTCCTGTATTTCGACACTGTCTGCTATGGTTGTAAAGGCCGATCAGCGAGTGACAGCCCCGGCTACAGATCGTACAACCACACTGAAGAGGCTGGCGTGCCTGGCTGTTCTTTGATCTCTCCGTACTTTCTCTTTTCTCTGCAGCCAGAAGACCTCTACAAGCTTCAGCAGCCACTATGCCCCCTCCAACTGAAACTGATGGGAATACGGAACAATCACCCTTAGAGGATGAAATAATGAGGACGCGATGGCATTGGCCCGGCCACACATTACGAAAACCAGTGGATAACATTACCAGACAAACTCTGTTCTAGAATCCAAGGCAAGAGAAAATAGAGAAGTATGCTCAGTACACAAATTCAGCTCTCAAGGTTATACGGATGTTAGTTAACATATGAGAAATAAAAGTCCACCACGAAACAGCTATGCCAAGTTCAAATAAAAGCTTGTAAAATGTAACTAAAGATTCACCTTGAGCGCAGTGATGACGATTCTTAACAAAACAGAACCGCCATTACTTTGCTTCTGGCTATTTTATCGATCTCACCGTGTTCAGTTTGTCAGACATAACATTTTTTTCTCGAGTGATTGCTGCTCTGCGTACGGAAAGTAATGGCAACCTACCGTACTGCACACTTGCCAAGAAACGTATAACAGCTAAAATAGGTGGCGCTTCTAAGAAGCTACGTTCTGTAAAGGACATGCTATTTAACATCAGAAAGCGGAAGTGTATCGAAACTGATAGTTCATCTAGCTCACTGGCTATACACACTAATGCTGCTTCCGATGACGCGACCCCCGCAATGGTCGTGTATTTTTTTACAAGTTTCTAGTCTACGAATTCCAAAGACATTATATAGCCGACGACTATCGATCAATGTGTTAGCCTCTGAATAAAATCTATTGACTGACTGCCTGATTTATGAAATGGAATTTTGTGCAAATATTTCAAGAAATTTTAAATCGGAAATGATATCTTATTTTCGTGTTTTTGTCCTTTCTTGATCTTCTTTGTAGTTTTCTAGAATTATTTGCTGGCTAATACGATCTTTTCTTTAGGAAAATTGGTGTACGGCCCTGACCATTAAACCTTTTTTATTTTTTTGAAACGTCATAAAACAAAATTGCTATTGCCTTTCTCGTCTACTGTTCCTGCCGAAGTGATTTAGGCATCTTCGTATTTATTATTCCTTTCCTGATTGGCAACAATCAAACCTTTGTTGATCTTTCAGCCTAGCTTATTTAAAATATTTGGATCTCAAAAGATTGAATTACTGCGTGACTCAGACCTTCAGCTCGACTGAATTCCACTTTAATGTATGTCTCTCAATCCAGTCAACTTTATTCATCTCACTTAACCTCTATTTGTCTTCCTTTCCTTTGTCTGCCGTACACATCACGTTATAATTGATCCGTTTCTAACCCGGCAGGAAACACCCAATCAGAGAAAGGACTTGGCTAATTTTAACAGAATGCCTTTGGGTTACTTCCCCCCTGGCTGGGAGAGTGATTGCAGTTACCTCCAATCACATCAAAGTCTTGTCTTTCTTTTGGTCGATTTTCACTGACTTTTTCTCCTCTTTAACAATTCATAGATCTGTATTTCAGGGTCCCCAGCAATGATATCTTAATGCTACTTTTAAATGTTATTATTCGTTTACCGTGTCTCTGTTTTTCCAACCCATTTTGCTTCAGTTTTTCGTTGCATGCATTTGTTCACCGGAATCTGTGTCATTCATTCCCAATGGCTTTGTATCGTTGCATATAGACCATGTCATTCAACTTGTGTTTTCGTGGTACGTATGTAGATAGCCACGAAGCGCTGTGGTTAACGAGCTGGCTTCGCACTTGAGTTGTCCTGGGTTTATTCCCTGGAAATGTTTTTTCAGACCACAACGGTTTCCGGGTCGACCCAGCCTTAAATGGGTACCGGCTCAGTCCGGAAAGTAAAATCGGCCAAGGAGATGAGATGGCTACCGTCCTCATATAGCCGAGCCTTTGAAGTGTGAGATTGCTAACACCTCACACCCCTACGGCAGTAATACTATGAGTTACTTTACTTTATGTTTATGTAGATAGCATGCTAGCATTGCTTGTGACATCTCGCGAGTTGTAGTACAAATGCATTTTCTGTGTTGTCTTGTTTTGTTGTTGCTATTCAGTGTAAAAGAGGGTTTGCGTCATTGCGTTCATGTTGCTAGTCAGTGTAATAGAGAAAATCCGTTGTTGGTTTTGTTGTTGCTAGTCAATGAAATAGAGAAAATCCGTTGTTGGTTTTGTTGTTGATAGTCAGTGTAACAGAGAATCTATGTTATTGTTTTTTATTTGTTGCCAGTCAGTGTAATAGAAGATTCCAGTAATTTATTTCGTGGTACTAGTCAGTGTAATAGATGACCCGATTAACTGATTTCTTGTTGCTAGTCAGGGTAATAGAGGATTCCATTAATTTATTTCTTGTTGCTAGTCAGTGTAATAGACAACGCCAACCACTGATTTCTTGTTGCATGTCAGTGTAATAGACAACCCCAACCACTGATTTCTTGTTGCATGTCAGTGTAATAGAGGGCAATAGCTACCCTTCTCTTAACACTATCCTAGACAAATAAGTTACAATATATTGTGGATTTTCAAGGACGTTGCTCTGGGCAATACAGGATCACGAAAACGGATATCTTTACGTTTACCTGGGCAACACATCATCACTAAAACGGATATCTTTACGTTTACCTGGGCAACACATCATCACTAAAACTGATATCTTTACGTTTACCTGGGCAACACATTATCACTAAAACTAATATCTTTACGTTTAACTGGGCAACACATCATCACTAAAACGGATATCGTTACGTTTAACTGGGCAACACATCATCACTAAAACTGATATATTTACGTTTACCTGGGCAACACATCATCACTAAAACTGATATCTTTACGTTTACCTGGCAACACATCATCGCTAAAACTGATATCTTTACATTTACCTGGGCAATGCATCATCACTAAAACTGATATATTTACGTTTACCTGGGCAACACATCATCACTAAAACTGATATCTTTACGTTTACTTGAGCAACACATTATCACTAAAAATGCTATCTTTACCTTTACCTGGGCAAAACATCATCACTAAAACTGATACTTTTTACGTTTACCTGGGCAACACATCATCACTAAAACTGATATCTTTACGTTTACCTGAGCAACAGAGAATGATAATTATCAAGTGTACTTGTCTTTAGTAGAACACTAAGTTCATATAACGTGCATGCAAATAAGCAGACCCAACAGTTTAAAAACATGTGATGCATGTTTAATGATGATGAAGGCCTTAAAAATGACATTTAAAATAGATGCGCATATCAGGTTATGTGCATAACGTGTAAACTTAATGATAAAAACATAATCCTAAATTGTAAAATGAACAGATCGAATTGCAAATCTGATTAAACTTAATTAAATGCAAGGTGCATGTGTTTGTACCATCAGTCTCATCTTCTCGTACATTTCTCATTATACATTCCGCATATATGTTGTACAGATAAGATGAGAGGATACATCTCTGTCGGACTCCCTTTTGTACTGCAAACCTATCTGATGTTTGCCCAGATACTCGGACAGCGGCTTGTTGATCTTGGTATGATGTTTCAATGAGATGGACTATATGCAAAGGAAACCCCATTTCCTTCATGACTCTCCACATATGTTGATGATGTTTTACCTTGTCGAAGGCCTTAGTGTAATCAACGCAGCTGCCCATTTTGTGTTAATGTAAAGATGCATGCCAATATTTCAGTAAGAATGATACTGCTTGCCTCTCTTCTTCTTATGTGATAACGGTAGTCCCATTCCAGACACTGCTGTCGTGGATAGAGTGTTAAATATTTAATTTCAATAAGCTTTTTATTTTGTGAAGCCGATTAATGTGTTTCCTTCTTTGCAGTCTATATTTCCCCAACATTCAGTAATTTTTCCATGTATAGCTTGATTAATTAGAGAGTTGTGGGACTCAATGGTCTCGAGGTGAGGTGTTCGTCTCGGGTACAGGATGTCACAAGTCCAAATCCTGGTGGAGAACGGGATTGTTTTCGTGTAGATCATTGGGCAAATATTTCTCCTTATCTGCGAGTAATGAAATCAGACACCAGTGTGTAGTCGCGCGGACATTATAAATACCTTAACAGTCGGAAATCGAAAAGTTGAAAACCTACCTAGATTATTCTCGCAACACAGACAATATGTTGCAAAAAGGGGACCGTGTGGTTAACACATCAGGTCTTGATTATGTAGTTAGCGCAGAGGCATAGATCGCGTCTGAAGACTGAGAATCTACCTTTCTCTAATTTACGCTTCCACCATCACCAGTCCCAAAAATTGGCGATATTATGCTAACAGTTGATGGGATTACCCTTACAAGTTTTCAGCGGATATTCGCCTGTCAAAAAATATGAAACAAAGGAGGTCACACCTCCCTACGACGTCTAACGACATAAGTGGACTGAAGATAGATAGAACTATATAACTAGAGAGTGTTGACATCGTAGGAATGAACCTGGCACCTTAGCCTCACCACATGACCGCTCAACCATTCTATTCTGTTACTCGATTGCTACTTATATAGTAATATTATATTATTTACGTTACAGTTGTAACGTCTGTACGAGTAACTGTTCGGTTGAGTGCGCTCTGGCAAATGGCTTGTGAAATATATGTATGCCTAATTTAATTTAGAATGACAATAAACTGGACACCCTGCGAATACCAAATTGGATACCATTTTAACTAAAGTCTTACACTTCAATCCCGACTGCATTTTCTTCTTTAAATGTAAGATAGCATTTGCCTTACATTCTATATAGCGGCCGAGTGGAAGTGTGGATATAACGATACAGTAGTTTTCACACTTGTTTGAACATGAATGAACTAGAACGTGTTCGTTAAACGGGCTTATTTGTTCATCGGAATTCAAGCTTTTCTTTTTTAACGTGCAAATGTATTATGATCACCAAATTAGTAGATTTATTGTATCGTTATGAGGCAGCGTGGCATAGGGGGAAAAAGTATGTTTCACAATACGAACGCAGTCGGTTCGAACCCCCAGGTGTCCATTTTCGTAGATTCTGTGTTTTCTCTTGATACGATCGCTCTTCCGCGTACGGAAAGTAATGACAATCTACTGTACTGCACATCCGCCAAGAAATGTTTAACAGCCGAATAGATTTGTGGTTTCAAAAAAAGCGACGTCCTGTCAATGACCTACTTACACTTTTTTGAAAAAGAACGAACAACGAATGAATCAGAATAAACAAAAATAAGGAAAAGAAAAAGCATAAATAAGGAAAAGAATAAGCATAAATAAGGAAAAGAATAAGCATAAATAAGGAAAAGAATAAACATAAATAAGGAAAAGAATAAACATAAATAAGGAAAAGAATAAACATAAATAAGAACAAGAATAAGCATAAATAAGGAAAAGAATAAACATAAATAAGGAAAAGAATAAACATAAATAAGGAAAAGAATAAACATAAATAAGGAAAAGAATAAGCATAAATAAGGAAAAGAATAAACATAAATAAGGAAAAGAATAAACATAAATAAGGAAAAGAATAAACATAAATAAGGAAAAGAATAAGCATAAATAAGGAAAAGAATAAGCATAAATAAGGAAAAGAATAAGCATAAAGAAAATCTTACATTCTCGCAACAGTTGAAGATTGATGTACATAATGATTACGATTTAGTTGTCTTAAATAAAGGCATCAGTCTTAAGTTAATCCTGAATGTTAGGAGCTAAAAAAAGGAGTGAATATCGATGTTTTCTTTTTTTTTGATGTTGTTAAAGAGGAATTTGATGGTGATTGTGGGTGGGTTGATGACGACGGTTCTAAATCTGAAGGATTTGTGGGGACAGACGACGAGTGTGAAGTATTTCTTGAAGAATGGAATGCAATGTAGTTTTCTATATTGGGGCGTTTACCCTATCTCGAAGCACTATTCTGAAAAAAAGATATTTACTTTCTTAGCTCTTAGTTCGACCCGTTCTATGCATAATAGTGGTCACACATGAGCGGCTCACAACTCAGGATCCGGTCGTTTCTATCGCGGATGTGTGTCGTCGAGTAGTATGGTAGCTTGTCTTTTGTGGGGCCGTGTGTGTTGTCGGTCGTCCAGTGTGATAGTTGGTTGATTGGTTGGTTGTTAATGCCCACAATGGGTTGGTAACCCTTTTGCGCGCCCTGAAAAATACGGAACTTGTGCAGAATGTAGTAGCTTTCCTGACATCCCGAGCGTGCTGATTAAATGGACCGGAGTTATCGAGACGATTGTGCAATGCTTGGCTTCATCTGCGTGACACTCACTACTACGAGGGTGACATCGAACCTCACCTTGATAGTCAGACTGTTGTCCTAGACAACAGCCCGTTTCCAGAACGACCAACGAGGAGGTCAGGTGAGGATCTTGGCCAGTATATTTCTCCTGACCCTAGCTAACATTGTTTGATCAGTGTGTTTTGCCTGACTAGAGGTTATCATATTCGTCCCCCCAGTGGGATAGGAGTCTGTCTGTTCTGGGGTCGTGTGTGTTGTGCCTTTCTAGTGAATCTCGCCAGCGAGTTCGGGCCGTCACTGAGGTATATTTTTGTCACGCGGGTATCACATGGTGGTTATGGTACTCTTGTCGTCTTGTCTTCGCGCTATAGCTATTAATATTTATAACAAGGAATTGACTGTTCTACGTCATTAAAAACTGCATGGTTATCACCATACATATGATTCATTAAGAATTGTATAAGCACAAACAAAACAGAAGCACGCGAGGAATTTGATAAGATGTGTTTTAAATAAAACCTTCTAGATAACAGTTAAAAGTACGGAAGGAAAATTTGATATGCAGTTAATTTTAAACTATACTAACTGGTTGTATTGAAAAACGCAGCCTCGCCCTATTTTAATTTTGTTTTGTTTTGAAAAATCACGCCTCGAAATTTGTGGTACAAGCCAACAAACATGCGTTCGTTTGCAAGGCTCTCGATTTAATTTAATACATTTATGTGAGCGGTTGTTCCTTAAGCTGGTAATTCGTATATCTTGGCATTATTGTGCATCGAGCGTTAATTAAAGCAAATATGCTACGTTCCGTCTTACCCCATCTTACTTTGTGCATTAAATAGTAGCTGACAGTCCAACTGGGCACCGAGATCTCATGAGAAAGCCACGTGATCTTTTATCATTGCACGCGTCTAAGCAGAAGCAGGTCTGGTTTGAAGGCAAGATGAAGTCAACGTGACCTATATATTGCTAAAGTAGCAGTAATCCTGTAACAACAAACGAGTTAATAAACGATATAACAAATTTCGCTTATAAAATACAACTTGGTAACTCAATGTGGAGCGTGTAGCTTAGTCAACACTGAGCTGGCTTTCCTGGACTGGGATTTTAACCTTCCAAAGTTCGAATTCAGGGACATACATTTTAAAAAAATACGGGCCGTAATTTGTTTTTTAAGAGCGCTCGTCCAGTCGACCCAGCTGTAAATGGGTAGCTGACATGTGAGGTGGGGAACGTATACGAAAGAGAACTGTCCATCCCATCTCATATAGTACATGAAGTTATATTCATCCCCAAGGCAATTGTTGCAGTGTAAACGATCTCTAAATTTTACTCGAAGAAACTTGACGGAACAAATTGGCAGAAAAAAAAGAAAAATAAGAACTGAAAATGCTTACTACAAGTAGTAACACCTGTTACCACCAAAAGAGAATAAGGAAAACAAATATGGAAAAAGCAAAACTAAAATGCTCATGATTGTTGCGCAAAAATAAATGCAAAGAAAAGAACAATTATCTTCCAACAATGATATAATCATGCAATGTGTCCAACACAGCGTGCACAGTGACATTACCTTAATTGCAAAAATATGTCCCCATCCCATGCGATGGTGTTAGCCAATTACGTGTGTGAACGGTTGAAACAGGACACTTTCGTATGAGAGACACCTGCTAGAGACACTTATGAGAGACACCTATGAGAGACACCTACTAGAGACACTTTTGAGAGACACCTATGAGAGACACCTATGAGAGACACATATGAGAGACACCTATGAGAGACACCAATGAGAGACACTTATGAGAATCACATATGAGAGACACCAATGAGAGACACTTATGAGAACCACCTATGAGAGACACCTATGAGAGACACTATGAGAGACACATATGAGAGACACCTATGAGAGACACATATGAGAGACACTTATGAGAACCACCTATGAGAGACACCTATGAGAGACACCTATTAGAGACACCTATGATAGACACATATGAGAGACCCCTATGAGAGACACGTATTAGAGACACATATGAGAGACAACTATGAGAGACACCTATGCGAGACACATATGAGAGACACCAATGAGAGACACCTATTAGAGACACCTATCAGAGACAGCTATGAGAGACACCTAAAAGAGTTGGCTTTCCTGTACTGGGATTTTCTTCTTCTTCTTCTGCGTACACAGTCAGACAGTAACCATTATTTTCTCGAAAAAAGCGGCGGTCATCCTGAGACTCTCGCCACTACCATAGAGCTTGTCTTGCAGTTCCACTGGCAATGGCCACATCTGCTCTCTCTGATCCTCGTATGTCGGGCAGTTCTGCAGCAGATGTTCAGTGGTCATTTTACCAGTACCGCACGGGCATTCGTCGGTACACCCTATCTTCAATTTGTTGAATAGGTGGTACCTCAGTCTATTGTGGCCAGTGCGAAGTCTGAAGACAACGACCTGCTCTCTTCGGTTCAACTGGTAATAGGCATCGTTTTTGGTGTAACCAGTATGTTCGGTTTCCCATTTAGTCATGTACCTGGCTTTGATAAGCCGTTTTGACTCTTCGTACGTTATACTGGTATCTACTGGGATTTTAACCTTCCAGAGTTCGAATTCAGGGACATACATTTTTAAAAAAATACGGGCCGTAATTTGTTTTTTACGAGCGCTCGTCCAGTCGACCCAGCTGTAAATGGGTAGCTGACATGTGAGGTGGGGAACGTATAAGAAAGAGAACTGTCTATCCCATCTCATATAGTACATGAAGTTATATTCATCCCCAAGGGCAATTGTTGCAATGGGAACGATCTCTAAATTTTACTCGAAGAAACTTGACGGAACAAATTAGCAGAAAAAAAAGAAAAATAAGAACTGAAAATGCTTACTACAAGTAGTAACATCTGTTACTACCAAAAGAGAATAAGGAAAACAAATATGGAAAAAGCAAAACTAAAATGCTCATGATTGTTGCGCAAAAATAAATGCAAAGAAAAGAACAATTATCTTCCAACAATGATATAATCATGCAATGTGTCCAACACAGCGTGCACAGTGACATTACCTTAATTGCAAAAACATGTCCCCATCCCATGCGATGGTGTTAGCCAATTACGTGTGTGAACGGTTGAAACAGGAAACTTTCGTATGAGAGACACCTGCTAGAGACACTTATGAGAGACACCTATGAGAGACACCTACTAGAGACACTTTTGAGAGACACCTATGAGAGACAGCAATGAGGGGCACCTATGAGAGACACCTATTAGAGACACCTATGATAGACACATAAGAGAGACACCTATGAGAGACACCTATTAGAGACACATATGAGAGACACATATGAGAGACACCTATGCGAGACACATATGAGAGACACCAATGAGAGACACCTATTAGAGACACCTATCAGAGACAGCTAGGAGAGACACCTATAAGAGACACATATGACAGACACCTTTTAGAGACATCTATGAGAGACACCAATGAGAGACACCAATGAGAGACACCTATTAGAGACATCTATGAGAGACACCTATGAGAGCCACATATTAGAGACAACTATGAGAGACAGCTATGAGAGACACCAATGAGAGACATTTATGAGAGACACCTATGAGAGACACCTATTAGAGCCATCTATGAGAGACACCTATTAGAGACATCTATGAGAGACACATATAAGAGCCACATATGAGAGACAGCTATGAGAGACAGCTATGAGAGACACGAATGAGAGACATTTATGAGAGACACCTATGAGAGACACCTATTAGAGCCATCTATGAGAGACACCAATGAGAGACGCCTACGAGAGACACCTATGAGAGACACATTTCAGAGACACATATTAGAGACACCCATGATAGACACCTATTAGATACACCTATGAGATACACCTATTAGAGACACCTATGAGAGACACATATTAGAGACAGCTATGAGAGACACCTATCAGAGACAGCTATGAGAGACACCTAATATATACACCTATAAGAGACACCTATTAGAGATAGATATGAGATACACCTATGAGAGACACCTATTAGAGACACCTATGAGAGACACCTATTAGAGACAGCTATGAGAGACACATATGAGATACACCTATGAGAGACACCTGTGAGAGACACCTATGAGAGACACCTATGAGAGACACCTTTAAGAGACACCTAAGAGAGACACCTATGAGAGACACCTATGAGAGACACCTATGAGAGACATCTATGAGAGACATCTATGAGAGACACCAACGAGAGACACCTATGAGAGACACCTATGAGAGACATATATGAGAGACATCTATGAGAGAAACCAATGAGATACACCTATGAGAGACACATATGAGAGACACATATGAGAGACACCTATTAGAGACACCTTTGATAGACACCTATGAGAGACAGCTATGAGAGACACCTGTTAGAGACACCTATTAGAGATACCTATGAGAGACAGCTATGAGAGACACATATGCGAGACACCTTTTAAAGACACCTATGATAGACACCTATGAGAGACACATATGAGAGACACCTATGAGAGCCACCTATGAGAGACAGCTATGAGAGACACCTATGAGCGACGCCTATGAGGGACACCTATGAGAGACACCTATTAGAGACACCTATTAGAGACACCTATTAGAGACACCTATGAGAGACACCTATTAGAGACAGCTATGAGAGACATCTATTAGAGACAGATCTGAGAGACACCTATTAGATACACCAATGAGTGACAGCTTTTAGAGATAGCTATGTCGATGGTACGTGACATGCCTACCATGTTTGTAACGGGTAACGGGGAATCAGGGTTCGATTCCGGAGAGGGAGCATGAGAAACGGCTACCACATCCAAGGAAGGCAGCAGGCGCGCAACTTACCCACTCCCGGCACGGGGAGGTAGTGACGAAAAATAACAATACGGGACTCTTTCGAGGCCCCGTAATTGGAATGAGTACACTTTAAACCCTTTAACGAGGATCTATTGGAGGGCAAGTCTGGTGCCAGCAGCCGCGGTAATTCCAGCTCCAATAGCGTATATTAAAGTTGTTGCAGTTAAAAAGCTCGTAGTTGGATCTCAGGCGCAGGCGGGCGGTCCGGCTCGCGCCGGTTCACTGCCCGTTGTCTCCTGCCCTACCGTCTGCCGGCTCTCTCCCACGGGTGCTCTTCGCTGAGCGTCCTGGGTGGCCGGCGCGTTTACTTTGAAAAAATTAGAGTGTTCAAAGCAGGCCTCGGCTGCCTGAATAATGGTGCATGGAATAATGGAATAGGACCTCGGTTCTATTTTGTTGGTTTTCGGAACTGGAGGTAATGATTAACAGGGACAAACGGGGGCATTCGTATTGCGGCGTTAGAGGTGAAATTCTTGGATCGCCGCAAGACGAGCTACTGCGAAAGCATTTGTCAAGAATGTTTTCATTAATCAAGAACGAAAGTCAGAGGCGCGAAGACGATCAGATACCGTCGTAGTTCTGACCATAAACGATGCCGACTAGCGATCCGCAGGAGTTGCTTCGATGACTCTGCGGGCAGCTTCCGGGAAACCAAAGTGTTTGGGTTCCGGGGGAAGTATGGTTGCAAAGCTGAAACTTAAAGGAATTGACGGAAGGGCACCACCAGGAGTGGAGCCTGCGGCTTAATTTGACTCAACACGGGCAACACTGAAATGATTGACATGCCGAGACCACTCTTCTGGAGTCTAATATGGAACTGGTGCTGGACTTAGACCCCCAGAAATCTGGGGTTATGTCCCCTGTGGCTCGGTTTTGTCTGCATCCAGTGTTTGATAAAGGAATTGACGGAAGAGCACTATCAGGAGTGGAGCCTGAGACCTAAGTTAACTTACCACGCCAATACTGCAGAATGACTATCAAAAAGTACACCTTAGTGGGGTCTAATAGAGAACATGTGCTGGAATTAGACCCTCGAAAATCTTTGGGGCTACCCTTTAAGAAACTTGATTGTCTCGCTAAGGGAATTGACGGAAGGGCACCACCAGGTGTGGAACCTGCGGCTTAATTTGACTGAACACGCCAATACTGTAGAACAACTGACAAATTGAGAGCACTGCCGTTTGGGTCTAATAATGAACGTACGCTGGTATTAGACTCACGGACGACAAGTCAGCTCAAATGAAAGAACGCTACGGAAATCGTGTTTAACTCTGCATATTTCAAATACCTGGTCATTGACAAACAAAAGCCCTCAATAAATTCGTCTGACAAAATAGTGAACGGGTGCTGGAAATAGATCTGAAGACAGGTCAGTTTTACCCTACAAATGACAGGGCGTTGCTACGGAAAACCAGCTCAAATCGAGAGGAGCCGCAGACACTTTGGTTCACGTACCAGGCTGATAAGCCAAGGGCGCGAGGCTACCATGTGGGGGATTACGGCCGAACCCTTGAAAGCCGCAATCCCGCCCAAAATCTCAGCACCACTGCAATGGGAGGCTCCTACATGCTCGGGACCTGGGGCTTGCCCCCCAGCCCTATCAGGTAGAGCCACAGTAAGAGGTCCTTGCCGCCCGCAAATCAAAGCGGGCGGAAAACTGCTTGATACTCACCCTATACGGCGATGGGGTGCGAAAAACACCAACCAAAGACTTAGAACCTGGTCGGGGTGTCGAAAACAGTAGAGCAGCCACCACACTGTGAACTGTCAAGACTCAACCACTGACCATGAGAGTTGTCCGCACACCAGGCGATCAACATCTCTGTGACATTACCAGGCTTGTCCTCTGGCTAAATGCACTCCGGTTACGATATCTACCTCTGTACGTTATCAGCCATAACTATCATGCTGGACGCAGAAGAGATGCAGACCAGCGGACATTGCACACCTGCCCCACTGTGTCAACACCCCAGGTGGCGGGGAATGCTAGGCGTACCATCCCTGCATAGAAGCCAAGAAAATAAAGGGAAAAAGAGATACCCCACTCACATGCAAATGCTACGTTTCTGGCAGGACGTGACGATCCTGGGATACAGACACACTGGACTGCCTCTCTTCCGGGTAAACCAGTCCATCTCATATATCACATACCATCATTGCACCCTATAGACACGAGTAGTGAAGACTCGATAGTCTGGTAAGACAACTTCCATAGGAGAGAAAACTCTGATCGTAAACAACTGCTGCCTTGCAGATAGGCTGGGGACAGCCAAAGGCTAAGGAGGGCATCCCTACAGAAACGCCTGTTGAAATCGGATGCACGGGGCCGCAAGCCTAACAAAACAGTGCAACGTAAATCACAGTATGATGGCAGCACAACCTATTCGAAAAACGTATGGCGCTCATCCTGAGGAGACCCGCCAGGCAGCGATAGCGCCGGGCCCCACGCCTCGAAGGGGCCCACCCTTGGCTACTGGTGGTCACCCACCCATGTGTCGTGGAGTCAAGGCACATGGCTATGGGGAAACGACTATTGGCCAAAACTTCAAGACCCTCAGAATATTACAGTGGAATGCGGAGGGAGTCATTAACAAAAAACTTTCCCTAACACATCACCTGCATGAAGGTAAGATTGACGTGGCATGTATCCAGGAAACGCACCTCAACAATAACCATAAATTCTCAATCAGAGGATACCAGACTTTCCGTCTAGATAGAGAAGGCCACAAAGGAGGGGTCCTGATACTGACCAGAAACAGCATACCGAGTAGCGCGGTACCTGTCAATCACACCGGACAAGCAGAAATTGTAGGAGTTGACATAATTGCTCAAGAGACGAAGCTCCGCATTTTCAATCTGTACGGACCACCAAACAGAGACCTATCGCTCTCGAGTATGGAGGTCAGAGACTCCAACTGCATAGTGGTTGGAGATTTCAACAGCCACTCGGAGAGATGGGGATACTCTGACACAGACAGCAGAGGTGACGAAGTGGAAGATTGGGAGATAGATGCAAATCTCTCCCTAATCAATAGGCCGGAGGATAGCCCTAGCTTCTATTCAAGAACATGGCATACCACCTCGACTCCAGATTTGGCCTTCTCCACACAGGACATACACTATAAAATAGACCGCCAGGTGCTAAACCAACTGGCAGGTAGCGACCACAGGCCGATCAGGCTAACCATTGACATGGAAGTAGGCCCACAGGAAACAAAACCGCTCCCACGTTGGAATTACAAACGAGCCGACTGGGACAGATTTGCAATCCTGACAGATGGGCTGTGTGAAACCATCAACACACGAAACACCAAAATGAAGCCCATGGTAGAGAGCCTAAGCAAGGCAATAATGCAAGCCGCCACTGAAACCATCCCAAGAGGAGCTAGGAAAAACTATAAGCCCTACTGGAATGATGAGTTACAGAAAGTGGAAGATGCAGTAACAAATGCTAGAAACATGGCAGAACGAGAAAAATCCGTGGAGGCAAACATCGCCCTCAAAGCCGCCGCGGCGAAGTACAAACACACTCTCAAGCAAACAGCAAGAGAAAGTTGGAAAAATAAAACGGAAAGTTTAAACCTGGACAAAGAAGGGAACAAGCTATGGAAGCTAGTCAGAGCCATGAACGACGAAACCCCGTCAAATAAACAAATTACTATCAAGCAAGGCGAGAACTTGATCACAGGTAAGAAAGCCGCAAACGCCTTTGTCGATCACTATGCCAGAGCAAACCACATCGAGGTCCCTGCAGATAAGCATACAGACATTAGCGAAGAGCTAAAGGGGCACGAAAACAAAAATACGGCTCCTGAAGAGCACATGATGGCCAAACTAACAATGCGCGAAATGGAAGAGGCTATGAGAACACTAAAGAGAAGGAAATCTCCCGGAAAAGACGGGATAACAAACGAAATGCTGATGGGGCTGGGCCAAACAGCGAAGGAAAAACTACTGTCAGTCCTGAACCAAAGCTGGAAAAGGGGTATTGTACCCCAGGCATGGAAAGATGCAATACTGGTACCAGTACCAAAAACAGGAAAGGACAAAACAGATCCGAATGGATACAGGCCCATAAGCCTACTGAGCTGTGTCGGCAAGCTGATGGAACGGATGATAAACACCAGACTGATGTGGCATCTGGAAGAAAAACGAATACTAATTCCACAGCAAGCCGGCTTTAGACAGCACAGATCCACTGAGGACCAGGTCATCCTCATAGCCCAGGAGATAGAAGATGCCTACCAGGCACAGAAACACACAGTAGCTGTTTGGGTGGATCTGGAAAAGGCATTTGACAAATTCTGGAAGGATGGACTTAGAGTCAAGCTAAGAAGAAGTGATGTTTGTGGGAAGATGTACAAGTGGATCAACCACTACCTCAAACAAAGAACGGCCAGAGTCCAAGTACAAGGGCAGATGAGCAAAAAGGTGACACTCGAGCAGGGAGTACCCCAAGGGGGAGTACTGTCACCCACACTCTTCCTGGTATATATAAACGATATTACAGAGAATATACCAAGAAGAGTCCATAGCTCAATGTTTGCAGACGATCTGGCTATGTGGACCTCTGAAAAGAATCTCACCATAGCAAGAAATCGGATGCAAACGGCCCTAACATCGCTGGAAGAGTGGGCGAACTCATGGCTGGTCAAAATAAACGAGGAGAAAACCACGTGCACAATATTCTCGCTCTCATTAAAACCCCAAAGTACCAAACTAAGCCTAAATGGCAAAATCCTGCAGCCAAACGACAACCCAACCTATCTGGGAGTCACATTTGATCGGCGCATGACATGGAAAAGTCAGATTGAGAGAAACCGAATGAAAGCCAGAGAAAGAATGGCGATCATGAGGAAACTTGCTGGCACAAGCTGGGGAGCAGACGAAGGCATACTAAAGAAACTGTACACTGGAAGAGTGAGACCAGTTCTCGAGTATGGCATCGCGGCTTGGACAACAGCAGCGAAGGCGAACTTCGATAAAGTTAACAAACTTCAAAACCAAGCTATGAGAATCATAACTGGTGGCATGAAGTCAACGCCAATTGTAGAACTTGAAAAGATTACAAAACTGCAATCCATGACCGACAGAAGAGACTGCAGAGCCCAGCTGCAGTCAGAGAAACTCCGAAGACTGACGGACCATCCAATGTACCAGAGGCTAAACAATTTGGGAACTGGGAAACTAAAGCGGAGAAACTTTGCAGAAATAGCCAAAGCAAAGATGCACGAAGATCCCATAAACGCACTAACAACACCAAAACCCATCACTACTGTACGAAAACCTACTTGGAGGCAGGATATATTTCCAGAGGTGGTAGAAAATATACCAGGTATTGCAAACAAAAACTGCCAGACCGAAAAAGAAAGGAGAGATACTACCCTAAGCTTCATAACGAAAAGCTACCCAAGCATGGACTGGACCCATGCATACACCGACGGCTCTGTAACAAACACTACACAGAACGGAGGGGCAGGAGCATTCCTGAACCTACCAAATGGCAGAAAAATAACACTGTCATTCGCTACTGGTAAGTACACGAGCAATTTCAGAGCAGAGGCAGAGGCACTGAGGGCGGCAGTGGAAGAAATGGTAACACACAGTGAAAATGAGAGCCATATAGTCCTGCTGACAGATGCTCTCGAAGTAGTCACAGCGCTAAAAAGCCAGAAAAACACTGAGCTTAATGACTTAAGAGCAGCACTCTGCAAACTGTGCCAACAGTCCGCACCAAAAAGGGTAGTGGTACAGTGGGTTCCGTCACACTGCAACATCCAAGGCAACGAGGAGGCAGACAGACTGGCAAAAGAAGGTGCAAGGCTACCACAAATAGATACCAGTATGACGTACGAAGAGTCAAAACGGCTTATCAAAGCCAGGTACATGTCCAAATGGGAAACCGAACATACTGGTTACACCAAAAACGATGCCTATTACCAGTTGAACCGAAGAGAGCAGGTCGTTGTCTTCAGACTTCGCACTGGCCACAACAGACTGAGGTACCACCTCTTCAACAAATTGAAGATAGGGTGTACCGACGAATGCCCGTGCGGTACTGGTAAAATGACCACTGAACATCTGCTGCAGAACTGCCCGACATACGAGGATCAGAGAGAGCAGATGTGGCCATTGCCAGTGGAACTGCAAGACAAGCTCTATGGTAGTGGCGAGAGTCTCAGGATGACCGCCGCTTTTTTCGAGAAAATAATGGTTACTGTCTGACTGTGTACGCAGAAGAAGAAGAAGAAGAAGATACACCAATGAGTGACAGCTTTTAGAGATAGCTATGAGAGACACCTATTAGAGACACCTATTAGAGACACCTATTAGAGACAGCTATGAGAGACTCCTATTAGACACATCTATGAGAGACACCTATTACAGGCAGCTATGAGAGACACCTATGAGAGATACCTATTAGAGACACATATTAGACACCTATTATAGACACCTAATAGAGACACCTATTAGAGACACTTATGAGAGACAGATATGAGAGACACCTATGAGAGACACCTATGAGAGACATATATGAGAGACACCAATGAGAGACACCTATTAGAGACACCTATGAGAGACAGCTATGCGATACACCTATGAGAGAGAGCATAGCACAACTGCATGTAGGACTCAGGTCCACCTTCATCAGCTCAAGAACAAGTACTCATTGCGGGCATTAAACAACAACAACAACAAAAGCAACAACGTTATTGACTATCTGAAAAAAATATATTTGAAAAATAGCGCACATAATCGACTTTACTGCACCATGGCACTCATATGTGTGCTCAGTTCCTGTCATTACTCAATGTTACGACGACAAATCACGAATAACATAACTCCGTGAGGGCTAGGTAATATGCCAATAATTCTTCAGGTACCAATTTACTTCAGTGTTTGCTTTAAGAAGCGGACGTTCCCTAAATAAACCTACAACATCCCCATTGTGTTGAACTGAGCACAAATTGATATGAACGAGATTCGTTGATATTCCATAGTCTAGCCCACGCGATATCCAATTAACCATTTGGAGTTGTTGCAACTAAATCAGACAAGGACACACAACAATTACTTTTTTGGTACCTTATTTTATTTATGCTTTCGTTTTAGGAATACATGGGTTAGATTTGTTATTGATAAACATGTCTCACTTGTAGATGATGTATACACAAATTTGTCTGTCTTTGCTATGGTAAAGACGGTTTAAATAAGAGAAATAGAAGTCCTTGCAAACAGAAACCAGTCATGTCAAATAAAATAAAAGTGTGTTACAAGAAAATGTAAATAAACTATGTTTTCCGGTACACGCTGTTTTATATATATATATACATATATATATATATATATATATATATATATATATATATATATATATATATATATATATAAACAAAAACATGTCTTAGTATATATATATATATATTATAATAATTATAGCTGTCCATCGTTGTCGATGAGGACCGCCGACATCATCCTTGTCACAGATTTCCCTGTTGAGTGTGGGTGTGCATGTGGCTGAACAGGCCAATGCGAACACGAAAACATCTGCTACATATCGGGCACACGAGGTTTGTAGAAGGGGATGGTGTTCCCGCTACTCGGGATTTCCGCGTCTCACGTCTGTTCTGGGCTTTCACAACACGGTTATCTTCACCAGCAGCTACACCCGATTTGACTGCGCTTCTCCTGTCAGATCTGTTTTGCGCAAGACATTCCCAGGTGTCGATGTCTATCTGGCAACTTTTTAGTGAGTCTTCAGACCGTCTTTAAAATATTTCTTTGGGCGCCCCCTCTCGCGCCATCCTTCTATCAGCTCGCCGTAGAGTAGCTTCTTTGGGAGCCGCTCGTCTGACATACGGACGACGTGTCCGGCCCATCCTAGTCGTGCTTTTCTAGCAGTGCATGGATGCTGGGCATGTTAGCCCTCGAGAGAACCTCGATGTCAGTGACACAATCTTGCCATCGGATGTGGAATATTCGCCTCAGGCAACCTGTGTGGAAGTGGTTTAACCTCCTTGCATGTCCAGAGTATACAGTCCAGCTTTCGCTAGCGTATAGTAGGGTTGGAATGATGGTTGACTTTGAGTTTGGTCTTGACGCTGATGCCACGACGTGCTCAGACCGTCGAGCGCATTCTACCAAAGGCTGTGCTGGCCTTTGCTATTCTGCTTGCCACCTCATCGTCTAGGCTGAAAGATCTCGACAGCGTGCTGCCCAGATATGTGAATATGTCTACGGCATTCAACGTCTGCCCGCTGACTGTAGTCTCTGGTTTTGTGTACGGCATGCCTGGTGCTGGTTGGTACATGACCTCTGTTTTTTTGGCATTTATGGTCAGACCAATATTGTCGCATGCGGCAAAGAACTGGTCCATTCCAACCTGCATGTTCAGTTCTGAGTTGGATTAATATAGCGCAGTCGTCAGCAAATACAAGTTCCCTGATTATGTCGCCAGCCACTTTGGTTTTGGCCTTCATTCTTCTGGAATTGAGTAACTTGCCATCTGTGCGGTACTTTATCGGTATTCCAAGCTCCAATGATCTGAAGGCGTCTGTCATCGTGTCCGCGAACATCATGCTGAACAAAGTCGGGGCGAGTACACATCCTTGTTTTACTCCGTTTGATACTAGAAACGTTTTAGAGATTACACCGCTGTCCAGTACACGAGCACACATGCCTTCGTGTAGCTGTTTCACCATTGTTATGAACTTGTTGGGGCAGCCAAACTTAGACATTATCATCCACAGCCCTCTTCTGTTTACTGTATCAAATGCCTTTGTCAAATCAATAAATGTGGTGTACAAGGCCTGATTTTGCTCTCGACACTTTTCTTGTACTTTGCGAGCGGAAAAAATCATGTCCACTGTTCCTCTTCCGACTCTGAATCCACATTGGCTTTCTGGGAGGTGGTGGCTTTGTTCAAGGTGATTGTTGAGCCTTTTTAGCAGTAAGCGCGCTAGGATCTTGCCTGCTACGGAAAGTAGCCATATTCAACGATGATTGTCGCATTCCTGACGATTGCCTTTTCTTTTGTATAGGTGAACGATTGAGGCGTCCTTTAGCTCGTGCGGAATTTTACCTTCAGCCCACATGTGACAGAAGAGTTCAGGGATCCCTCTGGTCAGGGATGGGCCAGCTGTGTTATATACCTCTGCTGGTATTGCATCAGCTCCTGGAGCTTTTCCTATAGAGAGTGAACTGATTGCCCTGTCGACTTCCTCCTCAGTAATTACTTCATCCAACGCCAGGTTCAGTTCCACCTGCGGCATTCGCCGGATGGCCTCTTCATTTATGGACGATGGGTGGTTTAGTATTTTGCAGAAGTGGTCTGCCCATCTGTCTAGAATCTGAACCTTATCTGTTAGCAGTACCCCATCCGAACTGCGAACTGAAGTATTACTAGAGGGCTGCGGGCCGTAGAGAGCTTTCAGTGCCTCGTAAAACCGTTTTGTGTCATGACGCTCGGAGAACATCTCAATTTCGTCAGCTCTTTTGCTGAGCCAGGAGTCTTGCATCTCTCTAAGCCTGGTCTGGACAGCTTTACGAGCAGTATTGAAGGCAGCTTTTGCTGCCGGAGATGGTGTGTCCCTCTGGTATTCCCTGTGCGCTTCATGTTTTGCATCGAGAAGGCCCTGTATTTCTAGATCGTTCTCATCAAACCAGTCCTTATGCTTGCGCGTGAGTGGGCCAATGTGTTTAACAGCTGTATCGTAGAGTGTGTTTCTCAATGATGCCCAGTTCTTTTCGATGTCGTTCTGTTCAAAACGAAGCTCAGACAGTCTACCCTCAAGCTCTTCCTGGAAGCCTCCTCTCGTGGGTTCGTATTTCAGCTGAGAGACATTTAGCCTCCTCAGTGGTTTCTTTCCCTGGGGGCGCATTTTGGGCTGGATCTTGAAGTTTAGCTTGGCAATGACAAGTGGATGGTCGGTCCAACATTCTGCACCACACATGCTCTTCGTTACCATATCATCCGCTCGATCCCTACGTCTGATGATAATATAGTCAATGAGGTGCCAGTGGCGGGACCTTGGGTGCATCCATGTGGTTCTATTTCAGACAGGTAGTCGGAAAGCTGTGTTTGTAATGAGTAGTTCATTTGCAGCACATGTCCTCAGAAGGAGCAGTCCGTTACTATCGCATTTTCCGATACCATGTCTGCTAATGGCCCCATCGCAGGCTGTATGGTCTGTGCCAACCCTAGCGTTAAAATCACCGAGGATGACCAGTTTGTCAGATTTGGGGACTGCAGCGATGAGCGCCTCAAGGTCCTCATAAAACTTATCTTTTGTTTCCTGAGGATTTGCCATTGTGGGTGCGTATGCACTGATGAGTGTTGCATGGCGCCCTCCTATTAGGGGGAGATGCATTGTAATCAGGCGGTCATTAATTCCTCTGGGCATGATTGTGAGCTTGTCGACCATGTTGGTCTTGATGGCAAAGCCAACTCCAGCTTCACGGCGTTCTTCTTTGCTGCGGCCGCTCCAGAAGAAAGTATAACCAGCGCCTTCTTCTGTGAATTGCCCTTCCTCTGCCAGTCGTGTCTCGCTCAGGGCAGCTATGCAGATGTCGTATCTAGCCAGTTCTCTGGCGATCAGTGCTGTCCGTCGTTCGGGTCTGTTTGTTTTGGTGTTGTCCAGTAGCATATATATATATATATATATATATATATATATATATATATATATATATATATATATATATATATATATATACTAAGACATGTTTTTGTTTGTTTTTGTATAGACAGCAGTGCCATGTTGAAAGATAAACAAGCTGTGCTAGTAAATGATGTGTACACAATTTAATCTCTTTAGGTAAATCTCACCGCCTCGAGCATCGGAGGTCGCGGGTTCGAATAACGGTGGAGACGGGGATTTTTTACACTCTGATCTTCTGGTAAAAAATCCACTGATCTCTGGGTAGTGAAATCGGACACCCGTGTACAGTGTGGAGCAGGATACAAATCTTTTGGCAGTTAGAAATCTAAGAGTGGCTTAACGGCCACTGCCTGGAAAATACTCAAGTTAAAAATCTACCCAAATTTGTTGCACCTTCCACCAGGGCCTAGTAAGCCGAAGGAAGTTAAAATACCCACTGCAGATAGCTATATCTTTCGGCTACCTGGCAACATATGTCTGTTTGAATACCAGGAGTCCAAGCATCCAAGACATTTTTTGTGCTGAGTTATTGAGGACTTTAAAGGAAAAGTTATACCAACTTCGACACCAAAACTCTGAAACGTCAGCGCGATGAGGGGCTCATGTGTCTAGGAATAAGTGGAATTTACCATTTTTAGTATAAAAGTTAACTTACAAAATCTATATTTTTCTGTGAAGAATCTTTCTTCTTCTTTTTCTTGTTCTTCTTGTTCTTCTTGTTCTTGTTCTTCTTCTTCTTCTTCTTCTTCTTCTTCTTCTTCTTCTTCTTCTTCTTCTTCTTCATACAGACGTCATTTTGAATTTGTTCGAAGAAAGCAGCGGCCATCCTGAGGCTGTCGACACTGCCATAGATCTTGTCTAGTGTTGCCACTGGTGATGGCCACATGTGCTTTCTCTAATCCTCGTATGTCGGGAAATTTTGCAGCAGATGTTCAGCGGTCATTTTCCTTGTACCACAGGTGCATTCGTCAGTGCAACATATCTTCAGTTTATTGAATAGGTGGTACCTCAGTCTGTTGTGGCCTGTGCGGAGTCTGAAGACCACGACCTGCTCTCTTCTGTTCAACTGGTAGTAGGCATCATTTGTTGTGTAGCCAGTATGTTCTGTTTCCCACTTGACCATGTATCTGGCCCTAACAAACCTTTTGGACTCTTCGAAGGTCACACTAGAATCTGGTTGTGGTAGTCTTACACCTTCTTTTGCCAGTCTGTCTGCCCCCTCGTTGCCTTGGATGTTGCAGTGGGATAGAAACCACTGTACCAATACTCTTTTTGCTGCGGACTGCTCGCATAGTTGACAGAGTACTGCTCTTAAATCATTAAGTTCAGTATTTTTCTGGCTTTTTAGTGCTGTAACCAGGACCAGGGCATCTGCAAACAGGACTATCTGGCTTTCATTGCATTCGCCTGTCAGCGATGCTTTTACTGCAGCCTTCAGTGCCCCTGCCTCCGCTCTAAAATTGCTTGAGAATTTTGCAGTTGCCACTGACAGTGTTGAAGAATCTTTCAATATTTGATAGACCAACAGGTCGTACAAGTAGAAGCTGTGTACATAATCACATTTATTTAGATTATGCAGCTGTTTGTTGAAACAGGAGAGTTAGAAGTCCACCCAAACGGACAACGAGCATTTCATGTTACTTAACGCTTGTAAAAATAGCTCAATACCGCTGCAGATTAGGTATCTTAACCGACACTCTATAAAAATCTTACTGTATAACCAAACATGGACTGAATTGGCAATCGCTAGGGAAGCGATAGAGAGATGCCTAATGAACACGGAGTGAAGTGCGGCGGAACAGGAAATCAGGGCTTCCGGAAATCTCATGGATGCAACTCAAGAAGACTGTCCAAATATAAATCAATGAACGGAGACCGATGTCTCTTAGTTGGTTAAATTACTTTAGCGCGAATAAATAGAATGTGAGAGGGAGTTACGAATAAATAGTCACACCTTGACAGAGAAAAATAAGGATTAGCCTAGAACTGTATATGGTAGCGTGATGTCATGGATAAATATATATATATATATATATATATATATATTCAATCCCGTGAAAACATTTCGTGGTTTGAAACAATAATTTTTTTTTAGCAAAGCTCCGGAAAAATATAATAATGGTGATACACAAATAAGAAAGTGCTTACGCCATTTTATCTTTCCGATTAAAAGTAGAAACATAACGTGAATCTAAGATAATTATCAGTTCCGCGAATGTCACAAAAAATAAGACGAATATTGTACTAGACGAGAGGAAAGAGTGCTGACACATAGTGAAAAGATGCTACGCATGCCTGATCATCCCATACATATCAAACTGAAACACACAGTTAAAAATAGGCTAAAGAGAACCAGCTTTATTCATATATCCAACCACCTACACCAAAAATATGGAGAACAAATTCCCAACCAACCTACATAAATAGAAATGCGTATTAACTATGAAGAGCCAAGCTGCAACATAAACAACATCGAAATAGGTACAGAGATCCCAGGAATAAGAAGAAAAGACCAACACAGTGTCCACGAGCTGAAAATTTTAGCACAAACAATGATTGAGGAGAAATATAATACCAAGGAATGGACACATGTGTACACAGATGTTTCAGCAGAGGGGGCATGCCGAAACGGGGGAGGAGGCATATTCATAAGACACAAAAGAGGAAATATAACAGAAGAGGCCCTCCCAACAGGAAAGTTGTCCACAAACCTCAGAGCAGAATCAATTGCCCTTCTGTGAGCACTGAAAATACTTCACACAGACAGGCAACCTCCAACAAAAATAGCTGTATTCACAGACTGCAGAGAACTATTAGAGACAATATAGAAAACAAACAACGAACCACTGTTATCAGAGATCAGAGCAGGACTGGGAAAACTCCAGAGATCCTCAACAATAGTGCTCCAGTGGATACCCTCCCATTGCGGAATCACGGGAAACGAGAGGCTGATGCTCTGGCAAAAGATAGCAGCAAAAAGTCACAATTTAATCATCGAGTACCATACAGAGAAATCAAGAACATCATCAGAAATCAGTATATACACCAATGGAGAGAAGACAGAAACATAAGCAGTACACCAAACCCAATTCACTATCTCAAACGAAATCAACAAACTACCTTATTTCGCATGAGAACCGGGCACTGCAGACTACTAGAACATCTATACCGATTGAAGATCTCACACACCGATGAGTGCCCATGTGGAACAGGAGTTCAGAACCTTGAGCATATTCTACAAAAATGCCCAATCTATAGGGAAATGAGATGCCAGACTTGGCCAGAGAGTGCGGAACTGATACAAAAAGCTGTGGGCAGCCGCTCCGACCTGGTGAAGACTAAAGACTTCATCATGACGACTGGCCTGCAGATATAGCAAGACCAGAAGATCCTGAACGCAAAGAAAGAAGAATGACGAACATTGAAACAACAATATAAATATTGAATATTCTACTTTCTTACATCGAACTTTTAAATTGTGCTTTCTTTTAAAAAATACGAAATTATATTGAGATATTATTAGCCAACGTGCTTTCATTAATAATTGATTTCATACACAAAAATAATATTTAAATGTTGGAGGTCCATAGAACAGAAATGCGATTTTGCCATGGTTGTCTCTGACTATTGTCGAACGGGATAGGAATGAAAATAGAAAAAAGTGCACAATTGTTTGTGTCGCCTGGAAGATTACAAATGTTGTGAGAACACGCGAGATCCTCTCGAGACGGCGAATTAATAGGATATAAGGAGATGGCAGAAATGGTGTCTCTAGTATAATACATCGAGATCGCCTCAAATTATTGCAAAGTAGTTCGTTTCGTATTTCAGAACGGATGCTAGTTTACATTTTGCAGAAACGCTTTGCCACAGAAAATGTTAGTACAACTTCGTGCGCTGAAACATATTTCTCCATTAATACATCGATTATTCACCTAGGTACAGCAGCAGACATTTTAATATCATTATCATCGTTATCACCGTTGATATTTTCCTTCAGTGTAAAACTTGTATAACTGCAATCTTTTAAAGTAAGCACATTTCGCGCCGCTTTCAAACCAGCGTTTTTTCACCTTCATCTTGTTCTTCTGCGTTCATTCTCAATCTCCCGCCACCAAGCCATGAACAGGGCTTTTCAAGTGGCAGAATGTAGTCTGGAGAACGGATTTACGTTTTGTCGCTAGTTTACAGTTTGACTGCGATATTTGCATCTTTCGGTCCGACACATCCGTCTTCGGCAGAGTTTGTTCACCTACATGTGATGCATTCGTTCTACCAGCAGCTGGTCGCTTTGTACGAAGTCTGAACCCGATCGGCGATTGAGGTTAATAATATGAGAAAATGACTATATGTTGTTTATCTATTGAGGTTTTCAACCCTATTCATAAACTTCTAAAGTCGGCATTTACACCATACTTGCAGCGCATGAGCTGCAGTGGTCAGCGACCCATAGCTGACTGCTAGCATCAGGGCCAGCGAACCAGAGCTGCCAAGACCCTTCTACACCTGCATGCGATGATCCTGGATAACAGACTGCAACAGAGCAGACTGGCTAAGGAGAAGGAATCGAATAGGGAATGCTAACCCGGTACTCAAAAAATGCTTGCTGAAGTCGGATGTGTTGGACCGAAAGGTGCAAATATCACCGTCAAGCTGTAAACTACGACACAACGCATTCCGTTCTCTGGACTACATTCTGCTACTTAAGCCCTTTGAGGGTTTGTTAGCGGGAGATTGAGCACGAAAGAAGCCAAGCCAAGCGACACCATACTTGAAAAGTCATATTATTCATATTTTCATTGTCATTTATGTACATAGGCCAACCAACACACACACACCCTCACACACACACCCTCACACACACACACACACACACACACACACACACACACACACAAACACGCACGCACGCACACACACGAACACGAACGCACGCACGCACGCACGTACGCACACACACACACACACACACACACGAACACGAACACGAACGCACGCACGTACGCACACACACACGAACACGAACACGAACACACACACACACACACAGACACACACACACACGCGAACACACACACACACGCGAACACACACACACACGCACGCATGCAAGCACGCACAAACCCACATATAAGCGCACAAAGACACCACATAATACACCAATACATATGTATGTATATGGGGAGGATGACTTCTAACGTCTGATCAGGCAACATATACTGGCCAAAATCCTCACCTCGGCTTCCCAGTAGTCCTCACTGACAATGGGCTGTTTCATGGCAAGTTGGCTAACAAGGTGAGGTATCGGCGTGATCCCAGTAGTAGTGAGGGACACGCAGATGAAGCCAAACATAGCCCAACCGCCTGGATATTTCATATCCACCTTCACCAGCACGCTCGGGATGTGAGGAAAGCTTCTGCAACCCGCCACTTGACGTTCTTTTCAGGGCGCAAAAAAGAGTAAATCTTTTCATTGTGGGTTTACGAAACAATAACAATATATATATATACACTCACACACATACATACATACATATATGATTGTTATTGCCATTCTATTGTGTTCTATCTGGTCTTATAGAACTGCATTGTGCCTCTAGATTTATTTATTAATATATATAATTCCCAGCCTGAAAGAGCGTCTATTTGCGTCAGAAAAGACGTGATGGAAACACAACAAGAAAATCAAGTAAGGATGGGCAATAAGGTAGATCGAAACGGCTAGACAGACATCTGGATATTAAAGAAGAAAACCCGGTCTGTCCATTCTTTCAATGAACCACATATTCGACTGCCTGCTTGTCCGTATTTTAATCTATATAGCTACTTGTCTTTCTGTTAGTTTATCAAGTTGTGTGTGCGTCCGTTTATTCCTTGAATGGTTTTATTATCAGAGATCAGTCGGTGACAAAGATAATAGATCTGAACCCAGAATGGGGGTAATCAGTAAGGTAGTCGTGACGGAAGTCCCGTAGCGGGGATTGCTGCACTAGACCACAGCTTGTTCATGAGGTAGTGTGGTCTGTTCATTTGATTGTTGGCATTTCTGTCAATAACTGTGTGCAGACACATATTAACAGCTAGGTTGACTGGAGCGTTCGGATAAAATGATTTGAAATGGGTACTTCTGCAGTGAACTGCGAGTGGACTATCGCTTCTAAATAAGAGGCAACTAATAGTGGTTGCCCATCGGAAGCGAAGATGGAGACTGCAACAAACTTGGGTTGCGAGATATGTTCTTTTATGAATGCGAAGATCAATCCTAGTACGACATACCATGCACCGGATGTGAGGAGTCGGATGTGGAGTCGTCGCGCGTTCTGTTATTTCCTTCAGCTCGCTTTCTCTGAGTTTCGGTTATGGAGTTTCGCTCTGTGATCTGACCACTCTGGTTATTCTAACGCGCCATGAGCAAACAGCTACCGGGAGATGATGTGAATGTTCCAGCTTTTAAGAGACGATGTCATGTAGTCTCTGTAGCTTGTCTTCTATCCTTATGAAATGCTTCTTCCTTTTCTGAGCTCAGCATAAACGACTGCTGGGAATGAGTTCATTACGTACATGCTTCAATCTTTATTGGACTCTTTGCAATCTAATAACACTGCGGAGTAATACCTATTTAATAGTAGCCCGTCCAACTCAATACATCCGGCAAATAACAGAAGACCGCTGAGTGAGAAGTTGGCGGCGGTATCTAAAAGAAAGTTATAGATAAAGTGTGCATGTACAAGTACGCTACTTACGTACTGATATTCCAGCGACTGGCCTAGCAGCCGTTACCTTGGCTTACATTCCCCATGTACGAGGTTCAAATCAAGTCGCGCTCAGTTTGACAGGCCTATCATATCTTGGGTTTGTCATGGTTTAACAGCTTCACGAGTAGACTTAGATGTTGATAGGTACCATACAACTGTTAGATGTAATTGTCGGAGCCTCCTCAAGAGCATCGGAGTTCGTGCATCAGCATATTCAGAGAGGAAAATGATTTAGCACATTTAGTCTCGCCCTGGTGTTATGAATTCGGTTTTATATGTCATATTCTAACTTGGTATGTGAGAGTCGTCTTCTTCATGTTAACGGATAAGGTTGCAAGTTGCGTCGTTTCCAACACTCTTTTGCTATATCTTACAACATTTCTGGCGCTTGGCAGAATAACTTCTATTTGACCCCACTAACACATTGGTGGTTCATCTATGATATAACGAGTGAATGACTCGTTTTATCTTATATCAGAAGTAGCAGAATGACCCCGTGTCTCTCTATCCGTCTGCCAACCCGCTCTCGCTGCTCCCCCATTGTTCTTGTTCTTGTGACAGGGCATGTTGTTGGCTGGCCAGATGAGCGCATTCCTAAAAAAACTGGTGTACAGTTAGCTAATGCCAGGACATCGCTCGCAAAGGGTAGGGGAGAGGTGGATGACAAAAGAAACGATACAAAGACACTTTAAATGTTTCTTTGAAAAGTTTTTCCATTTATGTTTCTGACTGGAAGATGCATGCTCCGAACCGCTCAGCCTGGCGCACAGCCCTTACACATGGTGCTTGCACCGCTGAGCAGAGGACCATCACATAGGCTCAGCAAAAGCGAGCTGCACGATAGGAAAGAATACAAGACTGCCCAACTACACATGACTTTTACGTGTACACTACGTGCCGTAGAGTGTGTCACTATCAGATCTCACTGTACAGGAATATGCAGTCACATCTGAACAAACATGTCTAACGCTGTTTCCATCTTCCTACATCTTGCAATGGGCAACAAACTAACTAACTAACTTGTGGCTTGAGTTTTCTTTAGTAAAAACTTCGACGCGGACAAGTTCATCCAAAGGAAATTATATTATGTGACATTTGACTACGCATCGGGATGATCTGGACTTTTCTGGTTGCCTATCTCTTCTGTCCATTGGCTATGATCAGCAACATAATACAAAAAATGTAATACTTTCTACGATATCTAGTCATTTCTGCATGAAAACACTTTAGAGATATAAACCATTATGGGATTGAATGATTCTACCACCAGCATGATAATGTTAAGTTACCCTGACAGAATGTGGTCCTCTTGGTACATCTTGACAGTTATATAGTCATATGTAGTATTCATTATAATATCCAATTACGTATACGCAGTTAATGACCAACAACGCGGAGAGCTTCAACAGTAGGATAAAAGCTAATGGCAAGGAACTCGAAATGGTTGACTGTTTTAAATATCTGGGTTCGATTGTCAGTGATCAAGGATCAAAATGTGAGATGTTGGCCAGAATAGCACAGGCAATAGCGACGCTTGCACGGCTTAACAACATCTGGAAAGATAAACGGTTAGCACTATGCACGAAAATCAGATTAATGCGTACATTGGTCCTGTCAATATTCCTTTAGGCTTGTGATATATGGACAGTTACAGCTGACCTTCAGCGAAAGATACATTCCTAGGAGTTGAGATGTTTCCGAAGACTTTTAAACGTCACGTATAAGGCACCTGTTCCTTCCACCTGTTGCCTCCTCATGTGCCGTACATGTGTCACTGTTTTTGTTTGAATCATCACATCTGACAGGTATCTTTAACACCTGTCTGAAGACATTCTTATTTTCAAATCAATGCTGATTTCAATTTGACAGGCCGATTAAATATCAGCTTGCAAACATGTATGCTACTGTAGTGTTTTGAAGGAAGACTAACGACTGGTCAGGCAAAATATACTGATCAGGTTCAGGGAAAACATACTGCACAAAACCCTCACCATGACTTCCTCGTAGCTCATCCTTGAAACGGGCTGTTTTCATGCAGCCTAGCTAACAAGGTGAGAGATTGACGTGATCCCCGTAGTGGTGATCGACACGCAGATGAAGTCAAACATAGCACAACCGCTAGGAGGACCCAGGTCCACCTTCATCAGCATGCTCGGGACGTGAGGAAAGCTACTGCAACCTGTCACTTAACCCCCTATTCAGGGCGTGCAAATGAGTAACCTTCTCATTGTGGGCATATGCAAACAACAACTCGATAGTGTTTAACAAAAGTCTAGTTTTCTTTCTAAAATACTGAAAAAGACGCTTCTACGGCTTTGAAGGTCTAAAGACGGTTTAAAAAATGTATACGATGGGTTGTAGAAAGGTTTTGCACTTTAGTGTGAAGCAGTAAAGGAACTTACCTTGCTGGAAATTGGTATGGACTTAAGTCTCTGTGTTATTCACTCTGCAAATCGTTACACTTTCGCTCATATCTTTTTACTTTGGTGTTTTTTTTGTTTTTTTTTGCGTTCGCTTTGTTTCTCTACTCCCCATTGCGGTGTGTGCGTTGCACTGCGGATTTCATTTTGCGCCTGTCGGCCCAGTGCATCCCACTTTGGCATTCATTTCATGTAAGGCTCTGCTTCCTCCTGCATTTTCTAAAGGTTTGCTTCCCCGGGGTAACGACCGGTGCTGTGATGGGGATCTTCTTCTTCTTCTTCTTCATCGTACTCAGTCAGACAGTGACCATTATTTTTTCGAAAAAAGCGGCGGTCATCCTGAGGATGTCGACACTGCCATAGAGCTTGTCTTGTGGTTCCACTGGTGATGGCCACATCTGCTCTCTCTGATCCTCGTATGTCGGGAAGTTCTGCAGCATATGCTCAGCGTCATTTTCCCGGTACTACACGGGCATTCGTCGGTACCACCTATCTTCAATTTGTTGAATAGGTGGTACCTCAGTCTATTGTGGCCAGTGCGAAGTCTGAAGACAACGACCTGCTCTCTTCTGTTCAACTGGTAATAGGCATCGTTTTTGGTGTAGCCGGTATGTTCAGTTTCCCATTTGGTCATGTATCTGGCTTTAATACGCCGTTTTGACGCTTCGTACGTCATACTAGTATCTGTTTGTGGTAGTCTTGCACCTTCTTTTGCCAGTCTGTCTGCCTCCTCGTTGCCTTGGATGTTGCAGTGTGATGGGACCCACTGTACCACTACTTTGTTTGGTGCGAACTGCTGGCATAGTTGACAGAGTACATCTCTTAAGTCATTAAGATAAGTGTTTTTTCTGGCTTTTTAGCGCTGTGACTACGGCCAGAGCATCTGTAAGCAGGACTGTATGGCTTTCATTTTCTTTATGTGTCACCATTTTTTCCACTGCCGCCCTTAGTGCCTCTGCCTCCGCTCTGAAATTGCTTGTGTACTTACCAGTAGCGAATGACAGTGTTATTTTTCTGCCATTTGGTAGGTTCAGGAGTGCTCCTGCCCCTCCGTTCTGTGTAGTGTTTGGTGTGTATGGTGAGATTCTTTTCAGAGGTCGACATAGCCAGATCGTCTGCAAACATTTAGCTATGGACTCTTCTTGGTATATTCTCTGTAATTTCGTTTATATACACCAGGAAGAGTGTGGGTGACAGTACTCCCCCTTGGGGTACTCCCTGCTCGAGTGTCACCTTTTTGCTCATCTGCCCTTGTACTTGGACTCTGGCCTTTCTTTGTTTGAGGTAGTGGTTGATCCACTTGTACATTCTCTCACAACCTTCACTTCTCATTAGCTTGACTCTAAGTCCATCTTTCCAGACTTTGTCAAATGCCTTTTCCAGGTCCACCCAAACCGCTACTGTGTGTTTCTGTGCCTGGTAGGCATCTTCTATTTCCTGGGCTATGAGGATGACCTGGTCCTCAGTGGATCTGTGCTGTCTAAATCTGTGGGGATCGAACCCAGCAGCTTTTGATTGTGAGCTTTGTCACTTAACCACTATCCCACGCCGTCCCCACCCTCATGTCATTTGATTCGCCACCAAAGTGAAAATATATCGTACTGTAGCGTTAATCACTCCGCTGCACGTTAGCAAAACATGGACAGCGTATACTACGCACGTCAGACAGATAAATCATTTTCACTTGAGCTGTAAACGTATGATGCTTGGGAGTGGAAAGGAAAAAAAAAGACAGATTTTATATCTTCTTCAGGTTCAATAATTTTGTCTGGATTAACTTGTCGTCCACTATACGTCGCTACTTTTATTATTTATGTAGATTATGTGCCGCGAACCAAAAGACATTTATTGACTGAATATTTGTCGGATACTATTCCAATTTAACCTTATTGGCCCAACAGGAATAATATCTACATATCATGATAAAGATGCAGGGGATTTGGGGGAGTGGGGTGGGGCGGCATGGAGAAGTAGTCAGTGACAAGCCTACAACCTACACATACTTGTGCTGAGATTCATGAAACAGTAACATCGTGTACTTATGGTAATTTCACCCATTTAAAAATTCGTACCGAGGTCAGATGTACTGGCTATTGGGCGCAAAACACATTAAAACACACTTATCCTCAAAAGTCAAGAACGTGAGAAAATGTTTATAAAGCTATTTAAAACAAGATTTCAGATAAGCGCAATCATTAGCGGATAGGACATTCGCCACATGGACTGGAGACCCGTGATCAAACTCTAGCAATGTGCCACATAGTTATATCGAAGGTTACATTCAACAATCTAATCTGCACACTACGAGCAAGAGAACTGCAACCTTGCCCTTACTTTTTAGTCCCATAAATCTCGAACCACGAGAACCACGTTGTTCAACATCTTAGTGATTTATTTCATGCGTATGTGCTTTTTCTGCGTATGTGGTCTCACGGGAAGTAAGACCATAGTGCATGCATCCCGAGTTATCTCCACTCGTTTTGACCAATAGTCTTGCCACTGATCCAAGGTAACTCGGGATAAGAGTGAGATTGATGACCAACGCATAATCTTCCTCACTATAATACAAATACAGTGCACATCACATTAGTAAGAAAAAACTGTCTGATGTTGTGGTCATCATCGCTTCACGATGGGCAATAAATATGTGCTTTTTAGCACTCCCCGCAAGATGTTGTTGCAGGTGACCTCCTTTTTTTTTTACAACGAAAGCGCTCAAATATTACTAAAACGAGGCAGCGTTAAATCGGCAATAGATAGATACATTCTTAAAGAACAATAATGGACCTTAAGAGTACAATACATTAATATTTTGTTGCCCGTAAGAATGCATTTCTTGAACTAATCATGTTCGAATCTCTGGGGGATCACGTGGGTACTGCCAGCCAATGTGATCGTACACTCATCTATCTCCGGTTTGCTGATGACATTACCGGACTGGCTGGAACGAAGCTAAAACTTGCGAGTCTAATAAACCTAGGCAATGATGCTGACGAATTTGGAATGCAAATTAGTGCATTATAGAGCAAAATCATGGTAAACGTCTCAGAGCGCCTAATAAGTCCGGCTGCAGTTAACGGTGAACCATTGCAAATTAATAAACAGTTCAAATACATGGGGACACTTGTGGATGCGGAAGGTTCCAGAACTTAGATTCAGGCACGAACAGCGACGCACAAAGCTACTCTGACCAAATTGAGACCGCTATAGAGGGACACAGACATCAATCAGAAATCCAAGTTGAATTTCATTTATGCACTTGACACTTCCGTGCACCATTATGCATGCGAGACTTGGATTTTGACAGTAGTTCTAGAACGAAGAATTTGTGCAATGGAGAAGAGTTGTCTGAGTCGAAAATCTAGAAAACATCACGAATAGGGTCAGTCAATGTAAAGACCTATTGACTATGGCAAAATCACCTTAGCTCACATGTAGTGGGCATATTTCAAGGTCAACCCAGACGATCTTGCAAGGCACTGTGCCTGAGAAGCGTAAACGAGGAAGGCAGAAAAAGAGATGGAAAGATATCAGATAGTGGACCCGAAGGTCCATAGCTAGAACAAATATCCTGCACAATCCTGAGTGGAGTGGCGAAAACTGATCCAACAGTCTACAGTATAAGTGCCCCAATGACCATTCATGTTACGGGACTGATGATGATGATGATGATGATGATGATGATGATGAATGCACGTTTCTGTGACGAGATGTTGTCTTTCGTAGGTACTAATAGTGAGTTGCGTTAAATCTTAACATCGTGTTATTGGTAGTTAGAGTGGCTTTTTTATATCCCATTGGTAGTTAGAGTGACTCTTTTATATCCCATTGGTAGTTAGAGTGGTTCTTTTATATCCCAATGGTAGTTAGAGTAGCTCTTTTATATCCTGATGTGTACTTGATCAGATGGACCCTCGTTCTCCATTGTGTAGTACACTAACACGAAAGAGGACGTCGGTAAGGGTTTGACTACAGCTATTTCCTCAGGAAAGCCATACAGCAGCCAAAACATTGCCGTACAGAACTAACGTCTGTACATACTCGATAGACAGTACCCTTGCCAGCCAATTTAATGCGAGGTCAATATCAGGGTTACAAAGCCAGTTCTGCGTTTAGGAGGCTGCAAGCACACGTCTGGAAACAAGGCATTACAGCCACTACCAAGGAAAAACTGTATCGCACTGTAGAAGTTTAACCAATCTGATGTATGCATGCGAAGCATGTATCCACTGTCTGCGGAGGCTGCCCAGGAGCCTAACTCTGAATATATTAGTAAGACTAACATCTTCAACATCCACACGTTTCTGCAAGAAGTTCAATTAAGATGGACTGACATGTTGTTCACGTGTCCAATGAACAAATCCCTAAGCATCTGCTATATGGTGAGCTTAAAACTGACAGGCTCGCTTCAGAGAAACATACGAAACGCTGAAGCGACTCCTTAACAATATACAAGGGGTTTTTCATATGTCTTTACCATGACTATGAATGAGTAGGAGGCGAAAGTTGAAATAATATGTTGTTCATTCAAATTGTACTGGACTTGAGAAGTATGAATTGCCCTCTTCGACGGGTTTACCTGGTATGGTGCATGGCTCGATACACCTTATTGACTGGATCTTCTACTCTAACGGTTTGTCAGAACAATGAAGAAATCAAAGGCCAGAACAGTGATACAATTCTTCATGTTTCAGGGAAAAACTCTTACAGTGAGGAACCAGTGTTTTTAGGAACTATGTCCTTCGTATGCTTCTGTAAAAAACTGGTGTAGGCAGTTTAAGTGTGGCCGTTCTCATGTTGCTGATCTTTCAAGATCAGGAAGACCATCCTCAGAGCGCAGGGATGAAAATGCTGCAAGAGTGAAAAATATTATTCACCAGAATAGAAAAATTACATTTGCAGAGATATCTAGGTCAGCAAAAGTGAATGAAAGTACAGTTTTTATAATTTTAAAAACAGACTGAACATAAGAAAAGGCTGTGCCAGCTGGGTCCCGCTTCTGCTGACATGTGAACAGAAACAAACGCGGATTGATTGCTGTGGCCAGTTGCTCAAAATATGTGGGTCGAAAAACATGTTGCCGACCATGGTGACAGTAGATGACAATTATGTTCACAATTAAGACCCGGAATACCAAATTGTCAGCATGCAGTGGACAACTCACGGTTCACCAACACATGTCAAGCCAAGAGCACAGAAATCTGCAAGAAAAGAAGAGATGCTCACTGTTGTTTGGGACGCCGAAGGTGTCATATTGCCTCATGACAACACGGTTAATGATCAATATTATGCAGATCTCCTTACCAAACTAAGAAATAATGTGACCAGAAAACGAAGGATAACGCGCACTGATATGTTGCGTTTGCTTCAAGATAACGCCATCTCTCATAAAGCATGACGTGTGCTGCAAACTGCCAACGATTTGAATATTAACATTCTTCAACACCCACCAATTTTCTCCGGATTTACCTCCATCAGACTTATTTTAGGAACATTTAAAAAAACAGCTGAATGGAAATCAGTTTGACAATGACGAAGATGTGAGTCTGGCTTGTGATAACTGGTTTAGTTCGAAAAATAGGTTACTTTATTCTGAAGGTCTTTTAAGCTCATGGAGAGATTGCAGAAATGTATACATTCAGGTGGTGGCTACATCGAGAAGGAATAAGCACTGTGCAAATTTAAACTTTCTCCTCCTACTCTTTCATGGTCAGGGTAAAGACTTATGACAAGCCCATTTTTATATGAAAAGCCTCAAAGTTGATGTCATCTCCTAGAAGTTGTATGTATCTAACCGTTGCACCTGGCACAATAGCATTACAAAGAGTGTTCATATGGCAGAGTATACTGTCTGAAAAAGCAACCCCAACTCCTCACATGGTTGCCCCTTTGCAGCATTTTCTACTTAACTAAGATTGGTCTGTACATTCAAAACAAGAACACATCTGCCAGCAACTATCTGATGATGTCACCAACCTCGCTTGCGATCGACGATTTTAATCCATCTGACCTAATTACGTTTCCCTCCTTGAATGACGACACATGAATACCTTGCAAGTATCTCTTGTCTCATCTGTTCCGTAATCTAAATTGTCGTAATGTCATCTTATCTCACCAGAATATAAACCAAATGTCCCCATGTCATTATGTCGGTTTGTGTGTTTCTGGGCCTTTCAAGATGTTACCTGTCAATTTTCGAAAAAGATCGTTCCGGCACAGAATCACAACTTAAAGTTAACTGTTGTTTTTTTTTTGTCAGGAACACTGTCCTAATTAATGTATGCAGTCCATTTGGTTGTAACACATTGTTGCACCACATAATCTTACGGATTTTTACAACTGACAGTGGAGCGTGTAGTATTATCGATATTGAGCTGGATTGCTAAACTGGGATTACAGCGTTCTAGGGTTGGCGATAATGGACACATAAAAAATCCAGGAGTGTGACTACGAATCTGTCTGGAGCATCTTATTCCGATCACATAGCTCTTGCGCCAAAACTCGGAATTCAACGTCCATGTTTCACACGCATATAGGTAGACGTAGATGATCAATGTTTTAGTTTGTATAATAGTAATTGTAAGATATTTGTTCTTGTCTTTCCATAGTGCATTCAGTGAGGTGAGCATTGCTACATATTACTGTGGGCATAGTTAAAGGACATCTAACACATTAACATTCGGTAAATCACATATTTTAGACACATAACTAGATTAGCTGATTTATTAAAATCGTTACTGAAGAGAAAGTTTTAAAGTAGACGGAAAAGAGGCGGGCACCACTGTAAGGAGGAGTGCAACATCGAAAGATGAACTAATGTCAAACTAGCAGAGTGTACCGCCAAGACAAGAGACATGATTTGTTGGAGGTCCATTGCAGCCAACCTTCGTTGCTGAGACTGCAGTTGAATCGAACTGTGGAACTGTTTCCAGAAATACATTGTATAAGGTTGTTGGAAGCTAGAACCCTTCTTATATCCCGCCTCACGTAGAAGTAGATGTTTATGAAAACTGATTGTCTGCATATCAGCCTGACTACTGAGGTGGAGGATCGTAGTGATTCCCATAGTAGTGAGATGAAGCCAATCATAGCAAATCCACATCGAGGACCCCGGTCTACCATCTCTAGCACTCTTGGGATGTGAGGAAATCTACTGCAACCCGCCACTTAACCAGTAATCTTTCTCATTGTGAACATTCAATAACATTTCCAAAAGTTATTGCGAAACGAATCTCCCATTTCGACCATTTACGAAAACCCCCATCTTTGAATTTAAATATAAACTGGTAATGACATCGGTGCGCTTGTTATCTATTATATATTGGTGAAACATGCCCAAGAGAGTTTCGTGAAGTAGTTTGCCAAATGCTTTGGCAGTATCGACTAAAACTGCATTTATATGCTGCTTATATTTTTATTTTTTAATATATTAATGTGTGTGGAGGGGAGGGGAGTGGGGGTGTAATGATACGTTTATGGTACTCCTACCTCTTTTATTTCCATTAGACAGCTTCCATGAGCGATTATATCGTTTGGGTATTTTTATTGTTATGTTTAAGGAATTTCATTGAGCGAGTAGATCTTGGAGATTCTAGTTAATTGTTATAGAGGTCACGTGGCTATCCTTCCTACCACAGGCAGAAACCAGATATGTATGTGACCACTTCCTAGCCATAGACGGGAGCGTGGTGCATTCAACAGTGTGAAGTGTCGAGTGCCGAGTTAGAAGCATTCAGAGGCGCTCCTAACGGGCCATCAATCTCCACCAACATATTGGGGCATCAAGAGTAATCGTGTATCCATCAGTTCCGCGGTGTATCAATTGTGCAATAGGGCAAGAGACACATGTCTCTGAGCGCAAACAGCTAGGCACACTCAGCTCTGTGGAATGCAGAGCCAATATTAGGGCGCTTTTCTTCCCACCCCAGGTTGTAACTCGAAATATTATACATATTTCTCGATAAAAGGTGGAAAGTATAATATTAGTTCTCCTACCAACTCATCAACCATCTTGTTTTTTTTCAGCTAGGGTCATCTCAAGTTATGCTTGTAACCTATCCATAATCATCGTAGAGGTTATTTTGCTTTTCCATCTGATTTGAATAATACCCGTTTGATCGGTTTATTGTTGCGAATTAATCTTCATTGGAGTAATGATGATCGTTAGGACGAAGGACTATGTCCACGTGGTCCGTCAATCGTGTATCTGTCAGTGTCCACGTGGTCCGTCAATCGTGTGTCTGTCAGTGTCCACGTGGTCGGTCAATCGTGTGTATGTCAGTGTCCACGTGGTCCGTCAATCGTGTGTCTGTCAGTGTCCACGTGGTCCGTCAATCGTGTTTCTGTCAGTGTCCACGTGGTCCGTCAATCGTGTGTCTGTCAGTGTCCACGTGGTCTGTTAATCGTGTGTCTGTCAGTGTCCACGTGGTCCGTCAATCGTGTGTCTGTCAGTGTCCACGTGGTCCGTCAATCGTGTGTCTGTCAGTGTCCACGTGGTCCGTCAATCGTGTGTCTGTCAGTGTCCACGTGGTCCGTCAATCCTGTGTCTGTCAGTGTCCACGTGGTCCGCAAACGTGTGTCTGTCAGTGTCCACGTGGTCCGTCAATCGTGTGTCTGTCAGTGTCCACGTGGTCCGTCAATCGTGTGTCTGTCAGTGTCCACGTGGTCCGTCAATCGTGTGTCTGTCAGACTTTTAATAGCATGTCAGCAATTATGTTTATTAAATATGCTCATATGAATTGAATTATGTCACAGGGATGCTATCAATTCCCACAGCTTTTCCATTTTTAATCGGCGTAACTGCCACCTCGATACCGTTACGGAACATAGGTTGATCACAGTCTTCAGACGTGTCACGGTGCTGTCGAAGCATTGGGCCATCTTTAGTTTGATCGTGACACATAACTGTTTTAAATGTCTGCTTCTGTTGGTAACAAGTTACCACCGAAATCGTTGATCGTGTTAGACTGGCAAAGCATCCCTTCTAAAGTATTTCAGCAGCTATTAAGCTATTTGTGTGTCATCTTTATTGCTGCAAAACGCAATATCGAAACAGCAATCGCATTGGCAGAGGTAATAGCATACTTGCACACAGGGCGTGTCAGGGAAAACCTCAAACTGAAGGCAAGACCTATGCCGTGGTCTACAATGACGGTCTTGTCATTACGCAAATATTTAGTTGGCAACCTATGACAAACACGACCAAAGGCTCACAATCTTTCATTGACGGCGTCTGAGATCAATCCTTCTGACCTTATCGAGAGACAGTGTGGCGAAAAGAGAGGGGTATTCTAGCACTGGTCTCCCAAGTATGTATAAAAGAACAAACTGCGACTTCTTTGTAATATTTGTCTCATAGTAGACGGTCGCATCCCCAAAAATGTTTTCTAAGGACAACTTGCGTGTTGTAAAAGAACATCATTCAAAGATGTGTGTAAGCAGAAAATCAAAGCACTGGGTATGGGTCTGACGTCCCGGGAAGACATATCTGCAGGTATATGTAAATGGAAATGCAGACTGACGAACTCCATCAGACTTTGCTAAATTAAGCTCTTGCATCCCAGTCAAAGGATGGTCTTCAGGAGACTTAACCGAGTGTCAGAAATGTAGTGTTATGCACTTCATTATATTTAGTCACAGTTTGGGTGAGGTAAGTTGGCCAGTTCCCTTCATCACTGTATTGTCCTTCCCTAACCGAAATTTAGATACCTATCTACAGCTGGATCTACTAGAACGAGAGTTGAGGAAGTTGAACGTCACACTTAACGTATCGTCTTTATACTGGTTTAAATGAATGTTCAGAGTATGTATACAACCAGTTTCTTTTACATTCACTTGATCTAAAAATAACAATGCGCATTCAATCTATTCTTGAATGCATTAATTGACAATGCCTCAGTTATTTTCCGTGGCAACGCATTCCAAGCATTCACCACTCTTTGACTAAAAAGCAAGATCTCTACAATACCATTACCACAGGTGATCCTTAAGTATCTATTAAATCGTACACATTATCTGTCAATGTTTAATATCTTTATGTTGTGAAATGGGCATTATTGTTTCTATTAACATGTCTCCCTATTCGTAGCTGGTTTATTCACCTTGCCCTACTTGAATCTATGCCTGACAGTGTTTGGCAGTTTCATTATCTTTTGCTTGACTCTGAAGTTTAACATCATCAGACCAAGACTACTGCATATTTCAGTAATAGACACATGTCATGTTTTCAATGCATTTATCATATACCGAAATCGATTATGTGTTAAGGTGATATAAAATTGGTTGTGATGTATACCATCAGGGACAAATCATGTATGTCATCTCGATTGTTGTATCGTGTATGGGGCACTTCTAAATGCGATCTTTAATTTCACTGTTTTTTCTAACATTGATCCAGATTGATTTATTTTTAAATTTCATTCACTATTTTTCTCTTTGCGTATCTTTGTATACACGTCGTTAATTTCGTAATAAATGCTCCGTCAGGGGGAAACAATTAGACGGCTTTCGTTTGAGACATGTGTTAACTACACGAATGTCCACGCGAGAAAGTTAGAGCGTTTGCGGATATGCGTGTGCGGAATGAAGAAAGGAAATACAGATGGAACAATATCTAGACTAGAGGGGTTACGGCTAACGGCAACTTAATGGAATGGGTTAGAAAACCAGGAAGAGATTTTAGGAAACCAGGACAAATCCTTACCATCCTCTGGATGAACAACCTGGGATTGGTTTAAAGAATATCTGAGTGTGTCTACATTTTATTATATCCTTCGCAGCTATCTTCATTTAAGCATGGATTCGTACTTTAATGATTCTGCATGTCTGAAATGTATAGATGATTCTTGATCGCTTCCTTCCGCTTTTCCCTTGAATCTTGCTCATTAGTATCCTCTCTATACGGTTTTACTGTCTCATATTGTGGCCCAACCAAATGTTCCTGTTTTTCATTTTCAAAATGTATCTTTGTGCGCCTGCTTCAGTGAGGACATTGTCATTGAATCTTCTGTCTACCGAACTTACTCTTTCCATTCAGCGGTATCCCACATTTTCAAAAAAACGGTAATGCTAATTTCATCCTTCTTTGCCAGAATTCACATTTTAGCTCAATACAGTGCGATTGGTCATATATGAGTGGCGATTATTATTGTATTAATTTGTTTCCTACAAATATTTGAGGTTAGCAAGTTATTTTATTATCTTACGTCCTTTTTCTGATAATGTAACCGTAGTACCACAAACAATGGCGGCGCTTGCACGGGTTAACACAATCTTACCAGACACACGGTTAGCTGTGTCAACGAAGATCAGATTAATGCGCACATGAGTCCTGCTAATGTTCCTAGGTGCGACAAGTGAGACATGGACAAATACAGCTGACTTGCAGCGGAAGATCCATACCTTGGAGATGAGATGTATCAGAAGCCTTTTAAACGTCACATACAAAGGCCGAGTTACAAATGAGGAAATACGAGAGAGAATTAAAACAGCAATATGTCCATTTAAAGATGTCTTGGCGGATCAAAAGACTGAAACCCCACTACGATCCTACACGTAAAGAAGCAAGGCGGAAGACGAAGAAGTCGTCCCAAAAAAGAGGTGGGAAGACACAATAACAGAATAGATCAATCTTCAGAGGAGACACAGTCAGCGGCCGTTGACTGATGGATGGCGTGGGGTTGTGGGGGTGTATTCGTGTTTACACCAACGACCTCACCGGTTACTGCATGACTTGACTTCACTTGAATCGTTGTCTTAATTTCTATGTCAGGTAATATCGAGAACAGAAAGTCAAATAAGAAAGAAAAATGTCACTGGAAATGTAGCAGGTCTGCTGATGACCTGGTCACTTGGACCAAACTGTATTATATGTAATACAGCCGTCTGCTGATAACCTTTGTCACGTGGACCAAACTGTATTATATGTAATACAGCCGTCTGCTGATAACCTGGTCACGTGGACCAAACTGTTTTATATGTAATACAGCCGTCTGCTGATAACCTGGTCACGTGGACCAAACTGTATTATATGTAATACAGCCGTCTGCTGATAACCTGGTCACGTGAACCAAACTGTATTATATGTAATACAGCTGTCTGCTGATAACCTTATCTGTAGCGGATCTTATGAGTTACAACATGGGCTACATAACGTTACGGCTTCATCATAGAAAACACTAAAACTTACGTTAACCATAAAACAAGATAATTCATTTCTATAAAGCATATTTTTATAACAATATCAAACACAATAAAGGAACTATGAAACAAAATAATATAATAAACTAAACTTACACATAGGATTCAAGCATGAGCTGTTGGTGTAACCTCCGTAACTAATTTACCCAGGTTTTAAGTATCATAATATGTGTTTGGACAAATGCCGCAGAGTATGGTTAACTGATTTGCGACTACGTATTAACAGACTCAAACACTAGAGTAAAGTAGACCCACTGGCTGTTGTTGAATGCTTACAAGGGATCGTTTACTGTTTTGTGCGCCCTAAACAGGATTAAGTGGCGCGTTGTCGAAGCTTTCCTCACATCCTGAGCGTGTTGATGAAGTTGGACCGGGGTCCTCCAGTAAGTTGTGCTATGCTTGTTTTCATCTACGTTTGGCTCACTACTATGGGGATCACGTCGAACCTCACCTTATTAGTCAGACTGTTGTCTTCCACAATATCCCGTTTCCAGGACGACCAACAAGGAGGTCAGGTGAGGGGCTTGGCCAATATATTTCTCCTGACCCTCGCTAACATTGTCTGATTAGTGTGTTTTGCCTGACCAGACGCTATGCTCATCGTCCCACTGCCTGTTAGACGTCATCTATGCTACTCTTAACAAACCACATAACCATGACTTGAGTTATGCCGTGTCACAAAGTTAGTCGATTCTTACGACATTATTCTTGCCATACGCAAAGACCCCAGCGGACCGCTCTTATGTCGTTTCATCTTCTACAGACACTTGGCGAGAAGAAACTAACGTCTGTTCAGGCAAAACATGCTGTCAAGCTGTGAAGGTCAGGCAAAACATACTGCCAAGATATGTTAGTCAAGGTCACGTGAACACACTGTCAAGCTATGATAGTCAAGGTCAGGTGAACATACTGTCAAGCTATGTTAGTCAAGGTCAGGTGAACAGACTGTCAAGCTATGTTAGTCAAGGTCAGGTGAACATACTGTCAAGCTATGTTAGTCAAGGTCAGGTGAGCATACTGTCAAACTATGTTAGTCAAGGTCAGGTGAACATACTCAGCATGATCATCCCTCACTTTCATCCAGTCCTCCTTCCAAACAGGCAACCTCATGGCAGTCGGACTAAGGATATGGGTTCCAATGTGGTACTTGTTGTAGTGAGCGTCACGCAGATGAAGCCATGCAAATCACACCCAACCAGACGGTCCCGATCCACATCGATCATCACATTTGGGATGTAAGAAAAGTTACTGCATCCCGCCGCCTTAGGCAATTTTGATGGCTCACAAAAGAATGAACGTACTGATCGTGAACATTCAATAACAACAACAAACATAGACACATCACGTTTGTTTCATCTCTTCGTTCGTAATCTTTTATTTAGAAATACAACTTATTATGTTTCCGTTGCATTTTCCTATGCAATACAATGCGTTTACTTATTTTGTCCAATAATCCGTACGCAGAATAATGTTTACCTGGATATTGAGAATCCAGATATTCAAATATTGAATAGATTACCTGCACAAGGTGACCGAAGGTTTATTTTTTTCGATTTTTACGTTCAATTTGGTACATGGCACAACGGAAATTAGGTGGCGAATCAGGTGGACATTTCACAATTTTTCAAAATGATTTACTAAATCGCGTCTACTGAGGGGAGGCTAACGTCTGGTTAAATAAAACATGCTGGTTGGACATGTCAATCAGGTTCATGCAAAATATACTGACGACAATTTCCACTTCGACATGGTCACAGTTCTCTCTGGAAATTTTGTGTTTTCATGGCAGCTTGGCAAAAAAGCTGGGCGATTGACGTGATCTCGGCAGTAGTGAGCGACACGCAGATGAAACCGAAACAAGCAGAACAGCCTGGCGTACACGGTCCATCTTAATCAGCACGCTCTTGATGTGAGGAATGCTACTACAATCAGCCATTTAACGCCCTTTTCAGTGCGCAAAAAAGATAAGCATTATACTCATTGAAGACATTCAACATCAGTAAATAAATTCAACATGGGTTATGTTACATTCAAATCATGTACATGGAAGCTCTGCATCTATCATTCGTCTCCGTCAGGACTAGGCGCTTAATCTCATCTTCTTGGAGAATAGGTGATCAAAGAACGTTTCTTCAGAGCAGACTGACTTGCAGCTATGCATTAGCGGAACATTAAGTAGTGTGTCATTGTGTTTTCTTTTCAAACGCTTAATGTTACACTAGGCAGCGGAGACATTGAGCACTTCTAAATGATGGATACATATAAATCCTGAGTTGGTGTTTGTTTTACACTATTTAAGATAAGAGGGAAATATTTTATCGCAACTAACTTTAGCCAATGAAATTAATGTTTTGGGTTGTGCATGTCAGTCCCGTAAATTTTGGTTGATTTCTATTACGTCTTCTACAAATTGTTGTCATATATTTTTTTTTTTAAATCACAGCGATTCGCTTTCCGTGTGGGTACCTTCAAGTGGCTATATTGTAATATTTAGGCGGTGGGACCGATGTATACGCGTTGCAAATGGCCTAATTTAGAAAGGCCGTCCTACTCACCGAGACAAATTCCTTTGAATCGTCAAACTCCACGTCCGACTATATAACGGAACTCCTATTGTGATAATGTTTATAATCAATCCATGCTCCACACAGAGAAATAAAACAAATCATCGGTACAAAACACAACACATCACTGTTGAGAGTGATGCTTTCACAGACTTCTGCCCAGAAACTAAGTTCATATCTATCTTTGTATCCCGAATACGCTATTATAGTCGAACTGATAGTTGACACATGCAAGTTCTGCTATTTAATCAGCCTTGAAATGTGACGTTCCAAATGGATTTCTTAGTGAGTCAGAATAACTGTATCTACAGTAGGCTGTGCGATATATTTGTATTTTCTATTTATCGATTTCAGTTATATTGATTGGCGCTCGTAGTTCTTACTGATGGTTATCACTTTATATCATTTGGGGATATCATTTGGGGATATCATTTGGGGATATCATTTGGGGATATCATTTGGGGATATCATTTGGGGATATCATTTGGGGATATCATTTGGGGATATCATTTGATGATATCATTTGGGGATATCATTTGGGTAAATCATTTGGGGATATCATTTGGGGATATCATTTGATGATATCATTTGGAGATATCATTTGGGGATATCATTTGGGGATATCATTTGGGGATATCATTTGGAGATATCATTTGGGGATATCATTTGGGGAAATCATTTGGGGATATCATTTGGGGATATCATTTGATGATATCATTTGGAGATATCATTTGGGGATATCATTTGGGGATATCATTTGGGGATATCATTTGGAGATATCATTTGGGGATATCATTTGGGGATATCATTTGGGGATATCATTTGGAGATATCATTTGGGGATATCATCCGATCGTGAATCTATTGACCCCAAACCGAGAAAAGAATGTATAGGGTGCCTATATCCCCATGCATGTCGTAAACGTGACTTTGCGAGTTGTTCATGGTACTAGCTACAATAGTGTGTAAAACAAGTAGTGACGTAAATAACAACTGCAAGCAAAGTGGTATGCCAAATGATGTTTAAAAGAGACCAGCTGGTCACGTTGGAGTGACAACTCCAGGAAGTATTCTGGACACCTACTAAGACAGCCTTCTTATTGAAAATTATATTACTTAATATTTCCATTTAACTCCTCTTTCTTCTCCTCCCCCTCCCTCTTCTTCTTGTTCCTTCTTCTTTTTCTTCTATATCTCTTTCTTCCTCTTCCTCTTGTTGTTTTTATTGTTGCTGCTGTTGCCACCATCACTGCCGCCGCCACCGTTACCTCCGCGGTTATCGTAGTCCTTCTTCGTCTTGTTCTTCCTCCTCTTCTTCATTTTCATCTTTTTCACCATGTTCTTCTTCCTCTTGCCGTTGTTGTTGTTATTATTATTATTATTATTGTTCCTGTGGCTGCCGCCGACGTTGTCGCCGCTGTGGTCGCCGTCATCATCGTCCTTCTTTATTTTATTTTCCCTTTTCTTTTCTTCTTCTTCTTTTCTTTATCATTCTTCTTGTCCTTCTTCATCTTGGTCTTCCCCTTCTTCTCATTCCTTCTTCTACGTATCCTTCTTCTTTTCTTCTCCGTTTTCTCTTTCTTCTAATTTTCCTTCTCGTTCTTTTATTTCTACTTTTCTTCTACGTTTCCCACTTCCTTTTCTTCTTATTCTTCCTCGTCATCTGCTTCCTTGTTCGTCCTGAAAATGACACGTGGCGTTGTGTTTACAACTAGACAGTGATTTCAGCGACTTTTGCGCCCAACACATCCAATTTCAGCATGTCATTTGTGAGATTGGTTTGCCTTCCCTCTTCAGTCCCTATTCTCTTAGCCAGCCTGCAAGGTTACAGCCTGCTTCAAGGCCGCCATTTGAAAGCGGAATAAGGAATTCGTCAGTAATGGGTCACCGACCCTGATGCAAGTATTCAGCTATGATTAGCTTGCCTCTGTTAGCCCATTGATTGCTGTAACTTCATTTTTTTCTGATTTGAGATATGTTAATTTAAATGAAGGGTAGATAGGAATCACCAGTTGGTGAGTATTCTTCCCTGGTTAGGCTAGCACGGGAAATATTTGGTCGAAACTGCTTTTAACCCACGACATTAATGTTTGATTCGTGAATGTTTGAATTTATTTCTGTTTTCTAATTATATTGTTTGAGTATGAATTCCATTATGGCCAGAGAATGTAAATACTTTGGTCACATCAAGAGGCACAACGGTCTTGAGAGAGCAGTGATGGAAGGTATGGTACCAGACAAAGGAGGAGGGGCAGGCCAAGAAGACGATATATCCAAGATATCCCAGAATACCTGGGTATGACTATGCCGGGGACTAGAGTTGTGGGAAGGGAAAGAGTTTCTTTCAGACAAACTTTGATCGGAGCGACGTTCTATAAAGGACATGATATCTGATAATGATGATTATTTGAGTTCATGTTTTTTTTTTAAAATTTGTTATTGATTATGAATATATTGGATGCCTTTTGAAAATACATTTGGTCTGATTTTACTGGTGATCATTGCCGACATTGCAGTAAAACTAAATTTGTTTTGTAAACTTCTACTAATTTTGCCTGCTTGATTTTATATTTTCAACTTAAACAGTTACTGTTATGATGCCACAGAAGGAGTGGTTGATACAGCTATTGGAATGTCGGTGCTCTGACAACGATGGCTGGCGTTAAGAAACGTGGAGAGGTATAGTTTTTCCCTCTATCAGGCGCAGAATAATACGTAGCATGTACAGTGAGTAGCGACTGCAAGGACAAGCGTCATATCTACCTCAGCCTTGTTAATCTTCCCGGCGTACCTGAGTTTTACGTCACAAATAATGATGTAGTTTATCTGTGATATTGTAATTTGATATTTAATGCAGTCTGTTACCACCACTCCCCCACCCAACCCACCCCATCGTTCGGCAGAACCATAGATGACTTTGGAAATGGCAAAGGATATGAATATAAATGGGTTCTGTAGCTTGATGTTGTAACTAGCCCCGCTACGTAGATCCATGCGTTCCCGTCTGCCCGCTTGTGATTACTAATTCCCTTTTTCGGTGCATTCATCTTTTGCTGACCTTATTTTCATCATCTTTAAGAAGTTATTGATTGATTTTTCTGTCAGCCACAGGATCAATATCAAATTACATGACTCTGGCTCCTTCAATAGTCAGTAGGTCAGATCAATTGTCGGTGGGTCAGAAAATGACTTTCATAAAATCTTTGAATTGAGTATTGCAATCATGAAATGCCTGCGCAGAATGTCTCGAGTAAAAGGAATGGAAAGTACGATAAACGAAGATATTAGGAGACAAGTAGGTACAACACCAGTGCTTGACCTCATAAAGATACATCAAATACAATTTTTCTCTCACGTGTCACGTCAAACACCATACAGTATTCCGCAGAAAGGAATGCTACACAAATACAATGGATGCAAAGCCAAGAGCTGACCACGCAAAAAATGGATAGCAGAAATAACAAGCAGTAAAGATCTCCGTGTACGAAACATACAAACCCAGTCAAGAAACCTCTTCATAACCTGACGACGAAAGGCAGTCCCAGGATACAAATAAGGAACACAATTTAAAAAGAATCATCGTCCTCTAAGACGATGATTCTTCTTATATTTTTTTTTTCGTTTCCAGGACAACCAACAAGGAGGTCAGGTGAGGGTCTTGGCCAGTATATTTTTCCTGACCCTGGTTAACGTTGTTTGATCAGTCTGTTTTGCCTGACCAGATGTTAGCCTCATCGTCCTGGTCAATTAGATAAACGTGAAAGACAATTTAGGTAGTCAGCTATGTAGGCTGATTGATAGGTGTACACACGTTCATATAAATTAACAATTAAAATGTTGTAACACAGAGTAACATATAAGAAAATAATTAATAAATGTGCAAGTCATTTTTAGTTATGCATGAAGTCAAGGGACAATATTGAACTGTTACTGGGAAACTGTACACTGGAAATGTGAAACCAGTTCTCGAGTATGGCATTGCGGCATGGACAACAGCAGCAAAGGCAAACTTTAACAAAATTAGCAAACTTCAAATCCAAGTAATGAGAGTTATAACAGGAGGCACGAAGACAACGCAAATTGTAGAACTGGAAAAGATTACAAATCTGCAATCCATGACCGACAGAAGAGACTGCAGAACCCAGCAGCAAGCAGAGAAACTCAGTAGACTGACAGACCATTCAATGCATCAGAGACTAAATATATTTGGAAAAGGAAAACTAAAGCGGAGAAACTTTGCAGAAATAGCAAAAGCAAAGATGAGCGAAGACCCTATGAACGCACAAACAACACCAAAGCCCATCCCTACTGTACCCAACCCCACATGGAAGCAGCATATCGTTCCGGAGGTGGTAGAAAATATACCAGGTATTGGAAACAAGAACAGCAAGACTGAAAAAGAAAGAAGAGACATAACCATGAGGTAAACAAAGAAAAACTACACAAGCATGGGCTGGACCCATGCATGCATCGACGGTTCTATAACAAACACAAAACATAATGGAGGGCCAGGGGTATTCCTGAGCCTACCAAATGGTAGAAAAATAACACTGTCAGTGGCAACTGGAAAATTTCAGAGCGGAGGCAGAGGAACTGAAGGCTGCAGTAAAAGCAATGCTCACAGGCGAAAGCAATGAAAGCCAGATAGTCCTGTTTACAGATGCCATGGCCGTAGTCACAGCACTAAAAAGCCAGAAAAATACTGAACTTAATTATTTAAGAGCAGTACTATGTCAACTATGTCAGCAGTCTGCACCAAACAGAGTAGTCGTACCGTGGGTTCTATCCCACTGTAACATCCAAGGCAACGAGGAGGCAGACAGACTAGCAAAAGGAGGTGCAAGACTACCACAACCAGATTCTAGTGTGACCTACGAAGAGTCCTAAAAGGTTTATTAGGGCCAGATACATGGCCAAATGGGAAACATAACATACTGGCTTCACAAAAAAATGATGCCGATTACCAGTTGAACAGAAGATAGCAGGTCGTGACCTTCAGACTCCGCACAGGCTATAACAGACTGATGTACCACCTATTCAATAAACTGAAGATAGGTGGCACTGACGAATGCACCAGTGGTACAGGGAAAATAACCGCTGAACATGTGCTGCAAAATTGCCCGACATACGAGGACCAGAGAAAGCACATGTGGCTATCACCAGTGGCAACACTAGACAAATTCTATGGAAGTGTCGACAGCCTCAGGATGAAGGCTGCTTTCTTCGAACAAATACAAGTTGACGTCTGACAGCGTACGAAGAAGAAGAAGAAGAAGAAGAAGAAGAAGAAGAAGAAGAAGATGAAGGAGAAGAAGTAGAAGAAGAAGAATAAGAAGAAGAAGAAGAAGAAGAAGAAGAAGAAGAAGAAGAAGAACTGTTACTGAAAATGTCCACAGAGAAACGGACCTACTATATATACATTTTCTTTGCTAACACATATTTGCTGTTCACATTTCTTTTTTAAACGACTTGCCGATATTCAAATTACTAATTTATGACATGATCTTGGACACGCGTGCAACTTTTCTCTTATTTCTATTCATAGACAAATGTAAGGACAATCGGTCGACGTAATGAAAGACAATTGACGGACATATTTGTCTTCTTCTTCTTCTTTTTCATCTCTTCTTCTTCTTCTTCTTCTTCTTCTTCTTTGTTCATTCTCAATCTCCTGCTACCAGGTCCGTGAATAAAAGCTTTGCAAGTAGTCCAGATAGCGGCATGCGTTTTGGCGTGGTTAACAGCTTGACTGTGATATTTGCACATTTCGGTCCAACACATCCGACTTCAGCAAGCATTTTTGAGTACCCTGTTGCCTTCTTTCTTCGATCCCTTCTACTTAGCCAGCCTGCTCTGTTGCAGTTTATTATCCAGGATCACCTCGTGGAGATGTAGAAGGGTCGTGGCAGCTCTGGTTCGCTGACCCTGACGCTAGCAGTCAGCTATGGGTCGCTGACCGCTGCAGTTCATGCGCTGATCAGCGTTTTGATCCCGACACACAGATTTGCAGACAATTGGCAAATAGATGAAAAATTAGCACGGGAGACCTTACTATATAGTAATTTAGACTGTTGGTTTGTCGATAATGCCCACAATGGGTTGGTAAACCTTTCGTGCGCTCTGAAAAGGACGGAACTTGTGGCAGAATGTAGCAGCTTTTCGGACTTCCCGAGCGTGCTGATGAAGTGGACTGGTGTCCTCCGGGCGGTTGTGCTATGCTTGGCATCATCTGCGTGTCACTCACTAGTCTGGTATCACATCAAACCTCACCTTGTTAGCCAGACGTTTGTCCTCGACCATAGCACGTTTCCAGGACGACGTACGAGAAGGTCAGGAGAGGTTCTTGGCCTGTATATTTCTCTCGACCCTGGGGATCTTTGTGTTTTGCCTGACCAGATGTTAACCTCATCGTCTCAGTCAATTAGATAAACGTGAAAGTCAATTCAGATAGTTAGTTATTTAGGATGATTGATAGGTGTACACACGTAAATATAAATTAACAAACAGGAAGAATACTGGACAATTAATTAAGTACACGAATATCAATATATGTACATCGCATGCAAATATATAGATTATTCGTTAGGTAGAGTGAGACATTAATTCAATTTGACATATTTGTGTCATTTAGATTGGTACGTTGTTAGGGTAGACAAATGCGACAGATCTGTGACATTCAGATTTGAAAGTAGGCAAGATAAACAAAACTGACATATGTGTGACATCAGATTGGTACGTTGTTAAGGTATACCAATTTGACATATTTGTGTCATTTAGAATATCAAATACGCAAAGTGAACGAAACTGACATATGTGTGACAATCAGATAACGTAAGTAGATACGGTAATACAAACTGAAAGATTTGTGACATTCGGATTAGTAAGTAGGTGAGGTAATAACAACTGACATATTTGTGACAATTAGATTGGTAAAGTACGTAAGATAAACACAACTGATAGATTTGTGACATTCAGATTGGTAAGTAGGCAAGGTAAACAAAACTGACAGATGTGTGACAATCAGATAACGTAGGTAGATAGAGTAATACATACTGAAAGATTTGTGACATTCGGATTTGTAAGTAGGTAAGGTAATAACAACTGACATATTTGTGATATTCAGTTTGGAAAGTAGTCAAGGTAAACAACACTGACATATTTGTGGCATTCTTATTGACGTAGGCAAAGTAAACAAAACTGTAACATTTTGACATTCAGAATGGTAGGTACCTAAATTAAACAAAACTGCCATATTTGAGACATTCAGATCTGTGAAGCAGTTAGGTGAACAAAACTGAAAGACACATGCTATTTAAATGTGTAGGTATGTAGGTAAATACAACTGACAAATATATATCGGAGTGGATAGACAGATACGCAAATGTTCATGCATTATAAACACATTTTACACAATGATTAACGAATTTGGACAACGACAGATAAATATTATTAAAACAGGGTACACATATACACAGCGATATTCATACTGATACAGGTAGCAGGTACATAGAGCATACAATACATCTTTGTCAAATACTTCCATCTGGGATAACGTGATTGAGACTTTATAGTACTAAGCCTCAGCCTTTTGTAATCTGGCGCAACCCGCTGTCTTCCATGTTATGTGTCGTCTCTAACCGTATGTCTGTTACCATTCCTCATTTTGATGGACTAAAACTTGTCACTACCAAGGGGCAGGACCGCTACCACGCTGCCAGATTCTCGCACAAAGAACATAAACATAAAAATTGGATTAGCTGAACAAACCAGTTCAAAGACAAAAGAAAACAACGTATTGACTAGTTTCAAATTGTAAAATACAAAAATTCAAATTGTTCCCTGTTATTCCATGATTGTCAACTTCTACTGCTCAGACATGTAAACGTGTGTGTTTCTTCACTTATTTGAACATTGTTGTGATCACTGTATTATTTTGTATTTTCGTGTAATTTGATTTGTTCACATTCGTTTGTGGAATTGTTGTGATATTATTACTCTGTCTGGTATTTCCATTTTGTTCTACAGTTTAAGTGATATGACACGTGTAGATGTGTAGAATCTGTCTTTTCAGAGTTCTGTTTTGTTTATCATGTATCTTCTTGTCGTGATACAGGCATGTTATTTCTACATTTTGTGATCAATTGTTATATCATAAGATGTTTCACTGCCTCATTTTGTTGAATTAAATCTTGAATTTGGTCTTGATAAGGACAAACATAAATTTGTTTTGGTGCCTGTCTAAATTTATGTTTGTAAAATTGTCTTTGCATTCTTCTTCGTCATTTTCATTTTTTTCTTCTTTTTCCTCTTTGTCTTCTTAATTTTCTTCCTCCTCTTCTTCTTCTTTTTCTTCTCTTTCTTCTACTCATTCTTCTTATTCTGCTTCCTCTTCATTTTTTCTGCTTCTTCTTCTTTTTTTTTAATTTTCTGTTTTGTATTCGCCCATAAAAAGAACGTTCTGCGACTTTGTGTCGCAGACTGTGCCTTATGGAAAAATAGATCCGGTTTCAACACATTTTTTTAGCCCGGATTAGCCTTCTCGCGTCGATCTCAGTTCTCCCAGCCTGCGTGCAGTCTGTTTCCAAGATGTCGAATTTGAGGCAGAGTAGAATCTGGATCAGCTCAGAATCAGCTGACCCTCGCTGCAAAAAGCGAGCTTTGAGTCACTGCCAGATATCATCTCAATGACCGAGTCAGCATCCTCAGCAGTTCATTCATTGCTTAGTAATCACAGAACAACATGTGTGTAATGGCTAGCCTCGTTTTGAATAATGTATCAGATTTAATCACGGTGTCCTCATTGCAACGGTCCCACGTTCAGGAGAAATATAGCAAACGTACATAAGTGCTGTATTGCATTTTAGTTTGTTTAGACATTTGCAATACAGAAAATGTCTGCTTGCCCAATTCTTCTTCTTCTTCTTCTTCGTACGCAGTCAGACAGTAACCATTATTTTTTCGAAAAAAGCGGCGGTCATCCTGAGGCTCTCGCCACTGCCATAGAGCTTGTCTTGCAGTTCCACTGGTGATGGCCACATCTGTTCTCTCTGATCCTCGTATGTCGGGCAGTTCTGCAGCAGATGTTCAGCGGCCATTTTACCGGTACCGCACAGGCATTCGTCGGTACCACCTATCTTCAATTTGTTGAATAGGTGGTACCTCAGTCTATTGTGGCCAGTGCGAAGTCTGAAGACAACGACCTGCTCTCTTCGGTTCAGCTGGTAATAGGCATCGTTTTTGGTGTAACCAGTATGTTCGGTTTCCCATTTGGTCATGTATCTGGCTTTGATAAGCCGTTTTGACTCTTCGTACGTCATATTGGTATCTGTTTGTGGTAGTCTTGCACCTTCTTTTGCCAGTCTGTCTGCCTCCTCGTTGCCTTGGATGTTGCAGTGTGACGGAACCCACTGTACCACTACCCTTTTTGGTGCGGACTGCTGGCACAGTTTGCAGAGTGCTGCTCTTAAGTCCTTGAGCTCAGTGTTTTTCTGGCTTTTTAGCGCTGTGACTACGGTGAGAGCATCTGTCAGCAGGACTATATGGCTCTCATTTTCACTGTGTGTCACCATTTCTTCCACGCTTGCCCAATTCAAAACCCTCTTTACTTACATTTTAGAGCATGCCAGGAAAGTTACATTATTATTTTGGGCAACAACGGGATGAGTGTGTAACTTTTAGGTCTGGATGTTGTTTTTATTCATTGTCAATTGTCTAATCCATTTTATATTAAACAACTATAATGTACAAGTCAAAGATTCTATGTTATTAAGGAAATGCAGATGGGAAGAACAATATATGGGCATCAACATGAACTGCTATCGTAGCCTATCAGCATAAGCCCTACTGGAATGATGAGTTGCAGAAAGTGGAAGATGCAGTAACAAATGCTAGGAACATGGCAGAGCGAGAAAAATCCATGGAGGCAAACATCGCCCTCAAAGCCGCCACGGCGAAATACAAATACACTCTTAAGCAAACAGCAAGAGAAAGCTGGAAAAATAAAACGGAAAGCCTAAGCCTGGACAAAGACGGGAACAAACTATGGATACTAGTCAGAGCGATGAACGACGAAACCCCGTCAAATAAACAAATTACCATCAAGCAGGGCGAGAACTTGATCACAGGTAAGAAAGCCGCAAACGCCATTGTCGATCACTATGCCAGAGCAAACCACATCGAGGTCCCTGCAGATACGCATACAGACATTAGCGAAGGGCTAAAGGGGCACGATAACATCAATACGGCACCTGAAGAGCACATGATGGCCAAATTAACAATGCGCGAAATGGAAGAGGCTATGAAAACATTAAAGAAAAGGAAATCTCCCGGAAAAGACGGGATAACAAACGAAATGCTGATGGGGCTGGGCCAAACAGCGAAGAGGAAACTGCTATCGGTCCTGAACCAAAGCTGGAAAAGGGGAATTGTACCCCAGGCATGGAAAGACGCAATACTGGTACCAGTACCAAAAACAGGAAAGGATAAAACAGATCCAAATGGATACAAGCCCATCAGCCTACTGAGCTGTGTCGGCAAGCTGATGGAACGGATGATAAACACCAGACTGATGTGGCATCTGGAAGAAAAACGAATACTAATTCCACAGCAAGCCGGCTTTAGACAGCACAGATCCACTGAGGACCAGGTCATCCTCATAGCCCAGGAGATAGAAGATGCCTACCAGGCACAGAAACACACAGTAGCTGTTTGGATGGATATGGAAAAGGCATTTGACAAAGTCTGGAAAGATGGACTTAGAGTCAAGCTAAGAAGAAGTGATGTTTGTGGGAAAATGTACAAATGGATCAACCACTACCTCAAACAAAGAACGGCCAGAGTCCAAGTACAAGGGCAGATGAGCAAAAAGGTGACACTCGAGCAGGGAGTACCCCAAGGGGGAGTACTGTCACCCACACTCTTCCTGGTATATATAAACGATATTACAAAGAATATACCAAGAAGAGTCCATAGCTCAATGTTTGCAGACGATCTGGCTATGTCGACCTCTGAAAAGAATCTCACCATAGCAAGAAATCGGATGCAGACGGCCCTAACATCGCTGGAAGAGTGGGCGAACTCATGGCTGGTCAAAATAAACGAGGAGAAAACCACATGCACAATATTCTCGCTTTCATTAAAACCCCAAAATACCAAATTAAGTCTAAATGGCAAATTCCTACAGCCAAACGACAAACCAACCTATCTGGGAGTCACATTTGATCGGCGCATGACATGGAAAAGTCAGATTGAGAGAAACCGAATGAAAACCAGAGAAAGAATGGCAATCATGAGGAAACTTGCTGGCACAAGCTGGGGAGCAGACGAAGGCATACTAAAAAAACTGTACACTGGAAGAGTGAGAGCAGTTCTCGAGTATGGCATCGCGGCATGGACAACAGCAGCAAAGGCAAACTTCGATAAAGTTAGCAAACTTCAAAACCAAGCTATGAGAATTATAACAGGTGGCATGAAGTCAACGCTCATTGTAGAACTTGAAAAGATTACAAAACTGCAATCCATGATCGATAGAAGAGACTGCAGAGCCCAGCTGCAGTCAGAGAAACTCCGAAGACTGACCGACCATCAATTGCACCAGAGACTAAACAATTTGGGAAATGGGAAACTAAAGCGGAGAAACTTTGCAGAAATAGCCAAAGCAAAGATGCACGAAGATCCCATAAACGCACTAACAACACCAAAACCCATCACTACTGTACGAAAACCTACCTGGAGGCAGGATATATCTTCAGAGGTGGTAGAAAATATACCAGGTATTGCAAACAAAAACTGCCAGACTGAAAAAGAAAGGAGAGATACTACCCTAAGCTTCATAACGAAAAGCTACCCAAGCATGGACTGGACCCATGCATACACCGACGGTTCTGTAACAAATACTACACAGAACGGAGGGGCAGGAGCATTCCTGAACCTACCAAATGGCAGAAAAATAACACTGTCATTCGCTACTGGTAAGTACACAAGCAATTTCAGAGCGGAGGCAGAGGCACTGAGGGCGGCAGTGGAAGAAATGGTGACACACAGTGAAAATGTAAGCCATATAGTCCTGCTTACAGATGCTCTCGCCGTAGTCACAGCGCTAAAAAGCCAGAAAAATACTGAGCTTAATGACTTAAGAGCAGCACTCTGCAAACTGTGCCAGCAGTCTGCACCAAAAAGGGTAGTTGTACAGTGGGTCCCATCACACTGCAACATCGAAGGCAACGAGGAGGCAGACAGACTGGCGAAAGAAGGTGCAAGACTACCACAAACAGATACTAGTATGACGTACGAAGAGTCAAAACAGCTTATCAAAGCCAGATACGTGACCAAATGGGAAACCGAACATACTGGTTACACCAAAAACGATGCCTATTACCAGTTGAACCGAAGAGAGCAGGTCGTTGTCTTCAGACTTCGCACTGGCCACAATAGACTGAGGTACCACCTATTCAACAAATTGAAGATAGGGTGTACCGACGAATGCCCGTGCGGTACTGGTAAAATGACCGCTGAACATCTGCTGCAGAACTGCCCGACATACGAGGATCAGAGAGAGCAGATGTGGCCATCACCAGTGGAACTGCAAGACAAGCTCTATGGCAGTGGGGACAGAATCAGGATGACCGCCGCTTTTTTCGAAAAAATAATGGTTACTGTCTGACTGCGTACTATGAAGAAGAAGAAGAAGAAGTAGCCTATCAGCGATAAACGTGAAGAGATTGTTTGCGAAAGTTCGGTCGTCCTACATGATATTCTAGTGAAGCATATTTTAATATGTTCAAACAACCATTATCCTCAACTAAAAAATATGTTTGGCCACATAAAGGGAACTAATTGTTGTTGGTGACACGGTAGCATAGGGCGCAGTGTTAAATATAATTGATTCCCAAGCGAGGGATCGAGGTTCGGTACCCAATTGGTGGGAGATTTTTCGGAATTCAAAACGGCTTCTGAAGTCAACAACATATTTTCAAGATAACATAATATAACAAATTTGTGTTGGTTACAACAATCGTAACAATAAGCACTAGGAAAATACACAAACCAGACAACAGCAAACACGCGAATGATTGGCAATCCGGGTGCCTTTATGTAAAGTACGACATGAGTTAGAGTATAATACTGCTATTGTTGTTCAAAGTTATTCTAGCTACTTTCTAGCGGGTTGCAGTGACTTCTCTTAGCATTTGGTGGTTAACTTGAAAAGGCTCCTCAGTAAGTTCGAGGCACTGAGTACTTCAGCCCCACCTCGTTGACCAGACTGCTGTAACATTTCATGTTTCTAGGAACACGAACGTGCTGCAGCGTCCTGGTCGGTATGTTTCCCTAAACCATGATTACTCGTCTCTCTCTCTCTATCTCTCTCTCTCTCTCTCTCTCTCTCTCTCTCTCTCTTACATTTATCTTCAGCTTCTCCTTCTGCTCTCTGGTGTGTATGTTTTCCGAGTGTTTACAATATACTTGACGTTGGATTGTTTAAGGCAGAACAAATGTATTTACTTGCTGGCAAACGTAGTTTGGTGTTGAGTCCAGTATTAGGTACCAGGACTGCAGTAATGCAAAGTTACGGACATTGGATTACAGAGAATTACGGAATTATGGACAAATGGAATAAAAAGTGATACTTCATGATGGACATTGGAATACATAGTGATATAGAATTATGGACATTGTTTAACCTTACTTACTTACTTAGTCGCCCCTCTTCTACCATGAGGTGTAGAGGTCATTGTATAACATAGTGATACATAATTATATACATTGGATAATAGACTTATACATGGTATGGCTGTTGATCCAGCAGAATCCGGGCTCTCGCCCTTCGGGCTAATGCCATGTGATGGTATTTGAACGTGTTTATCAGCTGTTGTCTAGTGTCATACAAAGTGTTCCGTGTATCTGACAATGGAGGAAGAAGCATTTTCCTAAAATCATTGATCACTGAGCACTGAAAAGAGATACTGGCCAACGATTTCATACGGGTGTTTACACAGCTGGCACTCAGGGATGTGTTGTGGTTGGGTGCTGTTCACGTCTTTGTTTAGAGGGATGTGCTGGGTTCACAGTCGGATAATTGTGCTCTGATCCTTCCGTGTGTGTTGATTTACACTGTCATTTGAACTGGGCCTTGCCATATTTTTTTTTTTTTTGCGTTCGCCTTATTTCTCCATTCACCAAGGCGGGTGTGCGTTGCACTGTGGTTTTTATTTTGCGCCTGTCGGCCCAGTGCATCCGACTTCAGCATGCATTTTATTTAAGGGTCTGCTTCCTCCTGCATTTTCTAAGGGTTTGCTTCCCCGGGGTAACGGCCGGTGCTGTGATGGGGAACGAACCCAGCACCTTCTGTTTGTGAGCCATGCCACTTAACCACTAGGCCACGCCGTCCCCGGCTTTGCCATATGTATGTAGACCTCCCTTTCCGTGTTTCCCATGGTCCACCTGTTCTGCAATGTTTCTTTGTTTGCTGATCGTATGAGCTGTTTTGCTGTTTGTAAAGTTGTTGCTTTGTGGCTCTTCTTGTCTTGATCCCTCTTTTGCTAGTATGTCTGCATTGTCATTGCCGGGTGGCTTGAGTGCCCATAGATCCACTGCAGAACTATTTTAACATCCCTGAAAATGATAATGTGGTCAATATCTAAAGAAATGTGGATAAGGTCAGGTCTACAATGGCCAGCAGCTGTTAATGCTCGAAGAGCTGACATTGATTCCGTAAAAATAACAGTGTTTTTGGTATTTGAAAGGAAAAGCATCAAAAACAATCTTCAGATGATACGAAGGGGATTCAAATGCAGTGATCTCGGCTTCCTATTTGGAACAAACCTAATCATGGACATTGAATAACAAAGTGACACATAATTTTGGGCATTGGAATAAAGAGTGATGCAGAACAATGGGCATTTGAATACAGAGTGATGCAGAACAATGGGCATTGGAATACAGAGTGATACAGAATTATGGGCATTTGAATACAGAGTGATACATAGTTATATACATTTAAATACACAGTGATGCAAAAGTATGGACATTGGATAACAGAGCGATACATTTTTCCGGGCATTGGATAACAGAGCGATACATTTTTCCTGGCATTGGATAACAGAGCGATACATTTTTTCGGGCATTGGATAACAGAGCGATACATTTTCCCGGGCATTGGATAACATAATGATACATAATAATCTACAATGGAATACAGAGTTTTACGTTTGTGTACATATAAAGTACTCATTATATTATCGGTGTAATGTGGATGAGTTGTGCAACGTCTGTTATCATACAAAGGAGTACGGGTTCAGTTCTGAAATTTGACAGGGAAAAACGAAGAAAATACATTTTTGTTTTTAAACTTCGTTTTTGGTACAACGTTTATGAATCTTAAAACATTGTTTGTGTGTTTTGAGGACTACATCATTATACTTGTTTCTTTTCTGTTGTAATTTAGTGTTTCTTTTTCAAATTCGTGTGTTGATCATTTCGGTTTCTTTGCATTCCCATATATTCACTTGTCGCATTAGTAGCGACCGTGTACACGACATATCATCCCTTTAGGTTAGGGAGAAGGTAGTTAAAGTAGGAGAAAAAGAAGTCAGCGCAAATTGTCAAATTTCAAAACAAATTAACCCACCCCAAAAAAATGTAAAAACATTACTTGCAACAGGCGGAGAGTATAATGGAGTGGTGCGCAAAGTTGATCAGTTGCATTTTCTTTTCTTCAAATTAAATTGAAAATTACAAGTTTTAAATGTTGGGTTTGTGAAAACTCCTGACGATCAGATTGTCTCGTGTTGCAATAAGGTTTAATATTTTTTTATTCCTCTTCGATCGTTCTCAATCTCCCGCTACCGAGCCCTGAAATGGGTTTTGCAATTAGCAGGATGTTGTTCGGAGAACGGAATGCGTTGCGCCTTAGTTTACAGCTTTACATCGATAATTAGACTTGAGAAGACGTTTTTGAGTACTGGATTGGCCTTCTCTCTTCGATCCCTTCTCCTTAGCCAGTCTGCTCTGTTGCAGCCTGTTATCCAGGATTATCGCGTGGTGGTATAGAAGGGTTTTGGCAGCTCTAATATATTGCCCGAACAGATAATCGTTGTTTTCCAGGTATATATTGTTTCAATTAACCTAGATGAAGTTCGTTGATGAGACCTGATATTACTGTTTGATCATAAAATATAAATTTGAAGTTTCTGAGAGTATTTTATTGTAGCCAATGTCAAGAGTAAGGGTATTTCGAATCCTGGTATTCGAACAGGCATGACATTTACATATGTTGCCAAGTGGCCGTTGGCTATCCGTAGTTAAACGTTCTGCTACTTGCTAGATCTGGGGAAAGGTAGAAATACTTTGGTTAGATTCTTAACTAGTTATTGTGTAGTTTTGTACCTACTATTTTGGATTTATAACTGACAAGAGATTTTTGACGTGTTTGACACTGAACACGGGAGTGCGATCTAACTACCCTAGATCAGGAGATTGTTTTAATTAGATAATCCACGTGAAAGAATGTATGGCTCGACAGTGATTCGAACCCGCGACCTCCGGCACTCGAGTCGAACAATTTTCTTCGAGACCACTGAGTCCCTTGCGTACACACTATGATATCCCTTGTGTTATCATGGGTGTGCAAGTTGAGCTGTCAATGCGGTACTTATATATTTTACATTCAGTGTTGTGTACCATCAGTGACTGATGGATTTTCGTTGTGGTAGACCACAAGCTTCCATGGCAAAGATACCTCGTTCAACTGCCGATACCGACATTTTCCGTAGACACAGCTGTAAATTGGTACCTGGCAGACGGCTATACGAGATAAAAGGCAGCAAGGAAAGAGAACTGGTCACCCTACCTCAAGGAGCTGTAGCTTAGTTAAATGAAGGTGCTAACACTTTATCCACGAGACGGTGTCTGTTATAGGACTACGTTTCTTTACGTTTTGCCATCAGTGGCAAATACTAAGTTGTCGATCAATCAATGAATCACATTGTTCACCCCTTGCTGAGCATCGGCCCTCAACAATCACACCAAACCTTCATGTGTTTCATGAACTCCTCCTGTTGGTCCCCCATCTGATCAGCTTCCCCATGTATACGGCTAATTCCTTTATCCGTTTATGTCAATACCATCTTCTACTCCTATTGTCCTTTGGAGTCCAGTAAAGATACTAACGGTTAACGCTGTTTGGTGTTCTCACCAAGGTGTCCCAGTGACCTGCACCTCCTCCACAACATGCCATCACATACTGGGGATTGAACTGTTGGTTCTAGAAGCTCTATATTAGTAATCAGTGCAGTTCTAGCATTCTTCGCAAACATTTGTCTTAATTATTAATAAAAGACTACTTCTCTTGAACCAGCCTTTGTTGCACGAAAATTAATTTGCATTGGGATCCTCGTCTACATATTTGTATCGTTTGTCTATTGGTTTACAGTCGATCATCATCATGTAGCGTCCTTTGTAGAACGTCGCTTTCATCACAGTCTGTCTGAAAGAAACTCGTTCTGTTGCTAACACTCCAGCCTCTGCCAGTCATACTCAGGCACTCTTGGATATCTTGGTGCCATCGTCTTCTTGGTCTACCCCTGCTTCTTTTGCCTGGCACCATACCTTCCATCACCGTCCTCTCAAGACCGTTGTGTCTCTTGATGGTACCAAAGTATCTGCATTTTCTAGCCAAAATGGACTTGATAAACCAGTTCTCATTTATGCTCAACTGTTGCCGAATGTCTACATTTGTATTTTTCTCTGTCCAGGGTATTCTGAGGATCTTTCTGTAACATTTTGACTCGAAGGATTCGATTCTTTGTCTGGAAGTTTTGGTTATCGTCTATGATTCGCAGGTATAAGTTGCCACAGGAAAAACACAGGCTCTCAAGACTTTTACTTTTATCGTTTTGTTGGTGCCCTGCCATAATTTCTTCAGGCTGTTCACTCTCTGCATTGCCATATCTAGTCTTCTTATTTCTTTCGAGCAGTCGTCATGTTTACCAATTCAGGAGCCCAGATATTCAAAATGTGTGACCTGATCTATTTACTCACCACCCACTGTAAATTTATGCTGACGTTGTGTTTTGTCGGTGGTCATTATCTTTGTTTTCTTTATGTTTATAAACAGGTTTTAATCTTTACTATGTCCATTAACGGCTGAAAGTAGCTGCTCTAGCCCTTCTACCCGTCTTGATAGTATGACTGTGTCATCCGCGTATCGTAACTCTGGAATATGGTAACCCCCCCCCCCCCCCCCCCCCCCCCCCATCGTAAATAGGTCGAATATGTCAATGTTCACGTCTTCTCGAACTTTTCTCATTATTCATTCCGTATATATGTTGTACAGATAAGGTGAGATGATACATTCCTGTCGTACTCCCTTTTGTACTGCAAACCAATCTGATGTTTGCCCAGATACTCGGACAGCGGCTTGTGTATCTTGGTATAATGTTTCAATGAGATGGACAATATGCAAAGGAAATCCCATTTCCTTCATGATTCTCCACAGATTTTGATGTTTTAACGTATCGAAGGCCTTGGTGTATTCAATGAAACATGTGCAGGTCTACATGAAACTCTCTATATTTTTCGTAGATATTCCTTATATTGAATAGGTGGTCCCTGGTCCCTCTATTTTTTCTAAAACCTGCCTGGACTACCTGAATTTCACATTCGAACCTTTTCTCTATCCTTCTTAATAAGATTCGCAAGAGTATCTTGCTAGTGTGGTTGATCAGCGCGATAGTTCGGTAGTTCGTGCACAGCTTCAGGTTGCCTTTTTTGGAGAGGGGAATATAAATTGATCTCTCCCATGCTTCTGGCCGCTTTGTATTGTGCTATATTGTTTACACAGCTTGGTATATACTCGAGATCTTGCCTCCTCTCCTGCTTGGATATCATCGCATCCTGGGGACTTTCCCTTTTTCAATCTTTTAATTGCGGAGCGCAGTTCTTCCAATGTTGGTTCAGGTTCTTTCTCATCCTTTGGTAGGATTGTAACTGATCGCCTTGTGATATCTCCAGACATGGTTTACAGTCGATACAAACCATAAATAAGTAATGTTTCAGTGACAGCACAATAATAACAACAACAAAAATCTACGTAACGGATACAATGTCTTCGTCAGGAACATAACACACGTAAATAACTAACACATAATCCACAAGCATAAGACATTACACAACATGGTTTGTGCCGTATTCCTAGCTACAAGCTACTCTATTTTCGTTTATGTCCTGAATCCAGTGCTTTTCTTGTTCATTTGTTGAGCTTATCACTGATTATGTCAAATCTTCTCAGATTTATATCCACAATTTCCATGCATATTGGGCATTGTCGTCTTTTATGTTAAACGTATGTGTCACGTATCTCTATCCGTTACACCTAATACAATGTAGATGTATATACGCGAAAATCTGTGTCTGGAAAAGATACTTCCATTTTCTGCCACAGAGCCACCCGTCGATTCATGTGCTTTCTTTTCGATTATAGTCCCAAAAGATACTCTCAATATGTTCCTATTCTGGATCCCTCCCGAGAGTTCGGATACGACATTTCTCCTGCTCTAGCCGTATCTCCCACTGTTCTTTTACTTCTTAACTAGGAGAATAAAAACATGCATTTGTGTGGTTCAGATACCCTCATGAAATAAAAACAAGAATGAAACCTACGTTACGAGCAAGGGATATTCATCAGGGGCAACTGATAGTACATACATAAACAACTAATTCATAATGGCAGTAGAGATGATCAAATAACGACGAGTAACGGGTAAGGTCACCTGTACCAAGCACTACGTATGGATTGTAGATTGCTTTCTGGCTTGTAGATTGTTTGTCTAGGTTGCAGATTGTTTGTCTGGCTCCTAGATTCTTATCCCGACTTGTAGATTGTTTATCTTGCGTGTAGATTATGTGTCTGACTCCAAGATTGTTTGCCTGACTTGTAGAATGTTTGTCTTGCTTGTTAATTATATGTCTGACTCCAAGATTGTTTGTCTGACTTGTTCATTTTTTTTTTTACTTGTAGATTATGTATCTGGCTTCTAGATTGTTTGTATGACTCGTAGTGTGTTTTCCTGGCTTATAGGTGCTAAACAATTGTGCCCCTTCTTAACAACGATAAATGATATTAATAAACTTGGCAGTAATCTTGAGACATATACGGACATTATTCTTTGTGGAATTTAGGAACTTTTGTTCACTAGCTTGACAATAGGGACTTAATGAGTAGAATAATGTTTTGCATCAAACTATATATTTTTATTCAATTAATACTAATGTTGTCATTCTGTATACAAATATAGATGTAAAATTAGCTTAAAGTGGCCAGATTTGAATTATGCATTCTGCTTCTTCTTCTTCTTCGTACGCAGTCAGACAGTAACCATTATTTTTTCGAAAAAAGCAGCGGTCATCCTGAGGCTGTCGCCACTGCCATAGAGCTTTTCTTGCAGTTCCACTGGTGATGGCCACATCTGCTCTCTCTGATCCTCGTATGTCGGGCAGTTCTGCAGCAGATGTTCAGCGGTCATTTTACCAGTACCGCACGGGCATTCGTCGGTACCACCTATCTTCAATTTGTTGAATAGGTGGTACCTCAGTCTATTGTGGCCAGTGCGAAGTCTGAAGACATCGACCTGCTCTCTTCGGTTGAACTGATAATAGGCATCGTTTTTGGTGTAACCAGTATGTTCGGTTTCCCATTTGGTCATGTATCTGGCTTTGATAAGCCGTTTTGACTCTTCGTACGTCATACTAGTATCTGTTTGTGGTAGTCTTGCACCTTCTTGTGCCAGTCTGTCTGCCTCCTCGTTGCCTTGGATATTGCAGTGTGATGGGACCAACTGTTCCACTACCCTTTTTGTTGCGGACTGCTGGCACAGTTTGCAGAGTGCTGCTCTTAAGTCATTAAGCTCAGAGTTTTTTCTGGTTTTTAGCGCTGTGACTACGGCTAGAGCATCTGTAAGCAGGACTATATGGCTTTCATTTTCATTGTGTGTCACCATTTCTTCTACTGCCGCCCTCAGTGCCTCTGCCTCCGCTCTGAAATTGCTTGTGTACTTACCAGTAGCGAATGACAGTGTTATTTGTCTGCCATTTGGTAAGTTCAGGAATGCTCCTGCCCCTCCGTTCTGTGTAGTGTTTGTTACAGAACCGTCGGTGTATGCATGGGTCCAGTCCATGCTTGGGTAGCTTTTCGATATGAAGCTTAGGGTAGTATCTCTCCTTTCTTTTTCAGTCTGGCAGTTTTTGTTTCCAATACCTGGTATATTTTCTACCACCTCTGGAAATACATCCTGCCTCCAGGTAGGTTTTCGTACAGTAGTGATGGGTTTTGGTGTTCTTAGTGCGTTTATGGGATCTTCGTGCATCTTTGCTTTGGCTATTTCTGCAAGCTTAAAGTGGCCAGATTTGAATTATGCATTCAATGTGCTAAAATTATTAATGTAACATAAGGTGGTTGCTCTTTTTGCAATGACAAGAATATTACTTAATTTGAGCTCATCATATGTAAAGATTTGGTTTGCTTTTTTTAAAGCGCGTTCTGTTGTCAAATTCCTGCGTTTTGAAAGAGTTAAGCTAAATTGCTCATTGTATGCCATCATTATTTTTTTTCTATTTAATCACGATGGATACTGCAATCATCATTCTGTTTCAGCTTATATTTTGGGACAAGTAATGTTAGTCTTGACAAGCATTGTTAGTCTTGACAAGCAATGTTAGTCTTGACAAGTAATGTTAGTCTTGACAAGTAATGTTAGTCTTGACAAGTAATGTTACGCTTGGCAAGTAATATTAGTCTTGACAAGTAATGTTAGCCTTGACAAGTAATGTTAGTCTTGACAAGTAATGTTAGTCTTGACAAGCAATGTTAGTCTTGACAAGAAATGTTAGTCTTGACAAGTAATGTTACGCTTGGCAAGTAATATTAGTCTTGACAAGTAATGTTAGCCTTGACAAGTAATGTTAGTCTTGACAAGTAATGTTATTCTTGACAAGTAATGTTATTCTTGACAAGTAATTTTAGTCTTGACAAGTAAATTTGGTCTTGACAAGTAATTTTGGTCTTGACAAGTAATGCTATTCTTGACAAGCATTGTTAGTCTTGACAAGTAATTTTACTCTTGACAATTAATGTTACTTGACAAGTAATGGTAATCTTGACAAGAAATGTTAGCTTTGACAAGTAATTTTAGTTTTGACAAGCAATGTTTGTATTGACAAGTAATGTTAGTCTTGACAAGTAGTGTTAGTCTATCGAATTCATCACCTGGGATGTGTATTTAGAGAACAGTTTGTCTGTTGACTTTAATTCGTCACGTCTTTGCAGCCCTTGCCGTATTCTTGTGGCCGGACGAATCCTCAGTCACCAGCACGTCTTGAATCTAAGCGCTATCACATCCAGTACGCGATTGTTCAGTCACGTGATAGGCCCATATGATTGTCATTCATTCGTTTTGCTTAATGTTCTGTGCACGGCAGTTTACGAACAGTAATTCGGTTTCTTTCTCGTTTTCGGATGAATATTTAAGTTAGCTCCCCGTTTGGAGTTGTTTGTCAACGGGCATGCCCGATTGTGAAAAAAAAAATATTTGCGTGATATTGAAAAATAGCGGATATCTTATTTTTAAAATGATCATTTCATCCAGGATGAAACTTGTTATTCCCTCTTTTACTATATGCTTCATATAATTGATTATTGTTATCATCATCATCATCATCATCATTATCATCATCATCATCATCATCAGGCCATTATCCCACAAGGTCGTTGAGGCACCGTTATTGCAGTTTGTTGTACCAGCTCTCTCCATACAACAACGGTGAGTATTTTGCCGCTAAACACCTGCTGGAGCATATCTCTCTCCATGTGGAAGTTCATTATAGTTTTATTAAAATTTAATACAACATAGCTGACACTGTCTTCAGCTAGAGCGAAGAGCGCCAACTCATGAAGTTCTGCCATGTGAACTAGACCGTAAATTATGACACAGGTTTAAGAGTAGTGCTATTCATATAGCCGATGTCCATTTCAGGATAATCGGAGGAAAGAAAACACACAACACGAACGAATTAACTAGTCCACATGGAAAACAACAACACGTTTCCGTGCACATAAGTGTAAGTCGTTGACCAGTCTGAATTCCGGCAAATCCATCGTCTGGCGGCATCTATAATGAACTAAAACAGAAGAGCAATGTAGACGAGCAGCCGGTGTTGGCGCCATCTTTGCTGCACAATTTTTATATTGCTTCCTTTCAAACTGATTTCTAGTAGATGTACTTTTGTTGAATCCTGGATAATGCAATTCTACAAGTTGGAAAGCAGTGTCTTCGACCTTAAAATATTTCAAATGTAGCTTGTAAGTGTATATACTGCGTCTGTACCGCAATAAACGTGTTCTATTATGTTACAAGGAAGCACTATAGCTGTTCCAAATCTACATATGAACAACTAGTGACTTTTGCACCATAACCTACTTCAGTTACATGCCTTCCAGCTGACCAGGGGGAATACCTTTGACACGTCACATCCCTGGGTTGACTAAATAACATAACTTATGTTGTGCAAAGGTTTATAATCAATCCGTTCTCCACACAGAGAAATAAAACAAATTCGCGGAACAAAGCACAACAAATCATTGTTGAGACTGATCGGTTCACAAAATAATGTCATGAATGTGTTTTATTTCTCTGTGTGAAGCACGGATTGCTTATATACCTTGGCACGATAGGAATCCAGATGTTTAGTGAGCCCAGTAACGTGACGTTCCATAGGTCAGTGAGAAGGCCTGTATAACAAAAGTTGACCTTGCGATGACCATCTGTTTTTTTTAAGCTTTCGTTACGTCTGACAACCAATCCTGAAACATTTGATAACTCGTGCAACATGTTTGGTTGATGTGCCGGACTGTTTAGCTTGTATTGCCGTTCATAATCTTATTTCTGATGGTTGTTGTTGTTAAGTCCCCACATTGAGTAAGTTTACTCTTATGTGCACTCTGAAAAAAGAATTAAGTGACGATATGTAGTAGCTTTCTTTACATCCCGATGGTGCTACTGAAGGTAGACTGCGGTCCTCCAGGCGGTAATGCTATGCGTGGCTTATCTGCATGATGCTCACTACTACGGAGTTCACGTTGATTCACATCTCTACTGATAATTCAGTCCGTACTATTAAGTTAATATGGTTTTACAGCTAATTAGAAGTTATGCATGTATCTCATATACTTGTTATATTATGATCAAAATACTAGTGAGGGTGCGTTGTACCATCAAATATACATATTCAAGACGATTCGATCCAATAAAACTCCTCGGTATTGGCTAGATATGTTCCAGTTTTCTCATTGACATCATCTATAATGCTGATAATGTTTTTTTAGATTCAAGAAATGAATACGTAGTGTTGAAAGAAACACGTGGCCGATAGGTAATGACACGTATCTCTTGACTAAGAAGGCGCTCGTTCAAACTCATGGTGATACTTGGGTTCGGTTTTTCGAAGGTAAAAGAAATCCCAGCTTATGCATTGCTTGATGGTTAAACAGTCTTTTTTTCTGTTTTGCTCGTCTACTTTCTGCCGGGTTGTAGCCCAGTGTCCAGGTACGTGTGTGTCTTTTGCCTCTCTAGCTGCCAGACTGCCATCTTTCCCATGTTATGGCAGATTTCGTTTACGCTGTCTATCCACCTTTTCCTCGGTCTACCTCTCGGCTATCTTCCTGATGTTCTCATGTAGAAGGTTCCATGAACAATGTGGTCTGGTTGCGTTCTCGGAATGTGGCTATTGAACAGTCATTCGGCGTTAATTCCTGTCGCATAATCATTTATGTGACCCAAAGCAGTGGGATTAATTGCTGTGACGACATTTTGTTCTAAAAGTGTTAATGGTAATGGTTTTGATTTTGATCTTGATGACCCGCTCCTCAGCGTAGCTGCGGGCTCAAACTTCGTTTCCAGTGGACCCTAGTTTGGGCCACTGAAGTCCAGTTCGTGATAAGTACTCATCTAGAGGCTTTTTAAATGCAATAGACACCATGTTAATGGAAACGATATATTACAATTAAATTACACAATTAAATACGTTTTTTTTGTCCAGATTGTATACTACAGGCTATTAACAGTAACGTTAATCATAGCATGTTCTGTTCGATTGGAAGGAAATGTAAGAGAATTCAGAATAGCAGAAGTTCGTTTTTGAGATATGAGATGGCAATGAAGATCTTTTTCTACGTCTTCTTTCAACAAATAGCAAATAACGTGCTACATTGTGTGCAATAGATTATGGCGCGAATATTCTGGTTCTACTGCTAGTTTTGTCATATAATGGCGGGAACGTCCAAGTATAACATGAAGTTCTGTGGTCTAAGGTTGAACGTTTGTTGCTGGTAATAGTATACAATAAATTGGTTCACACCGTTGAGCTGATTTGTCGGCTCTCGAATATTCTTTCAATGCTACGCTGACGACCAAGTTGCTTGAACTATGACCATACTAATATCTCATAATTTCTTCGTGGCATTTCCCGAATTTTTAAATGTAGCTATGCTTCCTACCAACATGTTGCATTTCACTAATAAATATGGGGACAGCGTCGGCTAGTGGTTAAGTGGCACGGCTCACAATTCAAAAGTTCTGGGTTCGATCTCCATCACAACACCGGCCGTTACCACCGGGAAGAAAACCATTAGAAAATGCAGGAGGAAGCAGACCCTTACATATAATGCATGCTGATATCGGATGCACTGGGCCGACAGACGAAAAATAAAAACGACAGTGCAACGCACACTGCCTTTGGGAATAGAGAAATAAGGCGCACCCACAAACAAAAACAACAACAACAACAAACTAATAAATCTGTCCAGAAGTCCAAATATTACGATTTGAAATTTCGAAGTTAAAAAAAAATAAAACACTTCGCTGTTCAATGTCTAAGTATTATGAGGTAGGTAAAGGCGAACTGGAGTAATTATAGTGCTTTTATCATTTATGTGCGTGGCTTTGACTCTCACCTTATGACAACACATTGTAAAACACATTGTGGAATGGGATTTCGATTTAATTTGTTATGAACATAGAGATGACCATAATATTTTAACAATCAATTGGATTTCACAACGCCGCTGCTTTGCAGAATACCTTTTTTTCGAGAAAGGCTTCGTGAGTAAACCCTGAGGAAAAATATGGATCATGTGTTATCTCCAGTCGTCTTGATAATGTCTTGTCACTCGCGATTGGTAGCTGAGGCCCAGAGAATAAAGTTGACAAATTGTGAAACTCTTTCTCACCTTAACCCAAATCACCACGCAAGTCACCAATTTAATCGAACAGAGGAAAATGAAAAGAATGTCCACACGACTGAACAAAGGAGTGTGGTCTTCATCAGATGTGATGGACAACCACCTTTATGAGGTGGAATGACAAGCTATTTTCTCCAATAACAGACAGTCAGTTATCATTGTATAGATGGGTAGATTGGAGCGTGCCTAGTTTTGGGATTTAATCAAGTACATTTTTAGTGACCAGGCAGTATTCTAACCACCTCGCACTGAGGCGCTCTGATGCATTTCCAGTGGTGACATCTATGTAATCAGAGTACGATGCACCCCGCTAATCCTTATATTATGGCCCGTAACGTGATGAATGGTAACACAATACGAGACAACAGAAGATCATTTTCTATGAAAGATATAATTTAACTTTTATTGGTCATAGACAAGTGTAATGACAATAATTAACCTAAAATGTTAACTTAACTGTTAAATGAAAGTACATTAAAATAATGTTATTTCAAACTAGTCAATATTTTGTCAGATAGTGTACGAAAATCTATGCTTTAACCGTACTGTCACTACTGAGTAGGAATACATTATGTTCTGCCGGGCGGCTAATGTTCCATTCATTTACCCATCCTGCACACGTCATTAGCATATGCGTTTCAAATTCATATTTTAATTTATCTTGCATTTAACTTCAGTATTTTGGCTTAGCTGAGTCTTTGATTCACTTCTGGTTGCATTGAAAATAACATTTAGCCCACGAGAAATGTTGACCGTTTTTTCTTTCCTTTCGTCCTGCTATGTCGTAGGATTATCGTGTCACGATGTCTTTCTCATTTTTCCAGCAGTCGTCTTCGTGTTCTTGTTTATTGCTAAGTTATTTAATCTTTTCCAGATTTGTTATTCTTATTTTGTTTTCTATTTCTATTTCTATTTGACATACCTTGAAATGTTATTGTTGGGCCAAATAATTTTTTTACACTGCTCATCTTTACTGACATATTTTAAGGATTACACCAGCATGCCATCGCTAGGATATGAATACTAGATTAACTTTTACCTATCTACGCTAAATATAATCTTCGCCCATGTATACAATAGGAATATAATTACACTGATCCATGCTAATGTAAAACCAGTTTCGCTCTTTGAGAATGATATGTAAATTATAACAAAAGCAATACCATACAAATTACGGAATATTCACAATTTCACTATTCACTATCCATTCCTTTATACTTTTTGGTGGATTTATGTTTAAAATCAACTTATACTTTTAACGATAAAAGTATACAAATGCAATGACTCAGTAGCTCCACTCATCATCATCATCATGAAGCATGCACGTTGTAGAATGTCGCTCTCATAATAGGCGATTTGTAATACTATCGATCTGTGGCCAGAACTCCATTTTACGTCGCTGTCATCTTCAGGACCTCCGTGATGTCTTGTTCCCATCTTATCCATGGTCTGCTGCTTCTTCCCCGCTTTCTATCCACCATACCTTCCAGTATTTTTCTCTCCAAGCCATTATGGCTTTTGGTGTGGCAGAAATATGTGTTTATATATGTTTACTACCCACTTTTCCTCGATATCCAGTTCTTCTAGGATTTTTACATTTGTCATTTTCGAAATCCATGGTATTTTGAGCCTTTTCCTGTAGAATTTTATTTCAAAAGATTCAATATTTTTCTTAAGTGTTTGTGTGGAGGTACATTAAGCAGAAAAAACTGAAACGAAATCCACGTTATGGCACATAGCCTCCGCAACGGACAAGGATGCAGCGAAAACGACTAACAAACCGAACAAAAACCATGGCGTGTTAAATGTAGTCGCTGCAGTACGGTTTGAGTTGGCGTGATTGCTGAGAACTGGCCAGGGAAATGTAAATCAGGGTATGCCAGTTAGGAACTTCAGTTGAGCCCCACCAAAAAATGGTGAATATTATAAAACGAAAAAGAATACAAAAAGAACAAAAGTGCACACATAGACACTGTCAATAAAAACATATGCATGTAATGATTCAGTAACCACACTAGCACACAAAGAAACCATAACCAACGGTTACTCTCTGCGTAAAACGTGAAAACGCAAATACAGCACAAAACAAACAACGATTAGCATACTACACACACGACGGCAGCCATATTAGCCAGAGAGTGGATGACAACTCGTATGCACATTATGTAACTCAGGACAAAGTATGCCAAGCAAGAAATGTTCAAACATGAACTCAGGACAAAGTATGCCAAGCAAGAAATGTTCAAACATGAACTCAGGACAAAGTATGCCAAGCAAGAAATGTTCAAACATGAACGCAGGACAAAGTATGCCAAGCAAGAAATGTTCAAACATGAACCAATAAGGCAACGCTCTTTTAGTGTGGACTTACTTGTCTACGCTATCATTGCCCCTGTTAAACATAGCCTGCCGAGTTAGCTTGCTTGACGCGATAAGTGTTGGTGGGACGGGGCCGTCAGTAACAGCACTTGTATTATAAAGTGCATGGAAGAGAATATACAAAAACACATCTTATTTCAGGACACAAATCAGTGCTTTAACTATAATCACTGTGGGGATTGTAACAGGCGAACAGATTGCGCAAAATGGCGAATAACATGACGTCCCATTGGCGATTTCCATCGTGGAAGACCATGCGTTTTTGGTTGGTTGGCGTCAGATGGTCTGACATCTGACATCTACAAAAGAATGAATGTTCGGTATGTAGACAATTGTTTGACTCAGAGGAGAGTTTATGACAGAGTAGAATGATTTCAAAACGGAAAACAGAACATCAATGATGACTAACGGCGTGGAAGACCAGCAAGCTTGGCAATCGACACAGTGAAGCAGTAGATCGACCAGATTGTCCGTAGCAACTAGTGAGTCACTATTGATGATTTAGCCGTTGATTTTAGCATAAGTCACCTCGCTGTGTACACTTGTCTATGTTGACCTCGTTTATAGGAAAGTGTATGCGAAATGCGTCCCAATGAAGGTGACAACAAAGTAATGCGGGTGGTGCAAAATTGGTTAAATGTCACACCAAAATCCTTTTTCCTAGAGAGCATCCACAAAGTAGTGGACATGTGGACAAAGTCCGTTTCCTGAACAATATGACACAAAAAATGTCTGGTTCACACATTGTTAAAATATTAATACAATTAATGTTTCATAATTACTATCTCTCATACTTAACCTGCTACGTAAGTTGAATGGAACAGTAATAGTTAGTCATTTTGTTAGTCATTTTGTTAGTCAGTAATAGCTAGACATTTTGTAAAGGGATGTAACGACAACAATGTAACTAAAAGTGTTGCATATGAAAAGTATTCAACATGAACCGACGTTTCAACAGCAAGACATGTTTATCGAGTACTGTACAAACAATAATTGTTATGTATGTTCAACGATTATTATGATGTATACTATATGCTAAATATTGAAAATGTTGAAATAATTAGTAATTGCAATAATTAAATGTGTAGTCCTCAGACATAAATGATGTGGATAGTGGACGGCCTGGTGAAGCGGTTAGTAGTACGATCCAATAACTTACCTCTTCGATTTCTAAAAAACAACAAGGTCGTGGCCTTTTTGAAATTATAAAATACTTGCTGAAGTTGAGTGCGCTGAGAAATTAGGCGCAAAACACAGTGCAACGCAAAACTCCTTCAGAAAAAAAGGCAACAACAATTTTAACTAAAACCCATTATTAAACTTTTTTTTAAAATTTAACATCAAACAAAGAAACATGCCTATGTCAGAGCAATTGTTATTAATTGATATTGTATCTGTCGGAATATCTCCATAATTTAATGAATATGACCCCTATACATTATCTCCAGAAACTCTCTACGGGACTCTTAAGTAGTAAGATCACGAATTACCGTGTGCCCTTAAGTGCTCGGTGACGTCTGTCTTGCCCTTTACAAAAGATTTCTTTTCCACGCTTTGTTATCGAGTGATTAATAAATAGCTCAGGGAAGGCTCGCGTTACGTGTATTCGCTTAAGATCTGTGCTTTTCGAGTGTCTGCCAGTTTTAGACGATGTATGTGTTCATTAAGATAATATAACAGAGCTACATGCCGAGTGGACAGCCGGGATCTTTGTTCATGACAAGGACAAGAAAACACCACTTCCTCACAGAGAGCGTGTCGTTAGAGGCGACCAACTTTGTGGCATGGCATAACACCGGTTATGGTTTTGTGGTTTGTTTAGAGCAGCATAGATGGCGCCTAACAGTCTGCGGGTGCACTTTGCTCTTGTGTTTGCGTCTTTTAAAATCGATTTGCACATCGGTTAACCACCTCCCGCAGCAATTGTCCTTGTGCAGCAAGTCTAGCCCGCTAAGCAGGTAATCCTATTCCAGGATACATCCAGCTCAGGTCAGAGCTAGCTGGAAACTGCTCAAGGGAATCCGGCCCTATAGAAATGCAGATCGACTAATACTAAGAGAAATGCTTACCTATCGCATATAGAGAAAGCACATGTAGCCTTCATGAGATAATTATCTAATTCCTAGGGAAAGAAAATATATGAAACTTAATCTATGCCAACATCAATGACAATATCGGTATCTCTATGTTTACAGTAAAATAAAACTCATTGCAGCTTTGAAGGAACTGGACATAAAATCAACATCTTTTGTAAAATGTCTAAATTAATTCTCCTAAATTTCATCACGAACAATAGCATCACCAATTGTCGATAAAACCATTTATAGGCGTTGGTCAGTCGCCTCAAAGGAAAAAAAAAACAATCAACAAAACCCATATTACAACCACAAGACCGTCGTCAGAAACCAAGAAGAAACGGAAACTTCTAACAAATTGTGATTAGCTAGATGCTTCATTTGTTTAACGATTATCAATAAAAATCAACGTCAATGGATAGAATTCGTAAGGCGGCAGACATGACCCAGAAGTGACCACGAATGTGTGAATCATACGCACATTTAGGACAAAGTAGGTCAAATAAGACCTGGGGGAGGCACCTACCTCCTACCAGGCGCGTCAGCTGGGTTGCGGATTTCTGAAAGGCCTCCTAATTTGGAGGTTAGCTGCGAATAAATAAGCAGCCGTGGTCAAAAACTGGTCGGCAGGTATGGAGGCTGTAAGGAGGCAGCCCCTCCACCATGCAAAGACACAACAAGCTAATCACCTGTTTGTCTTAAAAATGATTACAAGTCAAAACATAGAGAAAACCGGACTGAACTCAACGGCGACGAACAGGCGAGAAATAAGGACCACGATTTACGGAACATGGAATGTACGAAGTATAAACGGTAAAAAACATAAACTAATAGAGGAGAAACACAGAAACACAGAAAAAGGGGCAGGGAGTTCTGGACCATGATGGCAACATGCTATACTACAGCGGAGTTCCCATGAGTGAACGAGCCAGGGCAGGGGTTGGTTGTATGGTGAATAGCGAATAGTAACAACAAAGCAAACATTAAAGGATGGAAGTTCATTTCAGAACGACTGATGGTTCTAAGTCTACAAGAGGAGGATAGTCAAATGGTCTATCGTCACCAAATGAAGATGAGAGCACTGACATAACAGATGAATTTTATGAGCTCCTTCAAAGGACCATTGACGATTGCCATAATGAAATACTTCTCCTTGGAGACTTCAACGCAAGAGTTGGAAACGACTATTCTAGATGGGATGGAGTGATCGGTAGGTATGGAGAAGATGTCTTAAATGGCAATGGAAAACGACTGCTGAGATTCTGCAGAGAACAAAACATTGTTATTACAAATACAATGTTTCCACACAAGCGTATTCATGCCTACACAAGATGTGAGCCGGCAAGAAATGAAAGATCCATAATTGACTATGCAATAGTGAGGAAAACTGATTTAAAGTATGTAAAGGAAGCTAGAGTGTTCAGAGGACCAGAGATAGGAAGCGACCACTACCTAGTTAAAATAAAGCGAGAAATTGAAAAACACTATCCAGCCAGGCAACACCCATCAGCAAGCATGAAATATAATACACGAGGAGAAAATAAAATTAAGGCATACAAACTACGAGAACCAGATGTTAAGAGGAGATACCAAGGGCTCATAACAACATCAATAGAAAGGATAGAGGAATCTGAAGAAGATATGGAAATGCTTTGGGTAAAATTCAAAGACATCCTCAAAGAGGCTGCAGCAGAGGCATGCGGTCAAACCAAAGAAGGGTGGAAGAGAAAGAGTACAACATGGTGGACAGAAGAAGTGAAAACAATAATACAAGAAAAGAAAAAGGCATGGAAGCAATCCTAGGGGCTAGGAATACAGAAGAACAAACAAAGAAATATAAAGAATATGTAAATTTTAGAACAGAAGCAAAGAAGACTGTGCTCAAGGCCAAACATAAATCCTGGGAATAATTTGGAGAGAAACTGAAAAATTATGCTGGAGAAAACCAGAAACTGTTCTACAGGACCTTAAAGAACACGAGGAAGGAAAAGGAATGCCCCCTGAAATGTGTTAAAGATAAACAAGGTGCGCTGTTGACTGCCCCAGAAGAGGTAATGAACAGATGGAAAGAATATTTCTCAGATCTTCTCGGAGTGGAGGAAAACCAAGCTCTGGAAGTAACAGTCCCAATTCAAGAAGAGGGAGCCATGGAGGGAAACGATAATATAACAAAGGAAGAACTAAAGGCAGCATTGGAGAAAATTAAGATTGGTAAAGCAGCAGGACATGATGGTATAATACCAGAAATGGTTAAATACATGGGAGCGGTAGGAGAGATGCTATTCATGAAGATTCTCACGGCAGCTTTGCGCCACAAGAAGATACCAAGAGACTGGGAGGTTGCAATAATAATACCAATATTTAAAAAGGGCGACAATCGACAATGTGAAAATCACAGAGGTATTTCCCTTCTCAGTGTCCCCAGGAAAGTCTACTCTAGGATTCTAGAACGGCGATTAAGAGGTCTAGCAGAGCCACATATGGATGAAACTCAATGTGGGTTTAGGGCAAACAGAAGTACTCAAGACCTTATCTTTACACTCAGACAGCTAAGTGAAAAGGCTCTTGAATATGATAAAGAGATGCATCTCTGCTTTTTGGATTTGGAGAAATCATTTTATAAAGTTCCTTGGGACAAACTCTGGGAGTGCCTGACAAGGAAGAACATCCCAGGACCCCTAATCTCTGCCATACAAAGTTTCTATAAAACATGCAGAAATTATGTGCGGACATCAAATTAAAAGTCAGGAGAGTTCAAGACCACTAGCGGAGTAAGACAGGGGGACATTCTATCACCGTACCTTTTTATACTCGTCATGGATGAAGTCATCAAAGCCTGCAAGGAACGGACAAAAAAGTATGAAGTAGGGTACTGGAAGATGAGACCAAGTTACATATCGGAACTAGCATTTGCAGACGATGTGGCCCTGATCACGAAAACCGAAGCACATCTCCAGATCAACTTGCAGGTCTGGAAAGAAGAGTTAAAGAAGAGAGGAATGCACATCAGCAACTCCAAAACAAAAACCATGGTGATCGCCAGAGATGAAAAGAGACATCAGATAACCCTTGGAAAACGAGCACTGGAGCAGGTCAGCAACTTTAAATATCTAGGAGTGGTAATAGACAACATGGGAAAAATCAAAGAGGAGTTAACTGCACGAAGGGCAGCAGCAGGTAGGCTGTTACATGCAATTAACAGAGGTTTCCTCAGCAGAAGAGAAATAAGCAGGAAAACAAAGATGGATGTATACTGCTCGACCTATGTGGCTGTCCTGACATATGGATGTGAGTCACGGGCAATGACTACAGCCAAAGAAAGGCAATTACAAACTTCAGAAATGAGGTACCTAACAAAGGCGGTTCAGGTGACGAAAAGGGACAAGATCCGTAACCAGATAATACTTATCAGTCTTGAAGTTCAACTCCTGCAGACACGAGTGGAGCAGTCCCAACTACAGTCTGTTGAATGTATGTAGAATGGAAGAAGATCGGATACCAAAGCGGTCATGGAAAATCAAAAGTCAAGGACGCAGTCCCCGAGGACGTCCCAAAGTACGTTGGGAAGACAACATACGACAGTCCCTAAGTCATATAGGGATGGATTGTAAAGAGGCCAGGAAAAAGACGGCGGATAGAGCAGCGTGGATATCTCTTTGGCAAACATCTACACTTCACGGTAAAAGAGGAGCGACGAATTAAGTAAGTAGGTCAAATTAGAAATGATCCATATGATTACTTACACAAAAACACAAAGAGTATAAAATGTGTGCACATTGATAGAGGGATACGCTCATTCAGCATCAGTTATGCGACTACTATAAATGTTAGAAGTTGGAATTAGGCAAGCGAAGCAGAGGAGAAATGAACTGTTCATTCTCTCTAACTAAAGCGCTTGTCTTGCACCTATATTTTTCTTCCACGTTTTCACAAACCGCAGTAAGTCTTCTTCTTCTTCATACGCTATCAGACGTCAACTTGAATTTGTTCGAAGAAAGCAGCTGTCATCCTGAGGCTGTCATAGAAATTGTCTAGTGTTGCCACTGGTGATGGCCACATGTGTTTTCTCTGGTCCTCGTACGTCGAAACCGCAGCATTTGATTTGCGACCAAAATTTACAAATGAGTTCGAGAAGACGTGCTCGCGAGGACAGAACGTGCGGTCACAACGCTAAACATAAACTCAATCTCACACTAAGGAATGTCTTAACACATGTAATTAAAGACTAGCCATGACAATGCTGAGACTGAACAGACTGAAGAAATTATGGCAGAGTGCCAACAAAATAATAACAGTAAAGGTCTTGAAAGCCTGTGTTTTTCCTGTGGCAGCTTATGGATGCGAATAATGAACGCTCCCCATAACTTTCAGACAAAGAATCGAATATTAAGAGTCAAAATGTTACAGCAAGATCATCAGAATACCCTGGACAGAGAAAAAGACAAATGTAGACATTCAGCAAGAGTTGAGCATAGAGGTAGACTGGTTTATCAATTCCATTTTGTCTAGAAAATGCAAATACTTTGGTTACATCAAGAGACACAACGTTCTTGAGAGAACAGTGATGGTGCCAGGCAAAAGAGAAAGGGGTAGACCAAAAAGACGATGGCTCCAAGATATCCAGGAATGCCTGAGTATGACTGTGGCGGAGGCTGGAGTTTTGGCAAGGGAACGAGATTCTTTCATACAGACTGTGATGGGACCGAAGTTCTACAAAGGACATGCTACATGATGATGTAATTAATGTATGTGCGAACATTACTATGGTATACAGTAGAGGTCCTGTGTCGTGCTACGCTGCCTGTCTTGTCGTTTCTGTCTAGCCGATCATCCTCCATACATGCATACAGTAGATTTTGGCTGGTCATGAAGTGCTGCTGGTCATGGACAACGTCGAATGCACATATATCGTGGTCGTTGTATTCTAATCTCATCAGGTTATATCTGTATTGTGTCACCCCAGAACGAAGTCTATTAAAGATTCTCCATATTGGATATGGTCGATGTCATTTTGGCACAGCATCTTCCTGCAGCTGAATATGTGTGGTATGCTGTTTGTTACCTGGCCATTTCTCGATGCAACGCTCTCCAGTGTCTTCGTGAAGAGGTTGTGTTGGTTGAATGAAACTCGGTCTGGACTTAAATCTTTTTTTTTCCAATCGGTGTCCGTACTTTCGGTGCCTTGGATCGTTGATCTGTTTGTATCTCTCCTTACATTTAATCGTTGGTCTGTTTGTATCTCTCCTTACACTTAATCGTTGGTCTGTTTGTATCGTTCCTTACACTTAATCCTCAACGAAAGTACCCGTTATGCAACTACCTTCTCGTTTTACTCTCTCCCTGTATTTCTTGTTCTCTCTATATTTCGCGCCCTCGCTCTCTCTCTCTCTCACTCTCTCTCACTTTATCTCTATCTCCCTATATATATATATATATATATATATATATATATATATATATATATATATATATATATACTAACACATGTGTGTGCTGTTGATGAATGCCCACAATGAAAATAATTACTCTGTTGTGCGCCATTAAATGGACGTTAAGTTGTCGTAGATTTCCTCATATCCCGAGCGTGCTGATGCAAGTGGACCAGGGGGTTGTGCTAATCTTGGCTTCATCTGCGTGTCGTAGACTACTACGGCGATCACGTCGATCCATCACCTTGTAAGCCAGCTTGCCAGATAAATTCAAGGTAAGTGCCTTGGCCAGTATGTTTTGCCTGACTCTGACTAACATAAATGATCAGTATATTTTGCGTGACCAGACGTTAGCCTTCCTTCCCATATATATTTATATATATATATATATATATATATATATATATATATATATATATATATATATATATACATATATATATATATATATATATATATATATAAATATATATATACATATATATATTTACGTATATTTGGTTTAAAGGCGGCGTATGAGGCAGAAAGTAAAAGTATCTAGTTCAATTAGTGCATCTCCACTCTCTGTAGTTCTTGCCTGTTTCCTTGTGCCATGACTGCACCCTCCCGTGTGGTGGGTCTACCCCGCTTCCTTTTGCCGCTAGGTTTCCACATAATCATCTGTAATGGGAGCCAATTTTTTTCAGTTACAGCATGTGCTCAATAAACGTTTCTTCCTAATAAGATATATAATTATTTCTGGTTGGACTGTAATTGTATTTCCTCAGAAGTCATTAAATATTTCCAGCCAATGCCCAAAAGAAATGTAAAACATTCATTTTAAAATTCATTCAACCTTTTTTAAAACTTCATTGTCAATTTACAACTTTCCAAACCACATATATTTTGAGTTATAAAAAATATAGTTGAATAATTGCTTTCTTCAGTACGCTTCGTCTGAATGTCATTGAAATATTACACAAGCTCAAACTGGTTAGAAACACGTATTCCTACATTTGACATAACCGTATAATATACACACCTATCCCATAAATATTCCCATGTATTTTTTAACATTTGTTTCTGTAACTGAGGTGTCATTTCTTAATGACTTTGCTTTGTTTATCCAGAAGTCTCATCCGATTCGTCTTCTGGTGAATAAAGTTATTTATTTACTATGATATTTTGCTATTTTTCTTTGCAAAGCAATTAATCTGTTCGCCTTTTCTCGCCTCTCTCTCTCTCTCATCCTCGCTCTCTTTCTTTCTCTCTCTAGTTATCTATCTATCTATCTGTCTATCTATCTATCTATCTATCTCTTTCTCTATGTTTTTTCTATGTTCATCAATCGCATTGCCTCCTCTCTTTAAGTCTGCCATTTATCTGTCTATAGACATAAGGCGAGACCGAACCTATTCATGTTTTTTTGTCCGCATAATCGTCTTTCTCTTATCTTTCTTACTCTCTTATTCTTCTCATCTACTTGTTTCTTCTTACTTTTCATTCTCTCTACCATTCTCTACCTTCCATATCTACCCATTTGTCTTGCATGTCCTTATCTCTGTATCTCACCCATTATCTGCTACTTGTTTCTTCCATCTCTTTCTCTTAATATCTCTCTTTGTCTCTACTTCGTCTTCTTTCTACCAATTGCTCTAACATTCATCCTGCATTCTCCAGACGCCATACTGCTTTCACGCCAATATTGCTATATGCTAATAACTGTAAAGAACTTTTCACTAGGAAACAAAGACATTGACTAACTATATGAATGTGCATTTCACATTAATTACAACAGCTGTATCTACATGCAAGATCATTTATTTATGATAGTAAATAAATAATTTTAATAACAATCATAGTATTATGTTAACACCTGGAATTTGCCAGTAATTTATGTAGTAAAGAAATAGTTATTTAACCTGACATATCCTTGGTAATATGTGGACTAACACATTATATTTCGTAATCGATAGCAGATATATGTCTCATCGGGACTCGATCCTGATTATCCGGACTAAATGACCTATATCCCAAAATCTCTGCAAAGAACAGAGAACAATTTTTAATAAACCTCTGCTAAACGAAAGTTTTAAATAATCCAATTGCAGCATAGATTGAAAACAAACACAAAAACACCTGAAAAAAACAAGACAAGAGACACATATGGGATATGACAAAAACAATCCAAAAACGTGAAAGAGGACACAAACGTCCCAAAAATGGGAGCTGTGAAAATTGATAGCCATTCACTCAAATGGGAGGTTGTGCAAGAAAACAAACACGTATGCAGATTGAGGAAAGCAACACATAAAGATTGAACGAGAAGAAAAGAAGAGAATAGCATGTTGGGAGACATATGAAAATATGATGAAGTTTGAGGTGAAACAAAAATACAAGTATGTAGCAATTAATACTTATATGTCGTTATAAAAGTTTAAAAAAATGAAATTATAGTAATACATGTATGAAGGGATAAATAATAGTAAGAAGTGATAGCAATAATATTGTATGAAGTGATATCATAATAATTTGTATGAAGTGATAAAATAGTAATTGTATGAAGTGGTAAAATAATAATTTGTATGAAGTGATAAAATAGTAATTGTATGAAGTGGTAAAATAATAATTGTATGAAGTGATAAAATAATAATTGTATGAAGTGATAAAATAGTAATTGTATGAAGTGGTAAAATAATAATTGTATGAAGTGATAAAATAATAATTGTATGAAGTGATAAAATAGTAATTGTATGAAGTGGTAAAATAATAATTGTATGAAGTGGTAAAATAATAATTGTATGAAGTGGTAAAATAATAATTGTATGAAGTGGTAAAATAATAATTGTATGAAGTGGTAAAATAATAATTGTATGAAGTGGTAAAATAATAATTGTATGAAGTGGTAAAATAATAATTGTATGAAGTGGTAAAATAATAATTGTATGAAGTGGTAAAATAATAATTGTATGAAGTGGTAAAATAATAATTGTATGAAGTGGTAAAATAATAATTGTATGAAGTGGTAAAATAATAATTGTATGAAGTGATAAAATAATAATTGTATGAAGTGGTAAAATAATAATTGTATGAAGTGGTAAAATAATAATTGTATGAAGTGGTAAAATAATAATTACATGCAGTGATACAAAACATGTTTTTTGTGAAGTGATACAAACAATGATTGTATGAAGAGGAGAAAAATGAAAAAAAAAAGTATTAAATGATAGAAATGAAAATGTCCCGTTTAAAAAATAATAAAACTGGAAAATGATATACATAATTATAGTATGGAGTGAGAGAAACAACAAAAGTATGAATTGAGAACAATAATATGTGGGGCAAACGATGCAAATAAAACATGCAGTAATTAATGCAAATAATGAATGTATGTATGTATATATATATATATATATATATATATATGAATATATTATAAAGTTATGAAAATAATAATAATTGAAGTGATAAAAACAATATTAGTATGAGAGGGCAAAAAAAATATTGTTATAAAACATTAACATTATGAGTTATGATGACAAATTTATGAAAATGAGAAGCGATACATTCAAGACACATCGACTGAAGGCGATACAATGAATTTATGTAACACTGAAGCAGTTCGTTTGAAAAATCCCAACTCATATACACTGATTGTTAAAGAACCAAAGAAGAAAGAGTCAGACGGAAAAGGTGATACAACGTTAAAAGGATACACAATAAAAATGAGAATAAAATCAAGTTGAAGAAGCTGTAGAGTTTGCTGAGAGCCATATCAGGAAAAAGGCCGCATGCAGAGAAATTGTGCAGGCAACGTGAAGCGAGACGAGGTTGAGAGACATGCCGGATGGAGAAGCTTTTTTGTCCTTTGGATGAAACTAATGAAGTCCGGAAGCAATAAAAATGGGGTCATGTAATTTACATAAAAACTAAAGAATGCGGAAGATAGAAGTGGCGGACAAGAAAATTAAATAAAACAAAGTGAGTGAAAATCAATGCAAGCGATGATGCGGACATTTTAAATAGAATAACGTACAAGAAAAGAGGTAGGACAATGAGGGCAAATGTTATTTACGAAGTGGAGTGGGGGGGTGGGGGGATTTGTGAGATGAAGGACAACACTAAGTGCACACACATTATAAGACAGGAGGTATTTAAAGGGTAGCGCAAACTTAAGAAAACCAAACAAAGAAACAAACTTAACAAGTAAATAAACCAGCAAAGACATTAATCATGAGTGTAGATTAGAATCGCGAGTACGGTCCAGGCAAGAAGTCAGAATATAATGCGCAATAAACGTAATATGCAATGATAGAAGGAAGAAAGGCGTTATTGTGTATGTATATATATATATATATATATATATATATATATATATATATATATCGTCTATAAAGACGGCACTAGACCATACGCACAATCAGAGTCTGCGAGCCTCTCTTTTCAACTCCAAAGTTCTACATGCAATGTGTTATGCCACTAAAACATGGGCTTTTACAAAAGCCGTCGGCCCTTGAAAACCCCACAGAGACGGTGTGATTATCGTGCCAGGCCGTACCCATATCCGCAGCAGGTCTCCGAGGTGCACATCCTCTAGTCGATAGAACAATGTAGGTAAGGGAAGTCGGAAAATTGGATCCGTCTTAATAAAAGAGCGTCTGCTACGGTAATCTTGCTTAACCCTACATAAATCGCAGGTTCCAGACACCTGGTCATTGACTGACTGAAAAGCCCTCTATTGATTCGTTCGGTCTAATAGTGAACAGGTGCTGGTATTGGACCCTCGGAAGATAGGTCAGTTTTACCCTACTAATGACAGGGCGTTGCTACGGTAATCCATCTCAATTCGAGAGGAGCCGCATAAATTTGTTTCACGTACTAGGCTGATAAGCCAATGGCGCGAGGCTACCATGAGAGGGATTACGGCCGAACGCTTCTAAGCCGGAATCACGCCCAAAATCTCAGCACTAATGCGATGGGAGGCTACGATATGGTCGGGACCTGGTGCTCGCGCCTCAGCCCCACCCGGTCGAGCCACAGAACGAGGTCTCTGCAGTCCGCCGATTAAATCGGGCGGGTAGCTGCTCGATATTCACCCCATACGGAGATGAGGTGCGAAACCACCAGCAGAAGAATTAGTTCTTGGTCGGAGTGTCGTAAGCAGTAGAGCAGCCACCTCACTGTAAACTGTCGAGACTCAGCACCTGACCATGAGATATGTCCGCACAGCAGGCGAACAACATCTCCGTGACATTACCAGGCCTGTCCGCTGGTTAAATGCACTCCTGCCTCGCTCTTTACCTCTGTATACTATCAGTCATCCCAATGGACGCAGAAGAGATGCAGGCTAGCGGACATTGCACATCTGCCCTATTGTATCAACCTCCCAGGTTGGGGGGGGGGGGGATGCTAGGCGTACCATCACTGCAGAGAAGCCGAGAAAATAAATGGAGCAAAGAGATACCCCACTCACATGCATATGCTACGTTTCTGGCAGGACGTGACAATCCTGGGATACAGACACACTGGACTGCCTCTCTTCCACGATAGTACAAACCAATACATAATCCATATCATATATCATATCTCATATATGCTGACCGCACCCTATAGACACGAGTAGAGACGACTCGACAGTCCTGTAAGACAACTTCCATAAGAGAGACAACTCTGATTACAAACAACTGATGCCTTGCAGATAGGCTGGGGACAGCCAAAGGCTAAGGAGGGCATACCTACAGCAACACCTGTTGAAAGCGGATGCACTGGGCCACAGACTTAACAAGTAACACAGTGCAACGTATATCACTGATATATGATGATAGTACAAACCTAATAGAAAAAAGCGTGGCGCTCATCCTGTGGAGTCCCGCCAGGCAGCGAGAGTGCCGGGCCTCACGCCTCGAAAGGGCCCAACCATAGCTACCGGTGGTCACTGGAGTCGAGGCACATGGTGATGGGGAAAAAACTATTGACCAAAAACACGAGACCCTCAGAATACTACAGTGGAATGCGGAGGGAGTCATTAACAAAAAGCTTTCCCTAACACATCACGTGCATGAAGGTAAGATTGACGTGGCATGTATCCAAGAAACGCACCTCAAAAGCAACCATAAATTCTCAATCAGAGGATACCAGACAAAGGAGGGGTTCTGATACTGACACGTAACTGCATACCAAGTAGCGCGATAGCTGTAAATCACACCAGACAAGCAGAAATTGTAAGACCAAATAGGCTAGAAGTTGATATGGAAGTAGGCCCACAGGAAACAAAATCGCCCCCACGTTGGTATTACAAACGAGCCGAATGGGACAGATTTGCAAGCCTGACAGATGGGCTGTGTGAAACCATCGACACACGGAATAACAAAATGAAGCCCATGGTGGAAAGCCTAAGCAAAGCAATGATGCAAGCTGCCACTGAAACCATCCCAAGAAGGGCAAGGAAAATTTATAGCCCTATTGGAATGATGAATTGCAGAAAGCGAAAGACGAAGTCACAAATGCTAGGAACATGGCAGAGAACATTCTATGGAGGCAAATATCGCCCTGAAAGCTACCACGGCGAAATACAAATACACTCTAAACCAAAGAACAAGAGAAAGCTGGAAAAACAAAACAGAAAGCCTAAATTAAGACAAAGAAGGGAACAAACTATGGAAGCTAGTCAGAGCCATGAATGACGAAACTCCATCAAATAAACGAATTACCATCAAGCAGGGTGACAACATGCTCACTGGAAAAAAAGCAACAAACGCCGTTGTTGAACATTATGCCAGAGCAAACCACATTGATGTCCCTGCAGACAGGCATACATACAATAGTGAAGAGCAAAAGGGGCACGACAACATCAATATGGCACCAGAAGTGCATATGAGAGCAAAACTAACAATGAATGAAATGGAAGAGGCCATGAGAACGTTAAAGAAAAGGAAATCTCCCGGAAAAGACGGCATAACAAACGACATAATGATGGAGCTGGGCCAAACAGCAAAGAGGACATTACTATCAGTCCTTAACCAAAGTTGGAAAATGAGTATTGTACCCCAGGTATGGAAAGACACAGTACTTGTACCAGTACAAAAGAAAGGAAAAGATAAAACAGATCCAAATGGATACAGCCGTATCAGCCTACTGAGCTGTGTAGGCAAACTGATGGAATGTACGATAAACGCCAGACTGATGTGGCATCTGGAAAGAAAACACATACTAATTCCACAGCAAGCAGGCTTTAGACAGCACAGATCCACTGAGGATCAGGTCACTCTCATAGCCTAGGAAATAGAAGATGCCTACCAGGAGCAAAAACACGCAGCAGCGGTTTGGGTCGACCTAGAAAAGACATTTGACAAAGTCTGGAAATAAGGACTTAAAGTCAAGCTACAAAGAAGTGAAGTTTGTCGGAAAATGTACAAATGAATCAGCTACTACCTCAAAAACAGAACAGCCAGAGTTCAAGTACAAGGGCAGACGAGCAAAATGGTGACACTTGAGCAGGGAGTACCCCAAGGGGGAGTACTGTCACCCACACTCTTCCTTGTGTATATAAATAACATAACAAAGAATACACCAAGAAGAGTCCATAGCTGAATGTTTGCAGACTATCTGGCTATATTACCTCTCAAAAGAATCGCACCAAAGCAAGTAGTCGGATGCAGCAGGCCCTAACATCACTGGAAGAGTGGGCGAACTCATGGCTGGTCAAAATAAACGAGGAAAAAACAACATGTACGATATTCTCGCTATCAAATTAACCCCGAAACACCAAATTAAGTCTGAACAGCAAATAACTGCAGCCAAACGACAACCCAAACTACCTGGGAGTCACATTTGATCGGCGCATGACATGGAAAAGTCAGATCGAGAGAAACCAAATGAGAGCCAGAGAAAGAATGGCAATCATGAGGAAACTTGCTGGCACAAGCTGGGGAGCAGACGAAAGTATATTAAAGAAACAGTACACTGGAAGAGTGAGACCAGTTCTCGAGTATGACATTGCGGCATAGACAACAGCAGCAAAGGCGAACTTCGATACAATTAGCAAACTTCCAAAACCAAGCCATGAGAGTTATAACAGGAGGCATGAAGTCAACGCAATTGTAGAATTTGAAAAGATTACAAAACTGCAATCCATGACCGACATAAGAGACTGCAGAGCTCAGCAGCAAGCAGAAAAACTCAGAAGACTGACTGACCATCCAATGCACCAGAGACTAAACAATTTCGGAAATGGGAAACTAAAGCTGAGAAACTTTGCAGAAATAGCCGAAGCAAAGATGCACGAAGACCCCATGAACGCACTAACAACACCAAAGCTCATCCTTACTGTACGAAAACATACCTGGAGGAAGCATATATTTCCAGAGGTGGTAGAAAATTCACCAGGTATTGCAAACAAAAACTGGCAGACTCAAAAATAAAGAAGAGATACAACCCTGAGGTACATAACGAAAAACTACCCAAGCATGGACTGGACCCATGCATACACCGACGGTTCTTTAACAAACACAACACAAAACGGGGTGGCAGGGGCATTCCTGAGCCTACCAAATGGCAGAAAAATAACACTATCATTGGCAACTGGAAAATACACAAGCAATTTCAGAGCAAAGGCAGAGGCACTGAGGGCTGCAGTAGAAGAAATGGTGACAGGTAAAAGGAATGAAAGCCATATAGTCCTGTTTACAGATGCCCTGGCCGTAGTCACAGCGCTAAAAAACCAGAAAAATACTGAACTTAATGATTTAAGAGCAGTACTCTCTCAACTATCCCAGCAGTCCGCACCAAAAAGATTAGTGGTACAGTCGGCTCCATCCCACTGCAATGTCCAAGGCCACGAGGAGGCAGACAGACTGTCAAAAGAAAGTGGACGACTATCACAACCAGATACTAGTATGACATACGAAGAGTCAAAACCTCTTTTTAAAGCTAGATGCATGACCAAATGGGAAACATAACATACTGGCTACACAAAAAACGATGCCTAGTACCAGTTGAACAGAAGAGAGCAGGTCGTGGTCTTCAGACTTCGCACTGTCCAAAATAGACACATTGAAGATAGGTGGCACTGACGAATGATCGCATGGTACCGGGAAAATGACCGCTGAGCATTTGCTGCAAAACTGCCCGACATACGAGGACCAGAGAGAGCAGATGTGGCCATCACTATGGCAATGTTGACAGCCTCAGGATGACCGCTGCTTTTTAAAAAAAAATAAAGGTCGACGTCTGACAGCGTAAGAAGAAGAAGAAGAAGAAGATTCGCCAGTACGGTCCAAGCAAGAAGTCAGAATGTAATGCGCAATAAACGCAATATGCAATGATAGAAGGAAGAAAAGCGTTATTGTGTGTATGTATGTATGTATGTATGTATATATATATATATATATATATATATATATATATATATATATATGTATATATATATATATATATATATATATATATATATATATATATATATAGAGAGAGAGAGAGAGAGAGAGTCTATAAAGACGGCACTAGACCATACACACAATCAGAGTCTACGCGCCTCTGTATTCAACTCCACAGTTCTACATACAATGTGTTATGCCACTAAAACATGGTCTTTTACAAATGAAATGTAGTCCAAATTCAGAGATACCCAAGCTTACCTTAGGAGACGTATGACCGGTCTAACGCTGTACATACAACGTTTGAAATGTCTTCACAATACTGATGGGCGGTAAATATAATTGATGAAGGATGCAGTTACACACACGGACAAGGCAAAGTATTGCTGGGCGGGGAACCTGCTTCCGAGAACTAATGACCGTTGGAGCAGAGCGACATCAGTCTGGAAACGTTCTGCCAATATGTATATATATGAACTAGTGTATTCAGTGAAGCAAGATTGCCTGATTTCAGGAAACCGCAACCTACTGGAATATGTGTCTGTCCTTCTCCTTCTAGTTTGGAGTATCATAACAGTCCAAAGATGTAGTGGAGGTCAACTCTCTATTTCGTTGGCCTCACTTTTTCTCTTTTAGATATGGACTATCCACGCATCCTTCTTTCTTGTGAAACTGCTCCTTCAGCCCTTATGGACCAGAATAGTACACTGATCCTCCTGATGAGGTATGTTTTCGCTGCTGTTATTGCTTCAGTTAGATGAGATCTTTCAGGAAAAATATCTTTTATTGCCTTATCCACTTCATCCTCAGTGATTATTTCATTAATGTATTTTTTTATTTCATATCCATATGGGGTTTACTTTGGGTGGCCTCTTCATTTATGGATATTAGACTGGTAAGCATGTTGAAGAAATGGAATTTCCACCTGTTGAGGATCTGACAGTTCCATTCGCTTTGCGAACTGGACAATTACCAGAGGGCTGTGGACCATAACATTCTTTTCAGTGCCTCGTAGACTTTGTTGTGATTATGCCGCACAGCTAACGCCTGAATGGCGTCTGATCGTCTTCGTAGCGATGAATCCGGTAACTCCCTTGTCATGATTATTCTTCGAGCGCTAGTGAAGGTCGTTTTCTTTGACAAGAATGACGTTTCATTTTGAAGAGCCATGTGTGCTTGACCCTTTCTTGTGACGAGAGAAATAGATGTTTTGTAATCCTTTTCATTGAACCAGTTATGGTATATTCACCTGAATGAATCAAGGTGTTTTACCGCTGTACAGTAACCAATGTCTCTATTGCTCGCCCAATTTTGGGAATGTTGGAGTTTCTAAGCTGAATCGTTTTCATTCTGGTTGCTAGCTCAGCAGCGAAGCTGTTCTAGTTGGTTGCCACTTCAACTTCTCCACATTTGGGCTCTTTTGTGTTTCTGTCTAGTAAAAGTGCATGTTTGGTTGAATTTCTAGACTCAGCTCAGTGATCAGGAGATGATGGTCAGTCCAAACTCCGCGCCACATACACCTTTAATCATTTTAACGTCACTTCGGTCCCTTTCGTATGGCAATGGCGTAGTCGAAACAATGCCAGTGACGAGACCTGGGATGCATTCACGTAGTCCTATCTCCAGGTGAAAATCGAAAGATAATATTGGTCACGATAAGTTCATGTGTGGCACATGTCTTTAGTGAAAGTAGGTCGTTACCGTTACATTTACCTACGATATTTCGACAAATGGTGATACACCATACAATGTGAACTGCGCCAACTCTGGCGTTAAAATCTCCTAGTAAAATTAGTTTGGCAGGTTTGGGGATCGCAACAATAAGTGACTCGAGATCTTCACGTAGCCTGTCTTTGACTGCGTCCGGAAATAGCAACGTTATTGTGTTAGCACGTTTGATTGTGACCTATCATTACCCTGTCAGTTGACACGAGTCGATCGTTCATTCCCTTTTACAAAAATGTTAATTGCTGTATTATGGTACATGCTAGTCCTACACTCATATTTTCTTTCTTACCAAACGCTGTCTAATCCCATTTATATATGTTGTCCTTGGAGTACCATGTAGGACCAATGACTTTATTCAGGCTACCTTTCCATTTCATTTTCAAACGTCCGAATTGGCGCTTAAATTATTCAGGCCATCATGACTACACTTGCTGTGTCCATCTGTCGTCAGGCAAGCGGACATCATTCCCGGTTCATCTGTATTTTCTCAACGCAATTTTGACACCATATACGGTGATTATTTGTCCCATTTGTGTGTTGTGAATTCTGTCCTGTGAAAAGACTGTCCCCGTTTTTCGTTCTTTTGCCCTTTGAGTAGCTCAATGCTTTCCTATATCCTCTTGCTGTATACCTCCCATCCCTATAACGTGTATTGGATAATTATGCTGTTGGCGTCTTCAGCTTTATTCGTGTCGTTTCTCATCTACTGAAGAATGGCTTTGGTACGTTTGGAATATTGACATTCAGGAAAATTATTGGAGAGTTTGTATTTTTTTTTGGCCTAGGCATATGTACGAAATGACATTTTGTACTGGATAATTTCGTATCCGAAGTGGGAAACATTTTTTTCTGTATGTTTTAAATACTTTAAATCTTAGCACGTCGTAAGCTGTCCGTTCCTCGACAAGGCAGTTAGTCTTGTGCTGGTATCAACCATGTCTCCAGTTGAGTAATCTTGTCACTAAATCAGCAGCGGACGACTGGATTGTGTCTATGCCCACTGAAGTCACCCCGCGCGGTCATGCTGGCGCTATATGAGAAATGTCGCAGTTGGTTCTGGGGTTTGTGTTTGCCATCTCTTTCCTGATCAACGGGCCAGATATTGAACAGGGTCCTTGGTTTCACTACTTTTGTCCAGCTGCTGCACCGCTTTATCTGCCTCCGCCTCTCTTTGTTTACTTGAAAATCAGTTAACCTCTGGCTACATTTAGAAACTGCGCAAATGAGAAATCCGAAACAGGATATCCCGCATGACATCTCCATGACAACAAGTTGCGTATACATACTACTAATGTAACTGTCGGCTAGACGAGTATAGTTGACAAGGTCTCAGTGACCCTCAGCCATCAATGACGTTTATCTCAAACCAATGTGAACTCACGATGTAGAGTGTTGTGTTTGATTAAATTTAGTGTTCCAAATAACTAGCACCACGTCATGAAAAAGTTGGTGAATTCTGATGCACGAATCCATTTTTACTATGGTCATTGCGTAATGGTAATCATGTAGCATGTCCCTTATATAACGTTGCTCCCATCAGAGTTTGTCTAGAAGAAACTATTTCGCTTACCAAAACTCCAGCCTCCGCCACAGTCATACCCTTGCATTCCTGAATATCTTGGTGCCATCGTCTTCTTGGTCTACCAGAAAGCAATGGAAAGCTACTGAATGTAAAATGCTAAGAACCTTATGACTGATGGTTGAACAAACAAGAATTGTGAACCCTCTCGAGAAGCAAACGCAGAATGTAGGTACGGGTCTTCGATATTGCTTTCAAAGTCTGTACGCCCCCATCTTCGATAAGAGGCGGCAAAATATTTAGTTCGATGTAGTTGAAAAAAACAGACCACAATGTTAGAAATGTTGTACACAACGTATATAAATATGATCCACTATTTTTGTCTTGATTTAGATATAGTATCATAAATCCACATCAGACGATGGAAGCAGATGGAATAGCACGAATAACCTGAGTAAAATGATCAGTAGTGTTTTGCGCTAGATCGGAAACCAAATATTTTGAATGTTCGCTCTTTTAATTGTAAGACGAAATGTTAGGGAAACCCGCTTAGTCCTGCCATGGAACAACTGTTATCGGCATTGTAATAACGGGTAGTACATTTGTATATAAAGATAAAGGTCCTGCCATAACAGAAACTGTTGTCTGGAATTACGTGTCAGAGAGTTTATTATGTGAATCAACTTTTTGTTTCTGAGATACAGTGAACAGGTCCCTTTGCTACTCTCATTTCTTTCGCAGTCATTCCTTCCATCGCTACCACACCCACCCTTTTTTGCCAGGTCTTCCCTCTTTGTCAATCCTTCACTTCTTGTCATTCCGTCCTCTTCTGTCCTATCTTCCCTCGCTTGCTTCCCTACTTTCCCAACTTTTTTCCTTCCATAACGTTCCTTCCATCGCTACCTTCACAACGTCCTTCCTTCCCTCGCTGTCCTTCGTTTCTTTGCTACACATCCATCTATTGCTACCTAACATCCCTAGTTGCAATTACCTCAATTGTTACCTTTTCGTCCGTAGCTTTCCTTCCTTCCCTCCCTACATTTCCAACTTCCTTCCTTCCCTTGCTGCCCTTACTTCACTCGTTGTCCTTCCTTGCTACCCTTCCTTATCTAGCCTTCCTTCCTATTTACCTTCCCAACCCTACCTTCCATTCCTCGCTTGTATTCCTTTCAGAGCTACCCTTCCTTATCTTGTTTTCCTTCCTTACCTACTTTCTCATCTTCCTTCCTTTCTTCGCTGCTCTTCCTTCCATTGCTACTTTTCCTTATCCAACTTTTCTTCCTTCCCTTTTTTCTCATTGTCCTTCCTTCCTTCGCTGCCTTGCTTCCATTTCTACCCTTCCTTCCTTCAATAACTATACTCCAGTTACTAGCTTACCGCTGGTTCCACTGGACTGTGCCGGTAACGTATGTTTGCCGTAAAAAAGCAAGTGCTCTTCCATACACTCATTGACAGTTTGAATATGTGTATCAACAAAGAACATCATTGTTTCCCGTTACAATGCTCACCGGACATTTGAAAGACCGGTTCTATCCCCTCCATATATTTAGATCCTTTTTCTCAATTTGTGCTTTTGTCGACAAATCGTGTCGATAACATTTGTGTATTTTTTTTAAAATACAGTCTTCTGAATATTTCCTGTTTGTGTAAGTTCACCTTTTGTGCAGCAGTGTTGAATTATCTCTCATTAATTTGTTTCTCTTTTCGTCGCATGAGTCCCTTTCATTGACACGCACGGACACATCAAACCCTACAGCGTGTAATAGCTCACACTCGATTAGGCTGGTGTCGATTTAAAAAGATGAACAATAGATGTCATCTTCAAATATGTACAATGTGTTTTGATCGCACCACAAATAATATAAATGAGTTTATCATACAATTTCTCCTGCGGTTTTAATTGCCTGTACGGAATAATAGAACTTGCAAATAACTTTGTTTTTCTATTCGTAAGAGAAAAAAATGGAGAAAACAATACAACAGTGTATTGACATTTCATTTCTTGCCCACGCACTTAATGTTGCGAAACTTGAACAAATAAACAAATTAATTTATAGACACGGGGATGATGTCGTAACAATTTATCAAAAACCATAGAGACATGAGACACACATATCTAGTCAGCATACATGCAGACACAGGCAAGCATTCAAATTCTTACGCCAATTATATTGTAAATATAAGAAGCATGTAAAAGTTAATATTTTGCTATTTAGAGGTTCGACAACGGCCCTAGTCTTCTGCAGCCCATACCTACTAATTGGCCAAATAGCCATAACACTCATCAAAGGCGTCTCTGTCTCTATAGAATATGCGCGTGACGCCCTGTAAGTTTTGTCTAGCTCTGTGTCCTGTATTTCGACACTCTCTGCTATGGCTGTAAAGGCCGATCCACGAGTGACAGTCCCTGCCACAGATCGTACAACGATACTGAGGAGGCTGGCGTGCCTGGCTGTTCCTTGATCTCTTCAGTCTTTCTCTTTTCTCTGCAGCCAGAAGACCTCCAGCCACTGTGCTCCCACCAACTGACTATCTCAAGATAGCTCAATGAGCAATGTCTTCCCAGCCCTCAGATGGGATGTTGCATGACTTAATGTCCCTTTTGCGTACGTTTTTAAATCGCAGTGTGGCACGGCCGATTCATCTCATCCCAATGGCTAACTGTCCATAAAGAATATCCTTTGGCAGCCTCTCGATAACACTAATGACGCACTCAACAATGGCGTCCTGCTCTCGAGACAAAATTTCGACTCAGATTCAGACTTGCGATAATTATCTAACAGTGTGCACCTTCAACTGCCGCACCATATGTTCTGCACCACAGATGAGCCACCTATTTGACGAGAGAATCAGATTTAGTTACGACATGATTGGTCTCAGAGACCAAACGAGAAAAAGAACTGCCAGCGATTGTGAATGACGTAACGGGAGTTTCATCAGCGCACGCAAGGCCAACTTTACATCAGAAAAATGTACGCCCCCCCCCCCCTCCACCCCCGTATCGTCCAGCTTGATCAACAGGTGACATTTTAAGACCACCGTCTGGGTTCTCTAGACGTTACCAACGTCATACGCCATACTGCTACTATCATCCAAGTGTATGTACCAACGCCATACAAAGACGAACTAGAACGCGCTGATCTTTATGACAACCTTCTTGAGGTTATCCTGCGACGCTACAGCTGTTATACAATCATTATCGGCGACTTCAATGCCAGACAAGGACTTCGCCAACATTGTGAAACCTATGTGAACCCAGGCTCTGGAGACCCAAGAAACGATGCAGACGATATACTGGCTACTTTTGCGAATCAAATTCGACTGTTCCAATATAACAGCTTTTTTCCAGAAACACTCCCACAGGAGGTACACAATTGTAGGCCCCATTGAATTTGATCGTTATGGAATTGACCATGTTTGTCCAAACCTCGATCGACAACAGATATATCAATGGTTGGTTCCTTCTGCACCATCACGTTCTCCTCGTTCGAAAATTGCATAGTTCCAGCGGCAGTTTTTTTATTTCGCGGTCCAAAGAGGTTTCATGAATCATTCTTCTTCTTCTTCTTCTGCGTACACAGTCAGACAGTAACCATTATTTTTTCGAAAAAAGCGGCAGTCATCCTGAGACTCTCGCCACTACCATAGAGCTTGTCTTGCAGTTCCACTGGCAATGGCCACATCTGCTCTCTCTGATCCTCGTATGTCGGGCAGTTCTGCAGCAGATGTTCAGTGGTCATTTTACCAGTACCGCACGGGCATTCGTCGGTACACCCTATCTTCAATTTGTTGAAGAGGTGGTACCTCAGTCTGTTGTGGCCAGTGCGAAGTCTGAAGACAACGACCTGCTCTCTTCGGTTCAACTGGTAATAGGCATCGTTTTTGGTGTAACCAGTATGTTCGGTTTCCCATTTGGACATGTACCTGGCTTTGATAAGCCGTTTTGACTCTTCGTACGTCATACTGGTATCTATTTGTGGTAGCCTTGCACCTTCTTTTGCCAGTCTGTCTGCCTCCTCGTTGCCTTGGATGTTGCAGTGTGACGGAACCCACTGTACCACTACCCTTTTTGGTGCGGACTGTTGGCACAGTTTGCAGAGTGCTGCTCTTAAGTCATTAAGCTCAGTGTTTTTCTGGCTTTTTAGCGCTGTGACTACTTCGAGAGCATCTGTCAGCAGGACTATATGGCTCTCATTTTCACTGTGTGTCATGAATCATTCGATTGCAACCACTCTGGTAGCTAACACGCAACTCGAAACTTCCATCGACACCGACATCAATGCTGATTATGCAATTCTGGTTGCTAGTTCTCGGGACAACAACATATCTTTCAGCCCCCCCCCCCCCCTCCCCCACAAGCAAGATCCGCCGACAAAAAACGTATACATCATAATAAGATCGTTGCCGGAAAAAGTATATTGACATCTGCAGAATATCGGAGCAGCATTTAAATTAGCTAATCGAAGCCAGATCGAGATCTTGAAGTCAATCATTACAGTTTACTTTTGAGATGGTCAGAACAACCTCCAATTGCCCTCCCATCAATTTTCTTTCCATTTCCTGACTTCCTACCCTCATATATTCTCCAAGCTGTCAAGTCAATGTCATCTGGGTAATCTCCAGGTGAAGATGGCATTACTGCTGAGGATATTCAGACTTCCGTTCTATCCATTACTACGTCGTATCTTAAAGTTTTACATGATATCCTCGTTTGGGAGGAAAACCACTGATTGGCACAATTCGTGGACTATACTCATACACACAAATGAGACAGAGAGGACCTCGGAAAATATTGCCCAATTACTCCTCTCCCAGTCACTTACAAGCTGTTTCCGAAATGTTTCCTTGTCATAGTCCGCCCTACTCTCTAAGACTCGCAACCAGTCAAACAAGCTGGCTTTCGACGTTCGTACAGCACGATGTACCACACTTCAATCTGATGTCGCCTTATTGAAGCCACCCGAGAGTTCCAGACACCTTTGATATTTACCTTCATCGACTACAGAACGACGATTCCTGTCTGGGGTTCACTGCTGCAACAAGGTTTCGATCATGGTTACATCATAATTATTTCCAACAATTATACGAACAGCACTGTCGCATGTCCATTTTGATTCCAGATCAGAATGGATCCCATCTCACTGAAACTCTTCCCTGCGTGTTTGGTTCAGATGCAACTGTTACACCCCTGGCATCTATATTGACGACAGGCGCCTTAATTATTTTCGATTTGCCGAAGATATAGTGCTCATGACAGAATCAGCAGTAACAGTTAAATCAATGATACAGCTACTCTATGGCGAGCTTAGGAAAGCGGTTCTGGTAATGCGAAGACCAACGTTTTGCGCAATCGTTTCGTCAATTGTGATCCAGTCTTCCTTGACAGGGTGATATCAGAGGATGTCAACTAGCATATCGAGAACATCAATCTTGGGCATCTCCTCAACATGCAGAGCAGTCTGGAGCCTGGACTAACAAGGCGTCACAGATCGAAATGGGCAGTGTTCTCGTCCATTAACACGAACATGTACCGCGTCCTGGGATGGAATATCGAATAACGATTTGCAACAATTAAACACAACAGAAAATATTCTTTTCAAAGCAGCCCAAGTATCAAATGGGTATGTATGGCGTGACTTTGTTCGTTCTCAATCTCCCGCTACCAAACACTGACATGGGCCCTAAGTAAGAGCATGTAGTCCAGAGAACGAAATGGGTTGTGTCGTAGTTTACAACCTGACTGTAATATTTGCACCTTTCGGTCCAAAAAATCAGACTTCAGCAAGCATTTTTTGAGTACCGGGTAAGCATTCCCTCTTGAGTCCGTTCTCCTTAGCCAGTCTGCTCTGTTGCAGCCTGTTATCCATCATCACTGCGTGGCGGTGTGTAAGGGTCTATGCAGCTCTGGTTCGCTGGTTCTTTCGCTAGCGGTCAGCTATGGGTCGCTGACCACTGCAGCTCATGCGCTGCTCAGCATCTTGATCCCAAATGAGTATATATAATTGAAATATATATAGTTGTGATCTTTCTGTCATGTTTAGGAAGGAAGATATATAATTTATAAACATGTCTGATCAAACATTGGGTTGAATGCATAGCTACAAGATGTACGAAAAAATAGCATAGGCAAATGCCACGCTATATTAGTCCTTTTATGTCATGGCTGACTGTAGCTCAGTAGCCACTTTCAGTCATGACTGACTGTTATATATAAGCCATTTCAGTCATGACTAACTGAAGGATAACGTGCTCAGGGAGCAGTAACTCTCTTCTGAATTTGTTATTTCCGTTTCTCTTGCGGCGTTGTCTTTTCACTTCTCAGAGTTAAATGAGCTGCTTTTCTCAGTTTGAGGTGGTTCTGAAAGGTATGTCTCCACTTGGATTGACCTGCAGCTTCATTTTCTAAGCATATCACAAACATCTTCGATGTCTCCATCACCTGCTAAAAACACATCTTTAAAACACAGCAGCATACGGCTGACTGTTCTTTTGCAATCCGCCAAATGTTCATAGAATAATATAAATTCAACTGCGATATACATTTTTTATATTGTGCTACTAGATTAAATATTAAACTCATTGTATCCCCCCCCCCCCCCCCTTCCCCCATTTTCCGAGTTATATGTTTTATTCCAGAGTGCGAATAACTTTACTTCACTTGCTTTTTTTCTGGAATATATGTTCTAGGGGATTGTTGCTGTGGATGGCCATGATGAGTAAGTTTACTCTTGTATACGGTCTGAAAAAAGTCTTTAAGTAGCCAGGTGTAGTAGGTTACCTTAGATCCTGAGCCTGAGGATGAAGGTGAACCAGTGCTTTGATTTGTTTCATTTGCATGTCGCTCACTACTGCGAGGATCACATCGATCCCCCATATCCTTAGCAAAGCTGTCAAGAAGAAGAGCCCCTCTCCACGGAGAGCTACGAGGAGTGGGCGGGGAGAGGGGTAGTTCTTGGCGAGTACATTCTGCCTGATTCTGACTTATAATTTGTCTGACTAGACCTTAGTCTCCTCTCCCATTTTTGTTTAGTTTAAAAATCATGTATGTGCCATCGTTGTATGTACCAATCCACTGTGTGTATTGTTTTAACAATTTGTAATCAAGATGCTGAGCAGCGCATAAGCTGCAGTGGTCAGCGACCTATAGCTGACTGCTAGCATCAGGGCCAGCGAACCAGAGCTGCCAAGACCCTTCTACACCTCCACCAGGTGATCCTGGATAACAGGCTTCAGCAGGGCAGACTGGCTAAGGAGAAGGGATCGAAGAGTGAATGCTAACCAAGTACTTAAAAAATGCTTGCTGAAGTTGGATGTGTTGGACCGAAAGGTGCAAATATCGCAGTCAACCTGTAAACTACGACACAAGGCATTCCGTTCTCTGAACTACATTCTGCTACTTACGCCCTTTCAGGGTTTGGTAACGGGAGATTGAGAACGAACCAAGAGGAAGAAGAAGAAGAAGAAGTTTTAACAATTTAAGCTTACTACATTCGAATACCATCTTCAGCCTTAGATTTAGGCGCTCACTTCTGAACAAAGACATGTAAACAGTATTACAGTGGGGCATAGTAAAACATTATATTACATATTTCCCGTTTCAGTCAGCATTGTAAGACCAACAGCTTACTCCAATCCTATACATCACCAGCCCTCCAAATACTGACGTAAACATAAACGAAAATTATGCATTATCCGATGTTTGTGACATAAAGAGAACAAGCAAATAGTATTGTTGATATAGAAAACTCCTTACAGTATCTAGAAAGGAGAAGCGTGCGATGTCATTTAATACATGTTATTAAGATAACCTGAAGGATATATAGGACCAAAACAAGTTTTGTTTCATTAATATATAGCCGCCCACATGAAAACGATCATTTTTTAAAAGTCCAGATTAGATATCAGGAAATATTTGTTTAATCAGGGAGTGGTTAATACTTGGAATGCATTGCCACAAAATATAGTGTAATCAGGGTCAACTAATGCATTCAAGAATACATAGATATTTGTTAATCACGGGAGGGTAACAGAAATTGTTTGGATACAGACTCAGCAGTCTTCTAAACCAGTATAAGGACGTTAAGTTAAAATAAGTACTAATCCGTATCACTCTCCCTTTTTTGACTGTACTAATTATTAAACGTTTGTAGAGATAAACAGTTAATGATATCATTACATGTATTTCCATCTGTTTGGGTATAATTTAATTTTCAATCCGCATTAATCATTATCTTGTTGATTCATATACTCAAGAACAAAATCGGATTCATTTATTTGTTTTATGGATTTTGATCAATGCGGTTTCATCGTATGTTATTGTTTGTGTACATAGCTTAATAATGATATTTCATAAAACAATCGGATAATATTGCCAAATTTAGAATATCCCGTCGTGTTGGGGCAAATACATTTCAATTAGTTTCATTGAGTTTTTAAAGAGGAGGGATTTGCCTCTATTGTAAGGATACGTTTACAATTTAAGATGTGTAATTAGTTATGTCATGTCCTATGGCTGGAACAGGAAACGCCCCCACATCAATATGTTTCACAGATCTTTAATCAGCGCAAAAAGATTTCCGCCGTCCGACTGAAGGCGCAAAAGAGGACGCCTCCACACAGTACGACTTCAACGGATTTGCAGCCTTGCCCTCCGATCTGGACGAGGCTTTGAGCCATACCGCAGCAGTGGGTCATGGACGTAGCCAATCAACGCAACGCGCCCCAGACATCCAAGTGAGTTTATCAATTAGACATTATGAAGAAATTAGGAAATGCGTTTCCTCGTTTATGAAAGCCGGATGCGCTGTACTATGATCGATGCGATATAGATATCAGTCACAAATTGGTTTACTTTGTATTGGGGCTCGACCTATTTATTTAAATAATGTTAACACAATTAAGTATATATTGTGAGCTGTACAACTACTGCAATATATGTAAATGTTTACGGAAATATGCCAGTGAACACAAATCAGTTAACCTTTGATCTTATCACTTCCCCTCACACAATCTATGACTTGTGAAATGAATTTTCTAACACTTGAATCTGATAAGCAGTGTTTTTAACGGAAAAACTGTCATGCAATGGTATTCCCATTGCTAGAACAGTTCATGTGCCGCCTTCCTCTCCCATTTCAGGCAGAGAAATATAAGCCGCTTCACCCCATCGTGTGCTGGCTGTTTCTTTATATCACCTCCAAAAGAACAAAACAAAAATGCTGTATCGGGGAAATGACCCGCGGCCTTCTTTGTCAGGAGTCAGGCTTAGATGCTATTCGAAACAGCCAGTGTCCTTCCACGAGAAGCTGTACGGACGCGTACAGAGCCTTGAGTCGACTGCTACCTTCGTTAAAGTCATTGAAATTAATGTCTGAAGATGAACGAGGAAGAAGAAGAAGAAGAGATGCCATTCTACCTCGCGCCTCCAGATTTGTTCCTAACGTACCATGATACTGTTCATCCTCGAATTCATATTTAGCTTCCACACTCATTCTCTTTACTGTGGGATATGACACAGTTCTTAGATATTATTTATTCTGACAATCTGTTATCGACACGGACGTCTATTTCCCCCATCTACTGACTCGTGCTTCAATTACACAATATCAATAAATGATGACGCAATTGTAATGGCTTCCTCAAATGTACTTCATTTTCTGAACTTCGAGAATGACGTAGCTATTCTGCCCCATATTTTGTCAGTTACGTGACTCTTCTGTCTCATATTTTGTCAATTACGTGGTTCTTCTGTGCTATATTTTGTAAATTACGTGGCTCTTTTGTCCTATATTTTGTCAATTACGTGGCTGGCTCTTCTGTTCTATATTTTGTCAATTACGTGGCTCTTCTGTTCCATATTTCTGACGAAAACGTGGCTCTTCTGCCCCATATTTGTTGACGATAAAGTGGATCTTCAGAACCATGTTTTTTACGATAAAATGGCTCTTCCATCCCATAATTGTTTGCGATAAAGTGGCTCTTCTGTCACATATTTTAGCTGATGGCTTAGCTCTTGTTTCCTGTCCCATAATTATACCGATGAAGTGGTCTTCCGTCCTATTTATACGGTCAACGCTAAAAAATTGAATTATTGAGCAGTTCCCAAACTACATGCTTTAATAATCGATCCAGCCTGCTATGATCAGATTGTCTTAAGTGAAACTCTCCTACAAGATGTGAACGCCTTCAGATATCGTGATTGCTAATATGGACAAGACAGAAGGTACTGATACAGATCTCATATCACAAATACAAAAAGCGATTTTGTCTTTCATTTACGATATGATTGGAAGGGTAGTGGTCATTCATATTTGGTGCCCCAATGTGAAGCGTGTTCATATTTGGTGCCCCAATGTGAGGCGCATTCATATTTGGTGCACCAATGTGAAGCGTGTTCATATTTGCACCCTAATGTGAAGCATATTCATATTTGCTGCCCAAATTAAAAGCACAAGTTTCCACTGAGACGTGTCTTTTTTAAAGTAAATGCTATCTCGGACTACTTGCAGACACATTTTAGAGAAACCAAGTTAACGGGCCCGTGCAGTCGTCAATCGTTACCATTCGACGTAAGGCATCAGTCTTAATAACAGTTAGTCCCGCACAGAAAGCATGTATCCAAATCCTTTCAGTGGCGTATTATAATTGGAAAGTTTATTTTCACTAAACGATCAAGAAAATACCGTGCATAACTACCATTAGTCGCCTTTTCGACGTGCATTCGGCCATGCCATGGTACAACAGGCGCCCTACCGATAAATAAATGTATTAAAGTGAATAATAATAATAATAATAATAATAATAATAATAATAAAATCAATATAAATAATAAGTAATACTTTCATAATAAAAATAATAATTTAAAAAATAGAAATAATATTTTCACGGTGTGAGAGAGAAGGTTAACTTCTGGTCACGCAAAATATACTGATTAGACTATTTGTTTGAGCAATTTAAAACATACAGATCTAGACCCCCACATCACGTTTATGCAATTCTCTCTACTAACATGCTGTTTCATGGCAGTCTGATAACAAAGAAAACACCAATTAAATATGAGATTCAAGTTAAAACATATATTTAAGTAAGCCATCGACTTGATCACCGTAGTAGTGAGCATCCCGAAGATGAAGTCAATAAGAGCACAACCGCCTAGAATATCTCGGTCTACCTTGATCAGCACGCTCGAGATGTGTTGAAATCTGCTTCAACCAGACTGATACCGCCATTTTCAGGGCGCACACAAAAAGTAAACATACGTAGTAGTATTCGTCGTTTCCATAATCATGTTGTGCCTTTTGGGGGTAAGTTATGAAGAGTGTTGTGCCTTTTGACGGCATGTTATGAAGAGTTTTGTGCCTTTTGGCGTCAAGTTATGAAGAGTTTTGTGCCGTTTGGCGTCAAGTTATGACAAATCCTCAGGAAACAAAAGATAAGTTTTATGAGGACCTAGAGGCGCTCATCGCTGCAGTCCCCAAATCTGATAAACTGGTCATCCTCGGTGATTTTAACGCTAGGGTTGGCACAGACCATACAGCCTGGGAGGGGGCCATTGGCAGACATGGTATTGGAAAATGCAATAGTAACGGACTGCTCCTTCTGAGGACATGTGCCACAAATGAACTACTCATTACAAACACAGCTTTCCGACTTCCTGTCCGAAATAGAACCCCATGGATGCACCCAAGGTCCCGCCACTGGCACCTCATTGACTAAATTATCATCAGACGTAGGGATCTAACGGATGCTATGGTAACGAAGAGCATGTGTGGTGCAGAATGTTGAACCGACCATCGACTTGTCATTGCCAAGCTAAACTTCAAGATCCAGCCCAAAATGCGCCCCCAGGGAAAGAAACCACCGAGGAGGCTAAATGTCTCTCAGCTGAAATACGAACCCACGAGAGAAGGCTTCCAGGAATAGCTTGAGGGCAGACTATCTGAGCTTCGTTTTGAAAAGAACGACATCGAAGAGAACTGGGCATCGTTTGCGTGACCAGAAGTTAACCGAAATTGAGATGTTCGCCGAGCTTCATGACACCAAACGGTTTTACGAGGCACTGAAAGCTCTCTACGGCCCGCAGCCCTCTAGTAATACTCCAGTTCGCAGTGCGGATGGGGTACTGCTAACAGATAAGGTTCAGATTCTAGACAGATGGGCAGACCACTTCTGCAAAATACTAAACGACCCATCGTCCATAAATGAAGAGGCCATCCGGCGAATGCCGCAGGTGGAACTGAACCTGGCGTTGGATGAAGTCATTACTGAGGAGGAAGTCGACAGGGCAATCTGTTCACTATCTATAGGAAAAGCTCAAGGAGCTGATGCAATATCAGCAGAGGTATATAAGACAGCTGGCCCATCTCTCACTAGAAGGATCACTGAACTCTTCTGTCACATGTGGGCTGAAGGAAAAATTCCGCAGGAGCTAAAGGACGCCTCAATCGTTCACCTGTACAAACGAAAAGGCAACCGTCAGGAATGCGACAATCATCGTGGAATATGGCTACTCTCCGTAGTAGGCAAGATCCTAGCTCGCTTACTGCTAAACAGGCTCAACATACACCTAGAACAAAGCCATCACCTCCCAGAAAGCCAATGTGGATTCAGAGCCGGAAGAGGAACAGTGGACATGATTTTTGCCGCTCGTCAAGTACAAGAGAAGTGTCGAGAACAAAATCAGGTCTTGTGCACCACATTTATTGATTTGACAAAGGCATTTGATACAGTTAACAGAGGAGGGCTGTGCATAATAATGTCTAATTTTGGCTGCCCCAACAAGTTCATAACAATGGTAAATAGCTACACGAAGGCATGTGTGCTCGTGTACTGGACAGCGGTGCAATCTCTAAAACGTTTCTAGTATCAAACAGAGTAAAACATGGATGTGTACTCGCCCCGATTTTGTTCAGCATGATGTTCGCGGCCACGATGACAGACGCCTTCAAATCATTGGAGCTTGGAATATCCATAAAGTACCGCACATATGGTAAATTACTCAATTCCAAAAGAATGAAGGCCAAAACCAAAGTGGCTGGCGACATAATCAGGGAACTTGTATTTGCTGACGACTGCGCTCTAATGAGCAACTCAGAACTGAACATGCAGGTTGGAATGGACCAGTTCTCTGCCGCATGCAAAAATGTTGGCCTGACCATAAATGAAAAAAAAAAACAGAGGTCATGTACCAATCAGGACCAGGAATGCCGTACACAAAACCAGAGACTACAGTCAGCGGGCAGACGTTGAATGCCGTCGACAAATTCACATATCTGGGCAGCACGCTGTCAAGATCTGTCGGCCTAGACGATGAGGTGGCAAGCAGAATAGCAAAGGCCAGCACAGCCTTTGGTAGAATGCGCTCGATGGTCTGGGCACGTCGTGGCATCAGCGTCAAGACCAAACTCAAAGTCTACCAGGCAACCATCATTCCAACCCTACTATACGCTTGCGAAAGCTGGACTGTATACTCTGGACATGCAAGGAGGTTAAACCACTTCCACACAGGTTGCCTGAGGCGAATATTCCACATCCGGTGGCAAGATCGTGTCACTGACATCGAGGTTCTCTCGAGGGTTAACATGCCCAGCATCCATGCACTGCTAGAAAAAGCACGACTAGAATGGGCCGGACACCTCGCCGTATGTCAGACGAGCGGCTCCCAATGAAGCTTCTCTACGGCGAGTTGAGAGAGGGATTGCGCGAGAGAGGCCGCCCAAAGAAACGTTTTAAAGACGGTCTGAAGGACTCACTGAGAAGTTGCCAGATAGACATCGACACCTGGGAATGTCTTGCGCAAAACTCGATCTGACTGGAGAAGCGCAGTCAAATCGGGTGTAGCTGCCGGTGAAGAGGAACGTGTTGTGAATGTCCAGAGCAGACGGAAGACGCGGAAATTCCGAGCAGCGGGAACACCATCCCCTTCTACAAACCTCGTGGCCCGATATGTAGCAGATGTTTTCGTGCTCGCATTGGCCTGTTCAGCCACATGCACACCCACACCCAACAGGGAAATCTGTGACAAGGATGATGTCGGCGGTCCTCATCGATAACGATGGACAGCTATTATTATTATGAAGAGTTGTGTGCCTTTTGACGTCAAGTTATGAACAGTTTTGTGCCTTTTGACGGCATGTTATGAAGAGTTGTGTACCTTTTGGCACCAAGTTATGAAGAAATGTGTGCCTTTTGGTGTCAAGTTATGAAGAGTGTTGTGCCTTTTGATGTCAAGTTATGAAGAGTATTGTACCTTTTTTCGTCAAGATATGAAGAGTGTTGTGCCTTTTGTGCATCAAGTTATGAAGAGTTTTGTGTCTTTTCGCATCAAGTTATAAAGAGATTTCTAGAATAAAACGTACGGCAAGCCTAAACTTTTACCACAAAATTACAGTTATTACAGCTTACACATCACTTTTTAAAAACTAAAATGTACACACCCCATGTTAATACAGACGGTTGTTACAAGTGGTTAGACCCCACGATAACTATACTCAAGTAAACACAAACATGCTTTCACAAGATCAAAACAAAACACGAGGACTCGCATGTGCTTGCTAATGTAATGCCACATGCAACGAAAGCCCGTGTAGAAGCCTGTTCATGTAAACAATTACTTGATAGATTTTGAGACAATGGATAACAATAGTTTGATAGCTTCCCTCAAGGGTAACAGATCAATCTTAAAAAGTTAACAAAAACGAAGTTATGATGATAGTAAATGAGAAAACATCGATTAAATATGAGATCCAATTTTTAAAAAAAATTCAAATTCAAGCCAACATTCAAATTTTCAATTTAAATTACCGTTTTTGTAGAACAAGTATTATAAATATGTATAAAAACAAAATAGTTTAATCATAGTTGTCTTTAAAGGTATGTCCTAATGGCTTCGATGCTTGCCTGCTAACAAGGACTGCAGGGGATCGAATCCCCGGTATGTCATCTGTTGTTTTACCGCTGAGGGTGACACGAACATAGCGACAACAGTGACGTAGTAGCATTCAGTCATTAGCCTTAAAACCCCTTTACTGTATACATATGCCCTTGCCGTAGTCACAGCACTAAAAAGCCAGAAAAATACTTAATGATTTAAGAGCAGTACTCTATAAAATATGCCAGCAGTCGGCACCAAAAAGAGCAGTGGTACAGTGAGTTTCATCCCACTGTAACATTCAAGGCAGCGAGGAGGCGGACAGACTGGCAAAAGAAGGTGCAATATTACCACAACCAGATTCTAGTGTGACCTACGAAGAGTCCAATAGGTTTGTTACGGCCAAATATATGGCCAAATGGGAAACAGAAATTACTAGCTAGACAAAAGATGATGCCTATTACCAGTAGAACAGAAGAGAGCAGGTCGTGGTCTTCAGATTCCGCACAGGCCACAACAGACTGAGGCACCGTCTATTCAATAAACTGAAGATAGGTGGCATTGACGAATACACGCGTGGTACAGGGGAAATGACCGCTGAACATCTGCTGCAAAATTGCCCGACATACGAGGACCAGAGAAAGCACATGTGGCCATCACCAGTGGTAACACTAGACAAGCTCTAAGGCAATGTCGACAACCTCAGGATGACAGCTGCTTTCTTCGAACAAATTCAAGTTGACGTCTGACAGCGTACGGAGAAGAAGAAGAAGAAACCTCTTAACTAATCAAGCAATGGGAATACACCCGTACGGCAGTTGATCTCTTTATAAAGTAAATACGCATATTGTCCAGACGCGTGGCTCATAGAGGTCTGAACTGTTGCATGCGGCCTTGGACTATTTTCTGACTTCAAGTGACCCCACGTGCATTTGTCTGATAGCTCTTTTCCCCAAGGCGGTTGTACGTTGCACTGCGGTTTTTATTTTGCGCCTGTCGGCTCAGTGCATCCGACTTCGGCATTCATTTTATGTAAGTGTCTGCTTCCTCCTGCACCTTCTAAGTGTTTGCTTCTGCTTAAAGGCCGGTGCTGTGATGGAGATTGATCCCAGCACCTTCTGGTTGTGAGCCATGTCACTAAACCACTAGCCCATGTCGTTCCCAAACCTGCCAGTGATGTCGCAAGAGTGACTAAAGAAGATTGTCCATGGGATTGGATTCCTCATTATGTAGGCACTTTAAACCAAAATAATGTCAACATGAATAGGCAAGCTCACACTTAATGCCTTGGCGATGATTACCTCTGTCCCGCAGGGATCTCAACTTCTTTTGATCCATGATTGACTGATGACAATTCAATTCATAACACATACATATACTAATATCAGGATAACGATACACAAACAAATATTCCCTAATGTAGCATGTACGCTTTCTAAAATCTCTATTACATACAAAAGGAACCGCAATACGATACCTGAACAAGGAAATATTAATTTTCGGGTACCTTTTTCGGTAGACACTAGCATTTTTTCTTTTCTGGGTTTTTTTGTGGGAGGAGGGGGGTGGGGGGGGGGGATACCAAGATGGAACGAAGAACTGTTCATATTATGTAATATCATTGTAATATGTAATTATGTAATCATTCCTATTTTCACAGTCTTGCCTAACCCTCGATTTTTTATTTGAAAAGTACGTTATTGTTTTTGTTAACGTTGTTGCTGTTGTTGTTGCTGTAGTTTAATACCTGCAATGAGTAGGTTTACCATTTCCCGCGCTCTGAATCACGCTCACCGCTGTAGGGATTATGTTGACCTACATTTTGTCAGTCAGGGAACACTACAATGGAAGAGAATATATTGCGCCTGACCTTGACGCGACGTCTTGGTCAGTATGATGTGCATGCCCCTTACGCAACGTACTAGTCAGTATGGTGTGTCTGACCGAAATATCGTCTCATAAAATGACTCATGGAAAGATGAATATGTCGCTTTAGTAGATGTGTGCAATACTTCAGCTTTCTAGGTTATAGGTAAGTTGATTAAAATAAGATAAAGTTCACATAAACGGACAACGTTATTCTCAAGCTAAATACAAATTTGTAAAACGAATATGGAAATATAATATTAAACTTGTAATCAAACATCAGCTAAAAACGGCATTGAAATACACAGGATCATGGCGGAAAACTGAACTTTTCCAGATAGGGAAATAACCATCGGCGCCTGGAAGAAAAGGGGGGATAATATATTTTAATTAAAACAGGTTGTAGTGACATGGAGAGAGTTATCTTTGAAAATTGTGAATGTTGTATGCTACGATTGAAGGGCAGAGCGAATACGGAGGAGAGTGGGATAGAGATAAGAGATAGGACATAATTCGAAAAATGTAGTGGCGAAAAAATAGAAAGAGAAGAAGAGAGAGCGTGACGTGCATATGTGTGTGCGTGTTTGTGCACCATGTCACACGCGCAATTAAAGGGGATGCTTTAAGAAAGGTTAAACAAAGAGAAGACAAGAACGTGAGATAATGGTAGGACAGATTATAATGAGAGACGCCATTAGATGATAGTTTTCTTAGTATTACATTTCTTCATTGTTTATAGCGATTTTTATACCTCTACAGCTTCAACTACATGTTCGTCTCCTACATTTTCTGCACATTTCAATTTTTGATCGTACATGTATTCAGCTTCATCATCTGCTAATGTTGCTTATTATTGTATCTGTTTTTGTAAAACATTCTTCAAAATCTAATTAATTTTCTGTTTTATAATAATAATTTGTTTTATTACACTTTTTCATCTTTTATATCATTCCTTTTCATGTCTGTATAACATCATCTACCACGTTTTCTTCTCCTTCTCATCGCCTGTCTAATTAACTATAATTATTTGTCGCCTATTTCTTAAAAAAATTGGTAATATAAATCAAATTCTACAATTGTATTTCTCTGAGTTTTTAACTTGAAACATATTGTGCTTATGTTTCTTCTTCTTCTTCTTCTTCTTTTTCTTCTTCTTCTTCTTTGTCTTCTTCTTCTTTCTCTTCTTCTTATTTTTCTTCTTCTTCGTCTTCTTCTGCTTCTTCCACGACATATTCTTATTTCTCTTCCTCTCCTCTTTCTTATTCTTGTTCTTGTTCTCTTTATTTTCGTTTTTGTCTACTTCTTTTCTTTTCCTTTTTCTTCTTCTTTTTCTTTTTCTTCCTTCCTTTTTTTTTCCTCTTCTTCTTCTTCTTCTTCTTCGTACGCAGTCAGACAGTAACCATTATTTTTTCGAAAAAAGCGGCGGTCATCCTGAGGCTCTCGCCACTGCCATAGAGCTTGTCTTGCATTTCCACTGGTAATAACCACATCTGCTCTATCTGATCCTCGTATGTCGGGCAGTTCTGCAGCAGATCTTCAGCGGTCATTTTACCAGTACCGCACGGGCATTCGTCGGTACACCCTATCTTCAATTTGTTGAATAGGTGGTACCTCAGTCTGTTGTGGCCAGTGCGAAGTCTGAAGACAACGACCTGCTCTCTTAGGTTCAACTGGTAATAGGCATCGTTTTTGGTATAACCAGTATGTTCGGTTTCCCATTTGGTCATGTATCTGGCTTTGATAAGCCGTTTTGACTCTTCGTACGTCATATTGGTATCTGTTTGTGGTACTCTTGCACCTTCTTTTGCCAGTCTGTCTGCCTCCTCGTTGCCTTGGATGTTGCAGTGTGACGGAACCCACTGTACCACTACCCTTTTTGGTGCGGACTGCTGGCACAGTTTGCAGAGTGCTGCTCTTAAGTCATTGAGCTCAGTGTTTTTCTGGCTTTTTAGCGCTGTGACTACGGCGAGAGCATCTGTCAGCAGGACTATATGGCTCTCATTTTCACTGTGTGTCACCATTTCTTCCACTGCCGCCCTCAGTGCCTCTGCCTCCGCTCTGAAATTGCTTGTGTACTTACCAGTAGCGAATGACAGTGTTATTTTTCTGCCATTTGGTAGGTTCAGGGATGCTCCTGCCCCTCCGTTCTGTGTAGTGTTTGTTACAGAACCGTCGGTGTATGCATGGGTCCAGTCCATGCTTGGGTAGCTTTTCTTTATGAAGCTTATGGTAGTATCTCTCCTTTCTTTTTCAGTCTGGCAGTTTTTTTTTGCAATACCTGGTATATTTTCTACCACCTCTGGAAATATATCCTGCCCCCAGGTAGGTTTTCGAACAGTAGTGATGGGTTTTGGTGTTGTTAGTGCGTTTATGGGATCTTCGTGCATCTTTGCTTTGGCTATTTCTGCAAAGTTTCTCCGCTTTAGTTTCCCATTTCCCAAATTGTTTAGTCTCTGGTGCATCGGATGGTCAGTCAGTCTTCGGAGTTTCTCTGACTGCAGCTGGGTTCTGCAGTCTCTTCTATCGGTCATGGATTGCAGTTTTGTAATCTTTTCAAGTTCTACAATTGGCGTTGACTTCATGCCACATGTTATAATTCTCATGGCTTGGTTTTGAAGTTTCTTAACTTTATCGAAGTTCGCCTTCGCTGCGGTTGTCCATGCCGCAATGCCATACTCGAGAACTGGTCTCACTCTTCCAGTGTACAGTTTCTTTAGTATGCCTTCGTCTGCTCCCCAGCTTGTGCCAGCAGGTTTCCTCATGATTACCATTCTTTCTCTGGCTTTCATTCGGTTTCTCTCAATCTGACTTTTCCATGTCATGCGCCGATCAAATGTGACTCCCAGATAGGTTGGGTTGTCGTTTGGCTGCAGGATTTTGCCATTTAGACTTAATTTGGTACTTTGGGGTTTTAATGAAAGCGAGAATATTGTGCATGTGGTTTTCTCCTCGTTTATTTTGACCAGCCATGAGTTCGCCCACTCTTCCAGCGATGTTAGGGCCGTCTGCATCCGATTTCTTGCTATGGTGAGATTCTTTTCAGAGGTCCACATAGCCAGATCGTCTGCAAACATTGAGCTATGGACTCTTCTTGGTATATTCTCTGTAATATCGTTTATATATATACCAGGAAGAGTGTGGGTGACAATACTCCCCCTTGGGGTACTCCCTGCTCGAGTGTCACCTTTTTGCTCATCTGCCCTTGTACTTGGACTCTGGCCGTTCTTTGTTTGAGGTAGTGGTTGATCCACTTGTACATCTTCCCACAGACATCACTTCTTCTTAGCTTGACTCTAAGTCAATTTTTCCAGACTTTGTCAAATGCCTTTTCCAGATCCACCCAAACAGCCACTGTGTGTTTCTGTGCCTGGTACGCATCTTCTATCTCCTGGGCTATGAGGATGACCTGGTCCTCAGTGGATCTGTGCTGTCTAAAGCCGGCTTGCTGTGGAATTAGTATTCGTTTTTCTTCCAGATGCCACATCAGTCTGGTGTTTATCATCCGTTCCATCAGCTTGCCGACACAGCTCAGTAGGCTGATGGGCCTGTATCCATTTGGATCTGTTTTGTCCTTTCCTGTTTTTGGTACTGGTACCAGTATTGCTTCTTTCCATGCCTGTGGTACAATTCCTCTTTTCCAGCTTTGGTTCAGGACCGATAGCAGTTTCTTCTTCGCTGTTTGGCCCAGCCTCATCAGCATTTCGTTTGTTATCCCGTCTTTTCCGGGAGATTTCCTTTTCTTTAGTGTTCTCATAGCCTCTTCCATTTCGCGCATTGTTAGTTTGGCCATCATGTGCTCTTCAGGAGCCGTATTCATGTTTTCGGGTCCCTTTAGCTCTTTGCTAATGTCTGTATGCTTATCTGCAGGGACCTCGATGTGGTTTGCTCTGGCATAGTGATCGACAAAGGCGTTTGCGGCTTTCTTACCTGTGATCAAGTTCTCGCCCTGCTTGATAGTAATTTGTTTATTTGACGGGGTTTCGTCGTTCATGGCTCTGACTAGCTTCCATAGCTTGTTCCCGTCTTTGTCCAGGTTTAGACTTTCCGTTTTATTTTTCCAGCTTTCTCTTGCTGTTTGCTTGAGAGTGTGTTTGTACTTCGCCGCAGCGGCTTTGAGGGCGATGTTTGCCTCGATGGATTTTTCTCGCTCTGCCGTGTTCCTAGCATTTGTTACTGCATCTTCCACTTTCTGCAACTCATCATTCCAGTAGGGCTTATAGTTTTTCCTAGCTCCTCTTGGGATGGTTTCAGTGGCGGCTTGCATTATTGCCTTGCTTAGGCTCTCTACCATGGGCTTCATTTTGGTGTTTCGTGTGATGATGGTTTCACACAGCCCATCTGTCAAGATTGCAAATCTGTCCCAGTCGGCTCATTTGTAATTCCAACGTGGGAGCGGTTTTGTTTCCTGTGGGCCTACTTCCATGTCAATGGTTAGCCTGATCGGCCTGTGGTCGCTACCTGCCAGTTGGTTTAGCACCTGGCGGTCTATTTTATCGTGTGTGTCCTGTGTGGAGAAGGCCAAATCTGGAGTCGAGGTGGTATGCCATGTTCTTGAATAGAAGCTAGGGCTATCCTCCGGTCTATTGATTAGGGAGAGATTTGCATCTATCTCCCAATCTTCCACTTCGTCACCTCTGCTGTCTGTGTCAGAGTATCCCCATCTCTCCGAGTGGCTGTTGAAATCTCCAACTACTATGCAGTTGGAGTCTCTGACCTCCATACTCGAGAGCGATAGGTCTCTATTTGGTGGTCCGTACAGATTGAAAATGCGGAGCTTCGTCTCTTGAGCCATTATGTCAACTCCTACAATTTCTACTTGTCCGGTGTGATTGACAGATACCGCGCTACTCAGTATGCAGTTTCTGGTCAGTATCAGGACCCCTCCTTTGTGGCCTTCTCTATCTAGACGGAAGGTCTGATATCCTCTGATTGAGAATTTATGGTTATTGTTGAGGTGCGTTTCCTGGATACATGCCACGCCAATCTTACCTTCATGCAGGTGGTGTGTTAGGGAAAGTTTTTTGTTAATGACTCCCTCCGCATTCCACTGTAGTATTTTGAGGGTCTTGAGGTTTTGGCCAATAGAAGTTGCCCCATAGGCATGTGCCTTGACTCCACGACACATGGGTGGGTGACCACCAGTAGTCAAGGGTGGGCCCCTTCGAGGCGTGAGGCCTGGCACTATCGCTGCCTGGCGGGACTCCGCAGGATGAGCGCCATGCGTTTTTCTAATAGGTTGTACTGCCATCAAACTGCGATTTACGTTGCACTGTTTTGTTAGGCTTGCGGCCCCGTGCATCCGATTTCAACAGGCGTTTCTGTAGGGATGCCCTCCTTAGCCTTTGGCTGTCCCCAGCCTATCTGCAAGGCAGCAGTTGTTTATGATCAGAGTTGTCTCTCTTATGGAAGTTGTCTTACCGGGAGTCTTCACTACTCGTGTCTATAGGGTGCAATGATGATATGTGATATGATATATGAGATGGACTGGTTTACCCGGAAGAGAGGCAGTCCAGTGTGTCTGTATCCCAGGATCGTCACGTCCTGCCAGAAACGTAGCATTTGCATGTGAGTGGGGTATCTCTTTTCCCTTTATTTTCTTGGCTTCTATGCAGGGATGGTACGCCTAGCATTCCCCGCCACCTGGGGTGTTGACACAGTGGGGCAGGTGTGCAATGTCCGCTGGTCTGCATCTCTTCTGCGTCCAGCATGATAGTTATATGGCTGATAACGTACAGAGGTAGATATCGTAGCCGACGTGCATTTAACCAGAGGACAAGCCTGGTAATGTCATAGAGATGTTGTTCGCCTGGTGTGCGGACAGCTCTCATGGTCATTGGTTGAGTCTCGACAGTTCACAGTGAGGTGGCTGCTCTACTGTTTTCGACACCCTGACCAGGTACTAAGTCTTTAGTTGGTGGTTTCGCACCCCATCGCCGTATAAGGTGAGTATCAAGCAGTTGTCCGCCCGCTTTGATCGGTGGACGGCAAGGTCCTCTTGCTGCGGCTCTACCGGCTATGGCTGGGGCGCAAGCCCCAGGTCCCGAGCATGTAGGAGCCTCCCATTGCAGTGGTGCTGAGATTTTGGGCGGGATTGCGGCTTACAAGAGTTCGGCCGTAATCCCCCACATGGTAGCCTCGCGCCATTGGCTTATCAGCCTGGTACGTGAACCAAAGTGTCTGCGGCTCCTCTCGATATGAGCTGGTTTTCCGTAGCAACGCCCTGTCATTAGTAGGGTAGAACTGACCTGTCTTCAGATGGTCTATTTCCAGCACCCGTTCACTATTTGGTCAGACGAATTTATTGAGGGCTTTTGTTTGTCAATGACCAGGTATTTGAAATTCTGCGGTTTCTGCGGACACGATTAGACACGATTTCCGTAGCGTTCTTTCATTAGAGTGTTTGAGAGCTGCCTTATCTTCCGTGAGTCTAATACCAGCGTACGTTCATTTTTAGACCCAAACAGTAGTGCTCTCGATTTGTCAGTCGTTCTACAGTATTGGCGTGTTCAGTCAAATAAAGCCGCAGGTTCCACTCCTGGTGGTGCCCTTCCGTCAATTCCTTTAGCGAGACAATCAAGTTATTTAGAGGGTGGCCCCAGATTTTCGAGGGTTTAATTCCAGCACATGTTCACAATTAGACCCCACGAAGGTGCTCTCTTTTTGACCGTCATTCTACAGTATTGGCGTGTTGAGTTAATTTAAACCTCAGGCTCCACTCCTGATAGTGCTCTTCCGTCAATTCCTTTGTCAGAACACTTGATGCAAACCAACCGAGCCACAGGGGGCATAACCCCAGATTGCTGGGGGTCTAAATTCAGCACCAGTTCCATATTAGACCCCAGAAAAGTGGTCTCGGCATGTCAATCATTTCAGTGTTGGCCGTGTTGAGTCAAATTAAGCCGCAGGCTCCACTCCTGGTGGTGCCCTTCCGTCAATTCCTTTAAGTTTCAGCTTTGCAACCATACTTCCCCCGGAACCCAAACACTTTGGTTTCCCGGAAGCTGCCCGCAGAGTCATCGAAGCAACTCCTGCAGATCGCTAGTCGGCATCGTTTATGGTCAGAACTACGACGGTATCTGATCGTCTTCGCGCCTCTGACTTTCGTTCTTGATTAATGAAAACATTCTTGACAAATGCTTTCGCAGTAGCTCGTCTTTCGGCGATCCAAGAATTTCACCTCTAACGCCGCAATACGAATGCCCCCGTTTGTCCCTGTTAATCATTACCTCCAGTTCCGAAAACCAACAAAATAGAACCGAGGTCCTATTCCATTATTCCATGCACCATTATTCAGGCAGCCGAGGCCTGCTTTGAACACTCTAATTTTTTCAAAGTAAACGCGCCGGCCACCCAGGACGCTCAGCGAAGAGCACCCGTGGGAGAGAGCCGGCAGACGGTAGGGCAGGAGACAACGGGCAGTGAACCGGCGCGAGCCGGACCGCCCGCCTGCGCCTGAGATCCAACTACGAGCTTTTTAACTGCAACAACTTTAATATACGCTATTGGAGCTGGAATTACCGCGGCTGCTGGCACCAGACTTGCCCTCCAATAGATCCTCGTTAAAGGGTTTAAAGTGTACTCATTCCAATTACGGGGCCTCGAAAGAGTCCCGTATTGTTATTTTTCGTCACTACCTCCCCGTGCCGGGAGTGGGTAAGTTGCGCGCCTGCTGCCTTCCTTGGATGTGGTAGCCGTTTCTCATGCTCCCTCTCCGGAATCGAACCCTGATTCCCCGTTACCCGTTACAAACATGGTAGGCATGCCACGTACCATCGACATTTGATAGGGCAGACATTTGAAAGATGCGTCGCCGGCACATGAGGCCATGCGATCAGCACAAAGTTATCCAGAGTCACCAGTGGGGACGCCGCAACCCCGCGAGGGGAAACGACGATTGGTTTTGAACTAATAAAAGCGCTCTTTCCGCGAGGGTCGGAGCTTGGTAAGCATGTATTAGCTCTAGAATTGCCACAGTTATCCAAGTAGGATCGTGTCATCTAAGGAACCTCGACTGATTTAATGAGCCATTCGCGGTTTCACCGTGAGACAGTGTGAACTTAGACATGCATGGCTTAATCTTTGAGACAAGCATATGACTACTGGCAGGATCAACCAGATATCTGTCGGAGACGTACGTACAGCACACACCGGTCGGCGGAGGAAGGGTGTGTAAAAAGCCTCGCTGGGACGACGGCCGCAGGGACCGACTGACGGGACGGACGGACGGACGGACGGTTTGTTCCACCCGTCCCTCACTCCGTCGACCTAGGACAGCCTGACAGGGGCCTCCCACACGCACCAGACGACCGACCGACCGGGCTCGCTCGAGGAGGGATGGCAGCGCTCTGTGCAGAACGGATCCCAACGACCTCGGCGATGAATTTCACTGGGACTAGAGATAATTTGGCCTGCCGGCCTGCCCTTCTCCGTAGGAGAACGCAGGGCCTCGAGGCAACGATTCCTGCTTTCCATTTGCCGGTCACAAGCTCTTTGCGAGAGTCGGACCACCAGCGAGACGTACTTTCGAGCTCTGCTATAAGCCTTAGATAAATCACCACGGACGGACCACGTTTCCTGATACGGACCAGACCAGCGCACCTCGGTGGAGGAGCAGCTGCAACAAACCGCACCCAATTCGCTCTACGGGGAAAGGCAGGCGAGCGTTTTCCGCAAGCCCGCGCTATCGCTCCGCCTGGCGGGACTGAGATCGCTTTACGAACACTGGTTGAAATTGAGTCGCTGCGGCGAGACAACTACCCCAGATTTTTCCTCCTCCAATCTACTACATCTTATGATGCAAAGTTGTTTTGTAGTTCTTTAGTTAATTGTTATATTATTGTTTCATGTATCATTATGCAAGATAATGAATAGTACAATTATATTCAATTATATCAGTTTGCACACATGTAACAATACATATTTTATTGAACAAATGTGAACGAGACACTTTGATGGGACACTTCATGTTCGGGAAGTAGACCAGAAATTCAGTCGAAAAAAAAAAGCAGACACTTGAGACTGATTATGTTCTGTTAGGTTCTGTTCTGTTCTTAAGAATCGACTACAGTGCATTCCAGGTATACCCATAGTCTGTCTCAGGAGAGTGTAGATACTGCTGACCTGCTGCGAGTTTCTGTTCATGCCATATATGCCATCTGATATTCGGATTTGGGAGCCTAGTGGATTGACTTCCCCTTGTATATAGGTCTCAAATAGCCGTCCCACAGCTTAGTTCATTGTCGCCCTCTCCATTCTGATAATAGAGGTTATTATCGTGTACGCACTGCTCTGCCCAGCAACAGCCTGATCTCAGACTCTAGCAGAAAAATCTGAATCTATTTTCCAACAGTATATGGGGCTCACTGGTCTCGAGGTAAGGTATCCGTCTCGGGTGGTGGACTCACAGATCTCGAGGTAAGGTATCCGTCTCGGGTGGTGGACTCACTGGTCTCGAGGTAAGGTATCCGTCTCGGGTGGTGGACTCACAGGTCTCGAGGTAAGGTATCCGTCTCGGGTGGTGGACTCACAGGTCTCGAGGTAAGGTATCCGTCTCGGGTGGTGGACTCACTGGTCTCGAGGTAAGGTATCCGTCTCTGGTGGTGGACTCACAGGTCTCGAGGTAAGGTATCCGTCTCGGGTGGTGAACTCACTGGTCTCGAGGTAAGGTATCCGACTCGGGTGGTGGACTCACTGGTCTCGAGGTAAGGTATCCGTCTCGGGTGGTGGACTCACTGGTCTCGAGGTAAGGTATCCGTCTCGGGTGGTGGACTCACTGGTCTCGAGGTAAGGTATCCGTCTCGGGTGGTGGACTCACAGGTCTCGAGGTAAGGTATCCGTCTCGGGTGGTGGACTCACAGGTCTCGAGGTAAGGTATCCGTCTCGGGTGGTGGACTCACTGGTCTCGAGGTAAGGTTTCCGTCTCTGGTGGTAGACTCACAGGTCTCGAGGTAAGGTATCCGTCTCGGGTGGTGGACTCACAGGTCTCGAGGTAAGGTATCCGTCTCGGGTGGTGGACTCACTGGTCTCGAGGTAAGGTATCCGTCTCGGGTGGTGGACTCACAGGTCTCGAGGTAAGGTATCCGTCTCGGGTGATGGACTCACAGGTCTCGAGGTAAGGTATCCGTCTCGGGTGGTGGACTCACAGGTCTCGAGGTAAGGTATCCGTCTCGGGTGGTGGACTCACTGGTCTCGAGGTAAGGTTTCCGTCTCTGGTGGTGGACTCACAGGTCTCGAGGTAAGGTATCCGTCTCGGGTGGTGGACTCACAGGTCTCGAGGTAAGGTATCCGTCTCGGGTGGTGGACTCACTGGTCTCGAGGTAAGGTATCCGTCTCGGGTGGTGGACTCACTGGTCTCGAGATAAGGTATCCGTCTCGGGTGGTGGACTCACAGGTCTCGAGGTAAGGTATCCGTCTCGGGTGGTGGACTCACAGGTCTCGAGGTAAGGTATCCGTCTCGGGTGGTGGACTCACAGGTCTCGAGGTAAGGTATCCGTCTCGGGTGGTGGACTCACTGGTCTCGAGGTAAGGTATCTGTCTCGGATGGTAGACTCACTGGTCTCGAGGTAAGGTATCAGTCTCTGGTGGTGGACTCACTGATTCCGAAGGAAGGTTTCCATCTCGGGTGGTGGACTCACTGGTCTGGATGTAAGGTATCCGTATCGGATGCCAGAGGTCGAGGGTTCCAATCACCGTAGAGAACGGGCTTTTATTCACGTGAATTTTCTGATCTCTGGATAGTGAGATCGGACTCACGTGTTCAGTATCAAGCACGTTAAAAATCTCTTTGCAATTGGAAATAAAAAAAGAGTAAGCTTAACAGCCGGACACAATTCAACATTCTAGCTAAACATATACCCAAAAAGGTATTTGTACCTTCCCCCAGATGGAATGTTAAGAGCATATAAAGATGACGCCTAACTGGCTGAGGGCTTATTTAATTCTAGTACTGAGTCTATTAAATCACCCTCCAATAATCTTTGTTGTCATTTCTGTAGCCCAGACACACGAAGTTCGTGACGTGTTCTATTTCCACAGCCCAGCATTTGAATTGATGTTGACTTCTTGTTCCGTCAGTGGTCATTATCTGCGTTTTGTTGATATTTACATAAAGGTATGTATCTTCGCTGCAACTGCTTACGACTGCAACTAGCTGCTCTGACCCCTCTGAGCTGTTTGATATTATCAAAGTATCGTCTGCGTATCTTAGCTCTGGGATCTTGTATCCATCGATTGTAAAGGTAGCCTAACTTTCGATATTCTTGTCCTCTCTAACGTTCTTCATTATGCATTCTATTTTGGTTCCGCAAAAATAACAGTTTTTTCCCTGTAAAAGATGTTAAATTCTGTAAAAACGGATGTTTGATACATTCGATCGGATGTTTCTTTTTATTATTTTGTTGTCTCAATTTCTACCAGGTTGTAGTCCAAAGTCGGGGTATATATTTCTCTTTCGCTTATCGTTCGTGACACTAACCCCCCGCCCGCTTTCCTCCTTAAAGGCAAGTCTCGTTAATCATGTGTATCTAGCTATTCCTTTGTCTACCCATCGCTACTCTCCCTGATGTTCTCTTATAGAAGGTTACATGAACAATGTGGTCTGGTTGCATTCTCACAATCTGGTAAAACCATTTCGTTCTTTGTTGCTCGATGCAATTTAGAACATGAATGTTCCAAAGGATGTTTGATACCCTTATAAACAGATTCCTGCTGACTTTTAAATGGGATGTGATGCAACTAAGAAAGGCAATATAAAGCGACTTATTTTCTGACAAAATATGTTTCCTAGTCCTGAAAATGATTATGTGATACATTTATAAGGGTAAGCTTGATATCCCTGTAAATTCCTGTCTTATATCTTGAATAGGAGGAAGACTAACGTCTGGTAAGGTAAAATGTACTGATCAGACATGTCAGTCAGGGTCATGTAAAATATATTGATCAGACATGTTAGTCGGGGTCAGGGAAAATATACTGGCCAAGACCCTCACCTCGGCTTCCTAGTAGCCCTTCCTGGAAACGGGCTATTTTCATGGCAGCCTGACTAAAGTGGTATTAGATCGACGTGATCCTCGTAGTAGTGAGTGACACGTACATGAAGCCAAGCATAGCACAACCGCCTGGAGGACCCCGGTCTACCTTCATCAGCACGTTTGGCATGTGAGTAAAGCTATTATAACTCGCCACTTAACGTCCTTTCCAGGGCGCACAAAAGAGTAACCTACTTGTTGTGGGCATTCGCAAACAATATATCTTGAAAACAAACTGACAATTCTAAAAATGTATGTTTGATAGCGTTTACAAAACTAATTGACAGCTCTTCAATAGACTAATAATCAAGAACTGTTATTTTGACAGCCAATTGGTTAGTCCATTCTTAAAGCTTTTTAAAAGAATGTCTTAGAGCTCACATACAAACTAATAACATTGGAAGAGCTGGTATTTTGATTTCGTGGAGAAGGCTAAGTGCTTATGTGATTGAGTGTTTACACATCGCATCAGCACATTATCACATTATCCATGGTGCTGGGCGAGGTAAGGTGTTCGCATCGGATGCTGGAAGTCGTAGGCTCAAATCCCGGTGGAGACACATTTTTTTGGAATATCCGGTAAATATTTCCACTGATATCTGAGTAGTGAGATCAGACACCCGTGTCAAGTGGCGCGCAGGTTAAAAATCCCTTAGCAGTTGAAAATCAAAATGAGTAGGCCGAACGGCCGCTGCTCGGGCAAAATTCTAGTTAGAAATCTACTCAAAGTATTATATCGATTCTTGTCCCACAGAGAATATGTTTGCAAGAAAAGCGGACTGTGTGGCCATAACAACAGGTCTTGGTTATGTGGTTAGCGGAGCGGCTTAGACGGCGCCTGACATGCTGCGGGTCTACCTTGCTCTAATTTACGATTCTACCTCCACCAATATAAAAAATATAGGCGATCGTATATTCCAGGGGCTATCAGATACTGGGATTGACCTGTCAAGTCACCAGCGGATTTCCCCTGCCAACAAAATGTGAAACAAAGACCGTCGCACCTCCGCTCGACGTCTAACGCCATAAGTTGACTGAAGATAGATATACATAGATGGATGATTTGTCTGACAGATGTGCCGTATGTCAGGAAGCTAACAATATTATGTATCCCATCCGATCTTTTGTAACGCTCTACCAATACGGGCCTAGGTTTCTCTCAGTCCATATCGCCATTGCATAGGTGGGCGATTCCATGGACGTGTACAGGCATATGTGGTGGGCGATTCCTTGGATCTGTACATGCATATGTGGTGTGCGATTCCATGGACCTGCACATGCATATGACCACCAGAACCTTGTCCTACGTGTCCATAGCTTGTCATATAAGCGTGTTTACAACGTATACTTATTAATGTATATGTATCATTCACGTACCCTGGTAACGTACTCTTCAGTAACGTTGAAATGGCATAGCAGTTAAGAAAGAGCTCACTGAGAATACTTGGAATTCTGCTACTCAAACAGCCAAAGCTTTCATCAGTAGGTTCTTTTTACTGAGGAAAACAAGGCATTGAGGCCTGAAGTGTGGAACGCGGCATACGTGTATAGGAATACACTGATGTGTATGAATGTATGCCAGAAATAAGGCGTCGTACATAGGTCTACATCAGGTTCGTTTTCGATTTTAAACTGCCATGGGTTATTTTCAGCATTGTCCACAAGGGACCTCTAAGTGTGTCGTCCGTATCCGATATGACTTCGCTTGTTTGTACTTCATTTGAGACCTGGAGTTGCTGGATGATTTCGAGGTTCAAACACCGGACATTTATTGCATTCGTTCGTTTCTTTAGAGGTGAGGGACTTACCAATCAGCTGTAACGGAGAAATCACATCAAAATGAAACCATTTCTTGTAGTTTGAAACATGGACTACCAGTGCAGTTAACCCTATCATGTCAACATCAATGTTCGTCGCTCGTGTCGGGGGACAGACCATTGGGAACCAGTCTACAGCAAGTTCGGCAATGAGCTATCTATTCTGCCTTTCTCCAGTTAAGGTTTACGACCAAAGTTAATTCTTACATACTTCGTTGAATCTTTATTGGTCTTCCTTTCTTCCTCCTCTGTTGATTCCATAGTGTAGCCTATCTGGCTACAGCTGATCATGGTTTCTATAGCGTGTGTCCTATCCAACCCAATTTAATATGTAGATTCACCGCTTGTTGTTTGACATATTTGTCCAAATTCGTCTTCACTCCACATCACGTCCTGCCAGCATATGCCCATTATTATCTGTAGATATTTATTCCTCGGACGACTGGAATTCATCTGCATTGCTCTGTTTTTCTCAACTTTTCTGCTCCGCTCATGAATATTTACTTGACTTGCAATGAAGCAATCTTAACTTTGTCGTAGTCACTACTTCTCTGGGATTGCCATATATTATTCAGTAGCAGAATTGCTGATCTTGCCCTTCTCATTCTGCCTCTGTACACACTGAAGCATCAACGGTACTGCCAAAATATGTGAAGGTGTCAACCTCTTTCAGTGCTTCACCTCCAAGCATGACTTGCTCTTTGATTGAGGTGTTGATGTTAAAGATCTTCGTCTTATTGTTGTTATTGATTTTCTCAGTTTGTCTGAATGTTCACCTATTTTGTTTAGGTTTTCTAACGTTTAACTACGGCTATCTGACAGCAGCTGTGTCGGATGCATAGTCCAGATCGTCTAACCTGCATGTATCTTGCTCCAGACCATGTTGAATTGCACTGCAGTGATACATTACATATTTATGTAAACTTGATTATAAACACAACAAGCAAATGTTAGCAGGCTGCATTCCATACATATCTAGTGCAAGCTATGATCTGCAAGCTATTTGAATTATAATCATCAGCAAGATTAGATGGATATCTGGCTTGCCTTCCCAGTGACATCCATATTCTCTTAGCTAGACACTAGTGCAGTCTATTTCAAGGACCCCCATTTGGAGATATAATAGAGTCTTTGTTAGCAATTGTTCGCTGATCTTGATTCAAACAGCTAGCTATGAGTCACTGATTGATGTCGGCTCATTGAGTTTTCGAAACTAAAGATGAACTCAAAACAACAGTCGAATTCATCATAAGAACTTGTCTGGCGATGAAAACATCACAGATACAAGCACAACAGGAAGAAGAAGAAGAAGAAGAAGAAGAAGAAGAAGAAGAAGAAGAAGAGGAAGAAGAAGAAGAAGAAGAAGAAGAAGAAGAAGAAATAGAAAAAGAAGAATAAGAAAAAGAAGAAGAGGAAGAATAAGACAAAGAAGAATAAGGAAGAAAATGGAAAAAAGGTTGAAGGAATAAGGAAGAATAAAGATGAAAAAAAGAACGAATGAAGAAACAGTTTACCCGCCAGGACTGAAACTTTGGCTGTTAAATGTCTTAGTTGCTTGGTCGGATACTCTCGCCTGTCTGTCCGTTTAATTATGCACCTACTATCCGACTTCTTGGCAGCCCTATCGATGTCTATGAAGATGTGAAACAAATTTAATTCCAGTCAGGATTAATCCGTCAATTCGCTTGTGTCGAAAGTTTCTGTTTGAAAGGAACCCGAAACAAAAGAATTGCCTCCTTTGTTTTTTCTCTAAATTGCCTGCCAGTTGGCATTACTTCTGGAAATGTCACTCGTACGTTATTTACAGACTTGTGTTTAGATATTTACATCCTGTATTTAGAGTAAGGTCATTTCATTGCAACTATTTACTTCCAGCGTAAATAAAAATGGAGTATGAGCTGGGACAGTCGAATCATTATCTCAAACATTGTAAAAGTTATTTTTATCATTATACTTGGTAAATCAGTATGTGTCTTAGCTCACAGGATTTCGACCAACTGCGACTAAAGCAATGCTCTTTTTTCAGGGGTTGTTCTGAATGGGTGAATTCAATCTTCCTATATTTCTTGTTACCGTTTTTTGTCAATTCAGGGTATCTCTGTTAATGTAGTATTCTTCTTCTTCTTCTTCGTACGCAGTCAGACAGTAACCATTATTTTTTCGAAAAAAGATGCGGTCATCCTGAGGCTGTCGACACTGCCATAAAGCTTGTCTTGCAGTTCCACTGGTGATGGCCAGATCTGCTCTCTCTGATCCTCGTATGTCGGGCAGTTCTGCAGCAGATGTTCAGCGGTCATTTTACCGGTACCGCACGGGCATTCGTCGGTACCACCTATCTTTAATTTGTTGAATAGGTGGTACCTTAGTCTATTGTGGCCACTGCGAAGTCTGAAGACAACGACCTGCTCTCTTCTGTTCAACTGGTAATAGGCATCGTTTTTGGTGTAACCAGTATGTTCGGTTTCCCATTTGGTCATGTATCTGGCTTTGATAAGCCGTTTTGACTCTTCGTACGTCATACTAGTATCTGTTTGTGGTAGTCTTGCACCTTCTTTTGCCAGTCTGTCTGCCTCCTCGTTGCCTTGGATGTTGCAGTGTGATGGGACCCACTGTACCACTACCCTTTTTGGTGCGGACTGCTGGCACAGTTTGCAGAGTGCTGCTCTTAAGTCATTAAGCTCAGTGTTTTTCTGGCTTTTTAGCGCTGTTAATGTAGTATTCAGTTCCTAAGATTCTTCGTCAATGCATTCCTTTGAAATGTGTCTGTGTTTCACTTGTTTCAGTAAGTATAGAAGTGTGTGGATAATGATGGTTCCCGCAACTTGTTGGTTGTACACACTCTGCTCGCCGGAACCTCTTTTTATATACCAGTATTTGATGTCTGATCCAGCGTCGACCTTCCCTTTCAATCTAACCGAAAAGTCCCAGCCATATATATTGCTACGTAGCACCGATAAATTGGTGTATACCATGGCATCAATATACTGAATGTTAGCATTTATCAGCTGATAAAGCGATAGTAGTGTATTTTCTTCTTCTTTCGGCGTTCATTTTCAAGCTCCCGCTACTAAGCCATGAAAAGGGCTTTGCAAGTAACAATATGTTTTTCGGGGAACAGAATGCGTTGTGTCGTAGTTTACAGCCTGACTGTGAAATGTGCACCTTTCGGTCCGACACATCCGACTTCAGCAGGTATTTTTGAATTCCGGTTTAGCCTTCCCTCTTCGATCCCTTCTCTTAAGTCGGCGCTGTTGTAGCCTGTTATCCAGGATCACCTCGAGTAGGTGTAAACGGGTCTTGACAGCTCTTTTTGAGCCAGCTTTGTCGCTTGCAATCAGCTATGGGTCGCTGATCGCTGCAGCTCCTCGGTGAGTGTGTCAATGTTGAAGGGAAATATGTTGAACAATAATGGCCAATGTAGATGGAGTAGTAAAGGTTTTTCAAGTTATTATCCCATTACGTTTTAAATAGCCATGTATGGCTTTTTTACTGACTTCTCCTCGTAATTTCATTCTTATCGTGTTTACCATATATGAAAGTCTTCTAAATTGTATATTGTCTTCTAATTTATTTTCTAGATTATTTGTTTTGCTCCACTGATCTAGTCTTTTTGTGACATCCTGTGGCCATATTAAGGTTTTTTATTTGCCAATATTAATTTTGTTAAAGTCATCATTGTATAGTGAACGTGAGGTTATCGTTTGCATTTTATGCTTCCGGTCAATGGGTTTCTAGCCCCAGACAATTTACATAGTAAGAGTCTACATATCAACACAGAAGTATGTAATACGGTAGAAGTAGATAGCAGCCATTGATATCAAACATAAGTAGGATTATGTGAAATAAATGTTCTATACACGAAATACGGTTAATGCAATCAATGGACTGACGCCATCATATATTCACGAATTGTGTCGATATATGACATTGACTAAATGGATTATCATGGAATTAAATAATGGACGCATGTTGGATGACGGTAGAACAATCAATTGATTGGAAATCAAGCATTGTTTGAAATCAAAGATCGGTCCAGCAAGTAAGTGCAGTTAAAAGATCGAACCAAGACTGAACAAACAACAAGTCACAAAAACGATCAGTATTCACAGTTTACCATTTTCCGGAAATACAAAGCATTTTTGGGTCTGCCAGAGTGCAGTGATGTCGATTGTTTGTAATATAACTACTGAATCCGAAATTGCGCACTCACCATATTCACAACGGAAATCTATTGTCGTTCTAACATATTTAAGTCGGAAGTTTAACTGGCTTGTCGACACCTCCTGTCCGTTATCAATGACGGCTCGGAAAAGTGTTATCTATCACGCAATATCAATGTGGACGATGAAGACTTGCGCGGCATTAGACGAATTGCCCAATGAAGTTTGGCAGTAGTGTGGTTGGAGAAATGTTAAATTCCCAAAACATGAGGCAAAAATCGACTTTGAACATGTCCGCATTGAAGTCTGTTCTTGCGCATCTTGTCTACATAAAAGTATTGGCGAATATAATTATATTTCTGTTTCTAAGAATCTACGTCACTGCACTCCTGGCATACCCATAGGTGCTCATTCTCTCTCTAATCAAAACGCGTAATGTATGGATGCTGATGGTCCCTGTAGCTCGCTGTTTGTACACTCTCCTTCTCCTTCCTCTTATACGTCCCACTCCGCTTAAACTTTGTTTAAACCTTTAGCACGCTCTTGTAACACCGTAGGGGACCAACTCGGCCTACACAATTTTTGTTTGTTTGAACAGATCCACTCCCGACAGCCATTTTTGTTATGCTGAAATACGTCACCATATATACGCGACATTTTGCCGGTTAAAGTATCGTATGTTAGATTTCAAATGGCTTTTGAATAGTTTTAATTTTGTATACGCCGTTTGGAGCAAACCGATTTTTTGCGTAAGGAGAAGTAGGTTGTTGGGAACGATCTTTATCGCGTAGATCTGTTTATTTTGTTTGTTTAGATGAAACAACTACGTTTAAAATGGAAACTAACAGTTGTGTCGATATTGTAAACACAGTATCGATACGTTGCTGTGGTTTCCATGGTTTTTTATCGGAGCGACCAGGCCTAGCGGTCGAGTCCAAATTTGTTTCAGAGATTTTCATAAGTTTTCAACTTCATATTTTTGTATCTCAGAAACTAACAAACACACAACAAAAACAATAACACCCACATGTTCGTTATTCAATGTCGTCTCTACACATACGAAAATTATATTTATTAACAAACAAACAGAAAAGTTACAAATTTTGAAAGTCGACTACCATATCGAGATATTAAGTTAATTAATTAGGTCAAATTTTCACAATTAAAAAAAAGGTGGCGTGCTAAAGGTTGACGAAACTTTGCAGTCTGTAGATTGCTGCTTCATCTATTGAGGTGTCCTCATCCAGCACGCGGTCATTAATTGATTTCAAAATGTCACTTCTATCCATCACTACTATAATTTACAACATAAGGAATGATTGTCTGTAACTAACTTATTGCAGAACACTAATATAATGACAACAATTGCGATCCCTGGTATTTGCATATTCCCAGTGGTAACGTACAGATAAAACGAATGGACAACTACACAATCACTAATGAAGACAATCGAAAACTTCGATCACTTCCATAAGAGAGACAACTCTGATCATAAACAACTGCTGCCTTGCAGATAGGGTGGGGACAGCCAAAGGCTAAGGAGGGCATCCCTACAGAAACGCCTGTTAAAATCGGATGCACGGGGCCACAAGCCTAACAAAACATTGCAACGTTAATCGCAGTATGATGACAGTACAACCGATCAGAAAAACGTATGGCGCTCATCCTGCGGAGTCCCGCCAGGCAGCGATAGTGCCGGGCCTCACGCCTCGAAGGGGCCCACTCTTGACTACTGGTGGTCATCCACCCATGTGTCGTGGAGTCAAGGCACATGGCTATGGGGCAACTCCTATTGACCAAAAACTCAAGACCCTCAAAATACTACAGTGGAATGCAGAGGGTGTCGTTAAAAAAAAGCTTTCCCTAACACATCACCTGCATGAAGATAAGATTGACGTGGCATTTATCCCGGAAACGCACCTCAACAAAAACCATAAATTCTCTATCAGAGGATACCAGACCTTCCGTCTCGATAGAGAAGGTCACAAAGGAGGGGTCCTGATACTGACCCGAAACTGCATACTGAGTAGCGCAGTATCTGTCAATCACACCGGACAAGCAGAAATTGTAGGAGTTGACATAATGGCTCAAGAGACGAAGCTCCGCATTTTCAATCTGTACGGACCACCAAATAAATCCCTATCGCTCTCAAGTATGGACGTCAAAGACTCCAACTGCATAGTAGTTGGAGACTTCAACAGCCACTCGGAGAGATGGGGATACTCGGACACAGACATCAGAGGTGACGAAGTGGAAGATTAAGAGATATACACAAATCTCTCCCTAATCAATAGGCCGGAGGATAGCCCTAGTTTCTATTCTAGAACATGGCGTACCACCTCGACTCCAGATTTGGCCTTCTCCACACAGGACATACACCATAAAATAGACCGCCAGGTGCTAACGCAACTGGCAGGTAGCGACCACAGGCCGATCATAGGCCCACAGGAAACAAAACCGCTCCCACGTTGGAATTACAAACGCGCCGACTGGGACAGATTTGCAATCCTGACAGACGGGCTGTGTGAAACCATCAACACACGGAACAACAAAATGAAGCCCATGGTGGAAAGCCTAAGCAAGGCAATAATGCAAGCCGCCACTGAAACCATCCCAAGAGGAGCTAGGAAAAACTATAAGCCCTATTGAAATGATGAGTTGCAGAAAGCGGAAGATGCAATCACAAATGCTAGGAACATGGCAGAGCGAGAACAATCTATGGAAGCGAATATCGCCCTCAAAGCTGCCACGGCGAAATACAAATACACTCTCAGCCAAACAGCAAGAGAGAGCTGGAAAAACAAAACTGAAAGTCTCAACCTAGACAAAGAAGGGAACAAGCTATGGAAGCTAGTCAGAGCCATGAACGACGAACCCCCTTCAAACAAACAAATTACTATCAAGCAGGGCGAAAACCTGCTCACAGGGAAAAAGCAGCAAAAGCTTTTGCAGAACACTATGCCAAAGCAAACCATATCGAGGTCTCTGTAGATAGGCATACAGACATTAGTGAAGAGCAAAGGGGGCACGACAACATCAATACGGCACCAGAAGAGCATATGATGGCCAAATTAACAATGAGTGAGATGGAAGAGGCCATGAGAACATTAAAGAAAAGGAAATCTCCCGAAAAAGACGGGATAACAAACGAAATGCTGATGGGGCTGGGCCAAACAGCGAAGAGGAAACTGCTATCGGTCCTGAACCAAAGCTAGAAAAGGGGAATTGTACCCCAGGCATGGAAAGAGGCAGTACTTGTACCGGTACCAAAGAATGGAAAGGACAACACAAATCCGAATGGATACAGGCCCATTAGCCTACTGAGCTGTGTTGGCAAACTGATGGAACGTATGATAAACACCAGACTGATGTGGCATCTGGAAGATAAACGAATACTAATTCCACAGCAAGCCGGCTTTAGACAGCACAGATCCACTGAGGACCAGGTCATCCTCATAGCCCAGGAAATAGAAGATGCCCACCAGGCACAGAAACACACAGTAGCGGTTTGGGTGGACCTTGAGAATGCATTTGACAAAGTCTGGAAAGACGGACTTAGAGTCAAGCTAAGGAGAAGTGAAGTTTGTGGGAGAATGTACAAGCGGATCAACCACTACTTCAAACAAAGAACGGCCAGAGTCCAAGTACAAGAGCAGATGAGCAAAAAGGTGACACTCGAGCAGGGAGTACCCAAAGGGGGAGTACTGTCACCCACACTCTTCCTGGTGTAAATAAACGACATTACAGAGAATATACCAAGAAAAGTCCATAGCTCAATGTTTGCAGACGATCTGGCTATGTGGACCTCTGAAAAGAATATCACCATAGCAAGAAATCGGATGAAGCAGGCCCTAACATCGCTGGAAGAGTGGGCGAACTCATGGCTGGTCAAAATAAACGAGGAGAAAACCACATGCACAATATTCTCGCTTTCAATCAAACCCCAAAATACCAAATTAAGTTTAAACGTAAAATTCCTGCAGCCAAACGACAACCCAACCTATCTGGGAGTCACATTTGATCGACATGGAAAAGTCAGATCCAGAGAAACCGAATGAGAGCCAGAGAAAGAATGGCAATCATGAGGAAACTTGCTGGCACAAGCTGGGGAGCAGACGAAAGCATACTAAAGAAACTGTACACTGGAAGAGTGAGACCAGTTCTCGAGTATGGCATTGCGGCATGGACAACAGCAGCAAAGGCGAACTTCGATAAAGTTAGCAAACTTCAAAACCAAGCCATGAGAGTCATAACAGGTGGCATAAAGTCAACGCCAATTGTAGAACTTGAAAAGATTACAAAACTGCAATCCATGGCCGATAGAAGAGACTGTAGAGCCCAGCTGCAGTCAGAGAAACTCCGAAGACTGACCGACCATCCAATGCACCAGAGACTAAACAATTTTGGAAATGGGAAACTAACGCGGAGAAACTTTGCAGAAATAGCCAAAGCAAAGATGCACGAAGATCCCATAAACGCACTAACAACACCAAAGCCCATCACTACTGTACGAAAACCTACCTGGAGGCAGGATATATTTCCAGAGGTGGTAGAAAAGATACCAGGTATTGGAAACAAAAACTGCCAGACTGAAAAAGAAAAAAGAGATACTACCCTAAGCTTTATATCGAAAAACTACCCAAGCATGGACTGGACCCATGCATACACCGACGGTTCTGTAACAAACACTACACAGAAAGGAGGGGCAGGAGCATTCCTGAACCTACCAAATGGCAGAAAAATAACACTGTCATTCGCTACTGGTAAGTACACAAGCAATTTCAGAGCGGAGGCAGAGGCACTGAGGGCGGCAGTGGAAGAAATGGTGACACATAAAGAAAATGAAAGCCATATAATCCTGCTTACAGATGCTCTCGCCGTAGTCACAGCGCTAAAAAGCCAGAAAAACACTGAGCTTAATGACTTAAGAACAGCACTCTGTCAACTATGCCAGCAGTCTGCACCAAAAAGGATAGTGGTACAGTGGGTCCCATCACACTGTAACATCCAAGGCAACGAGGAGGCAGACAGACTGGCATAAGAAGGCGCAAGACTACCAAGAACATATAAGTATGACGTACGAAGAGTCAAAACGGCTTATTAAAGCCAGATACATGACCAAATGGGAAACCGAACATACTGGTTACACCAAAAACGATGCATATTACCAGCTGAAAAGATGAGAGCAGAACTTTGTCTTCAGACTTCGCACTGGCCACAATAGACTGAGGTACCACCTATTCAACAAATTGAATATAGGTGGAACCGACGAATTCCCGTGTGGTACCGGGAAAATTACCGCTGAACATCTGCTGCAGAACTGCCCGACATACGAGGATCAGAGAGAGCAGATGTGGCCATCACCAGTGGAACCACAAGACAAGCTCTATGGCAGTGTCGACAGCCTCAGGATGACCGCCGCTTTTTTCGAAAAAATAATGGTTACTGTCTGACTGCGTACGAAGAAGAAGAATACTTCGATCTAAAATTCTACAGGGAAGTTTCAGCATACTACGGATAGCGTGAAAGACAAACATACGAATCTTAACCTTTAGCGCGCCTTTGTAACACCCTAGCGGACAAACTCGGCCAACAAAAACGTTGTGTGCGAAAAACAAAATTTGAACGGAGCCACTCCCGACAACCATTTTTTACTTCAGAATACGTCCCCCATATATACACGTTATTTTGCCGGTTAAAGTATCGTATGTTCGATTACAAATGACTTTTGAACGAGCTGGGTATAGACCACAAATGGCTAATAAATAATACTACGTCTATAAATGTTAAATATTGTGTCCACAGTGAACGCCACAAGGGTCTAGAAAAAACTATGCTGAAGAGTACGGATCCGGGTATGCGAGCCAGAGATAGACAGACGAGAAGAAGGGGACAAATAAATATGTTCTCAAGATGACAGTGACAGAAGTGAGGGTGGTGGATAACGATCGAGTCTTACATATGTGCTGTTTTGAGAGTAACGTTCCGCAAGTCATGATATAGTTAGCGAAGTGACATGCACTGCATTCAAGATGGTCGATGTTAGAATGACCATGTCCCTACTGAAGAGATTCAGATAACATCACTGGAACTGTCATGGAAATACGAAAGCTAGAAACAAACGAGACCTAAATCAACGCGGCAAAGATCTATATACTCAGGTTAAATAATCACGAATAGGAACAACGAACTCGTATGACGGATGCCACCGGACTGAGCGTAGTGGACTGAATGTGATGATTTCATAGAAAGCCATTATGCAAAGTAACCACTAAGATGTCTACGCTGTTCATCAACAAGTGCTTCCCATCATGCAAAGTAACCACTAAGATGTCTACGCTGTTCATCAACAAGTGCTTCCCATCATGCAAAGTAACCACTAAGATGTCTACGCTGTTCATCAACAAGTGCTTCCCATCATGCAAAGTAACCACTAAGATGTCTACGCTGTTCATCAACAAGTGCTTCCCATCATGCAAAGTAACCACTAAGATGTCTACGCTGTTCATCAACAAGTGCTTCCCATCATGCAAAGTAACCACTAAGATGTCTACGCTGTTCATCAACAAGTGCTTCCCATCATGCAAAGTAACCACTAAGATGTCTACGCTGTTCATCAACAAGTGCTTCCCATCATGCAAAGTAACCACTAAGATGTCTATGCTGTTCATCAATAAGTGCTTCCACTAGGAGAAATTCCACACGAACAGTGTTCTATTCGATATGCACGTTTCTATCAATTTGTATTGATCGCATGTGAGAAATGAATCAGGAATAGGCCGACCCTGGCTAGGACTGTTATGTTCTGTTCTTTTAGGACATAACTGGTTTGTTCGGAACTGTTAAGAATTGTTGTAATTATACTCTGGTCAAATCTATAGATTCTCAGCCACATTCAGAAAATCGTTACGGGTGAGGATTTCTGGAGGGGTTTCCCGGAACCTTTGTTTATAAAAAGGTCACGAATAGCACCACTACCCCACAGAGAACATTTTGTAGGAGCCGAATAACTGTGAGAGGGCATAACACCGGTTATGGTTAGGTGGTTTGTTAAGAGCAGCAAAGATGGCGTCTAACAAGCTGCAGGTCTACTTTTCTATAGTCCTTGAATCTATTAAGATGGACACACACATCGGTTAACCACCCTTCCCAGCGCTTGTATAAGCGCAGCGGAATAATACGCTGCTCTAACCTAGCCTGCTAAGCAGGAAATCGTAATACGGGCTGCATCTAGCTCACGTCAGGTGTGGCATGCACAGGGAACATTCACCCCTGCACTTGAGTACATGTCGACTAAAACTACGACTAAGAGGTTCTCTATGGTTGCAGTGATTGAAAGTTAGACTCATAACAGGCACTATCATCGTGGGTGAAGTATTAGAGCATTCGTTGTACTTAATGTGGGATGGCCAGTTCCCTTCCTCGCTGCATTTTTATTTCCCTAGTCATCTACTTATTTACAGCTGGGTCTATTGCAACTGCTGGTATCGGGTGTTGAACTCAGTACCTTTGCTATGAACATCGACTACTCTACCACTGCGATAATCAACCGCTGGTGCTAATATCTGCAGCACATAAGTCTTTGGATGGAAACAAACTTGGACAATGATGCCTCTGATGTGTTTACCATCAATCTGAAACACCCAGAGGGTACGTTGCTTTCAATTTGGATTCGCATTAAACTTCTTCATCGTCTCGTACGTCGTCTGTAATTACTTGAGTTATGGTGTTGTTGTTTTCTGTCTGGACTAAAATGTCTGAGATCGTTTGACGTTTCTTCTGCAATGTTAAAATCTATAGTTCTCGGTACGTCGATACATTAACTATCTCTTTTTCTTCCTGCCTCAAGACATCGACTTTTTATGTCCATATCATTTAAAGTGATCGTGAAGATGACAGAGCTGTTAGGTGCCTTTCTATTTAAGTTGACAGATTTCATGTAGTGGGCACCTCGTATTTGAGAATATCCATGAATCATAATGAAATGAACAGTAAAATATGAAACTTTATATTTGCTACATAAAAGTCTGCAGCCAACCTATGTGCTGTATAAGGCTACATACATAAAATATCGTCATGTAATATATGTGCTACATAAAATGTCGTCATGGAATATATGTGCTACATAAAATCTCGTCATGGAATATATGTGCTACATAAAATGTCGTCATGGAATATATGTGCTACATAAAATGTCGTCATGGAATATATGTGCTACATAAAATGTCGTCATGGAATATATGTGCTACATAAAATGTCCTCATGGAATATATGTGCTACATAAGATATTGTCATTGAATATATCTGCTACATAAGATGTTGTCATGGAATATTTGTGCAATATAAAATGTCGTAATGCAATATTTGTACTATTTAAACTGTCGTAGTGGGATATATGTGCTACATTTAAAATAGTCGTCGAATCTATGTGCTACATAAGATGTTGTCATGGAATATATGTACTACATAAAAGGTCGTCATGGAATCTATGGGCTACATAAAATATCGTCATGGAATATATGTGCTTCATAAAATGTTGGGTTGTCATGAAAGCTATGTGCTACATAAGATGTAATGGAATATATGTGTTACACATGGGATAGTTGGTGAAATAAATGTGCCTCACAAAATATGATTGAGGAATGTCTATCTATCTTCTATCTATCTTCAGTTCACGTATGTCGTTAGACGTCGTGGGGATTTGGTACCTCCTTTGTTTCATATTTGTTGGCAGTTGGAAATTTACTTTTGACTAGCCAGGCCAATACCAGCATATGTTAGCCCCTTGAATATACTATCGACTATTTGTTATATTGGTAGAGGTTGACGCGTAAAGTACAGCAAGGTAGACTCGCAGCCTGTCAGATGCCATCTAAGCCGCTCTGCTAACCACATAACCAAAACCTGAAGTTATGGTCACACAGTCTCCTTTTTTGCTACCTTTAAGTGAATTATGTGTGGGGCGAACATCCCTAGAATAATTTGCGTAGATTGTTAACGGGAATTGGAGGAATCTATGTTTTGATTGGAAAAAAGTGCAGCAAAAAATTGAAACGAGAAATCATATTTGCTACATACAATATAGTATAAGGACATATGTGCTACATAAGATGTTGTCATGGAGTCTATATACTAATAAAATATAGTAATGGAATGTATGTCCTCCACAAAAAAAGAATCATCACGAAACGTATGTTATAAACTGTAAAATCTTGATAATTTGTCCCTTACTCTGGAAAAACAATGACATTCTTGAGATGCCACTCAAATTTATCGCGTGCGTCATTAACTCTCAATTTTCACAAAATTACATTCACCATTGTCATACAATTACATAACCCAAGTATGAGTAGGAACATGATTGTCAGTTCTTCCATGTATGACACATGAAATATGAATGAAAAATATTGAATAACGTATTAATTCATTCATTTATGTGAAGTGCACACTTTCAGAAAAGCTCGTATCATTTCTCATAAATTCTCAGTGAGAACGATTTTAAGATTTCTAAGCGCGCAATATAGAGAAACCTGTCCTATGTTTTTTTGTAATTAAGGCGTCTCTGGTTTTGTTGTCTAGTTATACGATTTCAATTAGGGTTCATTGTTTTTGTGAGAACATTATTAAAAGTTGTATTTTTCTTCATACAATTTTATTTATTGTACTTGATAAAACATATAGGGCCCCGACCACAAGACTGCTTGGCATAATTAAACCTGGGATATGTTTTCCTTAATATGGCATAACCGGGGAGTATGATGCTTTTAAGCTGAAATGTTATTTAATTACATAACCTTCTCGTCTATCGTGCGTCATTCGTTGTTCGGCATTTTCCATCGACGTGAGGCATATGCGTTACTTGCTCCGGTTTCTTTTCAAAGGATGTCTGTCTCCTAGCAGTTGCAATTATGAACATTTTATCTTCTATGTGGACTGTTTTTAAGTGTAGCTCGTCGTTTTATAAGATTTCTTTAAGGGGGGTAGCGAAGTCTGGGCTTGACGTCGTACTCGTTAAAAGAAAGTGAAGCGTCTGTTATAGCCTCTGCTTTCCAGGTGTAGAGATCGCCACTGGATTCACTTTTCGGCTTGCCGGGCAGGAGTGTTCATGATAATGGCCTACCTTGCATCATTGTATCCAGCAGCATCTTCATGACAGGCCTCCTGTTTCTTGCAAAGCCTGATGTGGGGCGCGATTAAGTACCCGGTGGTATAATTGGGCGGGCTGATTGGGCTCATAAGCCTGGTTTGGCAGCCAATCTAAGAGAAGGTGAACTCTGACTCTAAACCCGAGTAGACGAAACTCGTTAACCTGCTGAGACGGTTCGCCTAGGAGATAAGGAACTCTGATTTTAAAGCTACAAGTGTCAGGGAGTGATGGCTAGTCCTGGGACAATGAGAGTATCATCGGATGTCTCGAGTATCTAGCATCTGCGGGTAACGACCCCACTGCCTTGTGGAAACCTCGAGAGAGGGAAGAGCTACGAGAGTGAACCCAAACAGAAAATCCGGAGTGGTAGCACCTAATGCGAATAGTTTCAAAATTGCGAACTCATTCCGGTAGCTCCTGCAGCTGAGCGTATGCCAAATTGTCATGCTCTGTATTCCTTTGGATTACAGCAGTGAGGTCAAGAGGAGGGGAGGCTTTTGCAGTTTGGGCAGCCCAGGGTCTCTATATTCGTCGCCTAGGAGAGGCTACTCACCGGGCGCCACGCGAAATGGTCTACATAGAAATGGTCCACATAGAAATGGTCTACATAGACTGAGAAGCCTATGAATGAATGAATGATTTAACTTGCCGTGCCTGTTGGCCGTTTGCATTGACTTCAATTTCTCATATTTTAAATTACTTCCCCATAACCTAAGGAGTTGGCGTTTCGGTGGCAGCCTTTACTAGAGCGACCTGCTGTTTTATAACAATTTGACGGATCCTGGTTTTGTATCAATTTACATGTCTTCAATACATCCGTATGTTATGTACATATAGTTTATCTTCTAGTTATTTAAATGGACATAATTGTATTGTTCAGTTGAGAATACAGAAGGCGAGAGGAGCTTTCAATTCATTGAATAATTTATGGAAGTCAAACTAAATTAAAACCACCACTGGGATCAAGACGTTGATCAGATCATGAGCTGCAGTGGTCAGCGACACATTGCTGACTGCTAGCGTCAGGGCCAGCGAACCAGAGCTGCGAAGACCCTTCTACACCTCCACGCGGTGATCCTGGATAACAGGCTGCGGCAGGGCAGACTGGCTAGGGTGAAGGGATCGAAGAGGGGATCCTAACCCGGTACTCAAAAAATGGTTGCTGGAGTCGGATGTGTTGCATCGAAAGGTGCAAATATTGCAGTCAAGCTGTAAACTACGACACAGCGTATTCCGTTCTCTGGACTACATTCTGCTACTTAAGCCCTTTCATGGTTTGGTAGCGGGAGATTGCGAACGAACAAAGAAAAAGAGGAAGAAGAAAAAAACCACCACCTACATAAAAATCTTCATTTCCAACGGAATAACGGTTCTATTATTTGGCTCTGAAACACGGGGGACAACACAGGTACTTGTGAAAAAGGTACATACTTTCGTAATTGGTTATCTGCGCAAAATACAATAATTGAAATGGTACAAGATCACCAACGTGGAACTGATGGACAAAACGGGTCAAATATCAGTGGAGCATGAAATACGGAGGAGATGATGGATAGGCCACACATTGCGGAAACCAATAGACAACATTATCAGACAAGCTCTGTTTTTGGAATCCCCAGGGCAAGAGAAGTAGAAGAAGACCAAGACAGTCAGGGAAGAGGGAACTGAAAGCAAATGTAAAGGCAACAAACACGACGCGGACAGATTTGGATCAGATGGCTCATGATAGTAACACTTGGCGTTGATAGATTTTTGGTTGATCTATTGATTGTGATGGATGTTCTATTTTGTTAATCAAAGGCCTACAATTCGTGTATATTCAGGTTATTTTAGTCTAAGTTAGTCAACCTGTACATCTGTAAGGGTAGTTAACCTTGTTCAGTTAACTCTTGCCAGTGGTGGTAGTAGCCTGTAGGTGTATTTCTCTGCTTAGCTGGCCAGGTTGTTTTCCTTTTGCACAAGCCCCTGCTTAGTTCTCAGTCCATTCTGTCTCGGGCCCAGATTTTCCAGTGGATGGCTAACTTGTTTGTTTTAGAATCGCGCGTGTTGTACAGCTCAGTGTATGTTGCAATCAAGGCTATTTACAAACTTGTTATTAGCTTGACATGACAATTGACCGTTTGCATGGACTTCTATTGCTCCTATTTAAATCAATATCCACATAATCCAGAGAGCTGACATTGTGTACACATTCTCTATTATTGTGAGCAGTTAACTAAATATTGACAGAGCCTGCTTTTATTTTTTTAAATGTGTCTTAGTATAAATACTAGTTTTTACAGGTAACGTAGCTGTTTGATAACGTGTTCTTGTTTTAAAATGCCAGTATCATAACTTTGGCAGTGACTTATCTGCCAGTCTTTTTACATGTTAGTTGCATTCAATTCCCTCTATAGTTGCTTTCATGGCATGTTTAGATTGTTGGAATAGACAATGCCCTACTTTTGATATGCCGTATGACTTACCTGGAAAACTCCTTGAAACGTCATATTCCACTGCGGAATAAATAACGGAATTCAAATTGTGCCAAGGTTTATAATCAATCATAGCTACACACAGACAAATAAAGCAAATTCAGAGTAAAAACGACAACAAATCACTATAAAGAGTGTTTTTTTTTACATATTCCTACCCTGAGACCAACTAAATACCCATCTGTGTTTCTCGAACAGGCTTGCAAAGTTGCACTGAAAGATGACACATGCATGCTTCATAATTTAGTCAGCCGTGGGATGTGACGTTTAAAGAGATTTCTTCGTGAGTTAGAAGGCCTGCAACTACAGTATGCTGTGGATGAACCTATTCTTTTTTCACAGGAAGGCGCCTTGCTACCTAAAGTCTTCGTTTACTGATTTTAGTGTGTAGTCAAATGCCATAGGTTGACAAATACTTTATACGCATATGTTATATATATATATATGTCACGTCAGAAGCGAACAGCTTGGTGGAGTGATGTAGTAAGGGCTCGGCTATACTGTTTAAAAAGACAGCTGACAAGGGTTGGTTTGACCTCCAAAAAGCAAGATGACTACATCGTCTACCAGACAGCAAGACAAAATGCCAAAAGGGTAAATAAACATACCAGAGAATAATCTTGGAAACATTATGGCGAGCAACTCACTTAAATATGTCAAAATCGTCCTATAGACTTTTTTTCAAAAGTGTCAAGGCGATGAGATTTAGAGACGAGTGCTTCAATCCTACTACAGCCATCAGTGACAAGTATGGCTCTCCTATATTTAATGAGCTCAGCAGAAGGGATCGGTGGAAGGAATACTTTCATGAATTTTTCAGCCCCATTATCTCCACGGGAGATTCAGTTTTTTACGATGCAATCCATATTATACCGAACCCGACATAATGATTCAAGAAACGAAGAGCGTTTTAAAGAAGAGTCCCCGGGATATGTCACCAGGCAAGGACGGCATAACACCGGATGTGATTCGTGCAAGTGAGGAAACAGGGTTACTCTGGCCACATAGACTCTTCACAATTGCATGTAAAGGCAGACGCTTACCAGATTACTGGCAGCAAGCTATGATCGTTCCAATTTAGAAGAAAATTGGCGCCAAAAGAAACTGTGGCACGTACAGAGTCATATCGCTACGTAGCAAAACTGGTAAAATGTATGCCAAAATCCTGGAACATAGAATAAAAATAGTTGAACCTCAACTATCCAGAGCTCAATTTGGATTCCGCAGAGGTTTGAGCTGCACTGACGCCTTGTTCACCTTAAAGAAAATAAGCGAAAGATCAATAGAATACAAAGAAAATATGCGTGTTGCTGCCAATGATCAGGAAAGAGCGTTTAATCTCATAGACCGGATTAAGCTTTGGAAGATAGATACTGGAAGAGTATGGTGTACAAGGCCAGATTCTTTATAATATCAGATTACTGTATCGTTCAAGTACAAACGACGTCAAAACGACTGATGGTGTAACACAAGTTTCTAGAATCACTACCGGCGTGAGACAAGGGTGTGTGCTTTCTCTTCTGTAGTTTAACATCTACACGGACTTTATCGCATCAAGATTGCTTAGACACTCGAGCATTAGTTTGGAAACAAAGCAGCAACTGATGAACAGTATATTTATGCCGATTCTGTGCTACCAGTGCCAAACATGACCTCTGTCCAGGGCGTGCGAGAGCAGAATTTCTACTTGTGAACTGATTTGCTTGAGGGGAAGGGCATCAGTGTTACCAGAAGAGACAGAATGTGGAACGACGGCATTCGAAGTATGGTCGACACTACGTCTTGTGTCGAATACATTTCCAGGCAGAAAATAAGTTGGTTTTGTTATCTCATGAGAATACACCCTCAACACCTTCCACTGATGGTTTACAATGCTGGTAGATCTGGCTACAGGGCATAGGGGCGGCCGCAAGGTAGGTGAATATATGACATTAGAGTGATTGTGCAGCGACAAGGCTCACATTGACCGACGCAACACACTTGGCGCAGGATAGACGACTCCCCACAGCGCTTAACGGCACAGTGGAATGAAAACTAACTTACTATATATATATAGTTAGTTAGTTAGTGTATATATATATATATATATATGTGTGTGTGTGTGTGTGTTTGTGTGTATATATATATATATATATATATATATATATATATATATATATATATATATATATATATATATTATCATCATCATGTAGCATGTCGTTTACAGAACGTTGCTTTTACTACAGCCGATCTGTAAGACTCTCTACTAGCCAGAACTCTCGCCTTTGTCGTTGTCATCTTCAGGACCTATGTGATGGCTTGTATCCATCTTCTCTTAGAGTTGCTCCTGCCCCGCTTTCCAATCACCATGCACTCCAGTATCATTCTATACGGGCCATTATGGCTTTTGATTTGGTCAACAATTTTTAGCTTTCTAGACGATATCAAATTTATTAACCGATTTTCCTGGATATCCCTTTTAAGATATCATTTTCCCGTTCTTCATCTACGGCATTTTGAGCACTTCCCTGAAGCAATTTAGTTCAATAGATTCAATCCTTTTCTGAAATGTTTGTGTGGTGGTCTACGTTTCCCATCCATACGTAGCCTATGGGAAGATGCAAGTTCGCTGGATTTGTATGTTCGTCATGTTATTTGAGTTATGCCATAAGTTTCTCCTTTATTTCAACCTCTGCATTGTCATATCCATTTTCCATTCTGATTACCTTCAGAGTATCTCCATTATTGCTTATAATTGAGCCGAGCTACTCTCTCTCTACCTCTATCTTTCTCCCTCTCGCTTTCTCTCTCTCTCTCTCTCTCTCTGTCTCTCTCGCTCTGCGAGTGTGCCATATTGCACAATCCTTCGCGAAAGTACAATATTATTTTCATTGTTCAAATGGAAGTGTGTCTAAAGCACGGGTCGTGAAAACGTAAACTAGCAACGTCGTTATACTGTTTACAAGACTCTTCAGAGTATATCTACTGCAAGTTTCTTAGAGGGTGGTTAACTGGTGTGCGAAAACCATCTTAATAGACTGAAATACTAGGGCAAAGTAGGCATATAGTATATTCGGCGTCATATATGCTGCTCTTAACACACCACCTAACCATGTCTGGTGTTATGCCATGTCACACAGTTAGTCTTACTCTTGTTTTTGTCATAGACAAAAACCCAGGTGGACTATTTGGGACAAAACAGTATTACGTCATAGCGTATCAATATTCTCCTTTCAGATTTGTCAGTGTACTCCGGCCAAGGTATTCGGTAAATTATGAAGAGTAAGATTAACAGTGGTTGCAGTGCGGAGAGTTTGAATAGGGATCACTGCGATACATATACGTCTGATATGCTTACCATGATCTGTAACATCCCGGAGAGACGCCGCTTTCAATGTGGAAACGTATTTAACTTCTTCTGTGTGCCGTATGTCATCTGTAATTACTTGAGTTGGGGTTTTGTTGGGCTTTGTCTGTACTTAATATCCTGAGATTGTGTGATTATTAAACACTTAATTCTGTTTTTTATATATTTGTTTTCTCTGTAAATCTGTACACGCACCTTTTCTTTCTGCCTCATGACAATACTTTTTTTTTATCCTATGCTTTGTTCTTCTTCGTTCGTTCCGGAAAAAGACAGTTTTCATGGCAACCTGGCTAACGAAATGGGGATCGGTGAAATCCCGGCAAGAGTGGGCGACGCATAGATGAAGCGAATCATAGCACAACCGCCTGGACGACCACCTTCCTCCTTAATCAGCACGCTCCGGATGTTAGAAAAGCTATTGAAACCCGCCACTTTGCGTCCTCTTCAGGTTACACAAAAAGTGTAATCCTACCCATTGCGGCCATTTAACAACATTTGGACAACCAACGACTGGATTGATGTTATTATGGACGCTCGTTTAATTTTGTTATCATATAATGCTTAGTCTGTCCTTACTTGATGTGTGATTTAATTGCGTTTCACCAGATAAGTTCATCATATCGTTACTTAAAATTGATGTCCATCTTGTCTATGAAATGTATAAAGGCTTTGGTCTTACGGGAAAAAAACAATTGATGTCCATCTTGTCTATGAAATGTATATGAAAAGACTTTTGTCTCCCCGGACAAAAACGATTGATGTCCATCTTGTCTATGAAATGTATAAGAAAAGGCTGTTGTCTCCCCGGACAAAAAGGATTGATGTCCATCTTGTCTATGAAATGTATATGAAAAGACTTTTGTCTCCCCGGACAAAAACGATTGATGTCCATCTTGTCTATGAAATGTATATGAAAAGACTTTTGTCTCCCCGGACAAAAACGATTGATGTCCATCTTGTCTATGAAATGTATATGAAAAGACTTTTGTCTCCCCGGACAAAAACGATTGATGTCCATCTTGTCTATGAAATGTAAATGAAAAGGCTGTTGTCTCACCGGAAAAAAACCCATGATAAATGACGATTTGAGAAACAGGATGCATTGTACTGTTGTTGTTTGCGAATGCCTACAATGAATGCCCACAAAAAGGGCGTAAAGTGGCGAGTTGTAGCTTTCCTTACATGCCGAGCATATGGACCGGGGTCCTCCAGTCGGTTGTGCTATGCTTGGCTTCTTCTGCGTGTCGCTCACTACTACGGGGATCACGTCAAACACCACCTTGTTAACAAGACTGTTTTCCTGTAAAACAGTCCGGATCCAGAACGACCAACGAGGAGGTTAGACCAGTATATTTCTCCTGACCCTGGCTAACATTATTTGATCAGTGGGTTTTGCCTGACCCTAGCTAACATTGTCTGATCAGTGGGTTTTGCCTGACCCTGGCTAACATTGTCTTATCAGTGTGTGCTGCCTGACCCTGGCTAACATTGTCTGATGAGTGGGTTTTGCCTGAACAGACGTTATCCTCATTGTCCCACCCATTATACTAAATATAATTCTACAGAGAAAATGGGATTAGTCGGTTTAATAACACGAACCCGATCTGATCACTACACCATGGCAAATGGTAGCTTACCCTTCGTCCCTACACTTTCTCTGTCCATGAGATCTTGTTTCACCATCTCGCTATTCTTCCTTGCAGAGACATGTCATACTTCATAATGGTCGTCTGGTGACCTACATGCGTGATAAAAACATTCGTGACCTGCTGGTTAGAAATCGACTCAAAACTCTTCAAATGGACAAGCGTGGCGTCTTACCTTAAAACAATAAAGACAGACAATTTAAAATTGCATAACGTGTCTCTTAACCAGACCTGGTCTGTGCCCTTTCCGCAAGCAGATTTTAAGATAAATAGAGGTTCACCTGCAGGTCATATATCTTATTTTAGAATCTACTTCCGGCTATGTTTTCTTTTTTTTATAAATTAATTTAAATGTTATTACATAACGATTTCTCACTTATACCCTTGCGATCTTTCACTGAAAGTAAAATTTTAAAAAGTGAAGATCCCGTCACGCCACAAGGCGCATAAGAAATATGGTGTTAAGCCAATATTATTTTGTAACCCACGGCACATAGTGATGATGTGGTCAACATCACGCCGGCCGCCTTTACTTCCCAGATTTTTCAAGTACCCAATTTATGTTGCTGGGTCGACCACATCAGACAGTTTGCGATAATTGAAAAATCGCGCACCAAATCTCGGACACCGATCGTTCCTTGAACCTCTATCGATCTTTCATGATGCCTCTGTCGATCTTTCATGACACCTCAATCGATCTTTCATAACACCTCTATCAGTCTTTCATGGCACCTCTATCGATGATTCGTGGAACCCCTGTCGATCTTTGTCGAGACCTCAAACGACCTTTCACAGTAACTGTATCGATCTCTCCCGTAACCACTATCGATCTTTCAAAAATCTATATCGATCATTACCGTAACCACTATCAATCTTTCAACGAACCTCTATCCATTTTTCCTGGAACCACTATCGATCTTTCCCGTAACCACCATCAATCTTTCAACGAACCTCTATCGATCTTTCCAGCAACCGCTATCAATCTTTCAACGAACCTCTATCGATCCTTTCTGGAACCACTATCAATCTTTCAACGAACCTCTAATGATCGTTCAACTAACCTATATCGATTGTTCCTGGAACCACTGTCAATCTTTAAACGAACCAATATCAATCTTTCAACGAACATCTATCGATCTTTCAACGAACCACTATTGATCTTTCATTGAACCTCTATCAATTTTTCCCGGAACCTCTATCGCATTTTCGCGGAACCTCTATCGATTTTTCGTGGAACCGCTATTGATTGTTCGTGAAACCGCTATTGATTTTTCGCGGAACCTATATCGATCTTTCACGGAACAACTTTCGATATTTCGCAGAACCACTATTGATCATTCACTGTACAATGTTATCGCTATCAATCAAACCCCAAAACACCAAATTAAGTCTAAACGGCAAATACCTTCAGCCAAACGACAACCCAAACTATCTGTCAGTCACATTTGATCGGCGCATGACATGGACAATTCAGATCGAGAGAAACCAAATGAGAGCAAGAGAAAGAATGGCAATCATGAGGAAACTTGCTGGCACAAGCTAGGGAGCAGACGAAAGCATACTAAAGAAACTGTACACTGGAAGAGTGAGACCAGTTCTCGAGTATGGCATTGCAGCATGGACAACAGTAGCAAAGGCGAACTTCGATAAAGTTAGCAAACTCCAAAACCAAGCCATGAGAGTTATAACAGGAGGCATGAAGTCAACGCCAATTGTAGAACTTGAAAAGATTACAAAACTGCAATCCATGGCCAACAGAAGAGACTGCAGAGCCCAGCTGCAATCAGAGAAACTCAGAAGACTGACTGACCACCCAATGCACCAGAGACTAAACAATTTCGGAAATGGGAAGCTAGAGCGAAGAAACTTTGCAGAAATAGTCAAAGCAAAGATGCACGAAGATCATATGAACGCACTAACCACACCAAAGCCCATCCCTACTGTACGAAAACCTACCTGGAGGCAGCATATATTTCCAGAGGTGGTAGAAAATATACCAGGTATTAGAAACAAAAACTGCCAGTCTGAAAAAGAAAGAAGAGATACTACCCTGAGTTTCATTACGGAAAACTACCCAAGCATGGACTGGACCCATGCATACACCGACGGTTCCGTAACAAATACAACACAGAACGGAGGGCCAGGAGCATTCATGAGCCTACCAAATGGCAGACAAATAACACTGGAAAATACACACGCAATTTCAGAGTGGAGGCAGAGGCACTGAGGGCGGCAGTGAAAGAAATGGTGACACATAAAGAAAATGAAAGCCACATAGTCCTGCTTACAGATGCTCTTGCCGTTGTCACAGCGCTAAAAAGCCAGAAAAATACTGAACTTAATGAATTAAGAGCAGTACTCTGTCAACTATGCCAGCAGGCCGCACCAAAAAGAGAGGTGGTGCAGTGGGTTCCATCTCACTGCAACATCCAAGGCAACGAGTAGGCAGACAGACTGGCAAAAGAAGGTGCAAAACTACCACAACCTGATACTAGTATGACATACGAAGAGTGAAAACGGCTTTTTGGAGCTAGATACATTACCAAATGGGAAACCGAACATGCTGGCTACACCAAAATTGATGCCTATTACCAGATGAACAGAAAAGAGCAGGTCGTGGTCTTCAGACTTCGCACTTGCCACAATAGACTCAGGTACCACCTATTCAACAAATTGAAGATATGTGGCACCGACGAATGCCCGTGTGGTACCGGCAAAATGACCGCTGAGCATTTGCTACAAAACTGCCCGACATACGAGGATCAGAGAGAGCAGATGTGGCCATCACCAGTGGCAACACTAGACAAGCTCCATGGCAGTGTCGACAGCCTCAGGATGACGTCTGCTTTTTTCGAAAAAATAATGGCTACTGTCTGACTGCGTACGATGAAGAAGAAGAAAGAAGTTCGTGGAACCGCTGTTGATTTTTCGCGGAACCTATATCGATCTTTCACGGAACAACTTTCGATCTTTCATAGAACCACTATTGATCATTCACTGAACCCTGTGTTTAAGAAACCCTGATCTATATGGTTGCAATGCCATCCCTGTCTCGTTTATCAAGCATAAGTCAGACACCTCATTTGGCTTCTTACCCTAGACTCTGTTAAGTAGGTCCTCCCCCAGTCAAATGTAGTTGCGGTATCTAAGTAATGATTATGTACGTTAAGTTTTCCATACGCATTCACACCTCTCTTCAGACGTCCTTTACAAGATGATATGAATACGACAGTGAAGATATTCTTTTCATGCAGAGTACCATCGCGATTGGTCTACGTTGTGAACTCAGTCTGACTCATTCAATATCATCATGCGTCCTTCTGGTTTTTCCTGGAACAAAGTGCCGCAATAGATGCTCTACATCTGTTTATATTCTGTCCAACGAGTTACCCATTAAACTGGCATTGAGCCTACATACCCATCTTAAAATAAAAGTGTAGTGATAAAAAAACTATTGTTCTCTCGTTGTCACTCAACGTCTCTCTCATTTCTCTCCTGTCTCCTTCACTCTCTATTTCTTTCCCACGCCCTGCCTATTTCCTCCCACTCTCTCTTTTCTCCCTTTCTCAATCTATCTTCCACTGTCTTTCAGTATATCTTTACAGTCCATTTCATTTTCAACATTCTTCTGTAAAACCACATTTCCGTAGCCACCAATGTTCCGGTACTTGCCTGCTGATTGTCTATAACTCGTAGTACTGGCTACACGTATGATCCAGAAACTCTCTTCCTTAAATTCAGTGACTTGCTTTAGTTGCACACGATCCCCCTCAAACTCTGGAAGACTGATTTAGTTATTGGCGCTTCTGTTCTTTAGTGTATATTAGTGTATCTCCAATTTAAACTGATGAGAGTGCTCGACTATTTAAATGTGTGGCCTCCTTTTATCACAGTCTCTTCCACTGTTATCCAACATTTTAGAGATCTAAGCTTATTTGCCACTATCATTACTGCTGGTGTCTTTTAATTTAAATTGTGGATTTTGTTTTTACTTTGAGTAACTACCATGTTGACCAACTCCTGCAAGTCTTCTTATTCTTCTTCTTCTTCTTCTTTTTCGTGTTCTTCTTCGTGTTTTTCTTCTCGTTCTTCTCGGTCTTCTTATCCTTGTTCTTCTTCTTGTTCTTCTTCTCGTTCTTCTTTTTCTTCTTCTTTTTTCTTCTTCTTCTTCTTCTTCTTCTTCTTCTTCTCCTTCTTCTTCATCGTTTTTTATTCTTTTTCTTCGTTCTTTTTTCTTCTTCTTCTTTTTATTTTTCTTCTGCGTTATTTCTCAATCCCCTGCTACCAAAGCCGTGACCAGGTCTGACACACACTTTACTATTAGCAAAGTGTCATCAACGTAATTCAAGAATTCTTATATTTTCTCCACCAATTGATATTCCAGGAATCGTTTCCATAGATCGCAAATTAATTCACTGTGCATGAATCACTAGCAAGGTCACAGCATACATCCATGTCTCACTTTCCTGTGTTGTATCTACCTGAAGTATCCTACTGTGTTATATACCGTGTTTCCTTTGCGTGTGTTTCCTTTTGCGTATAGCTGCAGTCTGTTCTCGGTTCATGTTCTGATTAACTCTCAAATCGATGCCTTCGACATGCAGCTCTTCCAGCAGCGTGTGGGTCATTTCCCTTTGCTTCACCATATCGAATACATTGATGCATTCCAGGAAGCACAGATATAAATATGTTTTTATAATGATCAATACCACATACAAATCTCCGTTTCGTAGGAATTCAAGGTAGCAGTGATCGTAATATTGCAACCATACCACGCAAAAAGATCAGAAGTCACACAATATCGTCTCTAACTGATCATTTTCAGCGTTTATTCTACGAGGGAAATGCATTATCATTAATTTAATATAATGTATACAATCGAATACTTCCCGCTAACGAAATTGGATGCGACGTGTTTTCATAAAGACTGTAATACTCTTCCAAAATTAATAGGTTTTACTCCATTCGGTAATTTCGCTATTTTCTGCTATTGAATTTGTGCACGCGAATGAGTTATTACACATGAATAAACTTAAAGAATGAGGTTGACATTTCGAATACTCTGTGAGAGGTGTCTTTATGAATCAGAAATGCATTTTGACAGTGATGTAAAGTTTCAATAAATTAAATGGGTTCTGTAATAATTCGCTGTACATAGTGAGGATTGTTAGCCCTAATCAAAACCCTATTATTCCGATTCTTAGGTAAAGTATTTGCAGTCTTATAGCAGCAGCTGCAGTCTGGGATGAAGTGTGGTGTGACAATATTGTACCAGACAGACTCAACCCAACTAGGTTATCCTGGACATTGTATCCAATGGTTTCCATGGCATATAGCAATCTTATTTCCCTTTGTCCCGCATTATTTCCCCTTCTCTCATCAAAAACATAAAGAAACACGAAAACATTTTCTTTCTCAAAAATACAAATCTACTCATCTATTTTCATAACTGGCTATGGTTATAACATATCCAGTTGCATTCTACCTCTATATATGGCTTTTATAATATGGTTTCGGCACTTTGAGCTAGATGTTCGTTTGGCTATAAACACGGCTTGTTATTACTCATAATCGAGTCCATTTTCTACCTAACAATATTAAGCAGTATCTAAATAACATTTAGGATCGCTTGTTCCTCGTCTTCTGTAGGATGTCTGGCCTTTGCCAGTTTGGCAGCTTCAGTCTTTCTAGTCTGTTTTGTGGAACAAAGATGTTCGCACTCGTTCGATATAATGTGGGTGCCTGTGTCTGGCTTATACCTGCGCTTTGTGTCAAAGGGATTCGTTTGCCATTCTGAGGCTCGTCCTCGTGGTATGTAGTGAGATTCCTGGTGTCTTGGTTACAGCTGTACTTTCTGTCAAAGGGGTGCGTTTACCCTGCTGACGTTCGTATCTCTTTTCTAGCAGTCTTCAAGTCTCATTGACGTTTGACATATAGTAATTGGAGTCAGACTCTAGTGTCGTTCAAAAGTAATGAATGCAGGCCTTTGAATTCACCGAGTGTTCTAAAACTATTTTTTGTATTGCAAGATGCAACCGACAGTTCTCAGAGCTTAGATCGTTTACGCGTGTCGTCCACAAATAATTAATGCAGGGCTTTGAATTCACCGAGTGTTCTGAAACCATTTCTGTGTTGTCATGTGCAACCTACAGTTCCCAGGACTTAGAGTGTTAGCGCAGTTAACTCAAAATTAACACGTTTATCTATTTGCCAAAATTCTCTTCTGGGATCAGACTGTCGTGTCGTCAGAAGGCAATTTTGTGTAAGTATTCCAAGCGCTGTGTTTCTCTTGCCTGCCTTCTTTCAACATTTCCCTCTAGTGTCGTTTTCAGCCGAGCATTATATCTTTTAGAGGGAGAGGAAGCGGACAGGCGGGGGGGGGGGGGGGGGAGGAGGAACCAGTGGTCTCGAGCTAATCCGATCACCTCCAGTACTGGAGGTCACGGGTCCAAATCGCGGTTGAGACAGGAATTGTTTTCACTTGGATCGTGTGGCAAAAATGTCCCCTAATTTCTTTGTAATGAGATCGGACACCCGTGTACAGTAACGCGCACGTTAAAAATAACCCTAGCAGTTAGAATTTGAAAAGAGTAGCCTTAACCCAGATGCTTGGGTAAAATTTAAGTAAATAGTCTACTTAAATTATTTTAGGGATTCTTGCCCAACAGAGAATATGTCGCAACAAAGATAATGTGTGGCTTTAACATCAGATCTTCGTTATGTGGTCCGCGGAGCCTAACAGGCTGCGGATATACCTTGCTATAATTTACGTTTAACGATTTCCAGTCCTAAACATAAGCGATCGCACATTTCAGGGACCACAAACCTAGCGGTTGAATTGGCTGGAATTGACGTGGCAAATCACTTGCGGATACTCGCCTGCCAAAAAATATAAAAACAAAGTAAGTCACATCTCCGCACGACGTCTAACGATAACAAATGGTTTGAATTTACATAGATAGGTAAATAGATGGACAGACAAACAGACAGACCGACCGACCAACCGTTAGAAAAATTGACAGGCAGACATATATGTATATATAGAGATACATATATAGATAGATATATAGATATATAGATATATAGATACATAGATAGATAGATAGATAGCTAGATAGATATATAGATAGATAGATAGATAGATAGATAGAAATGTAGGTAGGTAGGTAGGTATGTAGGTAGATATATATATATATATATATATATATATATATATATATATATATATATATATATATAGGCATGTATTTAGGTAGGCAGGTATGCAGATACACAGATAGACAGGCAGACAGACAGACAGTCAGACAGACAGATAGACAGTTAGATAGATAGATATTTGGATAAAAAGATATAAAGATAGATAGACATATAGATATATATATATATATATATATATATATATATATATTATATATATATATATATATATATATATATATATATATATATATATATATATATATATAGCTATATATAGATACATAGATATATATATAGATATATAGATTGATATATAGACAGATGTATATATAGATATATAGATAGATAGATAGATAGATAGATAGATACATAGATAGATAGATAGATAAAAGATAAATAGATATATATATAGATAGATTAAAAGATACATATATATATATATATATATATATATATATATATATATATATATATATATATATATATATATATAGATAGATATATAGATAGATATATATATAGATATATAGATAAATAGATAGATAGATATATAGAGATATAGATAGATAGAAATATAAATAGATAGACATATAGATATATAGATAGATAAAAAGATAAATATATATATATATATATATATATATATATATATATATATATATATATATATATTTATATATATATATATATATATATATATATATATATAGATAGATAGATAGATAGATAAATAGATATATATATATATATATAGATAGATAGAAAGATAGATAGATAGATAGATAGATAGATAGATAGATAGATAGATAGATAGATAGATATATAGATAGATAGATAGATAGATAGATAGATAGATAGATAGATAGATAGATAGATAGATAGATAGATAGATAGATAGATAGATAGATAGATAGATAGATAGATAGATAGATAGCTTTTTTCAAATCATCATCAGAACAAGAACGATGAACGATACAGATTAAGGAATTGTCGGTTTTTCTGACGAAAATCAATACTTAACGTTGAAAACGAATAGCTTTTAACTGAAAAATAGACAATATAATGGCGCAGCTGCCTGTCACCGCTTGGCATGCAGGTCAGAGTCTAAATGCCACTCTGGACATTCCCGATAAATTTATGAGGGGAAAACACAACATGATAATCGCTGTTTAGTTTCCATCTCAAACATTACACGGACAGGAAGCTATTTGGTCAATTACGGTCATTTGTTATTTCTTGGGGGTTATTATGTTGATGGAAAGATAAACACACTGCACTGCTCCGAATGATATCCAATTGGCCGACATAACACAACTAAATTGCGGTACGCTGATGATACTTTGTTAACATCGTAGCAAATTCCAGAATTGACAAGTAATGGTTAGCACAGTAGGTCTTCGATACGAAAATAAAGGCCTCAGATTAAATTAAAAGAAAAAATATGTAATGGTTGTGGTTATTGTTGTTGTTGTTAATGCCAACAATGAGTGAGTTTATTCTCATATGCACAGTGAAAAGTGTGTTAATTGGCTGCAGTGGCTTACATTCTGAACGTGCTTGGCTTGGCTTCGTTCGTTCTCAATCTCCTGCTACCAAACCCTGACACGGGCCTAAGTAGCAGAATGAAGTCCAGAGAACGGAATGCGTTGTGTCGTAGTTTACAGCTTGACTGCGATATTTGCACGTTTCGGTCCAACACATCCAACTTCAGCAGACATTTTTTTGAGTTCCGGGTAAGCATCCCCTCTTTGATCCCTCTCCTAGTCTGCTAGTCTGCTCTGTTGCAGCCTGTTATCCAGGATCACCGCGTGGAGGTGTAGATGGGTCTTGGCAGCTCCGGTTTGCTGGCCCTGACACTAGCAGTCAGATATGGGTCCCTGACCGCTGCAGCTCATGCACTGTTCAGCATCATGATCTCCCGAGCGTGCTGATAAGGTGGTATGTGGTCCTCAAGCTGATGTGCTACGCTTCGCTTCATGTGTGTGGCTCTCATTATTAGGGAGGTCGCGTCGATCTACGACATCGATAACCAGTGTGGGGTTGCTTAGGAGTGTGTGGATATAACATCGTGTATTGGTTAAGTTATTAGCTGAGCGGCAGTGATGGCGTTGACAAGTTGCGTGTCTACCCTGCTCATATTTACGCTTCCTCAACCACCAGTCCCAAAAATAGGCGATCTTGTATCCTAGGGACTACCAACCCAAAGGTTGGTAACAGATACTGGGATTGCCCTGACAAATCAACGACGAATTTTCGGATTTTCGCCTGCCAAAAAATATAAAACAAAAAACGTCTCAAATCCCCACTGTATGTAACATCACGTTTTCCGGAATTAAGTGAAGTACATTTCTTATTCGTATATTTCGCTTGACCCTAACTAATATTTGTCATCAGTATGGTTTGCCTTACCAGACGTCACCTAAATCATGTATCAATGTGAACGAGATGGATCTAATACATATACGCACATTTAAATGCTAATTGTACCCAAATCTGATGAAGCGTAAACGTATGCCATACATAACAGAATAGTCCAAGCACAATCAGTCATCCAGAGTATGAAGAGAATAGTGTGCAACAAAACCCTTTTACTGGAATTCGGGATGAAGGGAGTTCTCGGATGCTACCTGTAACTACAAAAAGTAGCATATGGTAGTGAATCATGGACACTCTTGAGGAAAAGATGACATATTTCATTGGAGGCAACGGAAATTACGTTTTCCAGAAGATTGCTGAGAAAAGCATGGAATAAGAATAAGAATATAAATAATAATTATACTGGAAGAGGCACAAAAACAAAGACAGTTTATGGCAGCTATCATGATAAGGCAGCCATTATCACAAGGTAGCCATCATGACAGGACAGACATCATGCCAAGGCAGACATCATGACAAGGCAGCCATTATGACAAGGCATACATCCTGACAAGGCAGCCATTTTGACAAGGTAGACATCATGTCAAGGCATACATCATGACAAGGCAGCAATTATGACAAGGCAGACATCATGCAAAGGCAGACATCACGACACTGCATACATCATGCCAAGGCAGACATCATGACAAGGCAGCCATTATGACAAGGCAGCCATCATGCCAAGGCAGTCATCATGACAAAGCAGCCATCATGACAAGGCAGGCATCATCCCTAGGCAGACATCATGCCAAAACAGACATCATGGCAAGGCAGACATCATAACAAAACAGACATCATAACAAGACAGACATCATGACAAGGCAGCCATCATGACAAGGTAGACAGCATAACAAGACAGACATCATAACAAGGCAGCCATCATGACAAGACAGACATCATAACAAGGCAGCCATCATGACAAGGCATGCATTATAACAAGGCAGATATCATGACAAAGCAGACATCATAACAAGACAGACATCATAACAAGGCAAATACAATAACAAGGCAGTCATCATTTTACAGACATGTCAGAAGAAGAGGCAGACGGGAACAAACGATGACAACGATCATAATAGCAAGGAAGAGAGACCATGCGCGGTATGAAGATAAACTATTGGACAACTTGAGGACGATAAACAACGGAAGTGATAAAAGACAAACGGGATAGGAGGGGAAGATCCATGGTCGTCAAAATAAACCCGCAGGGCACATGATGATGATCAGGAATGACAGAACGGAACCACTGGTACATTCCAAGCTTGTCGTGATAGTACAGATACATATGATTGTGCTTGGGTCTGACAACATCATCATGTAAAGAAACAACAACATTGATATTTGAAACGGTTACTATAAAAGCTCTGTTACAGGCTGCCTGCAAAGGGACCAGTTGCAGTTAAATCACATGCTTCACATTGGCGCGAACAGGTGAAAGAATACAAATTATTGCAAACAGGGTTTCATTAAGAAGAGCCTTACGGTATCAAGATGCTGAGCAGCGCATGAGCTGCAGTGGTCAGCGACCTATAGTTGACTGCTAGCAACAGGGGCAGCGAACCAGAGCTGTCAAGACCCTTCTACATCTCCACATGGTGATCCTGGATAACAGGCTGCAGCACGGCAGACTATCTAATGTAAGGGATCGAATAGGAATGCTAACTCTATACTCAAAAAAGCTTGCTGAAGTCGGATGTGTTGGACCGAAAAGTGCAAATATCACAGTCAAACTGTAAACTACAACACAATGCATTCCGTTATCTGGACTACATGCTGCTACTTAAGCCATTTAAAGATTTGGTAGCGGGAGATTGAGAACGAATGAAGCCAAGCCATAAGGGTCGCACTACAGTTGTTGGTCTTTCCTTCTTATTGAATGCACTATATTGGTCTTGGAGTGAAATCTGACTAACAGGGGAAGGTAGACATCAAGTGTCGCTGGAATTGTTTCCTGTTCATAAAGTAATCGATATCGGTTTGAACTTGACAACCGTTTGATTGTCCTCTTAGAATGTCTTGCACCACATTCTCTGAAAACATTTCATACGTTTGCATAGACTCTCTTTCTTATTCCGCTTTCTTTGACCTTTCATGTATATGTCTGTATATACCTCTCTCATCTTATTACCGTTTATTTATTAATTGATTTATTTATATCGTTGTGTATGTATATCTCTTGAAAGGATTTTTGTATCTTTTTTGGTTCTTCTGTGCGATGTGTTCTTGTTTCGTCGTTTTTTGCTGGTTTGCAATCATATTTATAATTTCTTGTTTGGCCCATTCTATTTCATAACAGGAAAACCTCCTCTCACACTTTCCTAGCATGCTCTTCTCAATTGTTCCTTTCTTATCCTGTAATGACGGCAAATTAAAACAGCACATTTTACATGATGTATTATTTATTGTTGTGTTTTGTTCGTTCTTGTCCGCGTATTGTGTCCCCGACGAAGGTCTTGTGGCCGTGACGTGGTCAGCATTTTGTTTTTGTCTGGCGGGGCTACTACGGTAGTGTGTTCATCTGATCGCCCCTAAATTCAAATTCCAGCACATTATGTGTAGTATCTGGTACGTTCAGAATACAGATATCTAAAAATGTGGATTTCACCTTGCTAATGGTTTCCTTTGTGTATATTTTCAAACACGACACAAAAAATAATTTCGCTGCACACAACATTGTTTGTCCTTCGCACAAATGTTGAGATAATACATTACAAACCCAATAACAATCCATTTATGAATTCATCATCATCAGGTACCCTGGCGTTGGCGATCATGGACATCCATCCCTTTCTATCACGTGTGTTGTTTACCAACTGTTGTTGATTGCCGCCCATGCCGTTCTCTCTAGCTGTCCAGCATCTTCTCTCTCGGCCTTCCTCTGAATCTGTTTCCTATCTTTCCCGTTGATACGTGTTCCAAGCTGCCTATTCTCATAACAAACCCAAACAAGGATGACTGTTTTGTTCTGATGCTTGCAATAAGTTGTCTTTATGTTTGTTCCTCTTCGGGCACTGTATCATTATTCTTCTTTCCAGTCCATGGGATACGCAGCATTCTTCTGTAAATCCACATCTCCGTTGCTTCCGAAGATATAAGCGCTTGCTTGCTAATTGACCAGTCAGTACTGGTTCCACGTAGGATCTAAGGACTCTCTTTCGCAGTTCCACAGACACGATTTTATCGCACAATATTCATGTCATGGTCTGGAAGACCGATTTTGCGTGGGCTATTCTGCATTTTATTTCCAATTATGAATTATGACAAGCAAAAACAATTGTTTTTTATATTAACGCCAACACTTCATAAATTGTTCAATCAATCAATCAATTTATTAACACACTTCAATCCCATTGGGAGCATAGGTCCACAAACAGATAATCACTGTGAACTTTGATCGGCCGTCTGACATCCCAACTCTGTCAGCGACCGACAAGTGCTCTTTTTCTTCTTCTTCGTCTGCTTATTCCTCTTCTTTGTCTTCTTCTTCTTCTTCTTCTTCGTTCATTTTCAAACTCTCGCTACCAAGCCCTAAACAAGTTTCGCAAGTATCAGGATATAGTCTGGAGAACGGAATGTGTCATAATTTACAGTTTTATCGTCATATATGCACCTTATGGGCTGACACATCCGAATTCAGTAACCATTTTGGAGTACCGGTCTGACCTACTATCCACGATCCCTTCTCATTTTCCAGTCTTCTATGTTGTATCCTGTTATCCTGCGTGTTCTTTCTATGTGCCTGCACATCCTCGCGTCTTCATGTGTTTCATATGTCTTCCTCGCGTTTTTTTCCCACCGGGTTCCATTGCAGACACTGTCTAGTAATGTATCCCTAATATTCATCTCCATCGTCGTACCATCTTGCGTCGTGTGTGGTTCATTCATTATTTTGTAAAAAATTATTGTTAAAAACTATACACTTTCATTCTCTAAACTGCATTACATCATTATTATAATTTCCATAAAAAACAACAAGTACAGTGGTCGATGGTTGCACTTTATTTTCGTATGTGCGTCATACTATATGCGGTACATTCCAGAATGAGTTGATTATGACAAGAAGGCTGGCAGATGTGTTAGTACAGGAAAACGTCAAACAGCAGCTGGCAGTAAAATGTGAAAGTATGACACATAGAGGTACGGCGGAGGAACAATGGCAACATTTCAAGTACGCTAGATTGAGTGTTTTCTTCTTCTTCTTCTGCGTACACAGTCAGACAGTAACCATTATTTTTTCGAAAAAAGCGGCGGTCATCCTGAGACTCTCGCCACTGCCATAGAGCTTGTCTTGCAGTTCCACTGGTAATGGCCACATCTGCTCTCTCTGATCCTCGTATGTCGGGCAGTTCTGCAGCAGATGTTCAGTGGTCATTTTACCAGTACCGCACGGGCATTCGTCGGTACACCCTATCTTCAATTTGTTGAATAGGTGGTACCTCAGTCTGTTGTGGCCAGTGCGAAGTCTGAAGACAACCCCCTGCTCTCTTCGGTTCAACTGGTAATAGGCGTCGTTTTTGGTGTAACCAGTATGTTCGGTTTCCCATTTGGTCATGTATCTAGCTTTGATAAGCCGTTTTGACTCTTCGTACGTCATACTGGTATCTGTTTGTGGTAGTCTTGCACCTTCTTTTGCCAGTCTGTCTGCCTCCTCGTTGCCTTGGATGTTGCAGTGTGACGGAACCCACTGTACCACTGCCCTTTTTGGTGCGGACTGCTGGCACAGTTTGCAGAGTGCTGCTCTTAAGTCATTAAGCTCAGTGTTTTTCTGGCTTTTTAGCGCTGTGACTACGGCGAGAGCATCTGTCAGCAGGACTATATGGCTCTCATTTTCACTGTGTGTCACCATTTCTTCCACTGCCGCCCTCAGTGCCTCTGCCTCTGCTCTGAAATTGCTTGTGTACTTACCAGTAGCGAATGACAGTGTTATTTTTCTGCCATTTGGTAGGTTCAGGAATGCTCCTGCCCCTCCGTTCTGTGTAGTGTTTGTTACAGAACCGTCGGTGTATGCATGGGTCCAGTCCATGCTTGGGTAGCTTTTCGTTATGAAGCTTAGGGTAGTGTCTCTCCTTTCTTTTTCAGTCTGGCAGTTTTTGTTTGGATTGAGTGTTTTAACTAAGTAGTGTTGTAAAACTATGACAAGTGAACGTAGACAGAAATATGCGATATTGTGGATTAAATTTGTGAAAGTGATAGTCAAAGACAAAAACAAGTTTTTTTAATGAATGGCGGTTATCTCAGATAGACGGAGGCTGTACCATTTATAAGTAGGCTTGGCATAAAGGCAGGAATGGTGTACGCCAGGAGAAAGATTGTGCTTGGCAGAATTGTTGAGGAGGTGCAGAGTGAGCTAGAATAATTATCTCATAGATATTATTGCAGACAAATTCGTGCTATGCGATTGAGGTTTTCACAATGCAACTCTTACACGTTGTAATTGACAGATAGGGGCATCTACTCAATGAACCTGTAAGAGATGGATGGGATAGTAGGGATATTTCACAGACTTACTTGTCTCAAGTCTCAAGATGGTTGATTTTCCCAACACAATCTAGGGAAGGACGACTAAAAACTGGTCAGGCAAAATACACTGATCAGACATGTTAGGCAGGTTCAGGCAAAATACACTGATCAGACATGTTAGGTAGGTTCAGGCAAAATATACTGGACAGGACCCTCACCTTAGCTTTCTCGTAGCCCTTCCCAGAAACGGGCTGTTTTCTTGGCATCCTGGCTAACAAGGTGAAAGATCGACGTGATTCCCGTAGTAGTGAGCGACGCGCAGATGAAGCTAAGCAAAGCACAGCCATCTGGAGGACTCCGGTCCACCTTCATCAGCACGCTCAGGACGTGAAGAAAGCTACTACAACCCGCCAATTTACAGCCCTTTCAGGGTGCACAAAAGAGTAACCAACTCATTGTGGGCATTCGCAAACTTCTTCTTCTTCTTCGTTCGCTGTCAGACGTCACCTTTATTTTTTCGAAAAAAGCAGCGCTCATCCTGAGGCTGTCGAAACTGCCATAGAGCTTGTCTAGTGTTGCTACTGGTGATGGCCACATCTGCTCTCTCTGATCCTCGTATGTCGGACAGTTTTGCAGCAAATGCTCACCGGTCATTTTCCCGGTACCACACGGGCAGTCGTCAGTGCCATCTATCTTCAAATTGTTGAATAGGTGGTACCTCAGTTTTTTGTGGCCAGTGCGAAGTCTGAAGACCACGACCTGCTCTCTTCTGTTCAACTGGTAATAGGTATCGTTTTTTGTGTAGCCAGTATGTTCGGTTTCCCATTTGGTCGTGTATCTAGCTCTAATAAGCCGTTTTGACTCTTCGTATGTCATACTAGTATCAGGTTGTGGTAGTCTTGCACCTTCTTTTGCCAGTCTGTCTGCCTCCTCGTTGCCTTGGATGTTGCAGTGGGATGGAACCCACTGTACCACTGTCCTTTTTGGTGCGGACTGCTGGCATAGTTGACAAACAACAAATGAGCAGGAAAAAAACCGTTAAAAACATCCCACATAACGATATATTAATACTCGACAAAATTCCAGATAGTCAATTAGTACAGACCCTAACTAAAAGCATCCAGGTGTAGACAACATATCATCAGATGTCATAACGGCATGTTAAGATGAAGAGGTACGACGGCTCACACATATTTTTAATTAGTCGTGGATTGAGGGGAAGATACCTGGTAATTATCAAAGAGATTTGGTGGTACCCATTTGTAAAAAAACAAAGACATTATAAATGATTGCAGCTCATTTAGGGACAATACACTTACGAGCAACGTCGGGACATTTTTCGCAAGTGTTCTTGAACAGCGAGTACGAGCTATTGTGGAGTCCCTGCTCAATTAGAGCTATTGTGGAGTCACTGCTCAGCTAGAGCTATTGTGGAGTCACTGCTCAGATAGAGCTATTGTGGAGTCACTGCTCAGTTAGAGCTATTGTGGAGGCACTGCTCAGTTAGAGCTATTGTGGAGTCACCGCTCAGTTAAAGCTATTGTGGAGTCACTGCTCAGTTAGAGCTATTGCAGAGTCACTGCTACGTTAGAGCTGATGTGGAGTCACTGCTCAGTTAGAGATATTGTGGAGTCACTGCTCAGTTAGAGCTATTGAGGAGTCACTGCTCAGTTAGAGCTATTGTGGAGTCACTGCTCAGTTAGAGCTATTGTAGAGTCACTGCCCAGTTAAAGCTAGTGTGGATTAACAGCTCAGTTAGAGCTATTGTGGAGTCACTGCTCAGCTAGAGGTATTGTGAAGTCACTGCTACGCTAGAGCTTATGTGTGGTCACTGCTCAGTTAGAGCTATTGTCGAGTCACTGCTCAGTTAGAGCTATTGTAGAGTCACTGCTCAGTTAGAGCTATTGTGGCGTTACTGCTCAGTTACAGCTATTGTGGCGTTACTGCTCAGTTACAGCTATTGTGGCGTCACTGCTCAGTTAGAGCTATTGTGTCGTCACTGCTCAGTTAGAGCTATTGTGGCGTCACTGCTCAGTTAGAGCTATTGTGGCGTCACTGCTCAGTTAGAGCTATTGTGGCGTCACTGCTCAGTTAGAGCTATTGTGGCGTTACTGCTCAGTGCTTCACTATCAGGATTGTGGAAAATCAGTGCATGTACGGATGCTATATTTACGCTCAGGCATTTAAGTGAAAAAACTGTTGGATACAATTCGAAACTCCACATGGCTTTCAATTATCAGGAACATGCATTTTGCCGTGTAAACAGATTATAGCTATGGACGGTAATGGAGGAATATGGTGTGGAGTGTCAATTAATAGATGGTATTCGTGCCTTGTGCGTAAACAGCGAAAATGTGGTACGAACAAATAATAATAATAATAATAGCTGTCCATCGTTGTCGATGAGGACCGCCGACATCATCCTTGTCACAGATTACCCTGTTGGGTGTGGGTGCGCATGTGGCTGAACAGGCCAATGCGAGCACGAAAATATCTGCTACATATCGGGCACACGAGGTTTGTAGAAGGGGATGGTGTTCCCGCTGTTCGGGATTTCCGCGTCTCTCGTCTGTTCTGGGCTTTCACAACACGGTCATCTTCACCGGCAGCTACACCCGATTTGACTGCGCTTCTCCAGTCAGATCTGTTTTGCGCAAGACATTCCCAGGTGTCGATGTCTATCTGGCAACTTTTTAGGGAGTCCTTCAGACCGTCTTTAAAACGTTTCTTTGGGCGCCCTCTCTTGCGCCATCCTTCTCTCAGCTCGCCGTAGAGAAGCTTCTTTGGGAGCCGCTCGTCTGACATACGGACGAAGTGTCCGGCCCATCCTAGTCGTGCTTTTTCTAGCAGTGCATGGATGCTGGGCATGTTAGCCCTCGAGAGAACCTCGATGTCAGTGACACGATCTTGCCATCGGATGTGGAATATTCGCCTCAGGCAACCTGTGTGGAAGTGGTTTAACCTCCTTGCATGTCCAGAGTATACAGTCCAGCTTTCGCAAGCGTATAGTAGGGTTGGAATGATGGTTGCACGGTAGACTTTGAGTTTGGTCTTGACGCTGATGCCACGACGTGCCCAGACCATCGAGCGCATTCTACCAAAGGCTGTGCTGGCCTTTGCTATTCTGCTTGCCACCTCATCGTCTAGGCTGACAGATCTCGACAGCGTGCTGCCCAGATATGTGAATTTGTCTACGGCATTCAACGTCTGCCCGCTGACTGTAGTCTCTGGTTTTGTGTACGGCATGCCTGGTGCTGGTTGGTACATGACCTCTGTTTTTTTGGCATTTATAGTCAGGCCAAAATTTTTGCATGCGGCAGAAAACTGGTCCATTCCAACCTGCATGTTCAGTTCTGAGTTGCTCATTAGAGCGCAGTCGTCAGCAAATACAAGTTCCCTGATTATGTCGCCAGCCACTTTGGTTTTGGCCTTCATTCTTCTTGAATTGAGTAACTTGCCATCTGTGCGGTACTTTATGGGTATTCCAAGCTCCAATGATCTGAAGGCGTCTGTCATCGTGGCCGCGAACATCATGCTGAACAAAGTCGGGGCGAGTACACATCCTTGCTTTACTCCGTTTGATACTAGAAACGTTTTAGAGATTGCACCGCTGTCTAGTACACGAGCACACATGCCTTCGTGTAGCTGTTTCACCATTGTTATGAACTTGTTGGGGCAGCCAAACTTAGACATTATCATCCACAGCCCTTCTCTGTTTACTGTATCAAATGCCTTTGTCAAATCAATAAATGTGGTGTACAAGGCCTGATTTTGTTCTCGACACTTCTCTTGTACTTGGCGAGCGGCAAAAATCATGTCCACTGTTCCTCTTCCGGCTCTGAATCCACATTGGCTTTCTGGGAGGTGGTGGCTTTGTTCAAGGTGTTTGTTGAGCCTGTTTAGCAGTAAGCGCGCTAGGATCTTGCCTGCTACGGAGAGTAGAGATATTCCACGATGATTGTCGCATTCCTGACGGTTGCCTTTTCTTTTGTACAGGTGAACGATTGAGGCGTCCTTTAGCTCCTGCGGAATTTTACCTTCAGCCCACATGTGACAGAAGAGTTCAGTGATCCTTCTGGTGAGGGATGGGCCAGCTGTCTTATATATCTCTGCTGGTATTGCATCAGCTCCTGGAGCTTTTCCTATAGATAGTGAACTGATTGCCCTGTCGACTTCCTCCTCAGTAATGACTTCATCCAACGCCAGGTTCAGTTCCACCTGCGGCATTCGCCGGATGGCCTCTTCATTTATGGACGATGGGTGGTTTAGTATTTTGCAGAAGTGGTCTGCCCATCTGTCTAGAATCTGAACCTTATCTGTTAGCAGTACCCCATCCGCACTGCGAACTGGAGTATTACTAGAGGGCTGCGGGCCGTAGAGAGCTTTCAGTGCCTCGTAAAATCGTTTGGTGTCATGACGCTCGGCGAACATCTCAATTTCGTCAGCTCTTTTGCTGAGCCAGGAGTCTTGCATCTCTCTAAGCCTGGTCTGGACAGCTTTGCGAGCAGTATTGAAGGCAGCTTTTGCTGCCGGAGATGGTGTGTCCCTCTGGTATTCCCTGTGCGCTTCATGTTTTGCATCGAGAAGGCCCTGTATTTCCAGATCGTTCTCATCAAACCAGTCCTTATGCTTGCGCGTGAGTGGGCCAATGTGTTTAACAGCTGTGTCGTAGAGTGTGTTTCTCAGTGATACCCAGTTCTCTTCGATGTCATTCTTTTCAAAACGAAGCTCAGATAGTCTGCCCTCAAGCTCTTCCTGGAAGCCTCCTCTCGTGGGTTCGTATTTCAGCTGAGAGACATTTAGCCTCCTAGGTGGTTTTTTTCCCTGGGGGCGCATTTTGGGCTGGATCTTGAAGTTTAGCTTGGCAATGACAAGTCGATGGTCGGTCCAACATTCTGCACCACATATGCTCTTCGTTACCATAGTATCCGTTCGATCCCTACGTCTGATGATAATGTAGTCAATGAGGTGCGAGTGGCGGGACCTTGGGTGCATCCATGTGGTTCTATTTCGGACAGGTAGTCGGAAAGCTGTGTTTGTAATGAGTAGTTCATTTGCGGCACATGTCCTCAGAAGGAGCAGTCCTTCTTCTTCTTCTTCTTCTGCGTACACAGTCAGACAGTAACCATTATTTTTTCGAAAAAAGCGGCGGTCATCCTGAGACTCTCGCCACTACCATAGAGCTTGTCTTGCAGTTCCACTGGCAATGGCCACATCTGCTCTCTCTGATCCTCGTATGTCGGGCAGTTCTGCAGCAGATGTTCAGTGGTCATTTTACCAGTACCGCACGGGCATTCGTCGGTACACCCTATCTTCAATTTGTTGAAGAGGTGGTACCTCAGTCTGTTGTGGCCAGTGCGAAGTCTGAAGACAACGACCTGCTCTCTTCGGTTCAACTGGTAATAGGCATCGTTTTTGGTGTAACCAGTATGTTCGGTTTCCCATTTGGACATGTACCTGGCTTTGATAAGCCGTTTTGACTCTTCGTACGTCATACTGGTATCTATTTGTGGTAGCCTTGCACCTTCTTTTGCCAGTCTGTCTGCCTCCTCGTTGCCTTGGATGTTGCAGTGTGACGGAACCCACTGTACCACTACCCTTTTTGGTGCGGACTGTTGGCACAGTTTGCAGAGTGCTGCTCTTAAGTCATTAAGCTCAGTGTTTTTCTGGCTTTTTAGCGCTGTGACTACTTCGAGAGCATCTGTCAGCAGGACTATATGGCTCTCATTTTCACTGTGTGTTGCCATTTCTTCCACTGCCGCCCTCAGTGCCTCTGCCTCTGCTCTGAAATTGCTCGTGTACTTACCAGTAGCGAATGACAGTGTTATTTTTCTGCCATTTGGTAGGTTCAGGAATGCTCCTGCCCCTCCGTTCTGTGTAGTGTTTGTTACAGAACCGTCGGTGTATGCATGGGTCCAGTCTATGCTTGGGTAGCTTTTCGTTATGAAGCTTAGGGTAGTGTCTCTCCTTTCTTTTTCGGTCTGGCAGTTTTTGTTTGCAATACCTGGTATATTTTCTACCACCTCTGGAAATATATCCTGCCTCCAAGTAGGTTTTCGTACAGTATTGATGGGTTTTGGTGTTGTTAGTGCGTTTATGGGATCTTCGTGCATCTTTGCTTTGGCTATTTCTGCAAAGTTTCTCCGCTTTAGTTTCCCAGTTCCCAGATTGCTTAGCCTCTGGTACATTGGATGGTCCGTCAGTCTTCGGAGTTTCTCTGACTGCAGCTGGGCTCTGCAGTCTCTTCTGTCGGTCATGGATTGCAGTTTTGTAATCTTTTCAAGTTCTACAATTGGCGTTGACTTCATGCCACCTGTTATGATTCTCATGGCTTGGTTTTGAAGTTTGTTAACTTTATCGAAGTTCGCCTTTGCTGCTGTTGTCCATGCCGCGATGCCATACTCGAGAACTGGTCTCATTCTTCCAGTGTACAGTTTCTTTAGTATGCCTTCGTCTGCTCCCCAGCTTGTGCCAGCAAGTTTCCTCATGATCGCCATTCTTTCTCTGGCTTTCATTCGGTTTCTCTCAATCTGACTTTTCCATGTCATGCGCCGATCAAATGTGACTCCCAGATAGGTTGGGTTGTCGTTTGGCTGCAGGATTTTGCCATTTAGGCTTAGTTTGGTACTTTGGGGTTTTAATGAGAGCGAGAATATTGTGCACGTGGTTTTCTCCTCGTTTATTTTGACCAGCCATGAGTTCGCCCACTCTTCCAGCGATGTTAGGGCCGTTTGCATCCGATTTCTTGCTATGGTGAGATTCTTTTCAGAGGTCCACATAGCCAGATCGTCTGCAAACATTGAGCTATGGACTCTTCTTGGTATATTCTCTGTAATATCGTTTATATATACCAGGAAGAGTGTGGGTGACAGTACTCCCCCTTGGGGTACTCCCTGCTCGAGTGTCACCTTTTTGCTCATCTGCCCTTGTACTTGGACTCTGGCCGTTCTTTGTTTGAGGTAGTGGTTGATCCACTTGTACATCTTCCCACAAACATCACTTAGAAGGAGCAGTCCGTTACTATTACATTTTTCGATACCATGTCGGCCAATGGCCCCCTCCCAGGCTGTATGGTCTGTGCCAACCCTAGCGTTAAAATCACCGAGGATGACCAGTTTGTCAGATTTGGGGACTGCAGCGATGAGCGCCTCAAGGTCCTCATAAAACTTATCTTTTGTTTCCTGAGGATTTGTCATTGTGGGTGCGTATGCACTGATCAGTGTTGCATGGCGCCCTCCTATTAGGGGGAGACGCAGTGTAATCAGGCGGTCATTAATTCCTCTGGGCATGCTTGTGAGCTTGTCGACCATGTTTTTCTTGATGGCAAAGCCAACTCCAGCTTCACGGCGTTCTTCTTTGCTGCGGCCGCTCCAGAAGAAAGTATAACCAGCGCCTTCTTCTGTGATCTGCCCTTCCTCTGCCAGTCGTGTCTCGCTCAGGTCAGCTATGCAGATGTTGTATCTAGCCAGTTCCCTGGCGATCAGTGCTGTCCGTCGTTCGGGTCTGTTTGCTTTGGTGTTGTCCAGTAGCGTGCGGACATTCCATGTTGCAAGCGTGATGGGTAGTTTTCGTGATCGTTTTCTGCCTGTTCCGCCGCTGCAGTTTGGGGGCCCTGCCAGTTGCAAGCTGCTAGTCAGGGTGTGATCTGTAGGGTGATGTCGTGAGTTGCGCAATGTGTTTATAGTGAGGGAGATGTGCGCAGGATCTTCCTCACTCTCTCGTCCGGACTCAACATGTTCTAGAGGCAAGACATTGTCAAGACTTCTAGTGAAGGGCTCGGATGCAGACAGTATGGTGTCAGCGTGTGCCTCATTTTCTCGGTAGCCCTTCCCTTCTCTTTTATCGCTGGGGTGGAGCTTTGAGGTATCTGTTTCTGAGTGCATTTGTTTGTGTATTCTTCTTCCACCTCTCGTTCCTCTGGTCTTCCGCCTTGATTGTATACTTGTGAGTTCCGATGCCTTCTCGGCTAAGTGTATTTTCAGCACACGCAACAGATGTAGATCTGAGTTTGAAGGGACGTAGTGTGCTGATCGAAGCGCGATGAGCTCCTTTCTGAAGTACCGTATGTTTGACGGGGTCAGGGTGACCTCCTTCGTTTCAGTGTTCATGCTTCGTTATCTAGGTCACGATACAGCACGGAGCGACACTAGCTTTTGACCGGGTCAAGTTTCGGCCAGGCTTTGTCCCATCGAAACTGTTCACATTAGTCTACCTTTCACAACTAAAAATACACTGTTATATACTTCGTTGCATCACTTCTTTCACATTAGTATGCTTAATTCACAAGTCGGCACATTTATATCCAGGAATCACGTTAATAGTCCGAGAGTTATCATAGAAAACACAAACAAAACACCGTTTTATCAAGAGGGAAATCGACTGCGACCATGTCCGGCGCCATCTTGACCCAACAAATACCCGTATATCAAATACGGTCTGTGTTTGTCTCAGCTAAAAGGAGGCTGTCGAATGAACTGTTTATCCCTACATGAAGTAGCAAATGTAAATCTTGGTCCTTACTAGAAACACATCAGATCTGTGAAAAATGCTGTATGAAAAGTGCAGCCGGAAAGACAATCAGTGACCGATTCCGCAACATCACGCTAAGGCAGATAGTGGGATAAAACCAGTTAGTGCCTACATTGACTCTCAACAAATCCAGTTAGTGCCTACATTGACTCTCAACAAACCCAGTTAGTGCCTACATTGACGCCTCAACAAAACCAGTTAGTGCCTACATTGACGCCTCAACAAAACCAGTTAGTGCCTACATTGACTCTCCACAAAACCAGTTAGTGCCTACATTGACGCCTCAACAAACCCAGTTAGTGCCTACATTGACGCCTCAACAACAAATCAAGTAATTTGGTAATTTAGTCAGAATGTATTATGACCAGCTTGCAATGAAAGCATATTTGCAGGTATCGGATCAACAAACAAGGGATAACCTCGACAACGATGGATCGAAGGTGTCTCTGAAATATAACGACGGCACAGCCTCCCATATGGCGATACCAAGAAATCCACGCATTCCGCCTCTGCGATGCCTCATAGAAAGAACAGTAGGGTAAATGAAAAAATAAAAATATCCGTAAAACACAATATAACAGTACCCGCTGAGCGTCTTACTTCACTTCGTTTCATTTGACATCAGTTTTTTGTGGCCAGTGCGAAGTCTGAAGACCACGACCTGCTCTCTTCTGGTCAACTGGTAATAGGGATCGTTTTCTGTGTAGCCAGTATGTTCGGTTTCCCATTTGGTCGTGTATCTAGCTCTAATACGCCGTTTTGACTCTTCATATGTCATACTAGTATCAGGTTGTGATAGTCTTGCACCTTCTTTTGCCAGTCTGTCTGCCTCCTCGTTGCCTTGGATGTTGCAGTAGGATGGAACCCACTGTACCACTATCCTTTTTGGTGCGGACTGCTGGCATAGTTGACAAACAACAACAAATGAGCAGGAAAAAAACCGTTAAAAACATCCCACATAACGATATATTAATACTCGACAAAATTCCAGATAGTCAATTAGTACAGACCCTAACTACAAGCATATAGGTGTAGACAACATATCAGCAGATGTCATAACGGCATGTTAAGATGAAGAGGTACGACGGCTCACACATATTTTTAATCAGTCGTGGATTGAGGGGAAGATACCTGGTAATTATCAAAGAGATTTGGTGGTACCCATTTCTAAAAAAACAAAGACATTATAAATGATTGCAGCTCATTTAGGGACAATACACTTACGAGCAACGTCGGGACATTTTTCGCAAGTGTTCTTGAACAGCGAGTACGAGCTATTGTGGAGTCACTGCTCAATTAGAGCTAGTGTGGAGTCACTGCTCAGCTAGAGCTATTGTGGGGTCACTGCTCAATTAGAGCTATTGTGGAGGCACTGCTCAGTTAGAGCTATTGTGGAGTCACTGCTCAGCTAGAGCTATTGTGGAGTCACTGCTCAGTTAGAGATATTATGGAGTCACGGCTCAGTTATAGCTATTGTGGAGTCACTGCTCAGCTAGAGCTATTGTGGAGTCACTGCTCAGTTAGAGCTATTGTTGAGTCATTGCTCAGTTAGAGCTATTGTGGAGTCACTGCTCAGCTAGAGATATTGTGGAGTCACTGCTCACCTAGAGCTATTGTGGAGTAACAGCTCAGTTAAAGCTATTGTGGAGTCACTGCTCAGTTAGAGCTATTGTGGAGTCACTGCTCAGTTAGAGCTATTGTGGAGTCACTGCTCAGTTAGAGCTATTGTAGAGTCACTGCCCATTTAAAGCTAGTGTGGAATAACAGCTCAGTTAGAGCTATTGTGGAGTCACTGCTCAGTTAGAGGTATTGTGAAGTCACTGCTCAGTTAAAGCTATTGTGGAGTCACTGCTCAGTTAACGCTATTGTAGAGTCACAGCTCAGTTAAAGCTATTGTTGTAACTGTTCAGTTAGAGCTATAGTTGTCACTGCTCAGTTAGAGCTATTGCGGCGTCACTGCTGAGTTGCAGCTATTGTGCAGTCACTGCTCAGTTAGAGCTATTGTGGCGTTATTGCTCAGTTAGAGCTATTGTGGCGTTACTGCTCAGTTACAGCTATTGTAGCGTTACTGCTCACTTAGAGCTATTGTGGCGTCACTGCTCAGTTAGAGCTATTGTGTCGTCACTGCTCAGTTAGAGCTATTGTTGCGTCACTGCTCAGTTAGTGCTATTATGGCGTCACTGCTCAGTTAGAGCTATTGTGGCGTCACTGCTCAGTTAAAGCTATTGTGGCGTTACTGCTCAGTGCTTCACTATCAGGATTGTGCAAAATCAGTGCATGTACGGATGCTATATTTACGCTCAGGCATTTAAGTGAAAAAAACTGTTGGATACAATTCGAAACTCCACATGGCTTTCAATTATCAGGAACATGCATTTTGCCGTGTAAACAGATTATAGCTATGGACGGTAATGGAGGAATATGGTGTGGAGTGTCAATTAATAAATGGTATTCGTGCCTTGTGCGTAAACAGCGAAAATGTGGTACGAACAAATACCCGTATATCAAATACGGTATGTGTTTGTCTCTGCTAAATGGAGGCTGTCGAATGAACTGTTTATCCCGACATGATGTAGCAAATGTAAATCTTGGTCCTTACTAGAAACACATCAGATCTGTGAAAAATGCTGTATGAAAAGTGCAGCCGGAAAGACAATCAGTGACCGATTCCGCAACATCACGCTAAGGCAGATAGTGGGATAAAACCAGTTAGTGCCTACATTGACGCCTCAACAAACCCAGTTAGTGCCTACGTTGACTCTCAACAAATCCAGTTAGTGCCTACATTGACTCTCAACAAACCCAGTTAGTGCCAACTTTGACTCTCAACAAAACCAGTTAGGGCCTACATTGACTCTCAACAAACCCAGTTAGTGCCTACATTGACGCCTCAACAAACCCAGTTATTGCCTACATTGACTCTCAACAAACGCAGTTAGTGCCTACATTGACGCCTCAACAAACCCAGTTAGTGCCTACATTGACTCTCAACAAACCCAGTTAGTGCCTACATTGACGCCTCAACAAACCCAGTTAGTGCCTTCATTGACTCTCAACAAAACCAGTTAGTGCCTACATTGACTTTCAACAAACCCAGTTAGTGCCTACATTGACTCTCAACAAACCCAGTTAGTGCCTACATTGACTCTCAGCAAACCTAGTTAGTGCCTACATTGACTCTAAACAAACGCAGTTAGTGCCTACATTGACTATCAACAAACCCAGTTAGTGCCTACATTGACTCTCAACAAACCCAGTTAGTGCCTACATTGACGCCTCAACAAACCCAGTTAGTGCCTACATTGACTCTCAACAAACGCAGTTAGTGCCTACATTGACGCCTCAACAAATCCAGTTAGTGCCTGCATTGACTCCTCAACAAACCCAGTTAGTGCCTACATTGACTCTCAACAAACCCAGTTAGTGCCTAAATTGACTCTCAACAAACCCAGTTAGTGCCTACATTGACGCCTCAACAAACCCAGTTAGTGTCTACATTGACGCCTCAACAAAACCAGTTAGTGCCTACATTGACGCCTCAACATAACCAGTTAGTGCCTACATTGACTCTCAACAAAACCAGTTAGTGCCTACATTGACGCCTCAACAAACACAGTTAGTGCCTACATTGACGCCTCAAGAACAAATCAAGTGGTTTGGTCATTTAGTCAGAATGTATTATGACCAGCTTGCAATGAAAGCATATTTGCAGGTATCGGATCAACAAACAAGGTGTCTCTGAAATATAACGACGGCACAGCCTCCCATCTGGCGATACCAAGAAATCACGCATTCCGCCTCTGCGATGCCTCATAGAAAGAACAGTAGGGCAAAAGAAAAAATAAGAATATCCGTAAAACACAATATAACAGTGCCCGCTGAGCGTCTTACTTCACTCCGTTTCATTTGACTCTGTACTACAATCGTACTATTGCACAACTTTCACACGCGCCATCAGGGTAAGACCCGTCTATTGCATTTTGGTTGGGCTGGCTTCTGAGAGCGCACACATAGCATAGGTACGTACAGACGCACACATACATCCAAGCACTGGTTAATACGTCTTAATATCGCCCAGTTGACTACGGTCTAGGGTGGAATGGGGGCCCCTCCGCCAGTAGAAGTTAGTGAGGCAAACACATAAAATAAAAAAAATAGCATTGCCTAGTAACATTTTAACATGTTATTAATAAGAAATAAAAAGTGCTACCAAAATGTCTAGGGTGAATCATGAGTAGTTTATTTCTTACCTTAAATAATAACCTGTACATCACACTGCATAATCACTTCAAGTTCCTTTTTTTTTTTCATACATAAGATATCAATCGGTCCACGGCTCTTATCAATAGGCCAGACGACAGCCCTTGCTTTTATTCTAGAATAAATATTCACCACAAAATAGAACGCCAGGTGCTCAACCAATTGGCATGTAGCGACCACAGGCCAATTAGGCTAGAATATGATATGGAAGTAGGCCCACAGGAAAATAAAACCGCTCCCACGTTGGAACTATAAGTGAGCCGACTGGTACAGATTTGCAATGCTGACAGATGGGCTGTGTGAAACCATCAACACAGGGAGTAACAATATGAAACATATGGGGAAAAGCCTAAGCAAATTAATAATGCAAGCATCCACCGAAACCATCCCAAGAGGGGCAAGGAAAACTACAAGCCATATTGGAAGGATGAATTGCAGAAAGCGGAAGACGAAGTTTCAAATCCTAGGAACATGGCAGAGAGAGAACAATCTATGGAGGCAAATATCGCCCTCAAGGTCATCACGGCAAAATTTAAAAAAAACACTAAACCAAATAACAAGAGACAGCTGGAAAAACAATACAGAAAGCCTCAATTTAGATAAAGAAAGGAACAAACTATGGAAGTTAGTCAGAGCCATGAATGACAAAACACCATCAAATAAACAAATTACCATCATGCAGGTCGACAACATGCTTTCTGGAAAAAAAGCAGCAAACGCCTTTATATAACATTATGCCAGAGAAAACCACATTGATATCCCTACAGACAGGCATACAGACATTAGTGAAGAACAAAAGAGCTACGACAACATCAATATGGCACCAGAAGAGCAAATGATGGCAAAACTAACAATGAAGGAAATGGAAGAGGCCATGAGAACTTTAAAGAAAACGAAATAGCCCGGAAAAGATGGGGTAACAAACGAAATGCTGATGGGGTTGGGCAAAACAGCAAAGAGGAAGTTACTATCAGTCCTGAACCAAAGCTGGGAAGGGGGAATTGTACCGCAGGCTTGGAATAACGTTGTACTTATACCAGTACCAAAGAAAGAACAATATAGAACAGATCCAAATGGATACAGGCCTATCAGTCTACTAGCTGTGTAGGAAAACTGATAGAGCGTATGATAAACACCAGACTGATGTGGCATCTGGAAGAAAAAAACCATACTAATTCCACAGCAAGCAGGTTTTAGACAGCACAAATCCACTGAGGACCATATCACTCTCATAGCCAAGGAAATAAGAGATGCTTACCAGGAGAAAAAACACACAGTGGCGGTTTGGGTGCATGTAGAGAAGGCATTTGACAAAGTGTGGAACGAGGGACTTAAAGTCAAGTGAAGTTTGTGTACAGGTGGATCAGCCACTACCTCGAAAACAGAACAGCCAGAGTTCAAGTACAAGGGTAAATGAGCAAAAAGGTGACACTTGAGCAGGGAGTACCCCAAGGGCGAGTACTGTCACCCACACTTTTCCTGGTGTATATAAACAACATTAGAGAGAATATACCAAGAAGAGTCTACAGCTCAATGTTTGCAGACGATCTGGCTATGTGGACCTCTGAAAAAAATCTCACCATAGCAAGCAATCGGATGCAGCAGGCCCTAACATCGTTGGACGAGTGGGCGAACTCATGGCTGGTCATAAATAAATGAGTAAAAACAACATTTACAATATTTTCACTTTCAAATAAACACAAGAACACCAAAATAAGTCTTAACAGCAAATATCCGCGGCCAAACGACAACCCAAACTACCTGCAAGTCATATTTGATTGGCGTATGACATGGAAAAGTCAGATCGAGAGACACCGTATGATAGCCTGACAAAGAATGGCGATCATGAAGAAACTTGCGGCATAAGCTGGGGAGCAGATGAAAGTATACTAAATAAACTGTACACTGGAAGAGTATGACCAGTTCTCGAGTATCACATTGCGGCATGGACAACAGCAGCATAGGCAAAGTTTAATAAAGATAGTAAACTTCAAAACCAAGCCATGAGAGTTATAACAGGAGGCATGACGTCAAAGCTAAATGTAGAACTTGAAAAGATTACAAATCTGCAATCCATGACCGACAGAAGAGACTGCAGAGCCCAGCAGAAAGCAGAGAAACTCAGAAGACTGACAGACCATCCAATGCATCAGAGACTAAATATATTTGGAAATGGGAAACTTAAGCGGAGAAACTTTGCAGAAATAGCCAAAGCAAAGATGAGCGAAGACTCAATGAACACATTAACAACACCAAAGCCCATCCCTACTGTTCGCAAACCTACCTGGAAGCAGCATGTCATTCCGAAGGTGGTAGAAAAAATACCAGGTATTGGAAACAAGAACAGCCAGACTGAAAAAGAAAGAAGAGACATAACCCTGAGGTACATAACGAAAAACTACCCAAGCATGGACTGGACCCATGCATTCACCGACGGCTCTGTAACAAACACAACACAGAACGGATCCTACCAAATGGTAAAAAAATAACACTGTCATTGTCAACTGGAAAATACACAAGCAATTTCAGAGCGGAGGCAGAGGCACTGAGGGCTGCAGTAGAAGAAATGCTGACAGGCAAAAGAAATGAAAGCCATATAGTCCTGTTTACAGATGCCCTGGCCGTAGTCACATCACTAAAGAGCTAGAAAAATACTGCTAAATGATTTAAGAGCAGTACTCTGTCAACTATGCCAGCAGTCTGCACCAAACAGAGTAGTGGTACAGTGGGTGCCATCCCACTGTAACATCGAAAGTAACGATCAGACAGACAGACTGGAAAAAGAATGTGCAAGACTTCCACAACTATATTCTAGTGTGACCTACTAAGAGTCTAAAAGGCTTATTAGAGCCAGATACATGGCCAAATGGGAAACAGAACATACTGACTACACACAAAATGATGCCTATTACTAGTTGAACAGAAGAGAGCAGGTCGTGGTCTTCAGACTATGCACAGGCCATAGCAGACTGAGGTACCACCTATTCAATAAACTCAAGATAGGTGGCACTGACGAATGCACTTGTGGTACCAGAAAAATGACCGCTGAACATCTGCTGCAAAACTGCCCGACATACGAGGACCAGAGAAAGCACATGTGGCCATCACCAGTGGCAACACTAGACAAGCACTATGGCACTGTCGACAGCATGAGGATGACCGCTGCTTTTTTCGAAAAAAATACAGGTTGACGTTTAACAGCGTACGAAGAAGAAGAAGAAGAAGAAGAAGAAGAAGAAGTAGAAGGTCCACGGATGTCGACATGGTGATTTGCTGTTCAATTAGGTCTAGACGTTGATACAAGTGCTGTCCACTGTCCATGAAGACGGACGTTTGGTTGTAACGTAAGCTTCATCTGTAGATTGTTGTTTTTACACTGCAGAGAAGGAAATGGTCGTCGAAAAGAGTATGGCGTTTGGAAATCAATTGGGCCATCGCATTTTAAGAAGATAATGGTCTAAAACCATTTGCTCAAAGGGGTGATCTTTTCTCGCGATCATATGGCCTCCAGCTATACATTGCTCTGAATTGAGCATTATTGCAATAATTTCCGTTTTCGACTCATAAAAATACTGCCATTTTTTGCACACGAACATTCATTTGTACGCACAGCAGTGGTCTCAAACCTCAGCGAACCATAGGTGCATAGTTAATCTAGTAAATAAATCAAGGCTTGAATGTAAACACTGCAGTCCGTATTGACATACCTATCAGCTGGGTTTGATTCTTTCCGAAAGATCTCTTCTGTAACAGCTGTTCATCGCAAGCGATGATGGCAACATCATCAGACGGTTTTGCATTGATCAACAAGTGAGGTAAACCTGCACTGGTCATCAATCGTACTCTCTTGTTCCGAGCTTCCATATACGTCAAGATGACCGTAGGTAATTCATTATGCAGACATTCTAATCTCACGTCCATTGAGACCAGGGGTCGTTAGAAACTTGCGGAATTTGATCGTTCACTGTTTATGTTCATTGCTTTTAGAGCCAAGTGTCTTTCTTCTCAACAAAATCACTCAACGTGTGAGCAATGTGTCATGGACATGTTGCTAACCAGGTAGGGCCCAAAATCTCCAAGGCGATGTGTATGTCCATTAATGACCTGTGTAGATTTCACAGCTACACTATCACCTGCATTGTCTGCAAACTGGATGCCAACCTCTAACAAGTCAGCCGTGTACACTTAACTGTGGAAGTACGACACAGGGTAACCGAAATACTACTGCAAATAGCTGAAGACCATGCCAGTATAATCGAAGTGAAAAACACCACACAAGGAACGAACTAACTAATCCAAATGAAAAACCACAACGCGTTTCTATGGACACAAATGTAAATCGTCAACGTGTTAATTCCAGTCAAATCCGTAGCCTGGCAGCATCAATAATGGACTATAACACGACAACAAGACTAGACCGCGAAAGATTAGTGTGTAGTATATGCTCGTCACGCACTCTTACCATAGTGCTGTCTGATAACGGATCAATCAAAGCTTGCAGCACAATTAGATTGCAGAGAAGAAAGTTTCACCACCCCAGAAGCAAAAGTCAGCCATCCATCAACGTAAGTAGAGCGTCGGACCCTGGGCTGATATTATTTATAACAATGCTTGTAAACCAACTCTTAAATTCTTGATAGGTAACACCACTGCTACAGAGACCTGGGAACATCTCAGAAATACCATTAATAGAGACTATAATGAAACTGCTTTGATAAACCTCCGTTAGCCCATTATAACATGTAAGTAGCTACTTTATTTGCTTCATCGGTCTCTGTGAAACAGACACATTTCTCACGCTGTAAAAAAAAAATATGGAATTGCTCTCGCTCGTTCCTCCGTATTATACAGTTTTTGCTGTAAAATAACTATTTTATTTCCTTCATAAAACGAGTAATCTTTCTCAAAATGTTTTCGTCACCTAACGACTTGTCGGTCAAATGGATTAGACATGAATTATCTTCACTCATTCCGACTCTAGCAGTTCACAAATTTATAGAGGGTTTAATGTTCATAGTTTATGGAACCAGGAGATAAATGATTCCCAATTAATGGTATGTGTACACCCATATGCCAAGTTGCACATATCATGGGGTTCATAAGTGTATGAAAATAAACTGAAATAAATTGCTGTGCAATTTGCATCTTAGATTTGTATCAATTAAAACTACAACTACAAACTACAAGGTCGTGAGAATTGAACCCCGTACCCTTGCCGTTAAAACCAAGTGCTCTACCACTTCGCTAAACAGACGCCCAAAATGTACATGAGATTCGGTCAAAATGTAGCAATGGTCAATGGTACCAATAATTAGGAACCACTGCACTACAAAAAATGATGTGTCGGCAGCAACTAATCGAAAACTGTCATTAAAAAGTTCGAATTCTCACTGCTTCACATAAATCCGCACGACCGTGATTTGGGACAGCCCTCGGTGTGTCCAGATGTATCAAATGTTAACGGAGACACATCGATTAAAACTCGACTAAATTGGACTCGTTAGCATGGAAGCATTGCATCTTCAAGTACTAACTAACACTGTGGCTTCAAGCTATCTGCAGTCCTTACAGATGGGACACTTTCTTTGCATGTCCTGGCCCCACGTATCCAGTTTTCAGCGACATGGACTGCTCTGCCACTTGCGTCCAGCATGTTACACGTATTGAATGTTTCTTGGAGGTTAGGGCAAAATCACATCATATGGTATGGGTACTGTATTGCGCCACAGTCACTTGTTTTATCATGTGTGTATCCCCATCTCTCCATCTTCCTGGTGCATCGTGATACACCAGTTCGGATTCTTTATATGACATTCATGTTATGTAAAGTAGATGATGTCCATGAGCGTGTTACTCCCGAAGTTTGATCTTGGGGGTGGGGGTGGGATGAGGGGGGGGGGGGGGGGGGTCTGCATTAATTATTCGATAAGGACATCCAAAATATACAAAGTTTGATCGATAGCTTATATGCGGGGCCGACATACGTAAATGTACCATATTAACATATAATGTAGCACAACTCATCATGCAATTAACATACCAATTCAGCAAAGACAACACGTGAAAGCCGAATTTGTGGTAACAAAATAAATGACAAATAATTAGTGAGAGATGAGAGAAAGCGAGAAGGAGAGAAGAGAAGGAGAGGGGTAGAGAAAGAGAGAGAGAGGCAAGACAAAACAGCTAAATCTTTTAAGCTCATGTATACCTTTAAGGTTTCAACAATGTCTGGCGTCAGACAAGGCACAATGGCTCTTCAGTTATCTTCTCAAGGTATGCGACATCAACTTTCAATTTCACTACGCCAACAGAATAGCCCACGAGAGCTGTTGATATTATGGAAGCTTAATCCCACAAGTCGGAGATAAAACTATTTCATAACGCACCGGAACATTCCAGTGGCGCTGGCATTGACTTTCTGGCCTTAGAAGCTGTCTTCATTCTACTGCATGTCTAGACAAAACTCTCTCAACAGTCAGGCTTCAAATTGATGCGTTGTTTATGACTTTGTTGTTGTTCATTTGATGGTCTATATTATTAATGTTTGTTTTGCAGTTGTTTTCTCTGATACTATTGTCACTGTTGCAGGTTGTAAATTTCGATGAAGCGTTTGGGAAATCCATGATTTGTTTTCGTTTTGAAGCTCTGTGTTACTGATAATATATGAGACATGTTATGTGGCAGGCTACATGTTGAAGAATTGAACATATACTGATGCAGACGACGCTAGAAATGGCAGTTGTGAAAACCGGACGTTCCCAACCTGTAGAATCGCAGCTACGAACGACATTTTGATGCTGCTGTTCGGAAGTGCTCGTGCCGAGTTGAGTTAGTTCTTGACCATATTTTTTTTGGTAGCGGCTTACAGTAGCTCCACTTACATCTCGATGCACATTTGATTAGATAGCCCAGTTCGTGATGGCTGTAATGTAATTCGAAGCTCAACATTAAAAGCAGACCATTCCCACCACGTTGGCCAGGCTGCTGTATGTTTCCAGTAAGTACGAACGATGAGGAGAGATGCTGGTCTTGATCAAAATATTTCACATAGCCCTGATTACGCTTCGCTTCTGTAGTTACGATATCAGTGCGATCACTTTTTTCATGGACATAGTTTTGGTGATTAAGTGTATGGATTGTATAATATCTATATCTTCTTGTATCCAGTTGGAGAACTCAGGGTATGTTAAACTCTCCATGATTGTTCAAATTCATTCGTTTTATGAGAAAATGTCCAGAGCTGGTTGTACATTTTCTAAGGTAAATTTGAATCGCTATTTTTCAAAGTAACATTGAATCGCTATTTTAAATGTAAATTTGAATCGTTTTTAAAGAATTTAAATTTGAATTGCTATTTTTGAAGTAAATTTTAATTTCTGTTTTTTAAAGCAAATTTTAATCGTTATTGTTTTTATCTTGATGACTCGTTCCTCAGCTTAGCTGTGGGTCCCCACTACGTCTCCAGTGGACCATGTCTTGGGTCACGGAAGTCCAGTGGGCGGTAAGCGCTACACTAGAAACGCATCGAATGATCTTACGGGCATGGACCATGTCTTGGGTCACGGATGACCAGTTGGCTGTACGAATTCCACCAGAAACGCATCAAATGTCCTTACCCGCATGGACCATGTCTTGGGTCACGGATGACCAGTTGGCTGTAAGAATTCCACCAGAAACGCATCGAATGTCCTTACGGGCATGGACCATGTCTTGGGTTACGGATGACCAGATGGCTGTAAGAATTCCACCAGAAACGCATCGAATGTCCTTACGGGCATGGGCCATGTCTTGGGTCACGGATAACCAGTTACCTTCAAGAATTCCACTAGAAACGCATCGAATGTCCTAACGGGCATAGACCATGTTTTGGGTCACGGATGACCAGTTGGCTGTAAGAATTCCACCAGAAACGCATCGAATGTCCTTACCGGCATGGGCCATGTCTTGGGTCACGGATGACCAGTGGCTTTAAGAATTCCACCAGAAACGCATCGAAAGTCCTTACGGGCATGGACCATGTCTTGGGTCACGGATGTCCAGTTGGCTGTAAGAATTCCACCAGAAACGTATCGGCTGTTGTTGAGGACAGCAAGGCAGTCTGACGAACTGATTTGAGGTTTTCCTCGGTACCTTTTTTGTCTCCAGGGTACCAGCTTGCTGTGGTGGTGTTGCATTTCGTCGCAGCATCTGACCTGCCTATCTACAGGTTGTCTTGTCTACATAGATTGCCGCATCGATTATCAAGGCCAATCATCGTGTATCAGAATTGTGAATATGCAGTATGCGTTGATTGCGGACAGTGATTCCGACTTAGTGTCTCTCAAGAGAGACCGCGGTCACTTTACAAATATCTTCCACTGATTGAGCGAGTGTTCACGTCTTATCACCATAGCACATCGTTTGCTTTCTTGCCCAGTAGAATTGAGAAGATAGGCGCATAGGTTCTGGTCTTAGCAGCCATCCAAGACCTTGTTAATGTACAACACAGTTACGCTGTAACGTCTTGTAAGTTCAGGTTTCGAATTGGTGATTGGCATGCTTTTATGATCATCGTCATCATCATCATCACCATCAATAATAATCCCTTAACACGATATGGTGGTAGGGGTGGCGTGCCGGAACATTAACACACATTCCGCCATGTTTATATGTTCCCAGTCTCCTGAACGAGAATGTCGAAATCTCGTGCTAATCATTTCTTAAGTTGTAAACCTAGAACTGTCTTTGTCCTCCTAGTTTCTTTTCGCATTTAACTGTCCAATGCAATACTGCGAGTATTTTAAAAATGCAATTATGTCTTATGAAATGCCCAAAACCATATAAGATGTCGACGTATCACTACTGACACACCTGGTTCCTGTTGACCTGTCAGTGAAGTCGGTTTATCACTTAAATAATCAAGGCATAATATCTTTACAGTTATACCTCAACTGAATGTATTGCTTTAAACAGTTTGCAGTTTATGCATCGCCCAACAAGTGAGCTCTCTAGCGTTCACACAACGATCTAGGGCTAACATCTACAATTATATACGATGGATTGGATCAAATTCTGATTAATTCGATTTTCCTGTAGAAATGTTGAACACAATTATTAAGATGCGGAAGAATATGTTGTATTGTCTGCGGCGATTGCCATTATTGGATACCAGAGCTCCTTATCTAAGAAGAAACAATAGATATACTGTCCCATCTGGTCAGCGAAAAATACTAAACGGACATGTTGTTCAGGGTCAGGCGAAATATACTAGCCAAGGGGGATTCCCCGAGAAGTAGTGATGAATAGACTAATCATATGAATATATATCTTTGTGTTTCATTTTATTTTTGGATTTACGTACGACACATCCTTTAAAAATTCTTGGGGGGTAAAATAAAGTATTCAACCCGTTGTATCTTTTAGAATTTAGTAGTTGCGAAACAAAAGACAAGCACTCGTTTCACATTAAAAAAGGACAATATTTAAATTGGTTTTAAAACGAACATTTTGTTTGCACATACTAGAGGGTTTCAAATTAAAAGATAAAAAGTGGGATAGAAATGAGAAAAAAAAACATGCCTTTGTAATGTAGGTTATTAATATGTTGATGATGACGTCAAGAGTGTTCTGAAAATGCTTCGCGGTGCAGACGATCAATGTTACGTCATATTTTCAGCTGAAATATGGTTGCCCCAGTATTGACATGAACCAAAGTGGAGCACGTTCTGTTTTCAGTTTTTTTAGCAGCGAAGGAGTGAAACATATATCAACTCATCAGCGAATTGCCATTAAGCCATGTGTGTTTCTATGGAAATTGCAGCAGTGACCTTAATGTCATAAGCTGAACAACTAATACACAACACTACAGGTCCGACTGTTTCTGTTTCTACTTCTAAGAATCGACGGTACTGAACTCCGAGCACATACATGAGCTCATTATATCTCAGCAAGTAGTGCCTGGTCTCGACACTGATGGCCTATGTAGCTCACTGATTGTACACACTCTCGTGCTCCACCCTGTCATGCGCCTCCCTCCGCTTGAACCTCGTTTGATGTTGAAACATTGCAGATTATGGATTGCTGATTCATTTATTGAGATGTTCTCAAACAACAGCCATTCGTTAATTGATTTCATAATGTCTTGCCAATCACTAACGTGCTCATAATGCGAGCTTGTGAAGCCAAGATGTCATCCGTTTCGTTTCCCTTATCCCCAACATAACCACGTCAGCAGATCTAGGTCAAACCCTGTCAATCAGGAAAGACTAAGCATAAATAAGAATTGCGAAGAGGATTTATAACTGTAAATTGTTTCATAGAACCTACGTCATTGATCGTGAGCGCATCCATATACGCCAAGTCCCTTTTATTGCTGAAAATCCCGACAAGAGAGAACGAACTCCGTAGCTCCAGCGACTGCTCCTAAATGTACAGTTGGGTTATCTGAGAGAATCGATTAGACCAGGGAAAATACCCCGACATGTCTGGTCTGTCAAACTGATCACGACATGATTCAAACCTTGTAAGTTCTGATAGTGAACCGAGCTTACAAGCCCTAGGCTACTGAATCTTCTGATCAAGTACCACAAGAATGGCCCAAATCATAAGACAACTCTGTTGTTGTTATTGTCCTCGTCAAATGTCCACAATAATCAAGATTAGAGGGATCACGTCAGGTCAGGTCATCCTGTAAACAGTGAGGTCGTTGGGGCAAACATAAAGACACCCTCACAACACCACGCCACCCTTCTCTGTCAGATACCGCTGTATGTGCCTCTCCTAGTCGAATATTGGTCCATTCTTTTATGTTGTCCTCCCACCTCTTTTTGGGACGGCCTCTTCGTCGTCTACCTTGCACCTTTCTGTGGAGGATCGAATTTGCAAGACCATTTGATCTCGATATGTGACCCTACCGAGAGAGTTTCCTTCTTCTGACAGTTGCCAAGAGGACTTCAAAAGGCTATATTAATGTTGTAATTCTATCTCGTAAATCCTCATTTGTAACTCGATCTTTGTTCGTGACGTTTAAAAGTTTTCGGAAACATCTGATCTTCAAAGCATGCATCCTCGCTAGAGGTCAGCTGTAACTGTCCATGTCTCACAAGCATATATGAATATTGACAGGACTAGTGAAGGGATTAATCTGATTTTCGTGCATAGTGCTAACCGTTTATCTTGCCAGATTTTGTTGAGCCGTGCAAGCGCCGCTAGTGTCTGTGCTATTCTGGCCAACACCTCACATTTTTATCCTTCCTCACTGACAATCGACCCTAGATATTTAAAACGGTCAAAACACTTCGAGTTGATGACCATTAGCTTTTATCCTGCTGGTGGAGCCCACGGCGTTGTTGGTCATTAATTTTGCCTTCCCAGCGTTTATGTCCATACCATAGGCAAGAGCTGTTCGATCGAGCCTGCTGACCCATGCCTGTAGTTTTGCTTTTGAACCCGCCAACCCGTCGATATCATCTGCAAAACGAAGGTTGTTAATCCTTCGCCCCCCCCCCCCCCCCCCGCCTCCTATCTTGACAGTAGCAACGTGTCCTCCAAGTGCCTCACTCATAATTCCTACAAGGAATATATTGAAAAGAGTTGGAGTGATACATTCGTGGAAATAAAGTGAGATTCTTGGTCAGTATATTTAACCAGATCTTTATTAACATATCCGATCACTATGTGTTGCCTGACCAGACATTAGTCACCTCTCCCCAAGATAACTTCCAAGTAAGATTAAATCAATCTCGCGATATGTGATCTTTGTATGTACCTAAAGTCAAAACATTCTGGCCGAAAACGATGGATGACCATTAGGTAGCTTCAAAGTACACATCGTTGTAAATGGGCAGAATGTTTTAACTAATATAGATCTTCTTCTACATCGCCGTACATCCTTAACAGAACGATGCGATTTTGTACTTCAGTTTACAGCGATGCTGCGATATCTGCGCCTTTCGGCGCAACACATGCGGTCTACGTTTGCTTTTCTAGATTCATAGTTTCCTTTCTTACTACGATCCCACATTTTATAGCAAGATCACATTTGTGCATCATGTTTGCGGGTCTGCCGCTTGAAGGCGGATTATGGTCTTGGTTAGCGCCGGTTCGCTGACCCTGTTGCAAACTGTTGTCAGATCTTTAACTTTGTTGTATCTCCACCCTCTAATAAAGGTTTGTATCAATGAACACGATCCCAATTAGTGGAGCCATGTATTTGACAGCGACAAATAAAATGTATAAAATACACTCTTAGCTTGATGCCTACAAATTTAACCACATGTGTACAAGAATGGAACCCGCAGAGGAATTTAATACCAACGAAGCTAAAGCAACTGTTTCCTCTTGCTCAGAGCTCAAGACGACGGACCAGAAATAATGACTGAGGGAAAGCACTAGCTGTAACAAACAATGCCAATATATACATATCATGGGCTGATCAACACCCCAACTTCCGAAAAAAAGACAGCTACTTTAATTTAATTAGGAAAGAGCAAATCATCATCTTCAGTCTGAGAACTGGGCGTACACGACTCAAGGGTCATCTTTACATTAAAGTGAGGATTGGGACAGATGACAAGTGTTCTTGTGGGGAGAATATAATGACCGTGGAACACATGCTGCAAAGCTGCATGCTCACGCAGGAAAAGAGCGAACAATACTGGCCTCACAAGACAGATATGATACAAAAGTTGTATGGAGATAAAACAGGGTTACATGAAACGGTTTCCTTTGTAAGAGAAACCTGGACCTTGATCTGAGGATGAACGAAGAAGAAGAAGAAGATTATATGTTGTTCGTCCATGCAAATCGATGAGGACCCCTAAGTCAACATACCCTGCTGGCATGAGTTCTAAGATGGCTAAATAGGCTAATGGGAGACCTGAATTGTCTGTCGCCTTTAGTACAAATAAATAGGACACCCCGCTGCTACAGCGGTTGAAAAAGGGTTGATATGAGCTGACCTGTGGAACGATCGTCTCTGGATAGCATAATATATTATTGAGGCCTCATGTCTTTGAACACTTTTCGCAGTAATTATGTGCCAGTCTGTACAATTGGTGGTGATTCTTTCACATGCATCATTGTTTAAGCCGCACAGGATCAGTAATTTATCTAGCGTGTCCTTGAACCTTTTCTGCTGCCCACCGCTTGCCCTCTTACAAATTTGAGTTCGCCACAGAGCAGCCCTTTTTGCAGAATTTGTTCCAACATGCGTAGCACATGCCACCCAATCTCAGTTGTGCTGAATATATCATAAGGTTTATACTGGACATGCCCGATCGCGCTAACAGATCTGCATCTGACACCATGCCCTGCCATCTAATCCTCAGTAGTGTCCACAGGAAGTGCAGTGTGGAGGTGGTTTGATTTTCCGAAGTGACGATTAAAGACGGACCTGGTCTTACACGCATATAAAAGAGTAGGTGCAACAACTGCAGCGTATAATTCCGAGGCATACTTCTTTGTCTTTCCCACACCTTACTACGAAGTCTGTCAAATGCCACAATGAGACTACAATACAAACCGAAATTTCCCAGAATTAGTACATATGACGGTAGTATACTGACGCATCATTTGATAGTAGAAGGAATATATTGATAATAACGATACGTTGGAATCGCATAGCTTTTAGAGAAGGTAATGTAAATGACAATGGTTGTACACTGTCTCTGCAGATTCTTCTAGACCAGTATGAAGACGTTAAGTTAAGTTATAATATCATCAAGCAATCATTTATATTTTCTTGTTTGTGTTAGCTGCTATTAATTAATATTACGATTTGAAGCGAAACAACAAATATTATCTATATCGTTCTTGTAGGGAACACATGAAACTGTCGTACGACTTTATTACTGGGTTAGTCGGAATGTTTGAAAGGATGAGAACTGGAGATCGCTTCTCCAATGATGTCACCGCAACGTCAGATGTCTATGTTTATTTCACCACAAACATAAACAATTACATAAACCTTAACGTGGATTCAATATGCTGCCTTATCAGCAGACATGCATCTAAACAATTCGACCACTTGCTTCTCAAGACCATCTTACACGATTTACTAAGCAACATGTGCGTATTTCTCAGATATTTGAAACAGACTAGTTTTACAATTAGTTAGTTAGTCTCCCATCGCAAGCGATGATAGCGACATCAGATAGTTTGGACTTGATTATGTAACTTCCGCTGTATTTGGATTATAGTGAGAAATAAAACGGTGCTGGCCATCAACCTCACTCTCTGGTCCAGAGCTACGTTGGAAAAGGGGAAACACATGCGTCAAGACGACTGGAGGTAACTCTGTATGCAACCATTCTGGCCCTAACTCACGTGAGACCAGACGTCGGTTTGCAACTTGCAGGACTCGATCGCACACCATTTTCGTCCATCACTTTGAGAGGCGTGTGCCTTTACCTGTCCACCACATACCTCACCGTGTGAGCGATGTGTCCTAGACATGTTGCTAACCTGGAACCGCCCTACCTCTTCCAGACAATGTATTAGTCCATTGTTATTGGCCCGTGATGATTTTTAATCGTTAATAGCGTATCGTAAAAGGTGGAAAAACAACATTAAATTGAGCTAACCAGCCCATTTATGTTAAATATATTGCTAAGGAAGACATCATTGCTAATTGGCAGTAATTAATTTCGTTTGTTAAATATAAATTGGAGCAGAAAACAGAGTGTCTGGCAAATGGATTGCTGTTGTTGAATGCCCACAAATGAGTATTAATCTTTTGTGAGCCCTAAAAAGGACGTCCAATGGTGGGTTGCAGTACCATTCCTCACAATCTGAGCATGCTGATGGAGGTGGACCGGAGTCCTCCATCTGGTTGTACTATGCTTGGCTTCATCTACGCGTCACTCAATACTACGCGGATCACATCGAATAAATTTTGCCTGACCCTTATTAACATGTCTGATCAGTATATTTTGGCTGAACCTGACTAACATGTCTGATCAGTAAATTTTCGCTGAACCTGACTAACATGTCTGATCAGTATATTTTGCCTGACCCTGACTAACATGTCTAATCAGTATTTTTTGCCTGAGCTAATTAACGTGTCTCTTCAGTATACTTTGCCTTACCAGACGTTAAGTCTTCTTCCCCATATGCAAATAGATTGGTAGTCCCTATTCCAGACATATATGTGGGGGATGAAGTGTTAGAGACTTCATTGTATGAGGCCACATCTTGTTTATGAGATGTGATGGGCAGTAGCCTTTTGTTCCCTAGCAAGAAGCCAGGTTCATATTTACAGCTGAATCATACTGGTAATCGAAGTTAAATTCAATACATTTGCCGCAAAATAACAAGTGCTATATCTATCGTCTACGTATCAATTCAGACACACCTGTAAGGTGCAGTCGTCCATTATTTCGCATAGTTAGGGACATATAGATTCCATAGTAAGCATCTGTTAAGTGTTTTCATAGATCACTCACTCAGCAAATGTACAGGGTTGAAGTTCAACGACAGTCACGCTCATGTCAAGCCTACTGTAAATTGGTACCTGCCACACAACTATGGAAGTAAAAGTAGCGAATGAAGGAAGTGGGCACCCTACCTCATACTAATAATAGCTGTCCATCGTTGTCGATGAGGACCGCAGACATGACCCTTGTCACAGATTTCCTTGTTGGGTGTGGGTGCGCATGTGGCTGAACCGGCCAATGCGGGCACGAAAACATCTGCTACATATCGGGCACACGAGGTTTGTAGAAGGGGATGGTGTTCCCGCTGCTCTAGATTTCCGCTTCTCGCGTCTGCTCTAGACTTTTACAACACGGTCGTCTTCACCGGCAGCTACACCCGATTTGACTGCGCTTCTCCAGTCAGATCTGTTTTGCGCAAGACATTTCCAGGTGTCGATGTCTATCTGGCAACTGTTCAGTGAGTCCTTCAGACCGTCTTTAAAACGTTTCTTTGGGCGCCCTCTCTCGCGCCATCCCTCTCTCAGCTCGCCGTAGAGAAGCCGTAGAGAAGAAGGTGTCCGGCCCATCCTAGTCGTGCTTTCTCTAGCAGTGCATGAATGCTGGGCATGTTAGCCCTCAAGAGAACCTCGATGTTAGTGACACGATCTTGCCATCGGATGGGGAATATTCGCCTCAGGCAACCTATGTGGAAGTGGTTTAACCTCCTTACATGGCCAGAGTATACAGTCCAGCTTTCACAAGCGTATAGTTGGGTTGGAATGATGGTTGCACGGTAGACTTTGAGTTTGGTCTTGACCCTGATGCCACGACGTGCCCAGACCATCGAGCGCATTCTACCTCATACACGATTTGGCTTAGTATACTGACGTTTCTAACACTTTGTTTCCCCGAAAGTATGTTAGCTACATTGAGACAAAACTAGATTCAACACATGAAGCCGTACACCACACGTCTTTCTAGTCAAATGTGTATGAGGCCCAGAAGCTGCAGTGCATCACCCGACAGTATCCATAGACTCATGGCTGGTTGCTTGAATCAGGGTCAGCGAATATTAGCTGAACAATGCCCTATTCCATTATCGCGTGGTGGCACTGGAAACAGATTGCACTAGTGTGGTCTGGCCAAGAGATATCAGCCGTAGTGGGAAAGGAAACTAAAAAAAAATCCAACAAATCACAACAGGTCTGTCAACTTAACCACAAAGTCACAGCTATTTTCTCAAAGAACGAACGCCGAAGAAGAGGAAGAAGATGATGAAAAAAAGAAGAAGAGGAAGAAGAAGAATGAATATTTATTTTCATTGTTACTTATTTATCCGTGTTTGTCATTAGAGATACAGATCAATGGGTTCAACAAGGTCAAGTCTTTATAAGGCCAGTTCATTGCATTGCGTACTTTACGCCTGGACTGGGCGCATTCGTCTTCAGCGGGATTCTATATCGTTGACTTTCTCCAGCCTACCTGAACGGCTTCTGTTTTCTCTTGCAGTATAGCAGTTCTACTAGACCAAGCTTCATAACCGGTGTGGTGTTTATCACAACTTTACGTGATCGAGAAAGGTTCCTACGGGTTCCAGAAACAGTAATTAGTAAACCATCAAAGGGTCCTATTCTCTGTCCTACTAAAAATTAAATTGGGTCAAAACCGACCGCCATGTAATACTTCGCAATCGTATGTGCTTATGACGCACATACAAACGAACAATATGCGTATGGCCTGGTCTCGGAAGACCTTTCGTTAACTCGCCTCTTTCTTTAAACATCGTTAATCAGGTCTTCACTGTTGTCTTCGACACACTTTTGTTACCAAAAAAGTACCGACATTCTGCCATGAATGATCGACATCCTTCAGCTGTTAGAAACCGAATCACCGCTCGCTGATCAACTCTGAACGGATTATGTTTCCACACCCGCCATGTTCCCAACGGTCTGTTGAGAAAACAACGAGTCGGAGAATAATGCAATTGTGCAAACTTTACGGTTGTTATGTGCTGTTTACACCATAAGTGACGTGATCATGCGCATCGTACGTATGTTCACTTGTTGCAGTTTCGCACTTGTTTCACTTGAGCACGCCTCGTACAATGAATACAAGTGGCAATAATGCACATCCCTGACTAGGATCTTACAAAGGGAAAATGTGAATGAAACGATGTACTAAGTCAGGGGTCCTCAGCCTGCAGGAAATGTCATACCACGACGCCTAACCCAGAAGGGTTATTGAGAGTTTCAAGAAGCGGATGGCAGAGGGAATTATGCTTTAGTTGAGTCTTTTAAGAACATATTTATGATTAATATTAAAACCCAGCTTTAATTCCAGTTTTAACATTTACCATATTAACAACATTATTATCTGGTTGATCAGTCCTAAGGCTGGTTGTAAGGTTGCCTGAGTGTGTCTCTCCATGTGACCCTATCTGCTGGTTGATCAGTCCTAAAACTGGATGTATGGTTGTCTTAGCATGTCTTTCCATGTAACCATATCCCCTGCAGATTTCTTAATTTTAGCAAATGGCCGTACTATAATGTCTCAGCAAGCCTGAGATGTAAAGGAGTGATGGTTACGCCTTCTTGTTTTCCGCTGAAACATTCCATATAGTGCTTTATGTAGAAGACTTTCACGCCGCATATTGTGGCCCAGTCAACTCAATATTAATGTTTGTACCGTTTTCAATATGTATCTTTGTATTCCTGCCTTAGTGAGCACCCTGTCATTGAATGTGGTCATTTTGTCCAACTTACTCTTTCAATTCAACTGTGGCACCACATTTCAAACACTTTAACAATTTTCTCATCCTTCTTTGCTAAAGTTCATGTTTCAGGCCCATCGTCTGCAATTTAACAAATATGAGTGAAGATGACTTGTTTCCCTCAGTTCTATGCTGATATATTCTCTGAGGCAATTTATGTTTTTCTTTTGATATTGCCTCAAAACATAAAGACCATAAGAATAATTAATGTACATTGTGTGGGTATTACTATCATAATTTTCAGCTTGGTCATTCAGGAGAATTAAATTCGTCTTCTAATGTTACATCCCTGTTCTCTCCAGCTACTACTTGTGTTGAAGTCGTCTGATAATGTCACTTCCGTTTCCTCTGCTTGTCAGTCGAGAGACTTGTGTTGAAGTCATCTGATAATATCACGTCGCTGTCCTCTTTGTCAGTCAGGACACGTGCTTTGAATTCTTCTGATAAACATGCCACTGGCCGTTATCCGGGCAGATCACATCAGCTCAACATATGTCAGCTTCCCCATGCTTGTGCACGCCTTTATGATGTAATTGTTTTCTTGACTACCTTATCATATTATCCCTTAAATTTCGACTTCTAGTATTTCCAACAGTACACTTCATTTGCTCATGTGTGTAAACAAGCCAAGACAATCTACCGTTTTTGTTTAATTTCCATTAATTGGCTATTCGCTCATTTATTGTAATCACTTGCTTGATTGACCTCGTATTGTATACAACTCACTCTTTGTATCATGCCATAAAACGACATCTCAAAATATTGCACTGTCTTTTAAACTTTTTTGTTTGGAATCAATGTTTCACATTTGAACAGTCCTATGGGCCAAATATGTGCAGTCTACTAATATTGGAAAAGTATAACATTTTGAATATTCTGTATCTATTTTTTGGAATGTAGCTTTAGAGTAAGACAATCTTTAGTTCGCGGTGATGACATTCTGACATCTCGTGAGAAGGCTATCTAACAGGTGAAGGTAGTACCATAGCAACTACTGTCATCTGGGATGGAGTGTTTGAGTCTTAATTGTACTAAGTTTTGTGTGATGTGGTGGCCGTTGGCTTTTTCCTTCCCTAGTAGTCCGCAAGGTACCCATTTACAGATTTACAGCTTCATCGACTGCAGCTGCCGGTAGCAAAAGTTGAACCCCTTATCTTTGCCAAGAAAAGCGAGTGACGAGTACTCCATCAGTGAGCTAATCATTCGCTCATATAACAAGTAAATGTATCTTTGTAAACTATGTTTCTCGATAAAAACTGTTAATTATACTTAGAACGTTTTTTGGAGACTACATGATTGTAATTATTTTCATGGTGTCTCTTTGGTGAATTGGTGTATTGGCGTTTTTATAGTTTTCTTTTTGCATTGAAGGATGAATTAACAATTTAATAGATTAACAGATCCCACTAGTATGAGTTGTGTACAAAATATCAGCTCTCTAGGTTATTGTAAAGTTGGTTAAAATATAAGAAATAGAAATCTACGCAAATAAGGAACGTCCATGTCAAGAACGTCATACAAAAGGACAGCGGGCATGTCAAAAGTTCACCATACGCACACGTTAAAATCAAGCTTGTAACACGTTAGTATTTAACAGAAAAGAGAACAAAATAGCTTTCATTTATAATAAAACATTTGTTTTGTTTTTGGGACCGCAGGACTGCAATTATTTTAGAATCCGTCAAAATTTGAAGGCAAGCAGATCATACACATTTTTTTTTTCCATTTAGGGTAAGCAGTTATCCATCCGAATGTCGTCATCAAATATTATTTAGGAATTGGTATAATATATGGTAGTTTTTTTGTTAGGTTATTCGAGGATTCATCAAAATTTGAGGGATTAACAGTAGATGCCCTGTGCTGAATCTTAATTATCTAGGTTATGAGGAAGTTGGTTAACATAGGAGAAAATAGAAGTCCAGCAAATGGACAACAGTCACGTCAAGTTTTTAAAAAAGTTTGTAAAATGTTTGAGGAGCCCTGTATCTTCTTTTTCTTTTCTTTTTGTTTTCCCAATTTATATTCGTTCTCAAACTCCCGCTACCAAGTCCCGACAAGGACATTGCAAGTAGCAAGATGTTGTTCGGAGAGCGGAATGCGTTGTGTCGCAGTTTACAGCTTGCCTGCGATAAATGCACCTTTCGTTCCGACAAATCCTACTTCAGCTGCCATTTTCGGGTACCATGTTAGTCACTTTTAAAATCTGCCTTCCCTTCTACTTAGCCAGTCTGCCCTCCCCGCTGCTTAGCCAGTCTGCCATCCCGTCTCCTTAGCCAGTCTGCCCTCCCTTCTTCTTAGCCAGTCTGCCCTCCCTTCTTCTTAGCCAGTTTGCTATCCCTTCTCCTTAACCAGTCTGCCCTCCCTTCTCCTTAGCCAGTTTGCTATCCCTTCTCCTTAGCCAGTCTGCCCTCCCTTCTCCTTAACCAGTCCGCCCTGTTTCAGCATGTTATCCAGGATCACCACGTGAAAGCGTAGAAGTGTCTTGATAACTCTAGGTCGATGGTCCTGACGCTAGCAGTAAGTTTATGTCGCAGACCGCTGCATTTCAAGCGCTGCTCAGCGTATTCATTCCAAAGCTGTATTTGAATGTTCATCCATTTCTGCCTGATTTACTTTTCTGAGAATTTGCTTCCACGATTTTCAGTTCCATTTTCTTTTTTCAAAGAGGTGTTCTGTTGTTGTAATCTTCCTCTTCGTCTTCGTTCGTTCTCAATCTCCCACTACTAAGCCCGAACAGTAGAGTGTAGTCCAGAGAACGGAATGCGTTGTGTCACTAATTTACAGCTTGACTACGATAGTTGCACCTTTCTGTCCGACACATCCGTCTTCGGCATGTTGTTGTGGTAATGTTGCTTGCTGGAGAATAATGTGTTAGACCTAGAAGCGGATTTTTCAATGTACTCTTCATCGTCAAGGAAACTGCATGTGTATACTTTGTGCTTCATTTTACAGTCAAGAATTCGGCTATTTCAGGTACACTGCAGGACACATCAATCATTCTTGAACCGGGTGATTATCTAGTGTCACCGGAATTGACAAACAGAAACTAGGCTAGGATGATCTCGGTCAACCAATTAGAAAAGTGTCTGGCCAATACTTGACGAGAGGAAGATAAGTAGGGGAGGAGAGCGATCAGATGGACATAGAGATGTGGTGAGGCTGGGGGGCGAAGTCGAGGTGAGGGGGAGAAGTGGGTTTGAGAGCTGCTGGAGGGGACGGAGATGAATGAGGGGGTAGGGAGATGAGAAATGTGCGAGCAATATGAGAAAAGGGGAAGGTAGAGATGGGAGGGAGATCAAAGAGTGTAATGACAATGACATAGTTTGGAGAGAGGAGAATGGTGAGAGGGATAGGAGAGATATTAGTGGAGAGATACGACAGATTGAGGAGAGAGAGAGACAGAGACAGAGAGGTAGAATGGAGTGAAGAGAAATGCCAAAGGAGAGTAAAGAGATGAGAAATGCAAAAAAGATGTGGAAGGTGATGATATGAGGAGGAGCTAGATGTGAGGGATAGACATGTGCTGGGAGGAAGAGAACGGAGATACACGGAGAGAAGAGAGTTGTGAAGCAGTTGCTAACATAATGGGAGTGAGGAGGCTACCGTCTGGTCCGGCAAAACATTCTGACCAGAGATGTTAATTTGGTCAGGCAAAACATACTGACTGGAGATATTAGTTTGGTCGGTGAAACATACTTACCGGAGATATCCGTTTGGTCTGGTGAAACATACTTACCGGAGATATCCGTTTGGTCTGGTGAAACATACTTACCGGAGATATCCGTTTGGTCTGGTGAAACATACTTACCAGAGATATCCGTTTGGTCTGGTGAGACATATAAAACAACACCGCCACCTCGCTTCCACATAGGTCTCTCTAGAAACCGGCTGGTTTCATGACAGTCTGGCTTACGCTTTGGGGGAGTGATGCGTTTCCCTCAGTAGTTAGCGACACACAGGGGAAGTCAAGCATAGCACAACTGCTTTGAGGAGCACAGTCCACCTACATCAGCATGCTCGCGATGTGAAGATAGCTACTGCAATTCGGCACCTATCGCTCGTTTCAGGGCGTTTTAATCTTATTCGTTGTGGGCATCCAACAACAACTACTACATAATGAAGGACTAAAACAGGAAAGAAATACAATTCGTGTACTTTGTCACATCCCACGAAGAAACAAGGCATGGTCCGTCTCCACACCACACCACCGCTACAGAAACCTGGTGTACTAACATTTGCTATGGCGGTTTCAATCGAAATAACAATATTTGATAAGGTTGAAAATTCTATACACAACCTAATTTAGTCGTCCTTTATAGTACGTTGGAATGTTATAGCCGATTTGTTCATTTCAACCAGTGATAGAACGAAGGATAAAAAAATGTCAGTTGTCTGTGTATAGCGCGTCTTTCTGTCCTGTGCCATCCATTCCAACGTTGTCCAAGTGTTACATATTTCTTTTATGTTTACTTCGAACTCTCGTATCTGTATGTGTTTTGGTCTCCCTCTACTTCTCTTGGCTTTATGATTTTATAACAAAGTATCTCTTTTAAATGCTGTCAATGTTTCCTTAACATAGATTTTCCTCATATTATGTTTACCTGACTACACTCCGCCTGGATCGTCATAAGGACACTAAGACCATTGTGGATAGGTTGGTAGGATATGGGTTATGGGTGAGTGAGGTTCTAATTAAAATCTCGACACCTCAGGGTAGAAGAGGAGTGACTAAGTAATTTCTCATCCTTTCCAACAGTTCCACGTTATTGATCTGACCATAGCATGTCAATATCTCTGTTCTGTTTATGACAGTTTGTACATCTATAGCACTTTCTGTCTTCGTGTTTCAAAGTCACGTATAATAACGGACTTGGTATTGCAGTTGAAAATATGTGTGCCAGAATTTATTTAATTTTATTTTTATTTGTACCCTAGTGCAATCAATTTAATCTCACCTTTTGTATTCTAATTTTCATTTGTCCTACCTTAACTGTATTATTAGCTGTCATCGCGTTTATATTACCAGGTAGGTTTTTGAGTTACCTCCGATATGGCTTGGCTTGGCTTCGTTCGTTCTCAGTCTTCCGCTACCAAACCCTGAAAGGGCTTAAGTAGCAGAATGTAGTCCAGATAACGGAATGCGTTGTGTCGTAGTTTACAGCTTGATTGCGATATTTGCACCTTTCGGTCCAACACATCCGACTTCAGCCGATATTTGTTATTACCGGGTTAGCATTCCCTCTTCGACCCCTTCTCCTTAGCCAGTCTGCCCTGCTGCAGCCTGTTATTCAGGATCACCTCTTGGAGGTGTAGAAGGGTCTTGGCAGCTATGGTTTGCTGGCCCTGTTGCTAGCAGGCAGCTATGGGTCGCTGACCACTGCAGCTCATACGCTGCTCAGCATATTGATCCCTCCCCCGATATAAGATAGATGCTTTAACGAGATATCTGAACTCAAGTATCGTTGATCAGAAAACAGATTGCACCACTCCACCATCTAAATTTGCGAGTAACGTACCTAATTAACGACAACCGAAAAAAAACCTTTAACACGGAGCAGTGAAAAACTGTGTGAATGTTTGGGACGTTGAATCCAATTGAGATCAGGCAGAGAAACGAAACAATATTGAAAGATCTGATGAGGGTAGCTTTATAGAAGTCATTAATATGAGGGAGCCGTACAGAAGAGCAATGGAGTATACCAATTTAAGAACGCGCTGGTAACATTCCACATGGTAAACAGAACAATATAAATAATGGTGTGCATAGTAAACAGTCGTACAATACATATGGTAAAGGTAATGGAAAAATGAACTAAAAGACAAAGATGTAAATGAACAAAGAAGCAGAGCAAGAGATTGAAAAAAGAAAAAAAGATGGTAACGAATGGGTGAATAAGCGACTTGTACTGACGACCTCGCGGTAATATTAGATCTTACAGGTAAGGTTAGTGAGCAAGTCCAGGTAGCAGTGAAAAAGATAAATGCAATTTTAGGTATGCTGAAAAGGTGCATTAAATAAAGGAGCATGGACGAGATAGTTAAACTGTGTAAAGCCGTACTTTGACCCAGAATGGAGTATTTTGAAAATATGTGAAGTCCTTATCGTAGATGGGATATAAACATGCTGGAAAGGATACAAAGAAGAGCGGCACAGATAATGGTATGATTCAAGATTTACAGGTATGAGGAAAGACTGAGAAAAACCGACCTACAGTGTCTACAAAAGAGAAGAATTCGAAGCGATGTAATACAGGTTGATAAGATAATCAAAGTAAATGATACATTTGACTATATAATAATTATTCTTTTCAAAATACTGCCGCCGACAGAAACAAGCGGGCACGTGCCCAAATTACAAAAAAGGTCCCCATAGATAACAAAAAATATTGTTTTTAGTCAGAGAGTTATGAATAGTTAGAATTCATTACCACATCAAATAATGGAGGCAGAGTCAATACATCCATTCAAGAATAGATTGAATGCACAAAGTGTGATTTTTTTTATAGATCAAGTGAATGCAAAGGAAGCGTGTTGTATACCGACTCGGCAGAGTCTTCTAAACTAGTACTAAGACGTTGTTCAAATTAATATATCAGAAACAAGGAACTAAAATAAAAATGATGTAAATGAACACATAAGAGGAACAGACTAAAATACGAAGAAGATGGTGACGAATGAAGAACACAATAATATACAATGAAGATGGAACTAAAGACGCAACAGTGAATGCCCTGACAGCAGCATGCGACTCATAGATCAGTGAATCATTGTTGACCAAGACACTATTCCGCCTCCAAGTGGCGTCCTTGTCCACTGATTGAACCAATACAGCCTCCCAGAGAATAGGAACCGAGCATGAAAATGCCGTGCTGAAAGTGACATGTCCGACCAAAAGGCGCCAATATAACAACTTGGCAGTAAACTACAAAACAATGAGACAATGTCCTTTTCAGAGCGAACGCCAAATACGAAGACAAAGAAGACATGCACAATGAAGAAGATCTCGAAAAAATTATTTTAATTGACTTTTATTGCCGCAATCAAAGAGTATTAGCAAAAGATTGCAGTTTTTTGTTTTTTTTAAATAGATTGAAATATAAAAGCGTCAAAGGATATGATGAGGCATTAATTTAATAATGAAATCAAGAAGCACAACAAATGTGCAAAAAAATTATTTAATTATCGGATAAAAGGCTAGAATCAGTGGGGTCGGTGGAACATTACTGACCGAGATTTCACACCATGTGCATACTGTGTACCTGAAAACAGAAGGCGTTGAAGCGGCCTGGCCAACGAGGTAGAGATATACACTGTCGACTTCGTAGTGATGAGCCTTGCTGAAAAGATATGCATTACATGCTCGGAAGACCAAAGTCTACATTATTCAATTAGTCATGTGACACAGATAGGACCACTACGAAACCCGTACCACAGAACATCTTTTACGAGTGGCGAAATCGGAGTAGACCTTAGCTTCACATAATTCTTGAAACAATTGTGATAGGATATTCATCCTCAACAAACTGTAATTTATTGGGGAAATGAAAAGAGGACCATTTCACCTACAAGCGAATCATGAAAAGACAACTATTGATTGTTGTGTATTGGACATGCGACGCCGTCTTGCAATATAAATTGCTACAGAAAGATTATTGCAAATAAAAGCATAGACCTTTGATACATGTTTCCGGAATCAGGTCTACTGTAGTGACGTCACTACACTCCTCCTGGATCGTCAAAAGGACAATAAGACCATTGTGGATAGGTTGGTAGGATATGGGTTATGGGTGAGTGAGGTTCTAATTAAAATCTTGACACCTCAGGGTAGAAGAGGAGTGACTATGTAAGGAAGAAGACTCTATACCTCATGATAGAGATGAGTGACTAAGTAAGGTAGAAGACTCTATACCTCAAGGTAGAGATGTGACTAAGTAAGGTAGTAGACTCTACACCTCAGGTAGAGATGAGTGAGTAAGTAAGGTAGAAGAATGCACCTCAGGGTAGAATATGAGTGACTAAGTAAGGTAGTAGACTCTACACGTCAGGGTATAGATGAGTTACTAAGTAAGGTAGTAGACTCTACACTTCAGGGTATAGATGAGTTACTAAGTAAGGTAGTAGACTCTACACTTCAGGGTATAGATGAGTTACTAAGTAAGGTAGTAGACTCTACACTTCAGGGTATAGATTAGTTACTAAGTAAGGTAGTAGACTCTACACTTCAGGGTATAGATGAGTTACTAAGTAAGGTAGTAGACTCTACACTTCAGGGTATAGATGAGTTACTAAATAAGGTAGTAGACTCTACACTTCAGGGTATATATGAGTTACTAAGTAAGGTAGTAGACTCTACACCTCAGGTTAGATATGAGTTACTAAGTAAGGTTGTAGACTCTACACTTCAGGGTATAGATGAGTTACTAAGTAAGGTAGTAGACTCTACACTTCAGGGTATAGATGAGTTACTAAGTAAGGTAGTAGACTCTACACCTCAGGTTAGAGATGAGTGACTAAGTAAGTTAGTAGACTCTACACTTCAGGATATAGATGAGTTACTAAGTAAGGTTGTAGACTCTACACTTCAGGGTATAGATGAGTTACTAAGCAAGGTAGTAGACTCTACACCTCAGGCTAGAGATGAGTGACTAAGTAAGGTAGTAAACTCTACACTTCAGGGTATGGATGAGTTATTAAGTAAGTTAGTAGACTCTACACTTCAGGTTAGAGATGAGTGACTAAGTAAGGTAGTAGACTCTACACTTCAGGGTATAGATGAGTTACTAATTAAGATAGTAGACTCTACACTTCAGGGTATAGAAGAGTTACTAAGCAAGGTAGTAGACACTACACCTCAGGTTAGAGATGAGTGACTAAGTAGGTTAGTAGACTCTACACTTCAGGGTGTAGATGAGTTACTAAGTAAGGTAGTAGACTCTACACCTCAGGCTAGAGATGAGTGACTAAGTAAGTTAGTAGACTCTACACTTCAGGGTATAGATGAGTTACTAAGTAAGGAAGTAGACTACACTTCAGGGTAAAGATGAGTTACTAAGTAAGGTAGTAGACTCTACACCTCCGAGAAGATGGGAGACTATATAAGAGAGAAGACTACACTTCAGGGTAAAGATGAGTGAATAAGTAAGGTAGTAGACTACGCCGCAGGGTAGAGGATGGAGAAGTAAGTAAGGTAGAAGACACTACATCCCATCCCAAATGAGAAGAGACTGAGTATATAAGTAAGAGCGTGTCTTTTAAACCCTTCCAACTCAGAGAAGAGATGAGTCGCTAAGTAAATTTGGCAGAAGACTACAAATCAGGGTAGAGAAGTGAGTAAGTAAGTATGGTAGAAGACTCCACACATCAGCGGAGTTGCGACATTTCGATTTAAATAATTAAGAGCTTCTGATTTAGACAGTCACAAAGGCAAGGAAGCACACTTATGCATCGTAACCTTGAAAACGGGAAACTATCCTCCACGTGTTACCGGGGACCGAATGAAGATAAAATAATAGAAAACTGCAACCATTCAGGAGTATAGCTCGAAACGAATAAGGAGCAATGGTTATGGGGCTTTCTACAAGTAATTTATAAATATTACAATTCGCTCAAAATATACAGGGAGAATTCACATTATCAAACGTATAACTCATCAGATTTAGAAACGAAACAACATGCACAATTTATGGCATAATACTAACAAGCAACTAAAACTGAAGATCCTGAGAACATGCATATTCTCTGTGGCAATATATGGGTGCGAGACGTGGACACAAGTAGCAAGGAAGAAAATTAGAGCGTTCAAAACAAAATGTTTCAAAAGAATCCTACAAAATTCTGGGGATGAAGAAAGTGACAAAACCATCCTAGAAGAACTTAATGTGGAAGAAAACTGGCTCATAAACAACGTTATGTTTCGAAAATATAATTTATTTCGGCCACGGCAAACCTCATGACTGACTGGACAAAACGAATGGTCATGGAGGGCATGGTACCTAGAACGCAACGCAGAGGTCAACCAAGGCGAAGGTGGATACAAGATATCAAGGAAACTCTAAACATGAACATGGAGCAGGCGGGAAGATTTGCTGCAGAAGGAAATTCAATATCGGCTGATTGTGATGAGAGCGACGTTCTACAAAGGGCATGCTACATGATGATGATGATGATGATGATGATGATGATGATGATGATGATGATGATGATGATGATGATGATGATGATGATGATGATGATGATGACTAATAATCAACCTGAAATAAAAGGAGACAAACATTGACGATGTAGAGAGAGTGGAGAAAGATTAGTCAAGACGGAAGAACGTGTATGAAGTTGTTGAAAACAAATGATTCGCCGGGAGCAGGACACATTTTTACGAAGATTAATTTTATATTTTTGTTTTATTGAAATGGTCACAGGGAATAAGCAACTCTGCCAAAGAAACAAAACAATACAATCCCCTTTTATTACGTCTTAGTTGACCTATACTTTACAAATGTGGATGTCTCTAGATCCGCAGGCTGACAGGCGCCATATATGATGCTCTTAACAAACCACCTAACTAAGGCCGATGTTATACCATGTCACACAGTTAATCCTCTCTTGCGACATGGTGTATGTAGGGCAGTGGTGCTATTGTCGTCTTTTGACATACACAAAGACACTGATGGGCCGCTCAGGATCACTTTATGACGTAGCGTGGATGAACTAAGTCGGTCATCTGGTCAGGCACACCATTCAGACCAGGACGTCGCGTCAGAGTCATGCACAATATCACTATCTCTTTTCCATATAGGCAAATTTCAAAGCAGTTGTCTGACGTGATCTCCGTAGTAGTGAGAGTCACGTAGATGACGCCAATCATAGCACAACCGATTGGAGGACGGTGGTCAACCTTCATCAGCACGTTAGGGGGATGAACAAAGTTACTACTGTCCATCAGTTCACGATCTTCCGATCGCGCACGACAAAGTGAACTTACTCAAAATAAGGAGTACCCTGAGTTGTGTGAAGTGAAAAGTGGAGTGCCACAGCGCTGGATTTTGGGATCAATGTTGTTTTTGATATATATATATATATATATATATATATATATATATATATATATATATATATATATATATATATATATATAAATATATATATATGCAATTTAAACATTTCTTTGGGAGCCATGATTGCAAAATTTGCTGGGGACAGAAAACTATGCAGTAGTGTCTCATCTAAAGCAGAAGTGGATATATTGAGGTTGGATTTAGGTCAAATAAATTCGAGAATGGTCTGTAAGCAGGCAAATAGAGTTTAATGTAGATACATGTACATTCATCCACATGGGTGGATCCAATATGGAACATAGTTACAGAATAGGAGAGAACAATATTAGAAAGATAGATAAGGGAAGGGACCTAGGGCTTATAATAGATCATACACCTAAGGTGAGTGAGCAAATTTAGGTAGCAGTTAAAAAGGCAAATGCAATGTTAGGGATGATAACAAGAATTATTAAACATAGGAGCAAGGTAGTGATTGTCAAACTGTAAAAAGCATTAGTTAGACCTAGATGGGAGTAGTATGTACAGGTGTGGAGTCATTATCATAGAGTGGATATAAACGCTGGAAAGAATTCAAAAAAGAGCGACAAATCTGATAGTGGGATTCCAGAATTACAGTTATGAGGAAATACTCAGAAAAACCGGTCTACAGTGTCTAGAAGAGAGAAGAATTCGACGTGACTAAATGCAGGCTGATACGATGATAAGAGGAATGGATACATTAGACTATAACAAGCTTTTTTTTTCAACTAGTCACCCACAAGAACAAGAGTGAATAGCTACAAAATACCTAAAGAGAGGTCCAGATTAGAAATTAGGAAATATTTGTTTAGTCAGAGAATGATGAATGCTTGGAATGCATTTCCACGGGACGTAATGGAGGCAGATACAGTTAATGCATTGAAGAAAACATTCGATGCGCTTAACTTTTAGAGCAAAGTAATGTAAATGAAACTGGTTGTATACAGACTATGCAGAGTCTCCTAAACCAGTATACAGACGTATAGTTAATGTGTACAATAAACAAGAAGAACAATGACGTAGCGTAATGATAATGAAGTGCAGAATATGAAGGTAGTAACAATAGACGCCCACTCATGACACGAACTGTGCTGGCCGGCATGATACTATAGGATCAGCGCTGTTATATTGAGCTTCTGATTAGGGTACTGATAGAGCACTCGATGCCCACGACAAATTTACGAGCTGCAACTCCCATTTCTGGTACGCTTCAGTCGACTCAACTGTAAATGGGAACTTTGCGTAATGTTAGGCAAGACAATGCAGTAAAGGAATTGCTCACTACATCTGATAAACAATATGTGGTCTAGTACAAATAAGTTTCTAACACATTATCCCTTGACAGAAATGTGTGCTATGTAATTACCTTTTCATTTAAATTGTTGTTTTTGTTTAATTCCCACAGTGAGTAAGTTTACTTGTTTGTGCGCTGTGAGAAGGGCGTTAAGTGGTGGGTTGTAGTAGCTTTCCTAACATCCGGAGCATGCTGATGAAGGCGGACCGAGATCATCCACCACGCGGTTGTGCTGTTCTTGGCTTCATTTGCGTGGCGCTCAATACTAATTGGATTACATCGATCCACATCTCGTCAGCCAGACTGCCTTGAAAACAAGCTGCTTCTAGGGAACGCTACACAGAAGCGAGATTGAGGTATTATCAAGTGTATTGTGCCTGGCTATGGCGCGACATCCTGGTCAGTATGTTGTGCCGACTAGAGTCGCAGTCTCCCCATTTCAATTGATAAGCGGTTGGAAAGGAGAGGTCCTAGGTTCAGATATGGGATTACGTGATAATTTCTTGCGATAGCCTAGGATTAAAGTTAACACTGTTTGTTAAGGTTTCAAACTACGTTTAGCGTGGTTATCTTCTCTCCATCTTCATACAGTCAAACGCATTTTGTTATTAAGACCGTTTATGTCACACAACCAAAGACTGAATCCAGCCTAACGTTTTCAGCGCCATTAAACAGAAGCATTACAACAAATCGTCATTACTGTTCGAACTCTTTAATGGGGAAAAAGCTGAACGGATTGCGGCCAGCTACTCAGGGTAGGCTGCGTACGTCAGTGTCAGGGAATTATACAAATACCCTATTCTACCTCCACGTCGCGGTCTTGTATCATCCTGCAGTCGTGTTCTCTGGATTTGGCAATATGGATTTAAAAAAAACAGGAAAACCTGGTTCAAAATATGACGTCCTGAAGCCGGATGTTTGACGCAGAAAGGTGCAGATATTGCAGCCTCTTTCTAAGATGCGGCACGACGTCACATTGTCCTTTTTAAGACGTGCGCCAGAATGAAAAAAAAATCACTGATAAGCCAGAGTGCAATCAACTAGTCCATCTTGCGCACTGATAAACTAGAGTACAGTCATCCATTCCACCTTGCTGCTCATTGATAAACCAGGGTACAGTCAGTCATTCCACCTTACTCATTGATGAATCAGAATACAGTCAGCCATTCCACCTTGCTCATTGATAAACGAGAGTACAGTCAGCCATTCCACCTTGCTGCTCATTGATAAACCAGGGTACAGTTAGTCATTTCACCTTGCTGCTCATTAATAAACCAGGGTACAGTCAATCATTCCACCTTACTCATTGATGAATCATAATACAGTCAGCCATTCCACCTTGCTCATTCATAAACGAGAGTACAGTCAGCCATTCCACCTTGCTGCTCCTTGATAAACCAGGTTACATTTAGCCATTCTACCTTACGCATTGACAAACCAGAGTGCAGTCAGCAATGTCACCTTGCTCATTGATAAACCAGAATACAGTCAGTCTTTCCATATTGCTGCTCATTCAAAAACCAGGTTACAGTTAGCCATTCCACCTAAGGGAAGGGCATCGTTTAGCTCCAAAACATCACAAATAATTGATTGACCAGGGAGCACAGCACTATTTGCTGATATGCTAATTACTCAACGCTTGAGAAAACACGCAAACCCCATGCGATACCGCAAACAGTCCTGATTGTCATGGCAAACACCGTAGCTCTGCTCGGGTTGGTTTTACGAGTCAAATTCGTTATCTTAATTAACTGTAGTCACATCCCAATTTTTCAAAGTACAACTTACTATCGCCAGACAAGACGAAAAAAGCTAATGAATGAGGAAGTACAACATCAAGATAACGAAGACAGCAAAGAGATAAAATTACAAAAACAATTTAGATTGATTCATAAGCAATGTCTTAACACATGAAGACAGGCAGTAGAAGAAACATGGTTCACAAGTTGACGATGTTTAATGGCGTACTTTTGGTTGCACCTCCAATCAACCAAATCTCGGCGAGTTATGGACTCTTGCAACAAATTGGTTATGACATGGTATGATTACTTTTCTACTAACAACAAACCAATGAAAATTAACAGCTTTCATTGAGCGTAGACAAGAGCAAAATGTTGATTGGCCATAAAACAATGCAAGTTTGTTTTTTTAAGAGATGCAGGCGTTACTAGGGTTGTGTTACATAAAAATGAGGGTTTACAGTTATTGATTTTCATAGGCAAAACGCCGAATAGAGTCTTGAAAAAGTCCCGTTTTGTTTATCTGGCTAGAAATAAGATCCCTATGTACATATGCAAGAGAAGAGACAGTTACGTAAACTACAATTAGGGAATCCCAATCCATTGTTTGCAATGCAATTGTAGTAGCAATTGCTTTTACAAGATGCGGTTGCTAGCTATATGCACAATCTACCATTGTCGTTTCCCGCAGTACACCAGGAAAGAAAACATGTGTTGCTAACAGGTTTATACTGTGTTCCTCTCAGGTGCCTAGGCGAGTCCGTTGAGGTACAATTAGCAAAACGAGAGGACTTGGAGATTATGATCGTGCGACATTCTTACAAATGCCACAGTTTAGATTTATTCTCACCAGCTCGTAGCAACCGTTCTTCTTCTTCTTCTTCTTCTTCTTCTTCTTCTTCTTCTTCGTACGCTGTCAGACGTCAACCTTTATTTTTTCGAAAAAAGCAGCGATCATCCTGAGGCTGTCGACACTGCCATAGAGCTTGTCTAGTGATGTCACTGGTGATGACCACATCTGCTTTCTCTGATCCGCGTATGTCGGGCAGTTTTGCAGCAACTGTTCAGCGGTCATTTTCCCGGTACCGCACGAGCATTCGTCAGTGCCACCTATCTTCAATTTATTGAGTAGGTGGTACCTCAGTCTATTGTGGCCAGTGCGAAGTCTGAAGACCACGACCTACTATCTTCTGTTCAACTGGTAATAGGCTTCGTTTTTTGTGTAGCCAGTATGTTCTATTTCCCATTTGGTCATGTATCGAGCTCTAATAATCCTTTTTGACTATTCGTAGGTCAAACTAGTATCTGGTTGTGGTAGTCTTGCACCTTCTTTTGCCAGTCTTTCTACCTCCTCGTTGCCCTGGATGTTACAGTGGGATGGAACCCACTGTACCACTACACTTTTTGGTGCGGACTACTGGCATAGTTGACAGAGTACTGTTCTTAAATCATTAAGTTCAGTATATTTCTGGTTTTTTAGTGCTGTGACTACGGCAAGGGCATCTGTAAAGAGGACTATATGGCTTTCATTTCTTTTGCCTGTCATGATTTCTTCTACTGCAGCCCTCAGTGCCTCTGCCTCCGCTCTGAAATTGCTTGAGTATTTTCCAGTTGCAACTGACAGTGTTATTTTCTTACCATTTGGTAGGCTCAGGAATACCCCTGCCCCTCCGTTCTGTGTTGTGTTTATTACAGAACCGTTGGTTTATGCATGGGTCCATTCCATGCTTGGGTAGTTTTTCGTTATGTACCTCAGGGTTAAGTTTCTTCTTTTGTTTTCAGTCTGGCTGTTCTTTTTTCCAATACCTGGTATATTTTCTACCACCTCTGGAAATATATGCTGTCTCCAGGTAGGTGTGCATACAGTAGGGATGGGCTTTGTTGTTGTTAATGCATTCTTGTGGTCTTCGCTCATCTTAGTTTTGGCTATTTCTGCAAAGTATCGCCGCTTTAGTTTCCCATTTCCAAAATTATTTAGTATCTGATACATTTGATGGGCTGTCAGTCTTCTGAGTTTCTCTGCTTGCTGCTTGGCTCTGCAGTCTCTTCTGTCGGTCATGGATTGCAGATTTGTAACCTTTTCAAGTTCTACAATTGGCGTTGACTTCATGTCTCCTGTTTTAACTCTCATGGATTGGTTTTGAAGTTTGCTAATTTTGTCAAGGTTCGCCTTTGCTGCTGTTGTCCATGCCGCAATGCCGTACTCGAGAACTGGCCTCACTCTTCCAGTGTACAGTTTCTTTAGTATACTTTCGTCTGCTCCCCAGCTTGTGCCAGCAAGTTTCCTCATGATTGCCATTCTTTCTCTGGCTCTCATTCGGTTTCTCTCGATCTGACTTTTCCATGTCATGCGTTTGGGGTTTGTTAGAAAGCGAGAATATCGAACATGTTGTTTTTTCCTCATTTGTTTTGACCAGCCATGAGTTAGCCCACTCCTCCAACGATGTTAGGGCCTGCTGCATCCGATTACTTGCTATGGTCAGATTCTTTTCAGAGGTCCACATAGCCAGATAGTCTGCAAACATGGAGGTGTGGACTCTTCTTGGTATATTCTCTGTGATGTTATTTATATACACCAGGAAGAGTGTGGGTGACAGTACTCCCCCTTTGGGTACTCCCTGCTCAAGTGTCAGCTTTTTGCTTATCTGCCTTTGTACTTGAACTCTGTCTATTCTGTTTTTGAGGTAGTGGCTGATCCATCTGTACATTTTCCCACAACACAAACTTCACTTCTTAGTAGCTTGACTGTAAGTCCTTCTTTGCAGACCTTGTCAAATGACTTTTCTAGATCCACACAAACCGCTACTGTGTGTTTTTTCTCTTGGTAAGCATCCCCTATTTCTTGGGCTATGAGAGTGATCTGATCCTCAGTGGATCTGTTGTGTCTAAAGCCTGCTTGCTGTGGAATTAGTATTTGTTTTTCTTCCAAATGCCACATCAGTCTGGGGTTCATCATACGCTCTATCAGTTATCCTACACAGCTCAGCAGACTGATAGGCTTGTATCCATTTGGATCTGCTCTGTCGTTTTCTTTCTTTGGTACTGGTATAATTACAGCATCTTTCCATGTTTAAGGTACAATTCCCCTTTTCCAGCTTTGGTTCATGACTTATAGTAGCTTCCTCTTTGCTGTTTGGCCCAACCCCATCAGCATTTCATTTGTTACGCTATCTTTTCTGGGCGATTTCATTTTCCTTAGAGTTCTCATGGCCTCTTTTATTTTATTCATTGTTATTTTGGACATTATGTGTTCCTCTGGTGCCATATTGATGTTGTCGTAACTCTTTTGTTCTTCATTTCTGTCTGTATGCCTATTTGTAGGAACATCAATGTGGTTTGCTCTGGCATAATGCTCTAAAAAGGCGTTTGCAGCTTTTTTTCTTCCAGTGAGCTTGTGGTGACCCTGCTTGATGGTAATTTGTTTGATGGAGTTTCGTCATTCATCGCTCTGACTAACTTCCATAGTTTAATCCCTTCTTTATCTAAATTGAGGCTTTCTGTTTTGTTTTCCCAGCTTTCTCTTGATATTTGCTTCAGAGTGTATTTGTATTTCGCCGTGATGGCATGGGAGCGATATTTTCCTCCATAGGATTTTCTCTACTCGTGTCTATAGGGTGTGGCGATGATATGATATGATGAACTATGTACTAGTTATTACTATCCCGGAAGAGAGGCAGTCCAGTGTGTCTGTGTCCCAGGATCGTCACGTCCTGTCAGAAACGTAGCATATGCATGTGAGTGGGGTATCTCCTTGCTCCATTTTTTTCCCGGCACATATGCAGTGATGGCATGCTTCTCATTCCTCGCCACAATAGGGCGGAGGTGCAATGTCCGCTGGCCATGTCACGGATATGTTGTTCGCCTGGTTTGCGGACATATCTCATGATCAAGTCTCAACAGTTCACAGTGAGGTGGCTGCTTTACTGCTAACGACACCCCGACAGAGAACTAAGTCTTCTACTATTGGTTTCACACCTCATCGCCGAATGTGGTGAAAATCGAGCAGCTTCCCGCCCACTTTGATCGGCGGACGGCAGATACCTCTTTCTGCGGCTCGACCGGGTCGGGCTGAGACGCGAGCCCCAACCATATCGTAGCCTCCCATCGCAGTGGTGCTGAGATTTAGGGCTGGATTCCGGCTTAGAGTCGTTCGGCCGTAATCCCTCATATGGTAGCCTCGCTCAATTGGCTTATCAGCAAAGCACGAGAACCAAATTTCTGCGACCTGCGATTCCTCTTGAATTTAACAGGATTACCGTAGCAACGCCCTGTCATTAGTAGGGTAGCATTGACCTGTTTTACGAGGGTTTAATACCAGCACCCGTTCACTATTAGACCCAACGAATCAATAGAGGGCTTTTTAGTCAGTCAATGACCAAGTGTCTGGAACCTGCGATTCTTCTAGGGTTAAGCAGGATTATCGAAGCAACGCTTTTTCATTAAGAGGGTAAAACTGACCTGTCTTCCGTGGGTCTAATTCCAGCACACGTTCCCTATTAGACCCAACGAAGAAGCTATCAGTCTGTCAGTCATTTTACAGTGTTGGCGTGTTGAGTCAAATTAAGCCGCAGGCTCCCCTTCTGGTGGTGCCCTTCCGTCAATTCCTTAATCGAACACTTGATGCGAGACAATCGAGTCACCAAGATACTAAGATACTGAGATACTAGCCCCAGATTTTCGAGGGTATAATTCCAGCACATGTTACCTATTAGTGCAAACGAAAGTGCTCTCAGCCGGTCAATCATTTCTATGTTGGCGTGTTGAGTCAAATTAAGCCGCAAGCTCCACTCTTGATGGTGCCCTTTCGTCAATTTCTTTAAGTTTTAGCTTTGCAGCCATACTTCCCCCGGAACCCAAACACTTTGGTTTCCCGGAAGCTGCCCGCAGATGCATCGAAGCAACTATTGCGGATCGCTAGTCGGCATCGTTTATAGTCAGAACTACGACGGTATCTGATCGTCTTTGCGCCTCGGAATTTCGTTCTTGATTAATGAAAACATTCTTGACAAATGCTTTCGCAGTAGCTCGTCTTTCGGCGATCCAAGAATGTCACCTCTAACCCTCAATACGAATGCCCCCGTTTGTCCCTGTTAATCATTACCTCCAGTTGCGAAAACCAACAAAAATAGAACCGAGGTCATATTACGTTATTCCATGCACCATTATTCAGGAAACCGAGGCCTGCTTTGAACACTCCAAAGTTTTCTAAATAAACGAGCCGGCCACCCGTGACGCTCAGCGAAGAGCCCCCACGGGAGAGAAGCGGAAGATGGTCGGGCAGGAGACAACGGTTAGTGAGCCGGTACGAGCCGGACCGCCCACCTGCGCCTGACATCCAACTATGAGCGTTTTAACTGCAACAACTTTAATATGTACTATTGGAGCTGGAATTACCGCGGCTGCTGGAACCAGACATGCCCTCCAATAGATCCTCGTTAAAGGGTTTAACGTGTACTCATTCCAATTACGGGACCTCGAAAGAGTCCTGTATTGTTATTTTTCGTCACTACCTCCCTGTGCCGAGAGTGGGTAAGTTGCGCGCCTGCTGCCTTCTTTGGAAGTGGTAGCCGTTTATCATGCTCCCTCCTCAGAATCGAACCCTGATTCCCCGTTACCGGTTACAAACATGGTAGGCATGTCACGTACCATCGATATTTGATAGGGCAGACATTTGAAAGATGCGTCGCCGGCACATGAGGCCATGCGATCAGCACAAAGTTATCCAGAGTCACCAGTGGGGACGACGCAACCCCGCGAGGGGAAACGACGATTGGTTTTGAACTAATAAAAGCGCTTATTCTGCGAGGGTCGGAGCTTGGTAAGCATGTATTAGCTCTAGAATTGCCACAGTTATCCAAGTAGGATCGTGTCATCTAAGGAACCTCGACTGATTTAATGAGCCATTCGCGGTTTCACCGTGAGACAGTGTGAACTTAGACATGCATTTCTTAATCTTTGAGACAAGCATATGACTACTGGCAGTATCAACCAGATATGGATGGATGTGTAAAAAGCCTCTCCAGGACGGCCGCAGGGACTGACTGACGGACGGACGGTTGTTCCGTCCCTCACTCCGTCAACCTAGGATCGCCTGGCAGCGGCTCGTACACACACCGGGCTCGCTCTTGAAGGGATGGCAGCGCTCTGTGCAGAACGGATCGCAACGGCCCTCGGCGATGATTTTTACTCGTACTGGAGACGATTTTCTCTTGCCTGTGGCCTGCCCTTCTCCGACCTGTTGGTCGGGCGAGGACAGGGCCTTTAGGCATTTGCCGGTCACAAGATCTTTGCGATAGAATGACCACAAGCGAGACGAACTGTCGAGATTGGCTATACGCCATCGATGAACCACACGGACTGAAAAAGCTTCTCGATACGGACCACAGTAACGCACCCTTTCCAACGGTACGACTCCACAAAATTGGTTCCGCTACAGTGCCGGGGAAAGGCGGGCGAGCTGGTTAGGCGAGCCCGCGCTGTCATTCCGCCTGGCGGGACTGAGATCGCTGTACGAACACTGGATGCGAGTCAATTGTGCCACCGAGAGACCAGCAACCGTTGGATAATAATGAATTTGCAACTAGCAACATGATCCGCACTAGATAAATGCCACTTTTAGCAGTCTGCTGCGCTGGTTCACTTTGATCATACATTATAAATATCGGCGCCGATGGACGACGGAGAAGCTAAGCTTCTACTGTGCTAGCAAATACCCAGTGTATTGCGCATTATTCATTCCATGCGCGTCACTAATTATTATTTTTTTTGTTTTTGTTGTGTTTATTGCGTTCACCTTACTTTTCTATTCGCCAATGCGGTGTGCATTTCATTGTGGTTTTTAGTTTGCGCTTATTGGCACAGTGCATCCGACTTCAGCATGTATTTTATGTACGGGTCTGATTTCTCTTGCATTTTCTAAGGGTTTTCTTCCCCTGGGAAACGGCCGATGCTGTTATGGGGATCGAATTCCGCACATTCAGGTTGTGAACCGTGTCACTTAACCACTAGCCCACGCATTTGACTATCTTAATAAAGCCACATATTATTCCATCGTTAAACATGCGCTTGTCTCATATTTTGTTCTGTTTCCCTTACATTTGTTTCTTACTTTTAGAATATGTCTCTATTGTCTTCACTAATTCTTACCTTTTTATATCCTTCATATTCATGTTCAACGTATTTCCTTCTTTTAATATTTATTGTAACGACCGTGTCCACTACAACGCTAATCCATGTAGTATCAAGCGCAATGTCACTACAACCTAATTAATACCTTCAGTTAAATACAATTTCTCAAATGTATATAATGTTGCGTAATAATCATACATCATGCCAGTGGTTCTTAAAGGTCTGCTGTAAAGGTAACATGTTAATTAAATTTACAATTGTCGTTATATTCTTTAATAATCGTTTTCAAATTCAAGAGCCATAGAGGCCGTCCAGCATAGTGTGGGACCCACACATTAAAATGCATCTATCAACTTTAATCTCGAAATGTTTTATGTTATTAGTTTCCAAATATCGTTATCTATTATTTGGATTTATTGCGCAAACTAAACTCAAACATAAAAATGGTTCAACTAAAATATCCTGATTGAACTGTGTAGCACACCATGATTTATTTCTGAGACACCCTTTTCAGGCCAGACCAATATCTCTTCTTTATGTTCTTGGAAATGAGGGCCAAGGTCAGCCACTTTCTATGAAAATTACAAATGGGAATCCTCGATTCTTTAAATTCTATGTGACACAAATAAAAAAAGTAGAAAATGTAGGAGTAATTGCACCAATAAAATCCGTTACAAACAGCGGGACAACGTGAAATAGGATATGCTATTGCTTTCTTATTGGCTTGTCTTTTACCAGGAGCGTTGCATCAGTTTCTTGTTTTGTAACAGCTTCTTGTTTGATCGTAAAAATCGTCTTGCTGTTTTGTTGTTTTATAATAGTCTATGCATCTGTCCTTATCAGTGTCAGCATTGCCGCTTAATTACTAGTTGGTCATTTTTCTGTTATTCTATCCCCTATTATGTTCATTGTATGTTTGGTTTCATCCTCTACAATACAAGAGCATCGTCCTTTCAAGAAACTGTGGACTTTTCTCTGTTTATATTGAATCGTTTAGAAATAGACTTAGCTGTGCCAGTTTGAGTATTTTTCACCAGAGTACTGATGCCCAGCGTGCATATTGAGATGGGATGAATTAACGGTTCTAACGAAATACTAGAGAAGCAATGATTGAAAATAACAAGCAAAGATATGGCATCGATCATAAATAACAAGCTTTATAGCCCCGTTAGATAGCATGTCTTTAACGAATACAGAAGTCCAATTCGTCTGATTAATCCCCTATGTATTGGATGTCTATATTGTTTTGCATTTTTGTTGACCTGTCCCTATTTGTTGAAGTGTTTATGCCGTGTACAAACATTCATAGGTATGTTCAGATACTGTGACGAGACGAAAACAAACTCGAAATCTACGTTATGATCTAAAGATCTTCATTGGGGACAGCATATTTCTCAACAACATGGCTTAAAGTATTTACAAGATCAGGCAGTCAGCTACGTGCTCGACTATCCTTAGTCGCCTCTTACGACATTCTTTGCTGTGTTACAGTTTTACTGTCCTTTGTTCCCCTTTCGTGATATGGTAACACTATAGCCACACAGATGGGATACTTAAGAATGTTACAATTCCCTACGTCATCTAAGGACATACTACTATGGGATGGTGGTTTCCGTCTTAATGAGGTATATCTGAGGAATAAAGAACGCGTGTCCCTATAATCGCCCCACAGTATGAGACAAAGTTAATTGTTCATTTCGGATGTCCCACTGTGATTTGAACCCGTGTCAGGGATCAAGATGCTGAACAGCACAGGAGCTGCAGTGGTCAGCGACCCATAGCTGACTGCTAGCGTCAGGGCAAGCGAACCATAGCTGCCAAGACCCTTCTATACCTCCACGCGGCGATCCTGGATAACAGTCTGCAGCAGGGCAGACTGGGTAAGGAGAACGGATCGAAGAGGGAATGCTAACCCGGTACTCAAAAAATGCTTGCTGAAGTCGGATGTGTTGGACCGAAAGGTCCAAATTTCGCAGTCAAGCTGTAAACTACGACACAATGCATTCCGTTCTCTGGACTACATTCTGCTACTTAAGCCCTTTCAGGATTTGGTAGCGGGAGATTGAGAACGAACGAAGAAGAAGAAGAAGAAGAAGAAGAAGAAGAAGAAGAAGAAGAAGAAGAAGAAGAAGAAGAAGAACCCGTGTCATCCAGGGTAGAAGATCGTATCCCAGTTGTTCCGCAACTCGCTCAACTTTTCCGTCATGACTTCTCACTATTGATGTCCCTGTTATTTTGTCAGTCGTTCTTTGTTAATATCATTCGGTCTGCAATGTTATTTATAATTGTGTCTTTATAGATGTACGTTTGCATGTTGTTCTTTCAGTCGCATGTCTCTCTGACCAGGTTATCAGTTTTCATACAACTCTCTCAATCATTGTGTTAGCCAGCCCCCTTTAATTCTACAATAATTGAGTCATTTTCTCTGTTACTCTGTCAGTTATTCTATCAAATTTTTTGTTACTCTATGAATTATTTTCTAGTTTCATTTTTATTCCATCTATCGCTATATCAGTTTCTCTGATTATTTTAATTATTCAGTAAACGAGATAGCTTCAAACAGTTCCCAGAATTAGTAGATTGTATAGAAATAAGTAACAATAGTATTATCTATACATTTCCTTCAAAGTAGTTCCCTTCGGCAACTACACACTTTTGCTAACGTTCATAAAGCTGCTTTAAACATTCGTCGAACTCATTCTTTGACACCTCTCTCATCTGTCTTATCGTATTGGTGATAACGTCCTCAGCATCTCTGAATCGCTGTCCTTTCAGTGCCGATTTCGGTCGACGGAACAAGAAAAAATCAGGCGGTTTCAGGTCGGGAGAATTTTGAGGACGTTCCAATGTAATCACATTGTGCTTTGCGAGGAACTGCTTCAGTAGTAGGGATCAATACGCTGGCACATTTTCATGCAGCATAATCCAAATGTTATTCTATATTTTTGCGGTTGTTTTCTTGAGATTGCATCTCTTAGATGAGGGAGGATATCAACGTACATTTCCTTACTAACCGTTCGGCCGTGATGAATAGAATCATGGTAGATAATAATCTGGAAATAATATAAAACGTCTAACATAACATTTTCTTTGCTCTTGTCTAAACGAAATGTATGTGTCCAGGGACAGGTGGGAGATTTCCATTCAGAGGATTGACGTTTTGTTTGAGGATCGTACAAAAACACCAGGTCGCATCTCCTGTGATTATGTTGTTCAGAAAATTGATATCTTGATTGGCCATTGTGATTAGGTCTCCTGTCAGGGTTAATCTCGTTTCATTCAGTTCAGGAGATAACATTTTTGGAACCATGTGTTGACAAACACGGTGCATGTGCATTTCATTGTGGCGAATACTGTGGCAACTTCCAACTGTTATTCCAACTTTTGAGGCTATTTTCTTTACACTAAGTCTTCTGTCAGTCCACACAACGTTTCGAAAACGCTCAATGTTTTCCTTTTTGACAGTTTTCCACTACGTGCATCATCACCGACACTAACACAACCTTCACGGAAACGCTCGTGCCACTAAAATACTTGCGAGTTCTTCATTGCGGTATCACCGAATGCTTTATTACGCAATGTTTGTGTCTCTGAGGGTGACTTCTCAACAAAACACATCATTTGACATGTGTATGCTGTTCAATCAAAAACGTTTTCAACTCCGACGATGCATGGAGCACAACACACAAACACTATTACGTAACTTCTCATCGAGAGTATGTGTGAAGGTTACATCTGCGATGCCTTTTCGTCAATGCCATTACCAAAGTTATACATTTATGTTTTCCATAATATCATATTTCATTCAAACACGAGTCGACTACACCAGAAACCTGTTTAAGCTACGTCGTATTAGTGATGCTGTCACTCTATCAACATGAGCTTATTTGTCAGCCTATTTGTCGGTATCTAAAACGAGTACGGTGTCAATACTTCTTGATTTTGGTGACCTGTTCTTCAGCGTAGCTGCGGGTTCCAAATTCGTTTCCCGTGAACTCTGTCTTGGGCCACGGAAGTTCAGTCCGGTGTGAGCCGCCCTGCAGAGGCGTTTCGAATGTAGGTGCATACAGCAAGATAGACTGACCAACGCATCGTAGGTCTTACTACCGGTCTCCTTTACCTAAGGGGTACCAGATGCATAACGCCGTGCTCCATCGACCATTGTTTCGTTGCAACATTTGACCTTTACATATATGTATTGCCTTGTCTGCATCGATTACCGCATTATTCAACAAGGACAGTCGTCGTATATCCGAATTGTGGATATTTTGTATACTTTGGTTCCTGAGAGTGATTCTGACCAAACGTCACTCGACCACTCTCAATATACCCCCCAGTCATTGTGTTAGTGTCCATCTTTCAGCACCGTAGCACGTTGCAGAAGCACAGTAGACATTAAGGAAGAGGCTGGTAGATTTTGTTCCTGGCAATCGTTTAGGACCGTTATAGTGGACCAGAAGGTTGCACAGCCCACGCGGCGTAGGCAATACTAGTGATCCGAAATTAGAGCAGTGATAACAGCAACATAGTTGGACAGCCTTGCGGTTTAGAGGCTGCAGGAGCTTGGAGATGTAATCGCAAAGCGGATTATCAATATCTCCGTAGGTCCGCAGACACTGCTGACCGCCTCTGAGCTGACTCACCTGGCAATAGCAGAATATCTTTTTCTGAAATGACAACGCATATGATCCTACAGGGCTGTGAGGAAGTTGACAACCTCAGTTCATAAATATTTTTGTCAGTAAAACCACATTATCATTTACTCGTGTGGTTCCCTTTGGAGCACATGACCGTAAACAGCAGCTCCACATATGTTTCTATTCTGAGTCGAATTTTTGTCTTCAGCCCACGAGACTGATCGCCGCCATGTGTTTTTTTATCTTCCCATTCTTCTCTTTCCATGTGTTTTCCAGTCAAGTGCGTGACTGGCTGTGTTGTACGACTTCTTTCTAAGAGTATGTTTTGTAAATCCCGTTTTTTGTCTACAATTTCCTGCTGTATTGGTTGTTCTTCCTTCTCAAAACTGTGTTTGCTATAATCTCTAGTCATCTATCCCACAGTATGTGACTGAAGCACTTGTTAACGAATGCCTGTAGACTGGATGTGAAGCCGTTAGCAACATGCCAAGTCTCAGAGCCATATAGCAGGACAGACTTTACAACGATCACCCAAGCACTCATGCTGCCCCACCCCCTCAACGTAGTGCAGGCAGGGCTAAGACCATACTGCAAACGAATTAACCCAGGATTCCATATTCGCTGAAATAATTAATTACAAAAGTACTGCTGGCCCTCCGTGGATTGGAGCGATGGCCTTATTGCTATTCTTCTTCTTATTTTTGTTATATGTATCATCATTCAACTAACCTCCACGTTTTAGTACATTCCTGACACATTAAACCAGAGAATCAGCCATAATACCTTGCCCATTAATAAACTAGAGTGCAATCAGCCAATCCACATTGCTCATTCATAAACTAGAGTGCCATCAGCCATTCCACCTTGTTTATTGATACATTAAACGAATATTGTGTTATATCTGTGATTTCCAGGATTGATACTAAATTGCTGTTCATTTCTCTTTGGATATCAATACATCTAGTGATTTGTGAAAATATTAAAGTAACAATGAACAAAACCCCACTATTTGGAGTTACCAGAGTTCGTGAAACGTGGTGAGTGTAAAGCCACCGAAATACCCTTCATTATCCAAGCAAGCCAGGGTCATAGGTCAGGAGTCCGTATGTATGTCCAACAACAAAATTAACCGAGAAACCCCGTCGAATAATATGTTCCACCGAACGAACATAGGTTTTCAAACTAGTGCTACGGTAAGATAATTAAAATATGTCACCTGAATTTGCATCCTTCAAGATCAACACAAACAAGTAACTACCTCAAAAAAAAAAAAACTACGCGAATATAACATTCTCAGAAACAAATCATACATAACAATCACATGATCAAACAAAACAAAGAAACAAAGAGGTCCCAACTGACAAAAGTTACGTCAGCCCGGGACAAAAGAAACGATCCCGGACAAATCCAGAACGGCAGATTTTACCGTGCTCCATTGCGCACCTGCCCCAGGCTTAGAGAGCCGCACAGAGGTCACCTGCCCAGTCCTATCGAGCCGCACAGAAGAAATCGGTCATCTCCGATATGTATAGTCAACAACACCGAACTATGACCCTTTAATTCTACCAATAATTAAGTCATTCTCTCTGTTACTCTGTCAGTCATTCTATCAATTTCGTTGTCACTCTATCAAATAGGTACATCAGTCCACGCACGACCATTCTCCCGAAAAACATGTTCTACCACATTTCCTGCAACTTAAAAGGCGGATTCGATTCACACACACATAACCATCTCATGCTTAGCTTGAAAAATATAAGATATGACATCATTAGGCTATCAGCAACGCGTGCCTCCTCCGACCTCGTATCCCACTTGGTGCAAAAATGGCGACGAGATCCATATAGGTGCAATTGATGGTCAATACCACAACGGTAGAGTTGGTTTCATTATCTTAAGCCACCATGTAAAAAACGTAATATCTGTGAAAATCATATCCTCCCGACTTTCCACGCTAGAATTACAAGTCACTAGACAGAAGAAACCCCTCCTCATCATACAATGCTACGCATCCCATGGACTATGATGATAACGTCGTGGAACTGTTCTATAAAAACCTCGTGCAAATATTACACAGCCCTACCAACAAGAAAGTCGTCCTAGGCGACCGTGGGCTTCAGGCTGGCAAAATAACAATTATAGGCGCGTTCTCCGAAGACCAGTAGGAGATCGACTGTCTATCTTCATGTTCACCCAGAAATTGTTCATAGCAAATACGTTCTGTAAGAAACTAGCATGAAACATATGGATGTGGCACTCTCCAGATTGGAAAACAAAAGCAAAAATCGATTATTGAGGTACTACATCACTTAGACGTGATCAGCGACCATAGACCACTCCGGATCTCGCTCCTAATCTGCCCTCCTCACAAACATCGGTACAGAGCCATAACACAAGTAAATATCACCAAGCAAGCAGATCAAATCTCAAGAAAGAAATGACCCATCTCAGGATCTGCAGATCAAATCTCAAGAAATAAATGACCCATCTCAGGATCTGCAGATCAAATCTCAAGAAAGAAATGACCCATCTCAGGATCTGCAACAAGTCTTTTCGGTCTTGACTAGAATAAAGGAATGCACCACTGATGCCACAATTCCTACCAATATTAAAAGATGATCCTGGACTGGAGAAGAAACTGGACGTTTACTCGAGATGGGGAGAAGGCTTACAGTCAGTGGCACACTCAACAAGATCTCGTTATGTGAACTGAATAAAAGAATACGTCATCTGCTCAAAGCTCACTACGAGCAGCATCCAACACGAAGACTGGTCAAGGCAGCTGAAAACAGACACAGCATAGTAAGATGTCGTAAGAGCATTGTGCAGAAGAAAACCATTCTTCAAACACTGAAATTGGCTGATTACATCTCCTCAACAGAGAGACGGGCCATAGAGACACCTTACCAATTGTACTATTCTAAGCATTTTCTCATCGAAGGAGATGGTTTAAAAGGTACTGTCGACGACCGAGTTAGAACCCGTTCAATTGATTGAACCTGATGAGGCCATCCATGCGATCTAACTGACACAGCCCGGGGGATAGACATACTTACCATAGACATCCTTAAGGCGGTAGGAGATATTCTAACACTACAACTTTCTAGCTTATTTAACAAGTGCTTCACAGAAGAGCGAATTCCAGATCAATGGAACACCTAAAAAAATATACTCATCCACAAGAAGGGCGACTCAAGACTATTGGAGAACTATCGACCTATCACGATGCCGATGATATAAAATATTTTCTTCAAAGTCTTTGTCAACAGGATTGGCCAACAACTGGGCCTCCAACAACCCCGAGAGCAGGTTTGATTCAGAAGAGGGTTCTCCTCTACTGACCACCTACACACATTCCACCAGCTGCTGGAGAGAGCATGGGAATTACATATGCCCATACGTCTTGTGTTTTTATACTATGAAAGGGCCTTCGACAGTATTGACATTGATGCAGCAATAAAGGCCTAAAGAAACCAGGGCGTGGCCGCAAATTACACAAGGATGATATAGGAAATAAATTAAGGCTGCAGTACGGACATTACTCTATACCACAGCCCAATAACTGTTCCACTAGCGTGAGGAGTGCAGCAAGGCGACACAATTTCTGCAAAGCGTTTCACATCGGCGCTTAATGACATCTTCCAACAGCTGAGTTAGGCCGATAGAGGATTAAGTATAGATGGGGAGAGGCTCACTCACCTACGCTTTGCGGATGACATTGTGCTCATCAGCCACACCACCGAAGAGGCACACCACTCCCTGAACGAACTAGATGAGGTCGGTAGAGGTGTCGGACTACGGATGAACAAAATGAAAACGCAAAATCTCCGAAACCCTTACTACCGCAAATTCGAGATCAAGGTGGGAAATGAGCCTATCGAAGATATCAGCGCCTACATATACTTTGGGCAATAAATAAATGACACCCACACCCTACACTGAGAAATCTCAAGACGAAGAGCTGCAGCCTCGTGTAGCGTCAATACCATAAATACTATACTCCTGCAGCTAACGGACACGATGGCAAGAGCGCATCGTTTCAATGTTGTCATAGCAACCACGATCTACTGATGTGAAGTATGGAATCTACGGTCATACCAACCATGATCTACTGATGTGAAGTATGGAATCTACGGTCATACCAACCATGATCTACTGATGTGAAATATGGAATCTACGGTCATACCAACCATGATCTACTGATGTGAAGTATGGAATCTACGCAACAAAATGCAGAAAAACTACGATTTGCCCAGCGAGCGATGGAACGACGCGTCCTTTGAATCTTGATCAGAGATCGAATCCACAATACTAAAATAAAAAAACGCACTGTATTTCGAAACGTCGAAGAGGCTGCGTTGTCTCGGAAATACCACTGAGCTGGCCACATGGTGCATGCCAAATAACAGATGGACACTCAGAACGACGTTTTGGTTACCATATACTGATATATGACCACGCGGTTGTCCACCCACCCATACGATGGCAAGATTGTCTGCTGAAAACCTAAATCCGAAATGGTACGACACGGCGAAAGATCTGACTGCATACAGGACATTATTGGCTACCTCGCATACGGCACACCTGCCGAACCGAACTCGAGGATATTGAATTGTATTGTACTGTATTACTGTACTTCGGGGGGACGGCGTGAATAGTGGTTAATTTTCACGGCTCCCAATCCGAAGGTGCTGGGTTTGACCCCCATCACAGCACCGGCAGTTACCAGGTGAGTCAAACCCTAGGAAAATGCAGGAGGAACCAGAACCTTACATAAAATGCAAGCCGAAGTAGGATGCACTGGGCTAATAGGCGCAAAATAACAATCAAAGGGCAACGCACACGACCATGGGGAAAAGAGAAATAAGGCGAATGCAAAATAAAAACAAAAACAACGTATTCAAGACGAACAACTAATGTTCATTTTGTTTTGCTAATATGGGTGTGCAAAATTATGTTTCTTTTTGTTGTAAACTACTCGTGTCGAGTTGAATTGACTTCTGGTGATATTTCTTTGGTAGTGGATTAGAGTGGTTTTTCATATATCCCAAGCCCTGCTTGAGTGGGTTAACCGGGGTCTTAATGCCTGTAGTACAATGCGAGACACATTAGGAAACCCTACTATACGTATTGTAGTGTTGATCCCTACCTCGTTGACTATACTGCTGTGAAACATGCTGTTTACATGAACACCAACGAAAATGTAAGGCTCGGTTTTTATATGTGTGTTTCACCTGGACACGATTACTCTTCGCTAACTGCATTATTATTTACATTTTAAGGCGTTTCTTTTTAAGAATTCAATACGGCACATTTCGTAATATATAGTGTACATATCAATTTCTAATGTATTCCGCTTGAAATGTTAATTTAACATTTACCGGTCGAGAGTTCGAAAATTTTGGAAACTGAAGTCTTCCAATCTCTAACAACATGGAGTTATTGACATTTACTGCATCAAGCTTCGTGAACTAGGTCAAGCTGAAAGATGTGCTGATGAGTGAATAGATCCACTACATGTCATTGGGAGCCATTTTGTATTATATGTTTTTTCTAAACTGCTGATGACATTGTCATCATCACGATACAACCATATCACGTGCATTTAGTTTCCGGTTCACGGATGTTGATTCGAAATTAGTTGTCAATCCTTGTGTAATGAAAAAAATGGTCTAACACGTGTTATAAGTCTCTTTCGACAACAAATGATGGAAGGTATATATATATATATATATATATATATATATATATATATATACATATATATATATATATATATATATATATATATATATATATAGTCTTAGTCTTAGTCGACCTGCACTTCTACAGAGGCAGATGGACTGGGCAGGCCCCAGCTCCGGTATGAGCTGGACGTAGTCGGGAAACGAGTTTCCTGCTTAGCGGACTTAGCTCCAGCAACGTTTGGGACATGCACTTATTTCTTAATAGGCTCAAAATTTAGAGCAAAGTACACCCGCTGCCTGTTAGGCGCCATTTATGCTGCCCTAAACAAGTCACCTAACCATGTCCGATAGTATGCAATGTCACACAGTAGTCATCATTTTATATCATGATCATCATCATCATGTAGCATGTCATGTATACAAAACGACGCTCCTATCACGATCTGAAAGAAACCTTTTTTTTTCTTGCCAAAACTCCAGCCTCCGCCATAGTTATACCAGATATTTCTGGATATTAATTTCGCCATCGTTTTCTCGGTTTCCCTTGCATCTTTAGGCTGGCCCTATACCTTCCAGCTCTGCTCTCTTAAGACCGTTGTGTCTCTTGATTTGACCAACGGATTTACAATTTTTGGACATAATGGAAATAATAAACCAGGTCTCCTCTATGTTCAACTTTTGCCGAACTTCTATGTTTGTCTTTGTCTCCGTCCAGGGTATTGTAAGGGCATGTCTGTAACATTTTGACTTGAAGGATTCTTCTTCTTCTTCCTTCGTTCTCAATCTGCCGCTACCAAACCCTGAAAGGGATTTAGTAGCAGAATGTAGTCCAGAGAACGGAATGCGTTGTGTCGTAGTTTACAGCTTTACTGCGATATTTGCACCTTTCGGTCCAACACATTCGACTTCAGCAGAAGCATTTTTTGAGTACCAGGTTAGCATTCCCTCTTCGATCCCATCGCCTTAGCCAGTCTGTCCTGCTGCAGACTGTTAACCAGGATCACCGCGTGGAGGTGTAGAAGGGTCTTGGCAGGTCTGGTTTGCTGGCCCTCACGCTAGCAGTGAGCTCTGGGTCGCTGACCACTGCAGCTCATGCGCTGCTCGGCATCTTGATCGCGACTTAAAGGATTCGATTCTTAATCTTGAAATTTAGGTATATGCTGCAACGGGAAAAACGCAGGCTCTCAAGACTTTCCCTCTTTACGTTTTGTTGATGCTTTGTCATATATTAATACGGTGTACCGGTAGTTCACTGATTATACACAATCCTGGAATTTAATCCATTCATGAAACCTTTATTGAAAGATGCAGGACTCGCAATCGTCATAAAGGTCAGACTAAAGCGCTCACTGGTTCTTTCGATATAACTCAAAACCTGCGAAACATGGACCTCTGTACCTCTGGAGAATAATCCAGGCCATGGAGATGAGAGATGAGATGATTTCACAGGTGATGAAGTGCGACAAAGAATCGATAATGCAGGTGGACTGTGCGACGAACTTCTCACAACGATCAAAAGGCAAAAGTTGACTTGGCTTGGTCACTTTTCGAGGTCCAAGCGCCTTGCAAATACGATACTACAGGACACAGTACAACACAAACGAGGGACGTCCGAAAAACGGTGGGAAGACAACATCCAAAATGGACTACCCTACGACACAAGGAGGCACAACAAGTAACCGCAGACAGAGAGGAATGATGCAGGAGGTATAGCAGGGATGCCCCAACAATCTCAAGAGGTCACGGGATGAACTGAATGGAGAAAAGGAAATCCAAATTTGTAAAAATTGGATGACTAAATGTGTATTTAAATGTTTCTAATCTAAACCAAAAACGTGGAAATAGATATAAACATAAGACTATCGAAAGAAACGTATTAAAGACATTTTTACAAGAAATACATAGCTGAAAAAGACAGTATTGTATCAAAAATAAACGTTGAAAAGGGGACGGCGTGGCCTAGTGGTTACCCCGGGGAAGCAAACCCTTAGAAAATGCAGGAGGAAGGAGGCTCTTACATAAAATGTATGCTGAAGTCGGATGCACTGGGCCGACAGGCGCGAAATAAAAACCACAGTGCAACGCACACCGCCTTTGGGAATAGAGAAGTAAGGCGAACGCAAAAAAAAAAAAAAAAAAAAACCTTGAAAAATAACATTACTAAAAAGATCAAGACTGATAGCAAAAACTTATTTTCTTATGTCATAAAAAAACAGAGAACGTAAGAGAAAATAGGCCCACTCAAAGAAATGACAATATCAATAATAAATGCGTATAGGGATGCTACTAATCTATTCAATCAGTACTTTGGCTTAATCTTCACGGAAGAAGACCTATTCAACATCCCAAATCTGATTAATATTTTACAAAGAGACATGAAAACAAAGGGATTAAAATCAGTCTACATTACGGATGAAATTACTTTTCAACAATTGGAGGAGTTTCAATAGGATAAATGTCCGGATCAATTCAGTATCCATCCACAAATTGCTGTTTGAAATGAATGGTCTGTTAGCAAAACTATGAACCCTGACTAAGAAAATAGAGACAAGTATCGAAACAGTTGAAATGTGGGTACTCAGAAGATTGGATACGTTTCTTTGAAGTATAGGAAAACAAGTAGTAACGTTCCAGAAAAAACTAATGGTGAAGAAAATATTTATATAAAAGGAAATACAAATCAGAAAAATAACATTATTTGGTCCATGTCAACCTACATGCCAGTCTGCTGAATGTTATATTGGAGTGAAGAGTGGAGGGCAAGAGAATCAGAGGGTGGCAGAGGTACAGATGGACAGACAATAGCATCAAGATCGGGTCGGGACACAGTTTGACTGAGTGTACCAACCTGGCACGGACATAGACAGCTGGCGATCCATACCTGTCAACATTCGATTCGGAGACGGCACTTGATGATGGTTGTGATAAGGACGAACTAGCTATATTATGTTTTGCGAAGGCGATTGTTTCAGGGGATTGAAAAGATGTATGATTGGTCATTTTGTTCAAAAATGGCAACACAAAAATATAAATCAAGCAATTATTAGAAGAGTGAACGAGCTTAATATGCCAAATTTGGGAGTCAGTACTCAAAGTAAACGACACAATGTACTTGGTCACGTGTAATGTAATAAAGGAATAGTAAGTATTGGTTTACTAAAGGAAGACCATGCATAACAGATCTCTTAGAATTTATGAAATAGGTTACCACAATGATAGGTTAAATCGTGCCAGTAAATGTGTTTTATCTAGATTTTGCTAAAGACTTTTATATGGTACCTCATCACAGATTGTTCTGGAAATTGAAATCGCATGTAGTCGCTGACGAAGTTGCCCAATAAATTGAACATTGGTTAACGTGAAGAAGGCAGAAGGGGGCGTAAATAACGAGTACTCTGAGTGGCGTCAGGTAAACCGTGGAGTGCCAGAGGGCTGGGTGTTATAACTAAGTTCGTTCTTAATATATTTATATATATATTTATATATATATATATATATATATATATACATTATTTGGATAATGATAGCTGATCTATGATTGCAAAATTCCTGGATGCTACACACTATGTAAACATGCCTCATCTAAAGCGATGATATATATACTGAGGTTGGATTTAGATCAAATTCAAGACAAATTCAAGGGCCGGTTGACAGAGTTTAGCCAAGATTAATTTGGTCATACAGATTCATTATGAAATACATGTACAGTATAGGAGAGAACAGTATTGGAAAAATAACAAAAGGAAAGAGAACAAGAGATTATATTTTATCATGCAGGTACATTGAGTGAGCAGGTTCAGGTAACAGTTACAAAGGTTAATGCACTGTTAGATTTGACAACAACATAAAAGCCAATTCAACATTTGAAGAATGAAGGGATTGTTAAAATTTAATAAGAAATCGGTGATCAAATATATCAAAGAGCTACAAATTTTAACCCAAGGTGTCCTTATCGTCGAGATAATATAAACATGCTAGAAAGGACACGCCGAAGATCGAAAAAAACTGATACTGGGGTTCCGAAATGTTAGTTATGAGCAAAGACTGAGTATAACCAGCCTACAGTGCCTAGAAAAGAGGACGCCTCGATGTGACATAATACACGATTTTAAGTTAATAAAGATAAACGATACATTATAAAATAACACGTTTTTTTCAAAGTACAGCCGGTTGCACGAACAAGAGCGCACAACTGCGAATTATAAAAAGAAAGGTTAAAATGAGATAGGAAAACACTTGTTTAGTTAGAGATGGTTACATTCTTTATAAGCATTGCCACGGTAAATATTGTGGGCAGGGTCAGTTAGTTACATTAAAAAAATAGATTGGATGCATTTTTTATTGTTATATCAAATTGAGTGGATACAAAAAAAAAAAAAGAAACTTAAACATATCAAATTGATTGGAAGAAACTGGTTGTATAAAAACACTGCAGAGTCTTGTAAACCAGCAAAAAGAAGTTAAGTCAAGTCTATCCCTGCTTGGACAACCTCATATTTAAAATTGCTTGAATTCTTGTGATGGCAATGCTATCGATTATACTGATAGCATCTTACATGTAAGCATTGTTTTAATCGAATATGTCCTCTAAAATCATATTCCATATTCACAATATTTGTGCATTCGTGGTCATAGACTCCAACTTGACCAAGATATCAGATACCCATACAGCCCGACAAACTTAGACTAAAATGCCTTTTGTCCATTCAAGCACCAGCCAGTCATCCCGTACCTACTGATAAGGGACTTGACGTTTTTTTAAGACGAACATGCAGTCCACTGAACTTTAATACCAGCTTGTATCAGCAAACTTATTGAATTATAAGGCATCACCATTCATCGGTATTGTTCTCTTTGAAATATAAGACCACGACAAAGACTTTAATCTGTCTCTTGCTTACGCCTTTTACTTCAATTTGGCGCACGATTTTCCAGCTGCACTGCTAGATTCTTTCTTGCCAATCTTCTCCAAGTGTTTTTGGCATCTCCATTGGTCTTTTTCCAATGCTGTCCATTAAGCGTATGTCTTGCTCAGTTTGTATCTGTGTGAAACTCGCTCGGTTTTCACAATCTCAACGTTCCGGGTTCGATTCCCAATTGTGTCCAGTTTGGCAGACACTGGGTTTTTTCTTGGGCTAATGCTCCTCCACGTACGGAAATTAATGGCAACCTACCGTACGGCACACTTGCCAAGACACTTATAAATGCCAAATAGGTGACGGTTGTAAGAATCTACGTTCTATAAAAGGACATGCTACTTACTTACTTACTGATATAAACATATATATATATATATATATATATATATATATATATATATATATATATATATATCTTGGAATCCTGGTATTCAAACAGACATGTTAATGTATGTTGCTAGATATCCGAAATACGTAGTTGGTATCTTAAAAGTTCCTTCGGCTTACTAGGCCAAGGAAAAGGTACACATAATTTTGGTAGATGTGTAAATATATTTTTTGCATTTTTATCCTGGACAGAGCTTCATAAATATTACTTTATAATTGCCAAGGGAGTTTTTAAAGTGTACGACACAGAACACTCTGATCTGACTACTCAGAGATTAGAGGAATTGTTACCAAACAATCCACGCAAATAGATGCCAGTCTCCAATGTGGTTCGAACGCGCGACTTCCGACATACTTTGAAACTTTGGGATTATTTAGGTTGTTTTTGGGATATATATATATATATATATATATATATATATATATATATATAGATTAATATACATAAATCACTGATTCAGGGGTCTCTGAGTATTGTTAAATATTTCAAAGTCTGCTCAAGAGAAATACGTTAATCAAAACTCACCTATTGCATATGTAAAACTAACTGCATGCATGTGTCATATCATCCCCATCATGTGTTACTACTTGAGACTTGAGGATAACAACTTGACACGGACATGTGATAATATCAGCACTGCGATAATAATACAAACTGTCCATCGTTGTCGATGAGGACCGATGAACATCATCCTTGTCACATATTTTCCTGTTGAGTGTGGGTGTGCATGTGGCTGAACAGGCCAATGCAGGCACAAAAACATCTGCTACATATCGGGTACACGATGTTTGTAGAAGGTGATGGTGTTTCCTCTGTTCGGGATTTCCGGGTCTCGCGTCTGCTCTGGGCTTTCACAACACGGTCGTATTCGCCGGTAGCTACACTTGATTACTTTTGCACAAGACACTCCCAGGTGTCGATGTCTATCTGGCAACTTTTCAGTGAATCCTTCAGAACGTCTTTAAATCGATTCTTTGGGCGCCCTCTCTCGCGCCACCCCTCTCTCAGCTCGCCGTAGAGAAGCTTCTTTGGGAGCCGCTCGTCTGACATACGGACAAGGTGTCCGGCCCATCCTAGTCGTGCTTTTTATAGCAGTGCATGGACGCTGGGCATGTTAGCCCTCGAGAGAACCTCGATGTCAGTGACACGATCTTGCCATCGGATGTGGAATATTCGCCTCAGGCAACCTGTGTGAAAGTGGTTTAACCTCCTTGCATGTCCAGAGTATACAGTCCAGCTTTCGCAAGCGTATAGTAGGGTTGGAATGATGGTTGCACGGTAGACATTGAGTTTGGTCTTGACGCTGATGCCACGACGTGCCCATACCATCGAGCGCATTCTACCAAAGGCTGTGCTGACCTTTGCTATTCTGCTTGCCATCTCATCGTCTAGGCTGACAGATCTCGACAGGGTGCTGCCCAGATATGTGAATTTGTCTACGACATTTAGCGTCTGCCCGCTGACTGTAGTCTCTGGTTTTGTGTACGGCATGCCTGGTGCTGGTTGGTACATGACCTCTGTTTGTTTGGCATATATGGTCAGGCCAAAATTTTTGCATGCGGCAGAGAACCTGTCCATTCCAACCTGCATGTTCAGTTCTGAGTTGCTTAATAGAGCGCAGTCGTCAGCAAATACAAGTTCCCTGATTATGTCGCCAGCCATTTTGGTTTTGGCCTTTATTCTTCTGGGATTGATTAACTTGCCATATGTGCGGTACTTTATGGGTATTCCAAGATCGAGTGATCTGAATGCGTCTGTCATCGTGGCCGCGAACATCATGCTGAACAAAGTCGGGGCGAGTACACATCCTTGTTTTACTCTGTTTGATACTAGAAACGTTTTAGAGAGTGCACCGCTGTCCAGTACACGAGCACACATGCCTTCGTGTAGCTGTTTGACCATGGTTATGAACTTGTTGGGGCAAACAAACTTGGACATTATCATCCACAGCCCTCCTATGTTTACTGTATCACATGCCTTTTCAAATCAATAAATGTGGTGTACTAGGCCTGATTTTGTTCCTGACACTTCTCTTGTACTTGGCGAGCAGCACAAATCATGTCCACTGTTCCATTTCCGGCTCTGAACCCACATTGGCTTTCTGGGAGATGGCTTTGTTCAAGGTGTTTGTTGAGCCTGTTTAGCAGTAAGCGCGCTAAGATCTTGCCTGCTACGGAGAGTAGTGATATTCCACGATGATGTCGCATTCCTGACGGTTGCCTTGTCTTTTGTACATGTGAACGATTGAGGCATCCTTTAGCTCCTGCCGAATTTTTCGTTCAGCCCACATGTGTCAGAATAGTTCAGTGATCCTTCTAGTGAGGGATGGGTCAGCTGTCCTATATACATCTGCTGGTATTGCATCCGCTCCCTGAGCTTTTCCTACAGATAGTGAACTGATTACCCTGTCGACTTCCTCCTCATTGATGACTACATCCAACGCCAGGTTCAGCTCCACCTGCGGCATTTGCCGGGTGGCCTCTTCATTTATGGACGATGGGTGGTTTAGTATTTTGCAGAAGTGGCAGCACTGCGATATTTGCGCGTTTAACAAACAATTCGTTATTTTTTTATTGTAACGTCCCTCGTGCATCCTACATTGTTCCCGTTGTCACAAAATATGTAAAGCATCATCATATGCGTACCTGCCCATTCAATTATTAATGACTACTTGTTATTGTAGTTTATTGCAGTTTTCACCTGTCTTGTGGTGTTCATTTCTTTGAATATGTCTACTTAGCCGTCTATGCAATGCGATGCATAATTATTAATATTCACTGTATTAAGTAGGTTATATAGATTTTGATGCCATTGTCAAATATTCCTTGTACACATCTGTGGTGTTGTTGGTTCTTAATGCCCACAACAGGTAAGAAGACTCATTTGTGCGCCCAGCAATGTACGTTAAGTTGCTGGTTGTCATAGCTTTCTTCACATACCGAGCGTACTGATGAAGGTGAAACCGGGTTCTATAGGCGGTTGTGCTATCATTGGCTTTATATGCGTGTCTCTCGTTACATCGAGGATCATTTCGAACCTTCATCTCGTTAGCGAGGCTGCCTTGAAAATACCCCATTCCCAGGGAGAGCTACAGGGAATTCGAGATGAGGTTCTTCACCAGTATATTTTGCCTGACCCTGATTAGCATGCCTGAACAGTATATTTTGCCTCACTCTGACTAATATGTCTGATCAGAATATTTTGCCTGAACCTGACTAGCATGTATGACCAGTATATCTTGCCTGACTCTGACTAACATGTCTGATCAGCATATTTTGGCTGATTTTGACTAACATGTCGGATGAGTATATTTTGCTTGACCAGTCGTTAGTCTTCCTCCACACATCAATGGTGTAATACTAGTTTTACATAAACTTATAAGCCTGTTTCACACTTACGTTGCTTCTACTTGTGGTGTTTTGTTGTATTCTTTGGTGTTATCGATGCCTGCATTTGATTGCACCAATATCTTAATTTATGTTTCACTTGGTCGCTATAGTTGAGCTTGCCTCCCCGGAAGCGAAAAGGCGACGCGGTGGGGTTTCATATCAGATATATTCAAGCATCCGCTGGTCTCAATAGAGGTGAGATCGGCGCCTAGCCTTATTGGAGAATGACAAAAAACTCAGAGATCCCGTATACACATACAGTAATCTTTAGCAGTTGAATATTGATAGAAGTATTGACTGTTAACCACAGCCCGGGCAATTATTATAACAGGTAACACAATGCCTACTCAAAGCATAATCTACCCTCCTCTAAGCCTAGTGTGCCGCAGGAAGTAGAATTTGCAAAATAAACCACTTGCTACGGATATCCTTTGTTTACCAGGAAGTAGAAATAACCTGCCAATTTGAATACCAATTGTCCAAGTATGTAACGTAGCTTCGCGTTTCAACTACTTTGCAACAATGATTCCGAAATTCCTAAAGAAAATATGCCAGTTGTTTTTTGGGTCTCTGATAAAAGTCTTTTCGCCTTGACGTACATTTAGTTTTGATTCTGCTCCGCAAATTCTCTGATCGTCTAAATATAATAGATGTGGCTTGGCTTGGCTTCGTTCGTTCTCAATCTCTAGCTACCAAACCCTGATAGGGCTTAAGTAGCAGAATATAGTCTTCAGAACGGAATGCGTTGTGTCGTAGTTTAGATCTAGACTGCGATATTTGCACCTTTCGGTCGAACACATCCGACTTCAGGAAGCATTGTTAATAGATTTGATCGACTTCTTGTAAAATTCACATCCTAATTAGATTCATGTCATATTGACTCTTAACGAATGCATTTTCTCTTGTGCAGCACTCTGAACCGACCCACCCATCTCTAACGACCGGATATACGTGACGTAACGCAAAGGACACTCATCAAGAGAAACATAGGAAACATATCTACAGAGGCATCATGCATGTCCTGCTGATCATACTTACCCTGACCTTAAAGACAACCTTGAGTTTATGGGAATCAAACAGTACCATTATGATTGCAGTTCTTCTCCCTAAAGACGATAGACGGCCATTCTCTATCAGGCACATCCAGCCAGCTTTAGAACTAGCAGTAGAAAAGGTATGTATCGAATGACAAATGTGGTCACAAAACAAAACACGAACTATTGGCTCAACATTGATCAATGAAAATCGTGTGAAAGGGTAGGAGTGATTATACTTTGGAAGATACTGGAAGATTCTTGTGTACAAAGTGAGATACTTGAAAATGTCACAGGACTGTCCCGTTCGAGTATATACGTTGTAATAACAACTGATGGTGTTATAGATGATGTTGAAATTATTATCGGTGTGAGACAGGGGTGTGATATCGCCTTTGCTATTCAACAACTACATAAACAAAATTGCATCATGACCAGTCTCATTGAGACAACTTATGTAAAACCGAATTCAGAACATGAATTGCTCTTTGAAGATGACCAGTGTCTACTGTACGACGATGAACATAAACTGTACAATGACACGAACGTGCTTACGCCAGACTACCTGTGCTCAATACAATATACGTATTAACAAAAAATAAAACATAATGGCTGTACTTTACATGGGCCACTCAACATACGAGGCGTGGTAAAAAAAAAACCCAACCTACCTGCACCAAGTGAACATAAATACGATGCGCATGATAACGTCACATCTGATGTAAACAGCACATACCGACCGTCAAGTTTGCAAAATGTAATTATCCTTTGACTCATAGTTTCCTCAACAGACCGTTGAAAACATGGCTGGTGTGATACGGAATCCGTCGATAGTTCATCAGCGAGAGGTGATTCGGTTTCTAACAGCTTGAAGATGTCGACCAGTTGACATTTATCGCAGATTACAGACAGTGTATGTTGAAAAAAGTGTGATGAAATCAGCTCCGGCGACGGTCCACCTGAATTGCTGCATCAATTTTGGTCATGACAGTTTCTGACTCAACAATATGCCACTGGCCTGGTCTCGAAAGATATCCCGTTAACTCACGCCCTTTGTTAAACACCTTTATCCAGTTCTTCACTGTTGTCTTCGACACACTTTTATCTTCATACACTGCCTGCATTCTCCGATGATTGTCAACTGATCGACATCCCTCAGCTGATAGAAGCCGATTTACCGCTCGCTGATCAACTCTGGAAGGATTACGTATCACATCCGCCATGTTTTCAATGGTCTGCTGAGAAAACGTTGAGTTGGATGATAATGAAATTTTGCAAACTGGATGGCTGGTATGTAATGTTTACACCAGAAGTGACGTTGCCATACGCATCGTATGTATTTTCACACTTTGCAGTTAGGTCCGGTTTCATTTGAACACGCCTCGTTTAAGAACATTACTTTGCTCTTCAACAAGGCCCAACATGGAGAACGAGACTACGTGTCAGAAAGCATCTGCAGTGACCTATCATCTGTCACCACTGCGTATTCACCGTAACATTAGTTTTACAACAAAGCAACAGCTGATAATACAATATACAATGCAATATCCTCGACTTCAGTCCGGCGGGTGTGACGTAAGCGAGGTAACCAAACATGTCCAGTATGCAGTCTTATCTATCGCCGTGTTGTAACATTTGTAACAACTAGGTCTCTCAGCAGACCGTCTCGCCATCGTATGGGTGGGCGGTCGCATAGTCGTGTATAATCTCATATGGCCACCAAAACGTTGTTCTGAGTGTCCATTTGTTACCTGGCATGCGCGCCACGTGACCAGCCCAGGTTTATTTTAAGACAACGTAACCTTCATGACGTCTCGAAATAGAGTGCGTTCTCTTATTTCAGTATTGTGGATTTGATCTCTAATCTAGATCCCAAAGGACGAGTCTTTCCTTTAGTCGATGGGTAACGAGTAGTTTCTCTGCATTCACGTTGCGTAGATTCTATACTTCACAACTGATAAACAATATGTTAGTGCCAAATATGACCTCTGGACAAGGTGCATGAGAGAAAACTTTCCACGTGACAAATGACGTGTTTGAGGAAGATCATCGATGTTTCAAATAGTGGCCTAATGCGAAATATCGACATTAGACGTTTGGTCGGCAATATATTTTGTGCAGAGTTAATTTCCAGATACAAAATACACTAGTTCGGTCATCTCATTGGAATTAACGTCCACTGATTGCTTTCAACTAAAGTAGATCTGGCTACAGGGCAATAGTACTTCCTTGAGACAGATGGATATATGATATTAGATCCATGGTGCGACGGTTCTGTAACAAACACTACACAGAACGGAGGGGCAGGAGCATTCCTGAACCTACCAAATGGCAGAAAAATAACACTGTCATTCGCTACTGGTAAGTACACGAGCAATTTCAGAGCAGAGGCAGAGGCACTGAGGGCGGCAGTGGAAGAAATGGTAACACACAGTGAAAATGAGAGCCATATAGTCCTGCTGACAGATGCTCTCGAAGTAGTCACAGCGCTAAAAAGCCAGAAAAACACTGAGCTTAATGACTTAAGAGCAGCACTCTGCAAACTGTGCCAACAGTCCGCACCAAAAAGGGTAGTGGTACAGTGGGTTCCGTCACACTGCAACATCCAAGGCAACGAGGAGGCAGACAGACTGGCAAAAGAAGGTGCAAGGCTACCACAAATAGATACCAGTATGACGTACGAAGAGTCAAAACGGCTTATCAAAGCCAGGTACATGTCCAAATGGGAAACCGAACATACTGGTTACACCAAAAACGATGCCTATTACCAGTTGAACCGAAGAGAGCAGGTCGTTGTCTTCAGACTTCGCACTGGCCACAACAGACTGAGGTACCACCTCTTCAACAAATTGAAGATAGGGTGTACCGACGAATGCCCGTGCGGTACTGGTAAAATGACCACTGAACATCTGCTGCAGAACTGCCCGACATACGAGGATCAGAGAGAGCAGATGTGGCCATTGCCAGTGGAACTGCAAGACAAGCTCTATGGTAGTGGCGAGAGTCTCAGGATGACCGCCGCTTTTTTCGAGAAAATAATGGTTACTGTCTGACTGTGTACGCAGAAGAAGAAGAAGAAGATCCATGGTGCAAAGATCCGTGCTGATATTGTTCGACACAACGCACTTGGCACAGGACAGACAACTTAAGCTCTCAGTCATAAGTGGGAAGACAGCAAAATAACGGCCTAACGATCGGCATATGTTTACATTTACATTTACGTTACAAAACGACTTCGTTTTTTATGTGTATATGAACATAAGGGGAGGACAACTAACGTCTGGTCAGATAAAACATGCTGATCAGACATGTTAGTCAGGGGCAGGCACAACATACTGATCAGACACTTTAATCGGGGTCAGACTGGATACGATCCTCAACTTGGCTTTTTAGTAGCCCTCCCTTGAAACGGGCTGTTTTCATGGCAGTCTGGATAACGAGGTGAAGAATCGACCTGATCCCCACAGTAGTAAATGACATGCATATTAAGCCAAGCATTTTACAACCGCCTGGAGGACCCCGGTCCACCTTTATTAGCACGCTCGGGATGTGAGAAAAGCTACTACAACCCGCAACTTAACCTCCTTTTCAGGGCCCACACAAGAGTAATTTACTCATTGTGGACATTCGCAAAAAACAAACGTAGGAACTTAAATCAGCAAGACCTGATGTCTAGTGATTGCATTTTTATGTGTATCTCATTGCAAAAATAATTGCCTTCGAAGGCTGAGAATTCATCACTTGATATTGCTTAGAGAGCAGACAATGGGTGTGGTCTTTGTAATGGCATCCGCGGATTTTCTCTCAAGTGATGTAAGAACAGTTTACAGTCATCTCTCTCAACCAGTTCTCGGACACTATGCAGAGCCTTGAGACATTAGACAATCTGATCGCCAGAAACTGCTTCCTATCAAACATGCTTTTCTACCTACTAGTTTATTAACACTAAAAGGTGAACGGACCTATTTGGATCATTGTTCCCACGTGCCCTTCTTGGAGGGTAGGGTTCGAAGTTTTTTAGCTGATAATGGGTAATACTCAGTATAGTGATGTCTTCATATACGCCGGTGGATGGATGCTAAGCAGTGAGACATATGTTTTGGGTTTGTTTGCTAGAGGCAGAGGTCAGGTTGATACTTAGAAGAGCGGGACATACACGGCAGCAACCACCAGTTTGACAATCCAGAATAAATCAGTGACAGCATCTCCGAGATGGCTAAGACATCTGTAACAGGGACAGTCTTCGTGCCAGACTCGCTTTACTTACTTCCAAAGGTATAAATGGGCTCCCCATAACCACGAGTGGATGTCAGTTTAACACCGCTTGACCAGAATATATTGTTCTCGTCATGGCGGGGTGTTTGTGTATGCCAAAGATAATAATAACACCATTGCCCCACAGCGAGCATGTCGTAATAGGCGACTAACTGTGTGACATGGTATAACACCGGCCATTGTTAGGAGTTTATTAAAAGCAGCACAGAAATGCACAAAGGAAGATTTGTGCAGTACCAGACACGTGAACAGCGACAGTTTAATTAAGTAAAATCACTCAATAGTTTTACACACCTTTACTGCACACAAGCATCCATAACAATAAACTCCATTCCAGGTGCGAAGCCCATCGGGTCTGCTACATGGGCACCCCATCGAGATAAACTACGCAGATTCCAATTGCTCCAGCGCTGACGCCATGAACGAAGCCATTAATTTCTTCATCAGGAATAAGTCCCATATTTTCCTCGGGCCTTGCTGCGACTACGCCGCTGCACCTATTGGGCGACAGACCAAGTAAGAAATATAGAGCTCTCTTATTTGTATTCGTTATTGTCTTCCTGTTGCTCGTTTTAAAAGTGATGGTGTGATCTCATTGACAGAAGCTGCAACAACTGCAACTCAACACAAACTGGTTCACTACGCCATGTTCATTCCGATCCCTAATTTGCGTGCACTGTATTTATATTGCTCTTTACAATATTAGTTCTTCTTTGCCCTGTTAGTCGACCTGTACTTCTACAGCCTCCGCAGTACATCCAAATCATAAGTACTTCTTAATCCCTACAGTACTTTCGTCGGTTGTTTCCTAACGAAGACCTATTAGTTGTAACGTAGGTTTTGTTTGTGTTCTCGTCTCGGTGCAGTGTCTGACCATATCCATTTTTTAATGTTAGATAAATTTAATTTGAAATAACTTTAAACATTTTGTTCCATTGATTTTTTCTCACTTCGGCAGGTGCAGATGTCCCTTAACAGGTACATAGCTGGATGTAGCCTGGAGAAGGGTGTCCTGCTTAGTGGGCTAGGCTCCAGCAGGTTAATACTCCGATGCGTCAGAACAAGTGCTTACGGCGTGGGGTTAACCGATGTGCGAGTCTGTTTTAGTAGACTCAAACACTAGAGCAAAGTAGACCTGCAGTCTGTTAGGCACCATCTTTGCTGCGCTAAACAATCCACCTAACCATGGCCGGTGTTTCGTTATGTCAAACAATTAGTCGCCTTTTACGACATACTCTCTGTGAGGCAGTGGTACTATTCTTGTCCCTGTCCTCCACAAAGACCCCGGCAGACCACGCTTTAATAAGTTGCCTGCAAAACTAAAAATGTCGTCATGAATAAACAATAAAAAAAATTAGCATTTCAAGGTCCACGAGCGATATTTTACCTGACAATTCATTGGCTTCGGAGCCAATGGAGTCAGAGTTCGTATTTTACTATGCGGCTGTTTCGAAAAATAGAATACCGTAATGGCCAGAAATGTCATAGGGGTCCTGAAGAATAACTGTAAAATATGATTTGGATCGGTAAAATGCTTTAAAATTGCATCATGAATAAATAACATCTGAAACTACGAAAACACTGACTTTCACTTTGATAGTTATGTGTGTGTATATATATATATACATATATATCGTTAAAGTAGCCAATGAAGGTCTGCTGCCAGTGTTTTTAACATACGATTGACAGATAGAGCAGATAAGATATTTACCAGAGGAAATAGCATTCATCAGAGATGACATAACACGTACGTATTTCACATCTTGTTTCAAACTCATTTTTTTACAGCCTTCTTGCCAGTGGGCTTTACACTGCTATTCGAGATGCAATAGATTGGGTTATGTCCCATCTGCTATTCGTAGTGACAATAGAATTGGTTATGTCCCCTCTGATATTTGGAGCGGAAATAGACTGGGTTATGTCCCGTCTTCTATTAGGACTGGGTTAGGCGAACTTCCACACGCAAAAGACAGTTCAGTATACAGAGGACGCATGACAAACCCTACATGACTTAGATTTCGTAGATAATCTGGCACTCCCGAATTATAATGCGCAGGATAAATTAGTCGAGTTCTGCTACCAAGACAAATAAATACGGCTTAAGATAAATGCCTCCATAAGTAAAACCACGGACCTCACACCCACATGGACCGATGTTCAGCTCAATGATCGAGTAACACAAACAAGATTAGAGGTTAATCTATTTAAGCAGTAAAATGACGCAACATGGGTGCAATCAAAAACAATTCTCACTCGAATCGCCTTGTATCCAAATGATTTCAACCAATTACCGAACATTTTGAAATGTACATCACCGAGTAAATGTATCAAACCCACGATACGATTCCCATTCCTCTCTCGTCTTACTTAACTCTGTTTCATTTGACTCCTACAGTCAAACTCTTGCACAACTTCCACACGCGCCCTCAGCGTGAGACCCTTCCATTGCACTTTGGTTGGACTGATCTGTGGGAGTGCACAAACCTAACATAGGTACATACAGACGCACACATACATCCAAGCACTGGTTTTTGCTTCTTAATGTCGCCGAGGTTGACTACGGCCTTGGGTGGAATAGGCTCGCCTCCGCCGGTAGAATCTAGTGAGGCAAACACATAAAATACAAATTAAAACAACTCATGATACTTAACTCTAACGTCATTGCAGCGCTCCCATATGGTTGTGGATAATTGAAAATGACCAAAACAAACTTGAAAATAGGTTAAATGCATTTGACAATAAATGCCTCAGATGTCTATTGGGCATTGGCTGGAAAGAATTCATGACTACTGAATAAATAGGACTACAGTCTAGACAAAGTTCTGTTTAAAATTCCATCAGGAAGAAACGTTGGACGTACACCAAACACGTACTGTTGGGGAACAATAATAGACTCACGTTACAAGAGATCATCGGGAACACTTGCGATAAAAGGAAGGGGTAGACCCAGAGAGACTCTATGCAGAACAATGACCATGGAGAGTGGAACAACTAGACTGTGGAACATGCAAGAACTACAGAGAATGGAGGATGATCGATCGAACTGGATAATTTTGAGTTCTGCTTGATCGGCATCGTTTACAAAAATGGGAAAGACGAACAGCACCACTATCTCCATTTCGCTTGTAACTGATATGACATGTAGATCAAGACTGGCAAGACAGAGACTAAGTTGTTTTCATGTTAGCAACTGCAGAGAAGTTGCCACATCAGTGACATTGGTATCGTGCAAGTACGGAAGTTCAAATATCTAGGTAGTATGTTCACTGATGACGGCAAAGTGGACAGAGACAATGCATATATGATTCAGGAGGCGAACAGTGTTCACTATCAAATTGTACTGATTTTGAAACACCCTAAAGTGCTTATTTGAACTATGAGGAGACTGATAAATAAACTAATTATTCCTACACTGTGTTAACAATGTCAACCTTGGTCCTTACTCGCAGCCCACAAGAGTAAGATCTAGAGCTGTGAGATGCTCTGTGTAAGAAGTGCAGGTGGAAGGACAATCCGTAACCGAATCTGCAACAAAACTCTGAGACAGTCAGTGGGGACAACCCCAGCTAATGCCTATATTGACTCATCAATACAAGTGGTTTGATCATGTAGACAGAATGTTTTATGACCAGCCTGCATCAAGAGAATGTCCACCAGCAAGAGATACACTACGAAGTCGATGTATGTTCTGACACTCTCAGGAAGTTCCACCAACAACAGTACAAGCCTCCCATTTGGCGATAACAATAAATATACGCATCCCACCTCTCTGCGAGGTCGTATGGCTAGAGCAGTATGACATCTCACCTCTCTGCGAGGCCGTATGGCTTGATGAGTAGGGCATCCCTCCTCTCTGCGAGGCCGCATGGCTAGAGCAGTATGACATCTCACCTCTCTGCGAGGCCGTATGGCTAGACCAGTATGACATCTCACCTCTCTGCGAGGCCGTATGGCTTGATGAGTAGGGCATCCCTCCTCTCTGCGAGGCCGTATGGCTAGAGCAGTATGACATCTCACCTCTCTGCGAGGCCGTATGGCTAGAGCAGTATGACATCTCACCTCTCTGCGAGGCCGTATGGCTAGAGCATTATGACATCTCACCTCTCTGCGAGGCCGTATGGCTAGAGCAGTATGACATTCCACCTCTCTGCGAGGCCGTACGGTTAGAGCAGTATGACATCTCACCTCTCTGCGAGGCCGAATGGCTAGAGCAGTAGGGCATTCCACCGCTCTGCGAGGCCGTATGGCTAGAGCAGTATGACATCTCACCTCTCTGCGAGGCCGTATGGCTAGAGCAGTAGGGCATTCCACCTCTCTGCGAGGCCGTATGGCTAGAGCAGTATGACATCTCACCTCTCTGCGAGGCTGAATGGCTAGAGCAGTATGACATCTCACCTCTCTGCGAAGCCGTATGGCTAGAGCAGTATGACATCCCACCTCTCTGCGAGGCCGTATGGCTAGAGCAGTATGACATCTCACCTCTCTGCGAGGCCGTATGGCTAGAGCATTATGACATCTCACCTCTCTGCGAGGCCGTATGGCTAGAGCAGTAGGACATTCCACCTCTCTGCGAGGCCGTACGGCTAGAGCAGTATGACATCTCACCTCTCTGCGAGGCCGAATGACTAGAGCAGTAGGGCATTCCACCGCTCTGCGAGGCCGTATGGCTAGAGCAGTATGACATCTCACCTCTCTGCGAGGCCGTATGGCTAGAGCAGTAGGGCATTCCACCTCTCTGCGAGGCCGTATGGCTAGAGCAGTATGACATCTCACCTCTCTGCGAGGCCGTATGGCTAGAGCAGTATGACATCTCACCTCTCTGCGAGGCCGTATGGCTAGAGCAGTATGACATTCCACCTCTCTGCGAGGCCGTATGGCTAGAGCAGTATGACATCTCACCTCTCTGCGAGGCCGTATGGCTAGAGCAGTAGGGCATTCCACCTCTCTGCGAGGCCGTATGGCTAGAGAAGTATGACATCTCACCTCTCTGCGAGGCCGTATGGGTAGAGCAGTATGACATCTCACCTCTCTGCGAGGCCGTATGGCTAGAGCAGTATGACATCTCACCTCTCTGCGAGGCCGTATGGCTAGAGCAGTATGACATTCCACCTCTCTGCGAGGCCGTATGGCTAGAGCAGTATGACATCCCACCTCTTTGCGAGCAGTAGGAAAAACGAAGAAAAAAAGAAAGCATTGTTGGTAGGCTCTGAAGGACCGGAGAGAGAGAGAGAGAGAGAGAGAGAGAGAGAGAGAGATATAGAGGGAGAGAGAGAGAGAGAGAGAGAGAGAGCGATGTACTATGGAGATTGCAATACGCAGGCACTTGTTCATATATTTTCAAAATGGTGTCTTAAATCCCAAAATAAGTCAGGATAATGGTATGCTAAGTAAGTATAGGCAGAGAGAGAGAGAGATTCAAAATAGGTGTGCTTATCACAACATGCCTCAAAACTACCAGATTTATGAGTGTTGCAGCAGGGCCGTAGAGGAAGATGGTAAAACATAGCAGTGATGGACTGGAGTTGCTCAAGAATTCCTACCAAGGCCTATATTGAATATAGCAACGTCCACACACATATCACATTAACAAATGTAGCACTACCTCACGATGGTAAGCAACTTCAGGGAACTGAAGAGAAGGCGTCTGGAAACGTGCAGGCAAGACACAGATACATCCATGATCGTGAACTAACACAATGACCAACGTAATCGGAAAATAGAGAACACTATGGTTATCAGCAGTTCCATTGTTTACACAAGATGGTTGGGGATAAAAATAACCCCAGGTTTACAATTGCTGCGGTAAATTATATTAAAATTTCCGTCCGAAAAGCAAATCCTGAGAATAACAAGTTATTAGAAAAAATACGCAAAGAAACAATTGTTTAGTATTACAACGTCTTCAACAGAAAAGACGGGGCATTGACGTAAACAGATAAAAAGTAACATACACCAATATCTCTTCAACAAAGAATACGCTGTACTTCGCTTTGTTTTCATTTATGATGAAATAAGTAATTCGTTTTCACTTTTTGTTTCATTATAATGTCTCGAGACGTATTCGTTCATTAACATTCCAAGGCTGTTTGTGCTTGAAGCCTTTCTTAATTTCTTCGTTTTCGTGTTTATATAGGCTCTGTCTTTATTGACTCCTTGTCTTTGCTCCTAGTTGTCACACAGTTTTCTGTGCTCTCCTTTCTCGGTGTATGGCTAACACACGTGGGCATACACTGTGTTGTACCTATCTTCTTCTTCTTCTTCTTCTTACGCTGTCAGACATCGACCTTTATTTTTCGAAAAAAGTGGCGGTCATCCTGAGGCTATCGACACTGCCATAGAGCTTGTCTAGTGTTGCCACTGGTGATGGCCACACTGCTCTCACTGATCCTCGTATGTCGGGCAGTTTTGCAGAAAATGTTCAGCGGTCATTTTCCCGGTACCACACGGGCATTCGTCGGTGCCACATATCTTCAATTTGTTGAATAGGTGGTACCTCAGTCTATTGTGGATTGGGCGAAGTTTGAAGACCACGACCTGCTCTCTTCTATTCAACTGGTAATAGGCATCGTTGTTGTACCAATCAACTGTAATCAGCTTGACAGTCGTTCGTTGTTTTAATTATGCGTGTATTAACTTGAAAAACAACATTTCTGTTCCAGCGATAATTGTTTTTGTTTTTTATTCGAGATCTAACATCAATATCCGAAAAAGAAATACTCTTTTTGCATATCGATATTACATTTCCTTAAATTACGATTAGACACAAATGTTTTCATTTGTACAGTTAACAAATTCCCAATTCTTTGTTCCACTTGGTTGAACACATTTGAGAAATATTCAAGCAATGTTACTAAGATATCAGAATGTCATATTTATTATTGTTGCATTGTTCGTATGCGATTGATTATATCCACTCCGATTAGATTGTTATATTTTCATAGCAAGTCCCTATTTTTTTTTTCCATTTCAATTTCATAGATATTGCTTCATGCATTTCAATATAAGGTTTATTTCGATACATATTGTGATACGCTTTTCAACTTTTTGAATTATTCCATTGGAAACTAAATATCAAAAACATAATCTCGAAATTCATGCTGTGATGAATTATACACACGTTTTGAGTTTACCTGTAAAATAGTCAACAAAAGCTAAATCTCAGATCCATTTGCAGTTTAAGTTCTGGTTAGACAATGATGCCAATTTCCAATCCCATTTTTCTCACAGTCATTGACTGGTTTATGCAACTTACAACAAATGGTAGACACGCGGGAATATAACCTATCTGGATGACGTCATTGTCGATGATGATATATGTATGCACGCATTGAGGCGGAAATTAGGACAATCATTGTATTGGAAAAAAACAAACAAACACCCCTTCAACGAAAAATTGAAACTGCTAACCTTAAAGAATATCATGAAATAACTGGGGAATTGAAAAATCACAACTCATATATGGTCAATTGCACTGTATGGGGGATATAATATGGACATTGGCAAAGACGGATGAGAAAGCTTGAAAGACACATAAATATAGTGCTATTGTAGAATTTGAAAGAACGTGTTAGAGAAAATGAAGATCCAATGACGATGCTCTCAATGAGATAGTCGCACAATAAAAAAATATTCATAATGATACAGAAACTAAGATGGAATTGATTACGACACAATACGCTACTCGAAAGTCGTATACAGAAGAATCCATAAGTTAAGATTCAGGGAACCAATGAAAGGGACGACAAAGACTGACTTTTATACCTCAGACATGCAAAGATATTAAAGTACGAACATATGCTAAAATGAGGAGAGCTGCAGAGGATAGGGTCGACTGAAGAGACATGCTTAGACAACATTACAACCAGTCTAAGGTCTGATCAACCACATGTTAGGTTCAACTGGTAAGACATTTTCAGACAATTTTACTACCAGGGTTAGGGTCAGATGATGATACGTATGCTGTGAACTACTCCGGAAAGATAAACACGAAACGAAAGACAGACGAGCATCTGAAGAAACAAAAGCACAATTGTAGATCAATGTAAACCGAATAACGATAATGCCAAGCAATAACAACAAACAAGATTCATGGTGATTATTGGTAAAATCATTCATGGAAAATATAATTAGGCTTTTCAATACGAATGTAATGTCAGATCTGGTATACTGATTAGATACATGGCATGTGAATAAGGGTAGCACATACTGACTGCAGACTTTTTTTTTACCAAATGTTGTTGTTAGACACTTTATGATAGATAGTAACATGAAATGGGATACACCGATCTATGTGAAAGGACAGTGCATAAAACAATGGGTAGAGACAATTGGTATTAATATAATACAAAATAGTCGTGTAGTAAAAACAGACATGCACTGAATTAGAACCCACAATGACAGCGTTACGAGATGCAAAAAAATACATGTCAGTGTGGTGGAAGAGAAAGTCAGTTACGTCTTGGTCTCGTTGGTGGAACTTAAAAAAAACGTCAATTATTAGGAACAGATGGAAAACATATATTACCGTCTCTTTGTTCCACAGGGAACAGGTTGAAGAAATAATGGGAATATCATAGGTTGATCTTAGGCTAAAAATATCTTGTCTTTCATTTCTTAACATACACATACACATACATGACCGAATATTTGACACAAACACACAGACACACATACACACACAAACACACAAATGCACGCGTGCAACACACACACACAAATGCACGTGTGCACACAAATACACTAACACACATACCCTTAGATACGTACATACACTTGCACACATTCACATACATATACAAACACACGCACAAATATGTGTGTGTATATATATATATATATATATATATATATATATATATATGTATATACTTAAATGCACCAAGTGAACATACGTACGATGCGCATGTGATGACGTCACTTCAGGTGTGAACAGCACATACCAACTGTCAAGTTTGCAAATTTGTACTATCCTCCGACTCATAGTTTCCTCACAGACCGTTGAGATTATGGCTGGTGTGACACGGAATCGGTCCATAATTTTTCAGCGCTAAGTGATTCGGCTTATAACAGCTGAAGGATGTCAACCAGTTGACATTCATCGCATAATGCAGGGAGTGCATGGTGACAAAAAGTGGGTCGAAGACACAGTGAAGAATTGGACAACAATGTTGAAAGAAGGACGTGAGTTAACAAAAGATCTTCTGAGTTGAGCGCATATTGTTGCGTCAGAAGATGGCATCGCCAAAGTTGATGCAGCAATGCGAATTGACCGTCGCCGGAACTTACATTCGCTAGCAGATGCATTCGCTGTCGCTATGGACAATTCAAAAGGTGGTTAACAAGAACAATGAAGTAACGGAAAGTGTTTACAATTTGAACCGATAATTGATAATTCAGTTTCTTGCTAACTACCATTGAACTGTCCCTAGTGACACAGCGAATTCCTCTGCTAGCGAACGTAAGTTCCGGCGACGGTCCACCTGAATTACTGCATCAATTTTGGCGATGGTATTTTCGGACACAACAGTGTGCTCGAAATCTGGTATCGGAAGATCCTTTGTTAACTCACGTCCTTCTTTAAACATCGTTGTCCAGTTCTTGACTGTTGTCTTCGACATTCTTGTCACCATGCACTGCCTGTATTCTGCGACGAATGTTAACTGGTCGACATCGTTCAGGTGTTATAAACCGAATCGCGGGTAGTAGATCAACTCTGGACGAATTCCGTACCACACCCGCCATGTTTTTTAACGGTCTACTGAGGGCACTCTGAGTTGGAAGATAACAAACTTGAGCAAACTTGACTGTTGGTATGGGCTGTTTACACCTGCAGTTGCGTCATCATTACACATTACATTTTTTTTGGTTTTAACTTCTTAGGTAGGATGTGTACTTTATTAATCTTGTTTTATATTTTAGGTAAAGTAAAGTAAAGTAAAGTATCCAATAGCATTACTGCCGAAGCGGTGTGAGGTGTTAGTGATCTCACATTTCAAAGGCTCGGCTATATGAGGGCGGTAGCCATCTCCTCTCCCTCGCCGCTTTTACTTCCCGGACTGAACCGGTACCCATTTAAGGCTGGGTCGACCCGGGAGTCCAGGACCACTCAGATGCGAAGCCAGTGCGCTAACCACTGCGCTACGCGGCTCCCTATATTTTAGGTACTTAGATTAAAAGGATACTTCATTACTATTTTGATTTAGCAGCACAGGTTAAGAGTGCTTTATTCATTGCTCTATATAAGGCAATTATATAATATGATACTTAATTCATTATTTACTTGGTCTTTTAAAAAAAAATGAAATCTTACCGTGCAATACCTATTTCATTGTTTTAGTTATTTCAAAAATAAAATACATAATTAATTATATTGTTTCAGCTGCGTAAGTAATAACATACACTAATTCATTATTGTGTTTTAGCTACTGAGCTAATTCATTATTTTGTTTTATCTATTTAGGTAATATAATTTATAATTCATGTATTTTTTATGCTACTTAGGTAATATTTTTTTTATCTTAGCAGCTTAGGCAATATACACCCAATTGTAATACATTTTTGTTCTTTTAGCTACTAAGCTAATATAATACTTGATTAATAATATTGTTTGAACTACTTTGGTAATAAAATTCTTCATTCACTGTTTTAATTAAAATGATAATTTAATATCTAATTAATTTTGTAGTGTAAGTTACTAAGATAGTATGTGATTAATTACTGTGTTTGAGTACTTTATTGCAGTATCTAATTCACTATTTTTGGTTTAGATAATCTGGTATCAGAACACTAATTGACGATTCCCGATTGTGATTGTAGATACTGGAATTTACCGATGATTACAACTGCTCTGGCACGTGACTTTACTGAAGAAAAATTCCAAAAGTTTCCCATGGTAACGCGAGTTTGGGCCAGCATCAACAAGATGGCTGATTTTTTCTCGAAAATTGTGAGTATGCCTGGTTGTAATTGTTATTCGGAAATTATATGAAATTTTACCGATTCCCTGAAGTCCACGCAGACGCGTATGTGCAGTCCATTTCCGGAAATCGAACAAGTGTTGTCAGTGATGGCTGCTATAGCTCGCTGGATGTACACACTTGTAATCCGTTTTCCCGTGCTGACGTCCCAACTCGACTCTCGTTTGATTCTGAACCAGTGAAGTTTCTTTATTGATGGTTTATAGATTGGTGTTTAACTGACAATCATATATTGACTGAATTATCGGTAGTTGTTTCATAATCTAACAATTAGATATTGGTTGATTTATGGAGTGTTGAATGATAATGTAACCGTTATATATGTATTGATTTATGAATAGTTTTGGGGATTCCGTGGCGAAGTGGTTAAGCCGTTGGCCACGGATCAGGTGATGTGTGTTTGACTCCGGACTCCTCCGTCTTTTTTATGGGTGCGGAATTCTCTGCATCTCGTACTCGCCCCCTAGTCGCCTTGTCCTTGATTTGCCACTGGAGTTGGGCGGCTCGAGACAAGAGAGTGAGGATAAAAAGTAGTGTAGTTAATCTTCACTAAAAATAGCGCTAGCAAAAAAATTATGCAATCATCGTCAACGATGGACGGCGGCCTTTGCTTTTGCCTTTCTTTCAATTGTTTTGTCACAGTCTGATAGTCGGATAGTGACTCATGTATCAATTGATGTGTCATAGTTGATTATTCACTAATTTATTGATTGTTGTCACAATCTAGCAGTTGATGATTGTCTAACGTATCAATTGTTGTGTCACAATCTAACAGTTGATTGTTGATATATGTACTGATTTGTTGCACGGTAATATTATAATAAGATATTGATCGATTATCATGTTGTGTCATAACCTATCAGTCGTATTATATATAGTTTATCTCTATTTGTGACACAACCTATGGGATCAAGATGCTGAGCAGCGCATGAGCTGCAGTGGTCAGCGACCCATAGCTGACTGCTAGCGTCAGGGCCAGCGAACCAGAGCTGTCAAAACCATTCTACATCTCCACGAGGTGATCCTGGATAACAGGCTGCAGCTAGGCAGACTGGCTAAGGAGAAGGGATCGAAGAGGGAATGCTAACCCGGTGCTCAAAAAACGCTTGCTGTATTCGGATGTGTCGGATCAAAAAGTGCGAATATCGCGGTCAAGCTGTAAACTGCGACACAACGCATTCCGTTCTCTGGACTGCATTCTGCAACTTAAGTCTGTGTCAGGGTTTGGTAGCGGCATATTGAGAACGAACGAACCCAAGCCACGAAGCCAAGCCATAACCTGAAAGTCGGAAATTGACCGATTTATCTAATTTTGTGGCATAATCTGTCAATCGGATATTTTTGTGTCAAAATCTAATAGTAAGATATTTATCGATTTTTTTGCTGCAAATTCATTTAGAGAATGTCCAGATTAGATATTAAGAAGTATGTGTTTTTGCCAGAGAGTGGTGCTTCCTTCGTCACATAAAATAAGGGATGGGGGCGCAGGGGCAAGGTCAGTTAATGCATATACAAATAATGGTGATGCACTTGCCTATTATTAGATCAAGCTGAGATGAAGAAACTGGTTGTATGCAAACTGCAGAGTCTTTTTAAACCAGTAAAATTAAGTTAAGTTCGTGACAGTTTAACATTGAAGAATAGATGTGTCCAGAAGCCTCGCGTACTACCGGATGAATGACTGTTTTCTTAGTCTCTTCTTCCCACCATTTCAGTCTTAAATGGATTATATTTTGTATACGATGCTTTAGCCAATCTCATTTCAAAATTACCTTAAATACTTCTTACGATGTCTGGTAAGTCACATTGAATGTATTATTTACTCGCTGTGCATGAGTGCTAAGGCACTTGCCTCTCAAAACGATAAGCGGAAGCGGGTTTGAGCCCCGCATGTTTCAAGCAGCTTTCAAGCGATCCCTCAAAGGGGGTGAAGACCAGAATTCCTGCATCATGTATTACTTCCAGTCGTCTTGACTTATGCCTTGATACTGGCCCATGGTAGCTCAGCATCAGAGCGTGATGTTGGTGACTAGCACAGTTTGGTTCTCACTATAATCAAAATACAGCGCCCGTCACATCATCATGACATAAACGGTCTGAAGATATCGCCATCATCGCTTACGCTAACTGTGTATTCCTTACGCCACTTTTGGACCCCTATAAAACTATGTATAATCAAGTTCTGGTAATTCCAATAACTGTTTCTCTGACGATCTAGACAATCTGATGTCAAAATTAACTTCTTACGATGTATGGTATGTTACAGTGGACCGATTACATACTATTATTGTATGCCCCGGTACAAGTTGGTACAATCACATTACGGTAATTCCAATTGCTCTTCCTCTATATAGGTTACACACGCGTGGTAGATAAACAAATATATATATATATCTACACTAACCTGCCCGACCGCCACTACCCGCTCATCCCAATATAGAAGACTTTTCATCTTTCATCATCATCAGTCCCATAACCTCGAAGGTCGTTGAGGCACCGTTATTGCAGTTTGTCGAACCAGTAGCCGCCATACGTCTCGATTGTTCGCCAGGGTATTCGTTTCAGCTATAGACCTTCCGTACACTATTAATATTGTCCTCCCACCTCTGTGTTGGTTTCCCTCTCTCACGCTTCCGAGGCACAGGTGCCTTACAGGACGAACTTGGTCAGCCCCACTGATCGTGATATATGTCCATACCATGTCAATTTTCGTGTTTTTACTTTAGTAATAGGTTTTTATGCTGAATTAACTCCTTTCTAACAATTTCAAGAACACTCTCGTTTGTAATACAATCCAATAATTCTTCTTTACACAAATGGTTTCTCCTTCGTTTGATGACTGGACTTGTATTTGTTTTAACCTGTGCTCCACAAGGAGCTGACAATGTTTTGATTTTAAAAACTGAACACAGATACATTGGTAATACTCGTGGAAAGCTCGAAACGTAATTCAACATAGCAATAAACAAAGCAAAACAGTTAATAATAACTCATTAGAAAAGAACTTACTTATGTGAACTTTGAGCTCGAGGTGACCTAAAGGAAATTGGCAATTGTTAATGTGAATTATCAACTATTAAGAAAAATCAATTTATTATTCAATATGAACGAATAATGATATTGTTAATGTCAGTTTGAATAACACAATCTGATTAAATATTCACAATCAAAGATGTTACTTTTGTGTTAATTATGAATATAGTGTTAAATAGTAAGATCACGTGGAATAAGGATGAATTTATTAATCTGGATCTGTATGTCCCGTTCCTGAGCATAACTGCGGGTCCCAACTTCGTCCCAAGAAGACGCTGTCTTGGAACTCTGTAAGCTTTTTTCCAGATACGTCTCTAATGGCGTTGTGTACAGCAATAGAGTCTGACCAACGCATTAGGGGTCTTCCCCACGGTCTATTTAACTCAGGAGTTCGAGATTGCTGACGCCGTGCTCCATCGGCCATCGCTTCGTCACAACATGTGAAATGCCCATCTATGTTTTGCCTTGTCTGCATGTATTACCACATCATCGACCAAGGACATGTGTCGAATGTTAGAAATGTGGAGATTTTGCATACGTTTATTTCGGAGAGGGATTCCGACAAATTGTCTCTCAAGAGAGACCTGTGCTCCTCTTAAAATGTCCTCCACTGATTTTGTTAATTATCCATGTCTCATTGCCATAGAAAATTACAGTGAGAACAGTGGATATGTAGAGAAAGGAGTGTAGGTTCTGTAACTTGCTAATATTAATCTTAAATATGACATACTACTAAGCATTAATTAAATATGAACAATTAATGAAACAGTTACATAATTTTAATGTTCACATAAAAATCTATAAAATTAAAGCTATATAACATTGTTATCTTACAATCTTAAACAATGGTACATCCACAGTGCAGTCGGTTCAATTGGAGTCACGTGAAGATAATCTACGAACCAAAGGGACTGGACGTACAACTGGAACATATGTGTCATATCACAGCAGAGAGCCTTCACTTCACTTTAATTGAGAAACACGAACTTATGACCCCTTACTACAAGTTTGAGTCGATCCAAGAGGCTTTAACCAACTTGAAAACACAGATTGGGATCGACCATGCGGGTAAGTACTTGAGTGTTTGTCAGTGCTGACTTACTCAGGCGTGACTTAGACAGAGATATGAGATTACACACTTTCAAACTGTACATTTCTCTAACATTTTATAATCATGATACATCAGTTCGGTCATTGATATGTAAAACGAAGAGAATGTCGAAAAACAATGAAAATATTAACACGCATTTAAACATCTACACTTCATTATTTTTCGAAATGTTTTTGATTTGTAAACCTTAGGCTACATATGTTTTTTTAAGATTCTCTATAATGAACATAATATGTGTTTTTTCTAAGTTAGATTTCAGCTGAAAAAAAAATCAAGTTAAATACAGCATACATTAATACAAGAATTTGATTAACGATTAACGGTGTGCCTAAATAGGGCTGTGTGCAGGATTCTTACACATGGACACAGTTCGCATTGAAAGGATACGCTAAGCAAAATTAATATCAGTGTTAACAAAGAGAAGGGCATAACTTATTTGAACGTAAGCTAAGATGACTTTTATGAAACTTTACAAAACTGAGAACGAGACGAAAGAGAAGACGTTGGCATTTGGAAAGGACACCCAATAAGGAAAGCATGTGACAGCATTTCAAAAGATTTCCTCTTCCAGAATTCATAGATTAAGAAAACATCTGGAGATTATAACATACGTAGAGAAAAACGTTCGAAATATATATACATGGGATGAGAAAGATGTGTAGGAAACGTTAGCATATGATTCATGAAAGAATGCGTAGCCGAGAATTTATTGAAGACATGTTAAAGATCACATGATATCCAATTTAAAGAACAATAATTATTTTTGATCATCAAGTTGTAGTTATCGTTTGTCGTCACTTCACTTGTATCCAGGAGAATCGAGCATGTGTTTAGTATTGTCTTTGTACTCGTTTATTGTTGTTCCATCTGCTGTATCCTTTTCAGTTCTTGCTGTTGCACATTGTCTATTAAAATACTATTACACACATTAGACGCTTTATATAATTATGTAGATATTACATTACTGTTTGCGTGAAATAGTTACTGATTGTTCGGTATTAACCAACGTCTTCGTTCCACAGACGTTAATATGCTATCTCTGTTAATGATCATTGTAACCTTGTTATTTTATTCCCCAGATAAGAAATATTTTAAATCTTTATTATTTTTAAAATGTCATTGACTTTGCATTCTCAAATGTGAATTATATTCTCTTTATTTGAATGTGGATACGCCATATATTCTTTATTTCCTCAGTCGTAATTACTTAATCCCTTTCTGATTTCTGAAATGCAAATCCTTTGTAACTTCATATGTCATTTATTTTACATTTTCTCTTTTCAAATACTTTAATCAATTACATGAACATTGATTATTTTGTTTGCTTTATCAACAGATGTATCGTGTTTGTTATTATTGTCCGGGTAAATGCAAACATCATTGATAATCTCTTTTGAACGTCTAATAGATCTATGATTTAATACACTCATATTTTGATAAACTCGATTCCCCAACAAAACCTGGAATTGCTGTTTGTTTGTGATTTCATTTTATTATTTAAAATTTCTTACACGCCAGCGTTGACATAATACGTTACGTTAAATGAATACCGGTGTTAAGGACACGCAAGTCATACTGTATATGAACCGTATGTTGCGATAACTTTAATGAAACTGAATCGATGATACATTTACAATCATCATTATTCTTACGATTGGTATGTGGGGATTCAAGAAAAATGGCTATGTAAGATTTCAAGCATGTCATAAAAGCCAATTAATGAGATATGTGCATGCCACAAGCAAATATAAAACGAAGAAGAAAAAGGAGAAGACGAAAAAAAGTTAAAACAAATAAACTGTAAAATGAAATAAGTAGAAGAGACAGAAGAAGAAGAAGTAGAAGGAATACGCAGAAGGAGAAGAAGAAGAAGAAGAAGAAGAAGAAGAAGAAGAAGTAGAAGGAATACGCAGAAGGAGAAGAAGAAGAAGAAGAAGAAGAAGAAGAAGAAGAAGAAGTAGAAGGAATACGCAGAAGGAGAAGAAGAAGAAGAAGAAGAAGAAGAAGAAGAAGTAGAAGGAATACGCAGAAGGAGAAGAAGAAGAAGAAGAAGAAGTAAAAGGAAAAGAAGAAGAAGAAGAAGAAGAAGAAGAAGAACAAGAAGAATAAGTAGAACAAGAACAAGAACAAGAATAAGAACAATAAAAACAAGAAAGAAGACAAGTAACGTCACCATGAATTAAGAACTATTGCTGAAGTCACTTCTGCCCCAAAGTTCGTTTGTGGATTGGCGCAGTAGCCTCCCTACATTTTTTATTGAACAATAAAGAGACAACATGAGAACATACTTAATGTTTTTAACATCCTGTATTTTTAAACGTCTGATAGAGTTGTAAGACTTTCACATTTAAAGTGTATGTGTTCGAAACCCAGGCATTTTATCTGAACACTTTGACTACAATCATCAACTCAGTTCTGTTGTATGTAGTTGTTAGCCGCTGAGCTGTGCAATGAGATCAATGCGTCTTTCTTTGATCACGTGTGTTGAGTCTGCTATTGTAAACGTGTGTTGTTGCAGGTTTCGCCTGATGGCAACTATTGATCTGCCAATCGGTTTGCTTCGAACCACGAAGTCATCTGTTTGCGTTGTATACGCGCATGCAAAGATGATATAGTTGGATAACCATAGTTTTTTATTTTTTATTTTTATTTTATTTTTTTGCGGTTGCCTTATTTATCTATTCCACAAGGCGTGTGTGCGTTACACTGTGGTTTTTATTTTGCACCTGTCGGCCCAGTGCATCCGACTTCAGCATGCATTTTATGTAAGGGTCTGCTTCTTCCTGCATTTTCTAAGGGTTTGCTTCCCCGGGGTAACGGCCGGTGCTGTGATGGGGATCGAACCCAGCACCTTCTGGTTGTGAGCCGTGCCACTTAACCACTGATGGCAACTATTGATCTGCCAATCGGTTTGCTTCGAACCACGAAGTCATCTGTTTGCGTTGTATACGCGCATGCAAAGTTGATATAGTTGGATAACCATTGGATGACCGGTCGACCTCAATGTTTACCTAGAAATGTAGTCAGTACTAACGGTAGTTCATACCATATTGCTAACGTCAACACTGACCTGTCTTTGTAACATACAGAAACTTTATACATATTTCATTTCGCATTTAAACATTGTGCACTCCTGCCCCTTGGATACGACCGGGTAGTGCTAGCGCGTAGTAAATCCACATACGTGTCACACGTTGCTTTGTCGCCAACGAATGTTCGTATGTGGCAATAGTTCGTTTCTGTTCTACACTGCTCTATGTCTCTGTCAATCCTCTAAATATCAGTACAAATATATCATACGTTTACAGATTCACTGCTTATTTGTAATGTTTTGACAATAATGCTTATCTGGTCCGGGCGATCAGCTAATCCGCATAGTTTGTGGGTCGTTTTGTGTTAATCTTCATGTTGTAACTTTCAAAGTCATCATTGAACCACTATCATTTCTGTCGATACAATCATCGTTGCTACCATAACCACAATGCATTATATACGAGCTACTACCATAGTTACATCGATAACTACTAACCTAAGAACAATTGTAAACTTTTCATATTAGGCCCGTCTCGATGACTGACAAAAGCGTTAGCGACCATCACGATATATTATCTCTAAGGCAGCAACGAAGCTGGACAACGATGTCTAAAGGAGGACGTAAATTAACGCAAAAATATGCGCCTGACATGGTCTGGGACGATTTTTCTTGAACTCATGTCCTTCTTTTAACATATTTGTCCAGTTCTTCACTGTTGTCTTCGACACACTTTTGTCACCATACACTGCCTGCATTATATAATGACTGTCAACTGGTCGACATCCTTCAGCTGTTAGAAACCGAATAACCGCTCGCTGATAAACTCTGGATGGATTCCGTATCATACCCGCCATGTTTTCAACTATCTGCTGAGGAAACTGTGAGTCGGAGGATAATGACATTTTGCAATCTTGACTGTTGGTATGTGCAGTTTACACCAGGAAGTTACGTCATCATGGGCATTGCACGTATGTTCACTTGTTGCAGTTTGATCCGGTTTCATTTGAACACTTCTCGTATTACAGAATAAATGAGTTAAGATGGATATTGTTCACTCATTTGATTAGTTTACCTGGTGTACTGCTAACCATCATTGTTTCTGTCTTCGATGTACAAATGGTTTTATAGTTTCGTTTACAGCTAATACTCAGAGCTTTCTTTGATGTCGACGTATATCTGAAGTTATTCACGTTATGCAATGGTCGTTTGCAAAGAGTAGTATGTGTAATACGTTCGGTTCTTTGAAATGAAGGAGATAGTTACATACACACAATACAAGATGTGAGTATAATAGTATTTGCGGACACTTTTTCATACGCAAAATGACGGTGTCCCGTGAGTAACAAAGCAAGCTACAGCTGACAAAGTCCAAGCTTTCATCAGTGGATTCTTGCATTGAATTGAGAGAGAGAAATTATATGTTGAAGTCGTTAATATAGATTTGTAGGAAAGAACCAAATAGTTTACAATGGGCAGGCGAAAAGAGAAGGCGTTGGCAACGGACATGAGCTGACAGCATTAAATGTCATTCATTGATCTAGTATCCTCAGGGACAGGACCAAACATTCACCGAGAACGGAAGACGAGATAAACCTAATTTAGCAGGGAAGACCTGGTTAGACTTTGGAAAAGATGGTGCCCACGAGAAAAGTACATGTTGAGAACATTTGCTTCTTATGGAGTTGAAGTGTTTTGATTGATCATTTGACTAACAATATTGGCAATTATAGTTGATAAATGTAACATATATTTTGAATATTATAAGCGTATGTCTTTTACAAAAATGTGCAATGACATATCTTTGCTGACCCTTATTTTTAGTTACGTTGTGGTTCATGATCTTCTGAATATATACGATTGATAACCGTTGCAGTATTTTTTCTTCTTCTGCTTCCTCATTCATCTTCAGACCTCAACGTCGATGACTCTAACGAAGGCAGCAGTCGACTCAAGGCTATGTACGCTTCCGTACAGCTTCTCGTGGAAGGACACTGGCTGTTGCCAAATGCTACTTCTTTTGTCGGTATTCAGTGGGCATGACTGCAAAATATGTTCTGCTTTCATGGGGGCCCAAAGGTCTGTAGTGTCAATCTTGAACTTGTTGTACATATGGCATCTAAGTCTATTGTGATCTGTGCGTAGCCGGAGAATTATCACCTGGTCTCGCCTGGAGCGTTGATGGTAGGCATCGTTTTCTATGTGGCCAGGGTGGTTTTTTTTCTATTTTGAACTGTAACTTTCCCTGATGAATACTTTAGTCTCATTGCATGTGATTTATGTATCACTCTGCGGCAGCATTCCTCCCTCTCTGCCTCCTTGTTGCCTGGAATGTCGCAGTGGGCTGGTATCCACTGGACTGTGCTTTTTTTGAAGCACTGGGACAGGCGTTCGAGCGAGTCTGCCAGAGCACCGAGTTTTTTTTGAGCTGGTTCTTGAGCGCCATTAACACTGCGAGGGCGTCTGTGAAAATGAGCACTTGCTTTTCTGCCTGCTCCTTATGGTCTATAAGGATTTCAGCTGATTTTCTCAAGGCACTGGCTTCAGCACTGAAGTTGTCGCAGCGTCTCCCAGTGGTAAATGCTGCTGAATATACTTTGCTTGTTAGTTTTATATTAATGCCTCCTCCCCCGTTTCCAATCTCATCTTTGGCTTAGCCATCCGTATAGGAGTGTTTCCAGGCTGTTGGTGAACATTGTTAGTTGATGTAATTTGGTACTAGTTATTTGCAGTATTTGACCCGTAATGCACTTGGGAAGTCGGACCGTGGAAAGGAAGTGGTCAAGGTTCGGCGGGAAAACATGTTGATCTTGATATGAACTTGATTTACCTTTTTGATTTGTTTGAATGTTTTCTCTTTGATTTTTCTTTGTTTGGAGAGATGAGGTTTGAAGGTTTCGTGAGTGAGGTATCACGATCAGGATCTGCCCCCTTGTGTTCATGATTGAGGGGTCGGACCAAGGCGAAAAAAAAGATCGTGTGTTAGTTTGTTTGTGGGTTTGTGTAGGGAAGATGAGATAGACGCTGTTGAGTGTGAGTGGGTGAGGTATAGGGGAGTAAGGGAATGAGGGAGGGGTGAGGGATCGAGATATGATGTGAGGGAAAGAGTGACGGATGGGATGGGGGAGTTTGAGTGAGTGAGTGAGAGATAGAGGAGTATGTGAGGGGAGGGAGCAAAGGATCGAGCTAAGATTTGAGTGAGAGTAGGAGTGATTGATGGAATGAAGGAATGTGATGAATAATTGAGTGATGAGAGCGGTTCAAGGAGGAAGTAGGTGAGTTAATAAGGGAGTAAATAGGATAGAGAGAGTAAATGAGTAAATAATGTATTGAATGAAAAAATGGACGTGAATGAGGTAGGGAGGACTCATGTAAAAAATGTTTGAGTGGAGGAGGGACATGTGTAGGGAATGAGTAAGTATATAGGTAAGGGAGTGGGTATTTATGAAGAAGTGATACATTCAAGAAATGAGATTGTTAGTGAGTGAGTGAGTAATGGAGGAAATGGCGAAAGTAACGAATGACGGTTGCTGAAGTGGATTAGGTGAGTTAGTAAGTGATATACAATTATCTTTTGAATGAGTGACTTAGTTAATTGGTGAAATATAGAAAGTGAACCAGTGAGTGGAAACTGTTTTATATTGATTAGGTTGTTTGATCTAATGTATAAAGGTCCCCACGCCCTCCCCCAGTCAGTCCGTTCCGAAACAAACACATTTAATTAACGCCCATGAGACACGTAATTTTACAGTTTCGCCCCTGACACAGAGTCTCTCCAAGTCCTTGGTTCATGCCAGTCACGCAATGATTAAAAAAATCTCGTAGGACATTTGATAGCTGGGGTAGTTGAAGGGATTTTAAATAAAGGACTACATGCCGCTTCACCACAGCTGTTTGTTTACTTCACCCCAAAGCGGTAAAAAGAACGCATGCAACGATTTAATTCTTCAGAATCCAATCTGTCTTCAACCACATATCGCCTTCGCTATCACTCGCGCCAGCGAGTACGTAGATCCTCGCCCATCACATTTATTATTGCCCAGAATCCTTCACGCTTCGTCCTTACACTTTATTTTTACTTAAGCATTTGTAATTTTTATCACAACATTTTTTTGGCGGTTCCATTTCAGATTTTCTTGTCATTCCTCTTTCAGATCTTTCGCTTTGCATTTTCTATGAACACTTTTTGTTTTGTTTCCGTATTATCTAAGACAACGATTCTCATTTCTTTTTTTAATTTTGACACAATGTGATCGTAATACAAATCGGAACCGCGATAGATGAATCAAGAAATGAAAAACTGCGTAATTGTGAATTCGAACGAGGTCGATCGAGTCAAGCGAATGACATTTCGGAAATGGTGTGTTTTTAACAAACAAGCTGCAGGAGCCGTCAGTAACCTAACCGTTGTGTCATTTACTGATATAGATTGAGCATGTATTGATCTGAGCAACCAACAAGCTGCATGAGCCGCAGTAACCAAACCGTTGTGTCATTTACTGATATAGATTAAGCATGTATTGATCTGAGCAACCAAAAAGCTGCAGGAGCCGCAGTAACCAAACCATTGTGTAATTTACTGATATAAATTAAGCAGGAATGGATCTGAATTGTACTGTTCGCCCAGTACACATTCTAAATGTGAAACGATACAGTGAAGATTAAAATGGCACCTGTGCCATAATCTCAAGCACATTCGTGAAGCGCTCCATATTTTTGGGATAATGAGACGCTAGTCCAGTCATGTTCAAAATACTGATCAGCATTTGTCACGTCAGGGTTAATATACTGACCAAGAGCACAATCTCACTTTCATGTAGCGTTTCGTAAAAACTGACTGTTTTTACGATGGGTCAACGCCCTGGCTTCTCATCTGAGTGTGGTCCTGGGTGCATTTCCCAGTTGAATCGGAAATGTGTTTTCAGATCGAAATGCCTCCCGGGTCTACGCAGCCTTAAATGGGTAGCGGTTCAGTCCGGAAAGTAAAGGCAACAGGCGTGATGCTGACCAGATTATCCTAAGTGCCGTGGGTTACACAATACTATGAGTCTAACACCCTATTTACTATGCGCCGTATGGTGTGATCTGATCATTTGTGTTACTGCCTAACAAGATTTTCATCGATGTGGTCCCAATAGTAGTGAGCGCCACCCACGTAGATAAGGCCAATCATAGCACAACCGACTGGATGACCAGTGCTCACGTTCATCAGCATGCTCGGAATGTGATGATAGCTACTACAACTCCATTTTCAGAGCGCACAAATATTTCCAAATATTCAATCTGGTTTATTTGTAATTCATGTGTAGATGTTCCCTCTTGTTATTATAGCAGGCTGTAATTTAAATAAAAAACAATGCTAAATTGATTCCTCTTCTTCTGCGTTCGTTCTCAATCTCCCGCTACCAAGCACTGACCAGGGTTTCGCAAGTAGCAGGATGTAGTCCGGAGAATGAAATGCGTTGTATCGGTAGTTTACAGCTTGACTGCGACATTTGCACCTTTCGGTCCGACACATCCGTCTACATTCTAATGTATTTTTAAAAACTATTATCATGATCAGTTCCTTAACCTAGAAGGTCGTTGAGGCACCGTTATTGCAGCTTGTCGAACCAGCTCACGCCATACGTCTCGATTTTTCGCCAGGGTTTTAGTTTCAGCTATTTACCTTCCCGTCTACTCTTTTATTTGGTCCTCCCATCTTTTTTTTTGGTCTTCCTCTCCCACGCTTCCGAGGCACAGTACCTTGCAGGACGGTCTTGGCCAGCCCCACAAATCGTGATATATATCCATACCAGGTCAATTTTCGTGTTTTTGCTAAAGTCAATACATTTTTATATTCACCTAACTCCGTTAAGTGACAAGAAATAGTCGCAATCTTCGTTTTTCCATTGCGCAAATTTTATCCTCATACGTATACACAACTATTATATTGAGAATTCGGAAATTTACCAAAGTACATAATACCATTTGTGTTTGATATTGTTGTTGTTAATCAATTGAGAGTCATTATATGACATTTGTGCGTATCCATTTTCTGTTGTACATCCTTCATCTCTTTTTGGCAGTCCTTTGTTAAGTTGAATCTTAAGTGCATTTATTTAAGAAATAACAACAATAAAAAACCGCTATATTATATGGCTTGCTGTTTATACAAATGTAAAACTTTTAGACTGAAAAAAACATTGCTACTTCATCGTTTGGTCTCTATTTAATGTTGGGTGTTTTCAATTCAAGACACACTGTGCATTCCAAAAAACATGCCGTATAATTTCAAAACCAGAAATTAAATCGCATTTTTGTCATGCTTTTCCTCCAAATTGGCCATCAGCTTCTGTAGCCCTGAAGCAGAAATCGGACAGAAGAAAACACAGATCACAAGATCAGCCCTTGAGAAAAAGAAACGAGAGGCGTAGAAGGGGATGGGTTCTGTTTGCGCTGCCGTATGCTCCTTTGAATCGATCCGTGTCAGGACACTCTACAGAAAATGGCGCATGCAGGTTTGCGCATGTCAAAGAAAATCGCAGAGTTTTTTTCTGTTTTACTTGGGGAATGCTGCTCTTAATATTGTTTTTAAATGTAGTTAATTGCATATATTGCTGTCAAGGATGAAGTGTTATTGACTAAGAAGAAGAAGAGAGATACAGTGTGTGTGTGTGTGTGTGTGTGAGAGAGAGAGAGAGAGAGAAAGGGAGAGAGAGAGAGAGAAAGCGGTTGAATGATAGCGTAAATCGTTTTTATTTCAATCTAATTAAAGCGCAAGTCACAGTGCTAGACCATATGCGACTGCACACATGTCTGTTTCTAGCAAAGTTACCATCATAGCTTGTGTTAGGTGACTGATTTTCTAACATTATGTTAATGAGCTTTCTGAGTAACCTTTGGTTGCAGTACAGCGAAGAGGAATCAAATTCGTATCATTCAGAATGCACCAACATGTAAAGTATCAACTGTGTATTCGCTACAATTCATAAATAACGAAGAACGACGCAAGAGTAGTAGTGCAGCTATGTCCTTGCTCTAAGGCTATGCTGGCAAATGTTATATATTTGTGCGGCAGTTGGTTTCACGGCTTTCTTATTATACATTCACACGTGGAGCGGGAAGGGGTTACTAAATTATTAGTTGCACGGCTTCATACCAGAGCATGCATGTCTTGTAATACACGTACCAGCAAGATTGTAAGCCAATGAGTTTGTGAACACTTGTAAAATGCATGCTGAAGTCGGATGCACTTCGCCGGATAAAGCAACACATAGCAACATACACTACCCTTTGGAAACAATGCGAGAGTGAGGAATTGAATTCTCTCACGAGCCATGAACGACGAAACCCCGTCAAATAAACAAATTACTATCAAGCAGGGCGAGAACTTGATCACAGGTAAGAAAGCCGCTAACGCCTTTGTCGATCACTATGCCAGAGCAAACCACATCGAGGTCCCTGCAGATAAGCATACAGACATTAGCGAAGAGCTAAAGGGACACGAAAACATAAATACGGCTCCTGAAGAGCACATGATGGCCAAACTAACAATGCGCGAAATGGAAGAGGCTATGAGAACACTAAAGAAAAGGAAATCTCACGGAAAAGACGGGATCACAAACGAAATGCTGATGGGGCTGGGCCAAACAGTGAAGAGGAAATTACTATCAGTCCTGAACCAAAGCTGGAAAAGGGGTATTGTACCCCAGGCATGGAAAGACGCAATACTGGTACCAGTACCAAAAACGGGAAAGGATAAAACAGATCCAAATGGATACAGGCCCATCAGCCTACTGAGCTGTGTCGGCAAGCTGATGGAACGGATGATAAACACCAGACTGATGTGGCATCTGGAAGAAAAACGAATACTAATTCCACAGCAAGCCGGCTTTAGACAGCACAGATCCACTGAGGACCAGGTCATCCTCATAGCCCAGGAGATAGAAGATGCCTACCAGGCACAGAAACACACAGTAGCTGTTTGGGTGGATCTGGAAAAGGCATTTGACAAAGTCTGGAAAGATGGACTTGGAGTCAAGCTAAGAAGAAGTGATGTCTGTGGGAAGATGTACAAGTGGATCAAGCACTACCTCAAACAAAGAACGGCCAGAGTCCAAGTACAAGGGCAGATGAGCAAAAAGGTGACACTCGAGCAGGGAGTACCCCAAGGGGGAGTATTGTCACCCACACTCTTCCTGGTATATATAAACGATATTACAGAGAATATACCAAGAAGAGTCCATAGCTCAATGTTTGCAGACGATCTGGCTATGTGGACCTCTGAAAAGAATCTCACCATAGCAAGAAATCGGATGCAGACGGCCCTAACATCGATGGAAGAGTGGGCGAACTCATGGCTGGTCAAAATAAACGAGGAGAAAACCACATCCACAATATTCTCGCTTTCATTAAAACTCTAAAGTACCAAATTAGGTCTAAATGGCAAATTCCTGCAGCCAAACGACAACCCAACCTATCTGGGAGTCACATTTGATCGGCGCATGACATGGAAATGTCAGATTGAGAGAAACCGAATGAAAGCCAGAGAAAGAATGGCAATCATGAGGAAACTTGCTGGCACAAGCTGGGGAGCAGACGAAGGCATACTAAAGAAACTGTATACTGGAAGAGTGAGACCAGTTCTCGAGTATGGCATTGCGGCATGGACAACAGCAGCAAAGGCGAACTTCGATAAAGTTAACAAACTTCAAAACCAAGCCATGAGAATTATAACAGGTGGCATGAAGTCAACGCCTATTGTAGAACTTGAAAAGATTACAAAACTGCAATCCATGACCGATAGAAGAGACTGCAGGGCCCAGCTGCAGTCAGAGAAACTCCGAAGACTGACTGACCATCCAATGCACCAGAGACTAAACAATTTGGGAAATGGGAAACTAAAGCGGAGAAACTTTGCAGAAATAGCCAAAGCAAAGATGCACGAAGATCCTATAAACGCACTAACAACACCAAAACCCATCAATACTGTACGAAAACCTACCTGGAGGCAGGATATATTTCCAGAAGTGGTAGAAAAGATACCAGGTATTGCAAACAAAAACTGCCAGACTGAAAAAGAAAGGAGAGATACTACCCTAAGCTTCATAACGAAAAGCAACCCAAGCATGGACTGAACCCATGCATATACCGACGGTTCTGTAACAAACACTACACAGAACAGAGGGGTAGGAGCATTCCTGAACCTACCAAATGGCAGACAAATAACACTGTCACTCGCTACTGGTAAGTACACAAGCAATTTCAGAGCGGAGGCAGAGGCACTGAGGGCGGCAGTGGAAGAAATGGTGACACACAGTGAAAATGAGAGCCATATAGTCCTGCTGACAGATGCTCTCGCCGTAGTCACAGCGCTAAAAAGCCAGAAAAACACTGAGCTTAATGACTTAAGAGCAGCACTCTGCAAACTGTGCCAGCAGTCCGCACCAAAAAGGGTAGTGGTACAGTGGGTTCCGTCACACTGCAACATCGAAGGCAACGAGGAGGCAGACAGACTGGCAAAAGAAGGTGCAAGACTACCACAAACAGATACCAGTATGACGTACGAAGCCAGATACATGAACAAATGGGAAACCGAACATACTGGTTACACCAAAAACGATGCCTATTACCAGTTGAACCGAAGAGAGCAGGTCGTTGTCTTAAGACTTCGCACTGGCCACAACAGACTGAGGTACCACCTATTCAACAAATTGAAGATAGGGTGTACCGACGAATGCCCGTGCGGTACTGGTAAAATGACCGCTGAACATCTGCTGCAGAACTGCCCGACATACGAGGATCAGAGAGAGCAGATGTGGCCATTACCAGTGGAACTGCAAGACAAGCTCTATGGCAGTGGCGAGAGCCTCAGGATGACCGCCGCTTTTTTCGAAAAAATAATGGTTACTGTCTGACTTCGTACGAAGAAGAAGAAGAAGAAGAAGAAGAATTCGCTCACAATATGTTTGCTTACAAAAGTCAACCTTAATCTACAACCCATGACTGGCAGAATAACCCGTCAGTTGAAGATGTGAAATATTTTAACTGGAAAGTAGCATGGATAACAGCAGATAAACCAAGAAGGATGCTATTTAAGATTTGCTTTCAGCTTTGCTCACCAAATATGGAATTTGCTGGGATTCTACACCGAGAATAAGATAAGGTGGTTTAACCCGAGTGTAACGTCAGTCCTGCTTAATGACTCGGAGACATAACAAGTGTTAAAGAGTATCCCACATCACGTTCAGACTGCATACATTCATCAACAAGAGTTTTCGGCGCGTGTTCGAAAGAAATAGTGGCAGATGCCCTGAGGTTCGCTTAGGCGTCTGAGGCACGTTGCATCGGTCTGTCACATCCATGATCCACTTCTTCTGCGTGGCTCAGACCTCGTCCAGGGCGGAGATGGAGGCTTGTATCTGCTGGAGTTATACTGTGCGGGGACGGCATCTTCTGCGGCTTTCAGGCGGTGGGGGAAAGACTTTTGACGCGGATGGACGAATTGTGTAGTATCTTGTGGGCCGGGCTTTCTGATCCAGCCGTATAACATAACCGAACAAAGAAACTCGGTGCCGGTCAAGTTTTTCCTGGCCCAGCCGTACAACATGACCGAACAAAGAAACTCGGCGCCGGTCAAGTTTGTCCTGGTCCAGCCGTACACCATAACCGAACAAAGAAACTCGGCGCCCGTCAAGTGTTTCTTGGTCCAGCCGTACAACATGACCGAACAAAGAAACTCGGCGCCGGTGAAGTGTTTCCTGGCCCAGCCGTACAACATAACCGAACAAAGAAATTCGGCGCCGGTCAAGTGTTTCCTGGTCCAGCCGTACAACATGACCGAACAAAGAAACTCGCGCCGGTCAAGTGTTTCCTGGTCCAGCCGTACACCATGACCGAACACGGAAACTCGGCGCCGGTCAAGTGTTTCCTGGTCCAGCCGTACACCATGACCGAACAAAGAAACTCGGCGCCAGTCTAGTGTTTCTGACATTTGGATAAGGCCTGTTGTACGCTGCGATTGTGGTCTTTTCATCGGATGGCCAAGATACGCCGCTGGTTGTGCATATGGAAAGCCTTCAGTCTCGACATGTCATGTTTGAGTAATGTCCAGTTTTCGGAGCCGTAAAGTTGGACTGGGACCATTCAGGACTGGTAGATGCGAGTTTGTGTTTCAATGAAGATCTTGCCGTTACTTCACACACATCGGATATGGTGCATATCAGATGCAGCTAGTCCGATCCACTTTGACATATCGGGGCCGCTGCGCCTATCAGATGATATCACGCTGTCAAGATAGATAAATTCATTGGTCAAAAGGCAACAAAAAACAAATGTTTGAGAAATTTCACTGCGACAACTAACACAGCGATAAATTGGCGTAGACAAAGTGAGGTCAGATTAGATACAATCTTAGAAATATCCCGAACAGAATAATCAGGTAAGCACTGAATCGAAACCCACATACAATGAGGCTACTGAAAGGATCACAAAAGTCTTGTGGCAAACTGTCGATGAGGAAGTTAATTCAGCCATCTGTCATCCGGTCAGTTGCACTGTTGTGCTTTTTCATAGCGGAATACGGGACACATATGCCAAGGATGTTGATACTACCTTCAATGAGAAAGACATGATTGTGACTGTGTGCATAAATGTGTAATATCAACCTAAATTGAAAAAGTAGATGTTAAATTAATATATCACCCCCCTCCACCATAGACACGATGTAGCACAATGAGTGTAGCTGCAGAGGTTGAGAGATACCAACAGAATGATCATCCATGACACCTAATGTACGGACACAAATTGTAGAAAACGAGACTTCAGTCTAGACGCAGTTTCCTGCAGTCAATACAACCTTTCTAGGGAGGCACCGGTGAGCGTCGCATCGAGAGCTGGAGCTACAAACAACTTACCCCATGAATTAGTAGTTATTCCCCATCACGAAGCGATGATGCCACAACATCAGAGGGTGGTGTCTTAATAATGTGATGTGCGCTGTATTTGGATTATAGTGAGGACAAATATGCGCTTGTCATCAATCTCACTCTTATCCCAAGATACCTTGGATCAGTGGCAAGACTATTAGTCGAGACGACTGGAAGTGACTCGAGATGCAGGCACTCTGGTCTTACCTCCCGTGAGGCCAGGGTCCGCTTGCAACTTGCAGGATTCGATCGCCCACCGTTTCCGTTCATCACTGTTAGAGGTGAGTTGTCTTAACCTCTTGACTGCAGCGACCCCCTATCATATACATACAAATGCAGGAGGAGGCTGCAAAGGAGTAGACCTACCATTTCCAATATACACAACCTTAAATAGACTTTTTTCTCGGTTCACACGATGCAGAAACAAAACATGAGGAGATGGGAATACATCGATGACGATATATGTGCAAATGGCGCTGTCAGGACCAGTAACACGACATGAAGGTAACACATCTACTACAAACAAGTAGGATGGAAGACCCGCTAGGTAAACATTGGAGCACTACCGTATGACATGGTACCTTGGACACTAACAATAATAAAGTAAGAAATTAAATCGAGGTCTTGCCGGCACAACTCAAGAAAATGGCAGATAGTAAGAGCAGCTTGACATCAACTGTTGCGGCCAGTGCTGCAACGGTTATCAGTCGAATGCATTATGATGATGATGAAACTTATGAATCGGTACCCATTGTGAACACCTTCCGATACTTCACTTCTTTGCTAACCCCCATTTGAACTGTCCCTAGCAACACAGCGAATGCCGCTGCTAGCGATCGTAAGCTCCGGCGACGGTCCACCCGAATTGATGCATACATTTTGGCATTGGAATCTTCTAACGCAGCATTATGCGAATTACCTTGGTCTCAGAAGATCTTTCGTTAACTCACGTCCTTCTATAAACATCGTTGTCCGGTTCTTCTCTCTTGTCTTCGACACACTTTTGTCACCATGCACTGGGTTCTGCGATAAATGTAAACTGGTCGACATCTTTCAGCTGTTAGAAACCAAAGAACCGCTCGCTGATCAACTCTGGGCGGATTTTGCATCACACCCTCCATGTTTTCAATGGTCTGCAGAGGAAACTAAGTCGGAGGATAATGAGATTTTGCAAACTTGACGGTTGCTATGTGCTGTTTACTTCTGAAGTGACGTCTTCATGTGCACCGTACGTATGTTCACTTGGTGCACTTAGGTCCGGTTTTATTTGAACATGCCTCGTACATTAACCACGTCAGTATAGAAACACTAATGCCAAGCACGTTCGGCAGGACTGATCACTGTATGAACAGCTAAAGGAGACACACTGGCTCAACGGTTTACTTTAAACTCAAAACAGCACAAAGCAAAAAGCAGAAGCTTGACCTATCATTATCTGAGGCCCCAAGAGTCAGAGATGAACATGACATAACAACCGTACGCCCACTAAGAAAACACGAGGCTAAATATAATGAAAGAAGGTAAGATGGAAAATCAGAGATTGCAATATATGAAAAATGTTAATGAATACAATTTTGATGTAAAATGTGAAAGATGCAGCAAATTTAAGATTGATTAATACAACAAGAGAAATAGAGGTGAGTCTACGGGCAAAAGGAATAGGGAAATCTAACATTAATATTGGTATGGAAAGGGACACTACATGTATGCTAATATAAATAACATGTTCTCGTTGTTGGCGAAGAAAACAGCCACAGCTCCGTTTAAGAAAACCAAATATTTCTACACATATTCTTTGAAATCGTCTGTTGAGTTTGTGTGGAGGAGGCGTTTCTAGAAGATTGCTGGGGTAATGCTCTGTTGACTTGCACTTCACATCACAAACATGTACCTTAACATATCGGGATCAGGACAGAAGTTTGGATCAATTTTATCTGAAAGGTTGGCCCGTAGTATGTGTCAGCGAGTTGTCTGTTGTATTTATCGATATGTTTGTTGTATTTATCAAAGTGTAGTTTGTTGCATTTGTCGAATTGTGGTCTCTTGTATTTATCAAAGTGTAGTTATGTTGCATTTCTCGAAGTGTAGTCTGTTTCATTTATCAAAATGTAGCCTGTTGGATTTATAAAAGTGCAGTGTTATGGAAATAAATGCTGATAAAACAAAACTCATGACCAATAACGTTGCAGGGTTTCAATAGGTCATAGAGGCAAATGGGCAGGTACTTGAGGTGGTAAAACGTTTCAAATATCTTGGATCGTTGATCAGCGAAGAGGGTTCGAAGCCAGAGGTAATTGCAAGAATAGCACAAATAACAGCGGCGCTGACTAGGCTGCAACCTATTTGGCGAGACAAGCGCCTCGCCCTCGGCATAAAAGTTAGACTACTGCGCTCTTTGGTGCTGTCAATATTTCTGTATGCCTGCGAGACCTGGACCATTACAGCAGATATCCAGGGCAGAATACGTGCAATGGAAATGCGGTGCTATAGACAAATCCTAAATGTTACATATAAGGATCGTGTCACGAACGTAGACATCCGTCAGAGAGTTGAAGACGCTATTGGTCCTTTTGAAGATCTGTTCACAACTATCAAAAGACGAAAGATGGCCTGGTGCGGGCACGTCGCGAGGTCCAACGAAATTCCCAACTGGATACTCTTTGGATCCGTACCGGGACAGAGAGGGTGAGGACGTCCAAGAAAGAGATGGGTGGACAACATCGCTGAGTGGTCAGGCCTTCGTCACGGTGAGATACGTCAGGCGGCGACAGACAGAGAGAGCTGGCGTGGGATTTTCATGTCTTCATGTGTGCCCCAGCGACCTGATGGGTTACGGGATGAACTGAACTGAGTTATGCTGCATTTATCAAAGTGTAGCTATGTTGCATTTATCATAATGTAGACTGCTTAATTTATCAAAGTGTAGTTTGTTGCATTTGTCAAAGTGCAGTTATGTTCCATTTATGAAAGTGGATTTATGTCGCATTTGTCAAAGTGTAGTTCTGTTGCATTTATCAAAATGTAGTTATGTTGCATTTACCAACTTGTAGTTATGTTGCATTTATCAATGTGTAGACTGTTGGAATTATAAAATTGTAGCCTGTTGTATTTGTCAACGTGTAGTTATGTTGCATTTATCAAAGTGTAACCTGATGCATTTATCAAAGTGTAGCCTGATGCATTTGTCAATATGTAGTTATGTTGAATTTATCAAAGTGTAGTTATGTTGCATTTATCAAAGTGCAGTTATGTTGCATTTATCAAAGTGCAGTTATGTTGCATTTATCAAAGTGCAGACTTTTGAATTTATCAAAGTGTAGCCGGTTGCATTTATCAAAGTGCAATCCATTGTATTTGACATAGATTTGATTGTGTTTTCAGTCACCTTTGTGTGTTTTAAGAGTCAATTAAGTGGTTATTTTGTATTTCGACTGTTAAGTAAGTGGTTTTTTTGTGTGTTTCTTCTGTCAATTAAGTGGTTATTTTCTGTTTCAACGGTCAAATAAGTTCTTTATTCGTGTTTCGACGGTCAATCAAGTGGTTATTGTCTACCTCTACCGTGTATTGTGTAGTACTTGTTACTTATTACTGGCCATATGTAAGACCGCGTATGACTATCAATTTAGTTACCTACGAATGTCAAAATGTATACAGACATCTGTGATAAAAGTGTGTCAAAGACAACAGTGAAGAACTGGACAACGATGTCCGAAGAAGAATGTGAGTTAAATAAAGATCTTCTGAGACCAGGTCAGGCGCAACATGTTGCGACAGCAGATGCCATCGCCAAAATTGATGCAGCAACTCGGGTGGACCGTTGGCGGACCTTACGTACGACACACGTTTCTCACCATACACTACCTGCATTCTGCGATGAATGTCAACTGGTCGACATCCTTCAGCTGTTAGAAACTGAATCACCACTCACTAATCAAATCTGGACAGATTCTGTGTCACACCAGCTCTGTTGTCTACTGTCTGCAGAGGAAACTGGGAGTCGAAGGATAATGACATTTTGCAAACTTGACGGTTGGTATGTGTTGTTCACACCAGAAGTGACGTAATTATATATATATATATTGAAAATATCCACATCTCGGGGTAAATGAGGTGCAACTTACAACCTTAACGTTTTTTGGTCATATCTCTTTTACTGAACCAACATCACTGCTATTCGGGCAGATCAATCGAGGGGTACTTTAGTAACTAGTAAAGGTAAAGATGCTAAGTAGGAAACTATATGCCGTTAGTCTCTTTATTCCACAACTGTTTTAATTATTTCCATCGTCTTCTTCGTAGAGAAAAAGGAAGAGAGGTGTAGGACGGCTAAGGAATTTTGGTCGAAGAACAGACAAAACCATTTCAGGGCAGCTGAAGTCCAATTAAGTTAGCAAATGAAAAAGTGCTAAATATGTAATCGAGGAAAGAATTAACTTCAGCTTAAAGTTCTAAGGGAAACTATTTGGAACAAAGTTACTTCTACGGAAATCGGCATGTGATGGTGTTCATATACTTATATTAGATGCAAAATCAGTACAGTCACTTTCAATGATTATTACTGTAAATGTTTGAATTTTTCCAATAATCTTACTTTTGTTTTTGTTTTTCACATGCTTGTGTTCAACTTCAGTTAACATTCAAGGTGCTGAACCACGCATTGTCAGGTATACTTCTTAAATACAAGGGTTGTTTCCCTTAGCACATTAGATCTCCAAGTTGATGATGTTAACGGTGTACTGGTTATATTGAAAACGATTGTTCATGTATGAGTACATGCATGCGTATGTATGATTCTGTGCGTGTGTTAGTTATCATTTAAAACCGAGGCCTGCTAGTCGTAGATTATCCATATTGACGTCTTCATGTTGCAATTTTTGCTTCCTGCGACTTCTAATTCGAAGGGAAGGTAGAATTCGCATTGTTCAGGAATGGTATTATTCTGTATAGAATGTTGCCTGGACAGAAGCTAATATCATACTTGTATCGATTTTAAACTGCCAACGGTTCTTTTACCTGTCATTCTGTGGAACTTTAAGACTCGCAAAATTAAACCAATATGGAGATGTCAAATAAAAATAATATTTCATCTCTCAACCATTCAATACAAAAGCATGTCTTGTGTCAATAGGACTTACCTGTTTTCCATGGATGACGTCGTTTTAGCTGGAACGGATGAGGCAAAACGAAATAAGGTGGGCTGTTTGTTGAAGGCATGTGTTCTAAATTGAGCAGAAACATTTCGATGATTTATCAAGATATCATGTCCCTACTGATTTACGAAAAATACAGATAGGTCCACTGTTTCCGTCCCTGCATGTCGTTGTTATTGTTGTTGTTATTGTTGTTGTTTTTGTTGTTGTTGTTGTTTAATGCCCAGAATGAATATGTTTTCTTTTTGGTTTGTCCTTAAAAGGGTTATAGCACATCTCGAGCATGCTGGCGAAGGTTTTACCGCGTTCCTCCAGGCGGTTGTACTATAATTGGTTGCATCTGCTGGACGCTCACATATCGTCAGTCAGACTGACTTATAATCAGCCTGCCTGCAGGAAACGCTTCATGTAAGAGAGATAGTAGTTTTGGTCGGTGTATTGTGCCTGATGCTGACACGTTGCATTGATCAGTATGGTGTGCCTGTTCTGATTAGCGTCTTAGTTGTCACTCCCCCTCCCCTCTCCACCCTCTTCCCTCCACTTTTCACAACGTAAGCAACAGCAAGCTAAGGTTTAGTGTGAAACTGACATCCTTATCATGCAAGAACCATCGTTTCGAAGCCATGCTACATTTGAGTTGAAACACGTTTCCCTAGAACAAAGGAAAGAGCTAAATGTAGTTTTGGATCTGCTTGTCAATGCCTGCAACAGAAGGGCATGAACAAGAATATCCCTACCGTTAAACAGAAGGGCATGAACAAGAATATCCCTACCGTTAAACAGAAGGGCATGAACAAGAATATCCCTACCGTTAAACAGAAGGGCATGAACAAGAATATCCCTACCGTTAAACAGAAGGGCATGAACAAGAATATCCCTACCGTTAAACAGAAGGGCATGAACAAGAATATCCCTACCGTTAAACAGAAGGGCATGAACAAGAATATCCCTACCGTTAAACAGAAGGGCATGAACAAGAATATCCCTACCGTTAAACAGAAGGGCATGAACAAGAATATCCCTACCGTTAAACAGAAGGGCATGAACAAGAATATCCCTACCGTTAAACAGAAGGGCATGAACAAGAATATCCCTACCGTTAAACAGAAGGGCATGAACAAGAATATCCCTACCGTTAAACAGAAGGGCATGAACAAGAATATCCCTACCGTTAAACAGAAGGGCATGAACAAGAATATCCCTACCGTTAAACAGAAGGGCATGAACAAGAATATCCCTACCGTTAAACAGAAGGGCATGAACAAGAATATCCCTACCGTTAAACAGAAGGGCATGAACAAGAATATCCCTACCGTTAAACAGAAGGGCATGAACAAGAATATCCCTACCGTTAAACAGAAGGGCATGAACAAGAATATCCCTACCGTTAAACAGAAGGGCATGAACAAGAATATCCCTACCGTTAAACAGAAGGGCATGAACAAGAATATCCCTACCGTTAAACAGAAGGGCATGAACAAGAATATCCCTACCGTTAAACAGAAGGGCATGAACAAGAATATCCCTACCGTTAAACAGAAGGGCATGAACAAGAATATCCCTACCGTTAAACAGAAGGGCATGAACAAGAATATCCCTACCGTTAAACAGAAGGGCATGAACAAGAATATCCCTACCGTTAAACAGAAGGGCATGAACAAGAATATCCCTACCGTTAAACAGAAGGGCATGAACAAGAATATCCCTACCGTTAAACAGAAGGGCATGAACAAGAATATCCCTACCGTTAAACAGAAGGGCATGAACAAGAATATCCCTACCGTTAAACAGAAGGGCATGAACAAGAATATCCCTACCGTTAAACAGAAGGGCATGAACAAGAATATCCCTACCGTTAAACAGAAGGGCATGAACAAGAATATCCCTACCGTTAAACAGAAGGGCATGAACAAGAATATCCCTACCGTTAAACAGAAGGGCATGAACAAGAATATCCCTACCGTTAAACAGAAGGGCATGAACAAGAATATCCCTACCGTTAAACAGAAGGGCATGAACAAGAATATCCCTACCGTTAAACAGAAGGGCATGAACAAGAATATCCCTACCGTGAATGTTGTGTTCATATCGCTATGTTTTGAATTCTTCCTTTCCTCTTTGATTCATTCAGCTGACATTTCTGTCGTTTCTTGTCTCTTGTAGATGAGTACAGTCGCAATATTGTTGTTGAATGCCAATAATGAGTAGGACTACTTTTTTGTGCGCCACGAAAAGGATGTTATGTGGCGGGTTGTCATAGCTTTCCTTACATTCCGAGCGTACTGATGAAGCTGGACCGGGATCCTCCAGGCGGTTGTGCTATGCTTGGCTTCATGTGCGAGGTCATCTTTTATTCGTTATAGCGAGGTATCTGGTTATACCCAAATATGTTGTTGTTATTGTTTATTTCTAAACAAGTTCAGCTCGTTATATTTCACAAAACACGGCTTGACCAGGACCGAAGATCGACGCAAACATGCATATTTTATAATCCTTATAACTTATATCGTCTCATTCTGTTCCATTAGTTATGTACATTTCCAAGCATGGTGTTTTTGTGATCAGACATGATGACTGCATTCATAAAGTACATGTCATATTGCTAGCTCAGGTAGATGATCTTATATAAACAATAATGTTGTTGTGGCTTGGATTGGCTTCGTTCCTTCTCAATCTCTCGCAACCAAACCCTGAAGAGGGCTCAAGTAGTAGAATGTAGCCTAGAGATCGGAATGCATTGTGTCGTAGTTCACAGCTTGACTGCGTTATTTGCACCTTTCGGTCCAACACATCTGACTTCAGCAAGATGTTGTTGTTATATCATGTCATGAGATATTTTCCATCTACAGAACGTAGTTGTCCACAGCATCCATGAACACATCTGGATTACCCGTCAACACGTCCCGCTTTACACTGAGCAATGTTCAAACCGTCAGTAATGTCCTGACAACATTGTCCAATTTTCCCAGGCACCGTACTATCTGCCTCACTAAGCCATTATGTCTTCCCATATATCCAACATAATCTTACTTCTTCTTTGTGTTGTTATGTTGTGTTGCCAGTTTTCTTCTGTACCTAATTGTTGCAAAACGTATGTATTTGATTTCGTCTTTTTTCTAAGCTATTTACCATTGTATTATGTATCACACCATTTCGAAAGATGATATCTCTGTTTCAATGGTTTAATTTAATGGCTATCTTTATCGCATGATCTACCTACATGCACCAGGAGAGGCGGCTAAACAGCTATCACATGAGGTGCATACGAAGAATCCTGGTGGTTAGGTAACAGGACAGGATCACAAATGCAGAGGTGTTGGAGAGAATATGCACTGTCACAACCATTTCCATGCTTCGTCATCGAAGGCTCCGATGACTGGGACACTCGGATGATGGATGATGGGACAATACCGACATATCTTCTCTATAGGGAACTACAGTTGGTGAATAGGTCTCTGGGCCGGCCACTACTTTTGCACAAGGATGTATGCAAGGGGGATATGAATGTTGAAGACATCGATTTGGAATCATGGGAACAGGACACGATGGATAGTGTTACATGGAAGGTTAGAATTAAGCATGGAACAAAGACATACGAGATACTGATAGCTGATAGGCTAAAGCGAAGCCACAAACGGTTCTGACTTTCCTTGCACACACTGTGGAAGACGCTTCTTTGGCCGGATTGATCTTTCGAGTCACATTAGTTACCGTCATGGACTGAAGTTGCATACCTTTTTTTCAAAGCACAATTACTTTTGTCTGACATGAAAAAAAGATCAAATGAATAAATTTTTAGCACCCATATCCTGCCACAGGAAAAACACATGTCCTGATCAGTTGAATCTACATTTTTCTTCTGATGTCTTGCCATCTGCATTAGTTTTGGTGCAGGAATTGCAAATCTGTAGTTGATTTCTTCTAATAATCCGCAGAGTTTTGTTTGTGTAAATGTGGATCTGTGGAAGGAAGACTATCGACTGGTCAGGCCAAATATGCAGATCAGACATGTTAGTCAGGTTCTGGCAAAGTGAGAGATAGACGTGATTCCCGTAGTAGTGAGCGACACCCAGAGGACGTCAAGAACTGCACAATCACCTTCATCAGCACGCTCGGGATGTGATGAAAGCTACACCAACCCGTCACTTAAAGTCATTTTTAGGGCGCACAAAAGAGTAATGAAACTCCTTGTGGTAATTCAATAACAGCAATAGCAACAACACCAACAACAACAAATGGGGATACTAAATATTCAACATAGTATTATTATTACGTGCATTTATTCACTGGAAAACTTGAAGAGCGGTGTTTTGAAATACCGAATTGCGATTTATATTTCTTAAGTTTGTCAGGATAGTGTGTGCCCGCTGGATGTATTTAACATAGGAGCAGAACTAAGTTGCAACTCCATACTAATGGTTGATGCAATAAATAACATGGCCTTAACATCAAACAACTCTGATCACCGCATACATGATACGTTTGAAAGATAAGATAACGTTTGCTTGTATTTGCAAAAGGGTATCAAGATACCGAGCAGTGCACGAGCTGCAGCGGTGTGCGACCCATAGCTGACTGCTAGCGTCAGGGCCAGCAGACCAGATCTGTCAAAATTCTTTTACACCAACACCCAGTGATCCTGATGCCAGGATGCAAAAGAGCAGACTGGTTAAGGAGAAGGGTTCGAAGCGGGAAGGCTAACCCGGTTCTCAAAAATGCCTGCTAAAGTAGGATGTGTTGGACCGAAAGGTGCAAATATCGCAGTCAATCTGTAAACTACGTACGACCTAACACATTCCGTTCACCGGAAAACAATCTGCTATTTTCAAAACACTTTTAAATGCTTCCTAGCGGGAGATTGAGAACGAACGAAGAAGAAGAAGAACAATCTTCAACAGGGCCGTATTTGAGACATAATATGTTAATTGCTATTAACATTACTTCGGGCCGGACAAAATGGGATGTGACACTTACCATTGATGTAAACTTTTGAGGTGTAGACTTTTGTGATCAATACAAATTCTTCAGATGGGGGTCGTGTTCGTTAAGTGGGTTTACTCCTTAAATAGATCTGCCTGAAGACCTAAGACTTAGCTCCGTAGACAGTTTGTTTGTTATCAATGAAAGGCATTAAGCTGTTAGTTAGAGGACATATGAACCTTGATACGTATGAAGGGTTTCGTAATACAGATATAATCACTAAGACAGTATGTTTCCTTTGTAGCACATACAATGACGTTATCACTAAGACAGTATGTTTCCTTTGTAGCCCAGAAAACGACTGCATCACTAAGATAGTATGTTTCCTTTGTAGCACATACAATGACGTTATCACTAAGACAGTATGTTTCCTTTGTAGCCCAGAAAACGACTGCATCACTAAGATAGTATGTTTCCTTTGTAGCCCAGAAAACGACTGTATCACTAAGACAGTATGTTTCCTTTGTATCCCAGAAAACGACTGTATCACTAAGACAGTATGTTTCCTTTGTTACACATACAATGACGTTATCACTAAGACAGTATGTTTCCTTTGTAGCCGAGAAAACGACTGTATCACTAAGACAGTATGTTTCCTTTGTAGCCCAGAAAACGACTGCATCACTAAGACAGTATGTTTCCTTTGTAGCACAGAAAACGACTGTATCACTAAGACAGTATGTTTCCTCTGTAGCCCAGAAAGCGCCTGGAGGATCAAGGCCCACCTTGATCAGCACGCTCGGGATGTGAGGAAAGCTACTACAACTTGCTACTTAACGCCCTTTTCAGGGGGCACAAAAGAGAAAACTTACTCATTGTGGGCATTAAACAAAAACAACATCCCCCAGTAAGTGTGATTTGTTTGTTACTCCGATATGGACTTTAGCACTCAGAAAGATTGTAACTATGTAGCTTTAGACGTGCTAAAGTTCGACAAAGCTCTGAGAGGACTTGAGTTCTGAGAATATATATATATCCCTATAACGAATATATTATGTTTAATGCGTGTTTCTAGCCCTCTGCTCTCAGCCCTTTATTTATAGTTCCAAATTCATAGACGGGTTTCAGGAAACAAGAACTCGTGTATTCCCAAAACGGCAAGCGTGAAATCCTACATGATCTCAGCGAGTTATTCTCCTTGTCTTGTCGAACGTAAAGTTTTGCTGATAAATGATCATTTTATAGGTGTGTCTGATATCCGGTTGTTATGATTGCTGTTCGTTGTGCGCGGGAGTAAAGATGATGGTGACGATTTTGGGTGGGAGTAGGTTAGATGAAGAAGAATTTGAGGAAACATTAATGGTACACATGTGCACACTATACTTGTTCCCATTTTACTCCATCCGGAGCATCGGCCCACAGCAACAGTTATAATTCTTCAGGAAGTTTACGACGAAGTAATTTCCCTGCTACAAACAGTGATGGTTCGTGTTGCAATACGTTTTACACGATAATGTTACTAGCCCCTATGCACAACTCTCTTTATTCTATTTGGACGCAATGCATGGAGATGCAGTGACTATTTTCGTTTCTTTATCCCCAAGTGACCTTTGAATTCATGTGGGTAGATGCACGAGGTGCAATTATGAAGTAACAGACCTTTTATGAATAACTTTTATACAATCATAACTTGTGTGTATTTTATTTTTCGACAGAGTCCTCCTGCCTTACAACACACTTGATCGATTTGTCCACAAACTTATAGATGGCCTGTAGAAATAAATATTAGTAGAGTGACGTTTACATCATTGGGAGCTGTTTTGTGGCCCATCTTCTACACAATTTTATATAACTGATATCACCATGTACACTTTTGTGCGTAGTAAAGTTACTTTCCTGTTTCTTCAGACTAGCTGGTCGATGTGCTGTTTCACAGAGTCAGTGTGTGCTGGTCTCCCACTCAGCAGTTCATCAATGATGTTTTGTCTCCCGTTTTGAAATCCTTCTGCCCATTCATACTCTCTCCTCTCACTCAAACAACTGTCTCGATACCGAACCTTCATTGTTCTGAATATATCAGGTTGCACATCTTCTGGCCTGAAAAGAAACATGGATAATGCCTTGTTCTTCTACTTTGAATGCCCACAGTGAGAGGCCGTGTTATCCGTTATTTTGCGTAAGCGCATACTGCTCGATCGTTACATCTGCTACATGGGGTATTGCTAAAAAACCATTTCTTATCTCAATTAGGATTTTCTATTGTGCATACTTATCCAAGAACTTTGTAAAAAAAAACTGTTACTTAATGACTACCGCTCGTATGATTAGTCGCATTATTTTCAAGTTGATTATTTCCCATCTTGACTTAATGTATATTTGCAATCCTTTCTTTTATTTGTGTATTACTTTCTATTGTAAACTTTACAACAAACAAGGGCACTCAGTGGTACGAAGTAAGGTGTTTGTCGCGGGTTCCGGAGGTGGTAGGTTCGAATCACGGTGAAGGCCATGATTTTTTTTCATATGGATCTTCTGGTAAAACAGCGAGATATGACTCCCGTGTTCAGTGTTGAGCACGTTAAGCATTTTTTTGGCATTTAGAAATCAAAAAGAGTAGGCTTAACGGCCGCTAACTGGACTAGATTCAAATGACAAATCTACCAAAGTTATGCGTACCTTTCCTCTGGTGGTTTGTTTAGAGCGGCTATAGATGGCGCCTGTCTAGCTCTAATTATTTAGTCTATTAAGATGGGCACACTGGTTAAACCACCCTCCAAGAAACTGGTTGTATACATACTCTGTAGTCTTCTAAATCAGTATAAAGACGTTAAGTTAAGTGACCCACTTCCACTTAGTGCCGTTTTGAAAACGAGGCTTTAGTTACTTATTTGAGGTTATCAGTTTCCCGTTTCGTTGCTCTGGCTTCAGTAATTATAAAATAGTTTGGTACCCATCTTTAGCTGGGTGTATATGAATGGACTGCAACCAGGAATCAAATAGTGTGCCACGTATGCCAAATCACAATCATGTAGCTCGATTGATGTACACACCCTAGCTCCATTCTCGCATGCATCTCTATCTCTGTTGGACCTGGGTATGATTTCAAAATCCTAGTTAATCGACTTACGAATATCACTTATATCTATCGTCAATGTCCAGAGTGTGGGATCCATCAAGACCAGGATGCCACCTATTTCAGGCAAAATTCAGCATAGCCACGACAATAGATTAATTTAGTGCATGACGGTCCCATGCCTCAATGCGAATTATCCACTTATGCTACAGAGTGCCCTTCCCCGTCGTCTAATGCAAGGACTGAGTCAGAGACGATTAAAACCGTCATTTAATGTGCCCTAGATAGCTAATCCAAGTCAATGCCTCAACCTTTTTCATGATACTGGACGTTTTTCTCAAATATGCCCCGCTCCTCTCGGCAACGATCCTGCCTCTCGCTCTAGCAGAGAAACCACAACCGGTTTTATTACTACCCAACACAGAGCAAGAGTTATATATGGCAGCATCAGGATCCAGGAGATTTTCACTTGCTAGTAGCTTAACCTTTTTGGGGAATTTAATATGGTGGTTGCCTCTGCCCTTTAACATCTACCGTCCACATTCACCTTCAAAATTCATATTCCGAATCCACCTTCCCTATCCACCTTCCACATTTACCTTCCCCACCCACATTCCACTTCCCACATCTTCCTTCCACATTCCACTTCCTACAGTAATCTCCCCAATCCACATTCTCCATCCACTTCCCACATCCATCTTTCACATCCCCCTCCACATCCACCTTCCTTATCAACCTTCCACACCGATCTTGGTCATCCACCTTCCTGATCCACCTTCCCATTCCAACTCCCACATTCCACCTTCCGTATATCCACTTTTTCCATCCACCTTCAACATTCCACTTCCCCATCCACCTTTCCGTCCACTTTCCACATCTACCTTCCACATCAACCTTCCACGTCCTCCATCCACGTCCATCTTCTTTATCCACTTTCCACATCTATCTCCCACATGCATATTTCACACCAAACTGTTACAACATCCTTTCACATCTACATTCCACATCCACCTTTCCCATTCACCTTTGGCATTCACTTTTCCCATCCACCTTTCACCTCCATCTTCGATATCAACCTTCCCCAACAACCTACTCCATCCGCCTTCCCCGTCGAACTTCGACTTCTACATTCCACTTCCACATCCCCCTCCCACATCTACCTTGCCCATACACCTTCCACTTCCATCTTCCACATTCAATTTCCCCATCCACCTTCCCCATCCACCTTCCCCATCCACCTTCCCCATCCACCTTCCCCATCCACCTTCCCCATCCCACTTTCACATTCCACTTCTTCATCAACCTTCTCCTTCTACATTTTGCTTCCACATTCATTTCCACAAACGCATTTCACATCTACCTTACACATTCACCTTTCACATCCAATTCACCTTACGCATCCCCCCTTCCACATCCACATTCCACATCTCCCATCCACGTCCACCTTCTAATCCCTCTTCCAAATCCTCTTTCCACATCGACCTTTCACATCAATATTCCACATCCATCTTCTACATCACATGACAATTTGAAATCAATCAGCGACCTTCTATTGGCCGAGGACACCGTAACTAGATAAATCAGCAATCCAAGGACTGCAACGATTTGACATCAAACGATGTTTCAGCGGAGTTGGGCCCACGAGAGGACGAAGCAGGCGAGTGTACAACCAGCGAGCTACAGGGACCAATCACCACCCAGACCCTATACAGTTTGCTGAGAGAAATTGAGCACCTATGGTTATACCCGGACTGCAGTGACAACGACTAATAGAAAAATAGAAAAAAACAGATACCAAGTATAATTTTATAAATGCTAATTAAAATATGATGGAACATCGGGGATATGTTGATCAAAATATGATAATGAAACACGGAAATAACTGAAAGCCAGTTATTTCCTGCTTCAACCTTACATGAAATGTTTCAAATGACATTTTTTTCAGCTCTGTACATTTCCCCAGACGTTGTACTAAATTGTTCATGACATTGACACTGATATATCCTGGCATTTTTCTGATGCACAGTCATCTGATGTTGCATTGAGGTTAGCAAAAGTCCTAAAATAGCTATTATTAACAATCCGTGCACTGATTTCAAGTTTACTTGGTATTTTGTTGCTTGAAAACTCCGAACGAAATAGCTTTAGGACCCTTTTATGCCTGCCAATTGGGAAATAATTTCCTAACCAGCATATTATGTACTGTAAACTTCAATTAGGTATTTGTTTCTTCAGAGCTTTCTTTGCCATAATATGTGTGTGTGTATATATATGCAACATGCCAGCAAATCGACGAGGACAACAATTTTGGGAACCTGTGTTTTTACCGTGACAGCAAACGTTCTGAAACATGAACAGTTACACAAACCTCAAGGTTGAGCATTAAGTCCTTCGAGTTGCAAATGTTATAGATAGATCATCAGAATAGCATGGACATGAAAACAATATAGGAACGCAGATATTGGACAAGAGTTGGACATAGATGACAACTGGTTCATAAATTCCAAATTTAACATAACGTTGAAATACTTTGTTCACATGTCTTCAGAGAACGGTAATAGTATACATGGTGAAGAGCATAAGAAGTAACGGCAGATCAATCTGGGACCAGGATGTAAAGGAATTCTTGAGCATTACTCCGGAGCAGGCTGGACGCTTGGTAAGAGGTCGAGTTTTTTTCAGAAACGATATTATGGGAACGACGCTCTGAAAATCACATGTTGCATAATGAATACCACTCTCTTTGTTTACCCGTGTGGGCAGTCTTTTCCCTTTCTGTGTCTGCTGAAATGGGTGACTTTAGCGAGGACGTGGATTCAAGAGAGGAAAAACATCACCTTTAGTCAATCTCACTCTCTGATCCTCAGCTATTTTTGGCAATTGGCAAGATTTTATCAAGACTACTGGAAATAGCACATTATGCAAATTTTCCTCAGGGTTTACTCTCGAAGTTTTTCCCGTACACAGGTATCTCGCAGAGCAGCGGAGGGGAGATGACATGTAAAGGTGTGTGTCGTGCCTTTCCCGTAACCACAAGAGGCCGTAGGGGCATCACAGCGTGTGACTGATGTGTTGGGCATCTCTTCAGGACTTTGTTCTAGTCTGTTATAGTTGTGTCTAAATTTCCCACACTAGAACCGACGCTCACAGCAACTGGCTCAAATGACGACGGTTTCTTCAAGTTCCGCCGGCTGAACTAGCCCGTGAAAATAGAACACGTGTTTAAGCGTAGTGATATTCATATAGCCGTCGTCTATTCCAGAGTAGTTGGACGACAGAAAACACCAAAAGAAATGAACGAATTAACCAGTCCAGATGAAAAACAACAACACGTAACTGTCGAATAGTGTGCATTTCAGGCAAATCCATGGTCTGGCGGCACCCATGATGAACTAAAACATCAGAGAAATGTAGACACTCAGCCGGTTACGGCGCCATCTTTCCTGCTATCCTCCTCTATATAGTGGATTACTGGACTATCCGTTCTTCCACGTCGGTTACATTGTTGTTAGTCCCAACCTTATCTTCCAACGGTCTCTGTGGTGAGACACTCTGAACCAGTGGATAACGAGTCGTCCATCTGTGGCAAAGTCAATGTTGTTGCGGGATGAAAGTGAGTCGGACCAACGTGTTGGTGGTCGTCTCCGTGGTTGTGTCTTGTCTCTGACGTATTATATTGTTCTCGCTGTGCTTCTTCGATCGTCCGTTCTTCGCAGTAAGTGCCCTCCGCGATGTTTCATCTTGTCTGTAACTGCGTCCTCCACCAAGGAATATAGATCTATTGGAAGTCATTACAGGATAACGACATACTATTTCAATTCTACAGTTTGGGAAATGCTTGTTTTCCAGGACATCATGTAGGTAGAGCTTGGAGATGTAGGGCCCCAAACAGTATGGGAACCGCTTTGTATGTGTGTTTGTTTCTGTTATTTTTTTTATTCTCCGAAATCTTGTCGACATTTATTTTCCCTTATACTATTTGTTTCCATTTTTCTTTCACTCCATAAACGCATCAATATATCTTAATCGTGTTATTTCTTAGATTTTATATTTCAATCTCACTGATTTTCTCACTTTCTCTCTTTTCTGCACTCTGTACCTCTCCTTCGCTTTCTGTTTGCTTATCTCCTATCTGTTTCATTTCTTAACCATATTTGTATTGCTTTTCCCGACCTCTCAATGTAGAAGCTATTACACATGATAAATATACATTATTCGAGCCACAGCGCAACCACGTTTGTACACATGCCTACGAAAAATGTGCAAAACTTATTCAAGATCGTATATTTCATCTTATATCCTACAACATACGTAACATATGATGTTATGATTCTGCAGTTATGTGTTATGTTATGTAGTGCAAACTAGTCTTCATTGCATTATTGGCAGACTCACTGTATGTTCTGGCTGATACTGAATAGGATACGTTGCGATGTATCACTGACTAGTTAGGAGCGAGAAGTAATTATGGTCATATAAACATAATGTTCTTCTTCTTCTTCTTCTTCTTCGTCGTACGCTGTCAGACGTCAAATTGAATTTGTTCCAAGAAAGCAGCTGTTATCCTGAGGCTGTCTATACCGCCATAGAGCTTGTCTTGTGTTGGCACTGGTGATGGCCACATGTGCTTTTCTGGTCCTCGTATGTCGGGCAATTTTGCAGCAGATGTTCAGCGGTAATTTTCCCTGTACCACAGGTGCATTCGTCAGTGCCACCTATCTTCAGTTTATTGAATAGATGGTACCTCAGTCTGGTGTGGCCTGTGCGGAGTCTGAAGACAACGACCTGCTCTCTTCCTTTCAACTGGTAATAAGGATCATTTTTTGTGTAGCCAGTATGTTCTGTTTCCCATTTGGCCACATATCTGGCCCTAATAAACCATTTGGACTCTTCGTAGGTCACACTAGAATCTGGTTGTGATAGTCTTGCACCTTCTTTTGCCAGTCTGTCTGCCTCCTCGTTGCCTTGGATGTTACAGTAGGATTGAACTCACTGTACCACTACACTTTTTGGTGCGGACTGCTGGCATAGTTGACAAAGTACTGCTCTTAAATCATTAAGTTCAGTATTTTTCTGGCTTTTTAGTGCTGTAAACATGACATTCTGGCGTTCATAAACATAAAGTTCAAGACCATATCTCTCGTAATTGTTTGTGGAATGCCAAAAAAATTGTTTCACATCAGTCTGGCAAACAAGGTCAGGTTGGACACTGCAATCCCCATAGTGGTAACTGTAATGTTAACTTCGTGTTGCACTACATATAAGAGGACTCTAGTGCACCTTTTCAAGAACGGCTGATAGTGTAGGAAAAGCCACTGTAACATGATAGGAAAGAAACGAAGAAAAGAGCTAATTCAACTCACTATGACTAGTGTAGAACACCAATATATCACGTGGTGTAACTACTCATGCGCGCCTATATGTATATCATCAATGACTGCTTTGCAATTGACAAATCTGTCAGTGATAAATTCATTTTAATCGAGAAGACAACTGAGACTGTTCCAATTGTGCTGGTCACTGCTCTCCTTCACAATATGATCCCGTTCTTTTATCTGGTCAGCAATTTGGACGGGATTAGGAGCGATGAGAGCGACATACACTTAAGAAATCAGAAGGCATAACGAGTCTGTTTTATGCTGGATACTCTCTTCATGTCCCGAGACACCAGATCCTTAACGAAGAGTTTTCAAATCAAATGAAAAATATGGTTTGTTCAATGGCATGGGGCGTGACGGGAAACAACAGGAGTCAACAATAAGAGTTCAGTCATTCGTGAAAGACTACCTGCGCAGAATTGCGTCAATGAAGTGGTATGATACGGTCATATACATCGACCTGTGGTGCAGGTAGAACCAGGCTGTGCAAGAGGTTAAGAACAGACAATGGAGATGAATAGGTGAAACCATGAGGCGGAATACTGGTAGAATTACTCGAGAGTGTTTGTGCTGGAATTAGTTGGATAAAATTAAGTAGGTAAACGTCCACACATCTTGTTGCGGAAGTTGGAGGCAAATCGATAGAGCATTAGTCGGGCATGGATAGGGTTGATGTCGAAACTCATGGCGAATAGTTGTTGACGGCCTATGCTCTACATGGGGTTGAACGATTATTTTGATTTCATTTGAAGAAAACACGAATGCCATCCCTGTCATACCCATGCTGAAATTGGATAGGCCAACACTAACAAAATGAGCCAGAGGCTGTTACTAGAACCACAGAGGGAAGACGAAAGAGTGGCCGATCTAAAATAACTCGACGAATAATCGTTGAGATCGAAATGGAAATCATGAATCAGAGTTGGAGCACTGTCCGAAGGATAGCTGCAGGCCGACTGAAGTGACATGATTTTGTTGCTGAATTTAATGATACCATCGTGTTTTGTTAGTCACTGAGCAAAGCAATACAAATAACTACAAAGACAACATGTTATACACCATTATACAAGTCTTTTAGCAATATCATTAATAATTATACTATTAAATATGCCTTTTAGTTATATTATTAATTTAAAAACGTATGTTTTTCAATCCATCCGGTGAATATGTTCACCACGACTGCTGCTATTTTTAGAAAACATTTGTTGAAAACACTTGGTGTGCTATTGCAGTGTATGTTCCGTTATCAATTTGTGAAACACAATGAGGTTACTTGGCACATTCATTGCTATCTTTTATCGCTTTTTACTAAATGTATGATTGGGCATTGGTTCTATTCTTTCCTTCCAAGTATTAAAACGTAGGAATCCATAAACGATTAAAAATGAAATGGGTTACGTAAAATACCAGACAGCCATACGTGGATCTTGAATTTATTCGCTCATTAGAAGAGCATTGTACCAATGGAGTTGCAGCGTGGGATCGTTATCTACAAGAGATCACAGCGGGCAATGATTGTTTGCAGGAGGCCAGAACGGGGATCGTTATCTACAAGAGATCACAGCGGGCAATGATTGTTTGCAAGAGGCCAGAACGGTGATCATTATCTACATGGTATCACAGGATGACGCACATGATGATCACTGTCTGCTAAGGATGGCCGCTGGTGATTGTTGTCAGCAATAAGTCTACAATCTCTGAAGGTTTGAAACCACTGCTCTCAAAGAATATATTGATCGATGCCTCTATGATCCTTGTTAGGGCCTAAATGTAACTGGCTGATAGTACGTTGTGAAAGTGAAGTTTTGTTCCATAATTAGCATCGTCAGCAGGCTCTTGACAATAGAAGCTAGACGTTTAGCTGGCCATGGCAAGTGATGATGGTGACATGATCAGAATGGTCTGTCTTGATGATGTAACTTGCGCTGTATGTGGATTATAAACTGCGCTGGTCGTCAACCTGAATCTTTGGTCACGAGTTACTAGGCAGCAGTAGCACGATATAAGTCAAGACGACTGGAGGTAATTCATGATGCAGCGCTCTGGTCAGACTTCACTTGAAACCAGGAGTCGCTTGAAACCTGCGAGACTCTATCGCCCACCGTTACCGTCCATCGCTTTAAAAGGTGAATGTCTTCGTCTTGACTACATCCTTTCTTCTTCTTTGCGTTCATGATCTTTTGGTCATGCTATATCTGCAGGCCAGTCGCTATGATGAAGTCTGTAGTCTTCACCAGGTCGGAGCGGCTGCCCCACAGTTTTGGCTCAGCTCCGCACCCTCTGACCAGATATGGCATCTCATTTCCCTATAGATTGAGCATTCTTGTAGAAAATGCTACGGGTTCTGGCATCCTGTTCCACGTGTGCACTCATCGGTGTGTGAGATCTTCAGTCGGTATAGTTCATAGTTAATAAGCATTTCTATTTCGGTAGGTTGGTTGGGAATTAGTACTCCATATTTTTGGTGTAGGTGGTTTGATATATGAATGAAGCTGGTTCTCTTTAGACTATTTTTAACTGGGTGTTTTAGTTTGAAATGTATGGGATAATCAGGCATGCGTAGCATCTTTTCACTATGTGTCAGCACTCTTTCCTCTCGTCTAGTATTTAGGGGTCTTATATTTGTATATATTTCCATTTTCTGGATTGGTGTAGTCTTCATTCCTCCTGTTATTATCCTTAAGCCTGAATTTTGAATTTTAGTTAGGAGTTCCGTGTTTGTTTTTAACGCTGTGGTCCAGGCTGTCATGCCGTATTCAAGTACTGGCCTGACTGTGCCAGTGTATACATCCAACAGTCTAAAGCGTTATAACTGACGACTGATAGCTGTCACGTGGGTCGGTAGCATCCCTGTGTTTGTTTGTAAGTTTTAAACCCATCTTATGAAAAGAGTGCGCCGATTAAAACGAGTATTTTACACTATATACCAGATGCTCTGAGCATGTTATTTTGTTATATGTATGAAACACATAACATGTACCTATACAATCTCAAATATGTCTTTCTACAATGATTTATTGTCCTTGCTCATTGTACATGTGTATGACACAATGGAATGGCTGTGGCAATGTACTATTAGAGAACTCTATTGCTTCAATGGCATGCAATTATTGCACTACATTTTTTATTCTGGCAAAGATGGCGCCATAACTGGCTGCCAGTCTACATTTCTCTACTGCTTTGGATCATTATGGATGCCACCAGACCACGGATTTGCCTGGAATTCACACTAGTCGACGACTTACACTTGTGTTCACCGAAAGATTGTGTTGTTTTCTGTCTGGACTTGTTATTTCGTTCTTTTTTTTGTGATTTCTTCCATCCGTTTATCCTGGTCTGGACGCCGGCTGAATGGCACTACGCTTATATCTGTGCCGTATTTCACGGGTTAGTTCTGCCGGTTCACCTACACGAATTTTGCATGTGGGAATTTTATATGCTACTATGATGAGCTGAATACAGCTGGGGAGAGATGCCAGACTCACTCACACGCGGAGTGTTGTCCATACGACCTCTTGTGGTTATCGAAAAAGAACGACAAACTGCGTTAGATGCCTTCCCACCTTTCTACCCTGCGAGTTACATGTTTACGGAAAGGCTTCTGTGGTAACCCTGAGGCAAAATCTGCATACTATGATATCTCCAGTCGTCTCGATGATTGTCTTTCCACTGGCAAAATGTAGCTTAGGCTATGTGAGTGAGGTTGACAAAAGGTGCAGTTTCTTCCTCACTTTAATCCAAATCACCGCACAAGTCACCCATTTCAGCGGACACAGCAAGAGATACGACTGTCCATACGGCTGAACAAAGACAGTGGTCTTCATCACTTGTGATGGACACCTATTATTTAAGTGAAATTTGTTTCTATTAATATATTGATTTTTTCGGAGTAGAGAAATGAGCGTCGGGGATACGGATGGGCGTTGGGGATAACGATGGGCGTTGGGGATACCGATGGGCGTTGGGGATACCGATGGGCGTTAGGGATACCGATGGGCGTTGGGGATACAGATGGGCGTTGGGGATACCGATGGGCGTTGTGGATACCGATGGTGGTTGGGGATACCGATGGGCGTTGGGGACACCGATGGGCGTTGGAGATACCGATAATTTCATTACAATGACACTAGTAGGGCTTACATTTTTTACAAATCAAACTTTGAATACAAATATAGGCTGAACCATTTTCTGAAACATACTAAGGGGAGACTAATGACTTTTGCAAGTAGTTATACTATGTATTCTTATATTGTGTCACCATTGTCAATCGTTGTCCTTACTAGCAACCCATATGAGTAAAATCCAGTTAAGATGTTTAAGTTATGAGATGCGTTGTGTGAGGAGTGCAGGTTGTAAGACTATCCGGGACCGAATCCGCAACACAACGCTGAGACAGACAGATGGGACAAACCCACTTAGTGTCTACATTGATTCTCACCAAATCAAGTGATTTGGTCATTTATTCACAATGCGTTATGACCAGCGTGCTTTAAGAACATATCATATGCAGGTCTCCGGTCTACGAGCAAGAGGCAGACCACGACTTCGATGGATCGATAGTGTCTCTGGCAATCTCAGGAAGTAACACTTAACAACAGCACAAACCTCCAACTTGGCGATAACAAAAATTAAATGCATCTCGCCTATCTGTGACGCCGTATGGTAACATCAGTAGCACAAAAGAAGAATACAATAGTTTGCACAATGCGGGGTGACTGATGTAGCAAACGATCTTTATTATTTAGCTGTATTAGTTCGTCCCAGAAAAAAAAATTACCTAGAATAGTTATTTTAAAATGTATTTTTTGTGCTCCATCTGATGAGCTCTTCTGTAATGAAGTAATAAATTTCTTGATTGTATCCTACGAAGTCAATTCAATAAAACCATCACAAAAGGCAATTAATAAATGTAAGGAGATTCGAACTTGGAAACAATTTATTATCGCACTTTCATACTTTATTATTTCTCAACAAAATTTCCAATAACATTTAACCATGTATCTCACCGCTTTCTTTGTGCACAAGAACCTGCATCATAAATGTCTTTGATCTTCTGCCTCAACAAGAACCTGCATCATAAATGTCTTTGATCTGTTGCCTCAACAAGAACCTGTATCATAAATGTCTTTGATCTGCTGCCTCAACAAGAACCTGCATCATATATGTCTTTGATCTGCTGTCTGAACAAGAACCTGCATCATAAGTGTCTTTGATCTGCTGTCTCAACAAGAACCTGCATCATATATGTCTTTGATCTGCTGTCTCAACAAGAACCTGCAACATAAATATCTTTGATCTGCTGCCTCAACAAGAACTTGCATCATAGATGTCTTTGATCTGCTGTCTCAACAAGAACCTGCATCATAGATGTCTTTTATCTGCTGCCTCAACACGAACCTGCATCATAAGTGTCTTTGATCTGCTGTCTCAACCACATTCCCGCTTCCCATTCAACCTCTCCGTCGTTCCCGGAACGTCACCTACAAAGTTGGGATCGTGCATTATTGTGCATCATAAACCATGTGAACACCCCATGTCAGTTAATACTCTGTCTATCGTTTATTGCCTGTTAGCTAGAATTATCTCCTTGGTCCGTTGTTTATGTTCCAATCTGAACAATACGACCATGTCGGGCTTCAACAGCAATGCTCTCAAAAAGAATGCATAAACTCACCATTTTACTCGACAAGCACATCTCAACGTAAAGATAAATCATTTGTATTAAGAATGTCTTTTCCAAACGTCCATTTGCTCACCATTCCCTATCCTCATTAAAAAAAACAACACGACAGCACGCTGTACGTTTATTAGTATATGCTAGTGTGCGCACGGATACGTGTGCTTGAAGTCTGCCACTGATAGTAATCATTAAGATCAATGCTTCTGCCATTGAATAACACCTTTAGAAACTACCCGTATAAATTTGAAACATAGTTACTGACTAATTCCCGAATGACTTATAGCAATTGTAATTTCCTGCTTTTTTATGTGAATTTTGCGTCCTGTAAATAATGATTATTTTTTCTCGCTTGCTGTTCACGTTAATTCATCTACTATTGGAAAAGTCTGTCCTTTATAAAAAATGTATTACCAGTCAAATTTACTCCGACCAGGCACGTAATGTGGTACAGCCAGATTATAAAAGATAGTATAATTTGTGAACGTATCGGTGCTTTCATTCGAGGATTATTCTGTTGTAGTTGCAGCGTAGGGAAAGATTCGTGTTTTTGTTTGAACCTACGCGTTCTGAGATTTTCGATATTAGCAGATGTGATCTCGTATCCGATTGGCTTGGCTTGGCTTCCTTCGTTCTCAATCTCCCGCTACCAAACCATGAAAGCGCTTAAGTAGCAGAATGTAGTCTGAAGAACAGAATGCGTTGTGTTGTAGTTTACAGCTTGACTACGATATTTGCTCTTTTCGGTCCAACACATCCGACTTCAGCAAACATTTTTGTGAGTATCAGGTTTTGAGTATCGGATTGAAATGAGTTGTTATTTTATCACCGGATGTGTACTGACTTACTTACTTTCTCTGTCCTAGGCACTACGTCACACTTCATTGTTCTAGTCTACAGCCACATGGATTGCCTTGTCACTAACACTCAGCAGGTCATCTATACTACAAGCCTCCGGGAGTTTTAGGCAGATCATGAGATGGGCCTGATCCTGTGTTACTCTAGATTCGAATGTTTCATCATCATTGTATCTCTTTCTTTTCAGGTTTTTCCTGCATCGTGATACACCAGTTCGAAGTCTCTTTAGTGACTTCCATGTTTTGTAGGACAGGAGATGTCCAGGCCCAGGTTCTTCCTGTAACTCAATCAAAGGGAACTGTGTCACCTGTTTCCAACTTTCGATTCGTCGTTTTCCTAAACTAGTCTGTAGGGGATGGGTTGACTGTAAGAAACTTCGCCTATACTTTAGTCTTAGGCGCTATACCTGATGTTCGAACATAGAGGGACTTAGGTCACATACCTGTTTCTATCTATATATCTCTGACGCAGCAGTTCAATGTATCTCCGGTGGCGATATGACGATTATGGAGTATAATTGTTTTCAGTTGGTGTATGTTTTAGGTATCCAGGTTCTGAAAATGTGGGACTGACCTATCATGTCTCAAATGTAAGTCTTTTATTCTAAGCGGGGTAAATCGCAATGGGGTGCTGTCCTTAACTCGTTGGTCAAATTGTAGTAGTGCAATATGTTTGCAGGGACACGACGTGGACTTGGAGTGGTATGTTTATCAAAATGGTTTAGCTGATCTTGACGTGAGGTGGTGGTCTTGGTCAGTAGATGCACCTTACCCTGACGTTAGTAGGGTCTTTGCCAGTTTTTCACATTACCCCGAAGTGAGGAAGGGATCATGGTAAGTATGTTTCACCTGACCATAACGTAAGATGTCGTCTTGTTCAGTATTGTTTCACCTGTTCATGACATAAGGCCAGTAGCTGCACCTTACCCTGACGTTAGGTGGGGGAATCTGCCAGTGTTTCACATTACCCGGGCGTAAGGTGGGATATTGGTGCGTGTCATCTATCTGACATGACGTGTTTTTTTCGGATCTCGGTCAGTATTTTTCACCTGACCCTGATGCGAAGTGGAATCTTCGTCAGTAGGTTTCACTTGATAGTGACGTGAGTTGGAGATCTTAGTCAGTATGTTTCATCTGACCCTGATGTTATCTGAAGATCTTAGTCAGTATGTTAGACTTGACCCTGACGTTAGATGGAAATATATTTCAGCATGTTTCACCTGACCCTTACGTTAGTTGGAGATCTTAATCAGCATGTTTCACCTGACCCTGATGTCAGTTGGACCACTTAGTCAGTATGTTTCACCTGACCCTAACATGTGTTGGGGATCTCGGTCAGTATGTTTCGCCTGAATCTGATATGAGATGGGAGATCTTGGTGAGTATGTTTTACCTGAGCCTAACGTGAGGTGGGATCTTAGCCAATGTGTTTCACATGACCATGGTGCAATGTGGGATCTTGGTCAGTGTTACACTTGATCTAACCCGATGTTGAAAAAATGATCTTGTACATGTTGCCTTTTCTTCTCTAAGTTTAAAACTGACTTTTTGGCTCCAATGGCTGACGCATTTATTTTTGTAGTCACTTCATAAATATCAAGTGGCGAATAGTTTACACACAAAACTGTTATTGTTTTGTATACTTCCTACATGATGACGTGGTTATGCCTAACTAAACTTAGTCACCCCTTTCAAAACCACTGTCAATTCCTTATAGTGTATCTGTTGGTTGCTCCCCGTTCGGGCACATATAGCACTTTTTATTTGAACTGTCTTCTTAAAAATGTAGCACTAATGCATGTATCTAATTCTAGTTATGTTGTATCTTCTAAGTGCTATTTCGATTCCTCACGTTAACCCCCTTCGGACTGTCCACTCATGTATCCACCCACCCGGCAATGCATCCATTAACACATTCGTCTACTCATCCATGTATCCATCCATTCATCATTTAAACGATGCATAATTTACACATCTATCCAATCATAGATCCAGCAGCCTATGATTCCACCCATGCATTCACAACATCCATTAATCCACCGAGACACATCCAATATTTCGTCCACAAATACACCGATTCATCAACGCATTACCCCCATTTACCAATCAATTCAGCCGTCTAACCACTCATTGATCCATCAACCGATTCATCAATTCATTTCTTCATCCACCTATCCATCAGTTCATATATCCTTCCATCCAGTCATCAATGCATCTCCTCACATATGTATGCATTATTTAATTCATCTGTCAATCCCTATATACCTTTATTTATACATTTATCTTTATTTGTCATTTATTTATCGACCCATCTATATTTACACCGATGCATCTAAGCAAGTGTGCACCCATCCATTCATAAATTCACCCGTCCGTTCATATATTAGCCCCATTGCTTCCACCCATCAATCTAACCATGCTCACATTCATCCACCAATTTATCCACGCATACATCCATCAGTCCATCTAAATTCACCCATTCATTCACACATGCATCCACGCATTCAAACATTCATTCATCCATCCATCTCGCCCTTCATCTATTCATCTACCCCTTTATCTATCCACAAGCCACCCGTCAATCCGCACACCATCTCATGTATGTAGTCATTTTGTTCTTTCATTCTTCTATCTACCAGGGTGATTTGAAAAGTTTTGCCTTTGAGGATATACTTTCATTAATGTGCACGATTTACATATGCGATATACATTTCCTTAAAGTTTGGTTAGATCGCTTGTTTAGAGCAACAATGATGACCCCTAACAGGCTTCGGGTATAATTTGCTCTAGTGTTTGAGTCTATTCAGATAGATTAACACATCGGTTAACCACCCTCCGCGATACTTGCCCCAACTCAGCGGAGTAATAAGCTGCTCGAGCCTAACCCGCTAAGCAGGAAATCCTCCTCTCGGCTACATCCACCTCACGCCAGAGCTGGGACCTGCATAGATGCATCAACCCATGTAGAAGTACATGTCTACTAAGACTACGACTAAAGTTTGGAATGTTGTTTTGATAATGTGTATTTATTTGATAACGTAGTCACCATCCCAGTCCACATACAAACGTCGAACATGTTGTATCCCGCCGAGAAAAAAACCAGACGTCTTCTCCAGAAACCACTACTTGCACCTTATGGCCAGAAGTGAAACGATGTCCCCTGGGGTGTCTCATCAGCTTCTCGACAATGAAGAAGTCACTAGGTGCCAGATCAGGGATGTACGATGGATGCGGTAAATTGTTGTCAAATTTGAGAAGCTCCAAAGCAGTAATTGTTTGTCGACTTGTATGTCAGTATTCCATATATGCCAAGAGCCCACAGCAATTGTAGTCGAAGCTTCTGCAAAGTTTTCACATATCGATAGACATTCGCATTATTTCATGATTCATAAACTCAGTGTGGACTATGCCCTCGCAGTCCCAACAGATGCCATCATCACGTTTCCATCCTAGGTGACGACCTATGGTCGGTTGTCCGCTGCGAGCAAGGCCATTCATGATCCTCGGGCCTGGATTGTCGTATTTTACAGTTTGTGTCAATCTCCTGGCAACACTGACATCCATACCATATTTCGCAGTCAGATTGTAATGCATGTCGAAGAGCACACAGCCTTCCACCGTCAGGAATTCAATCACAGCACGTTGCTTCAGTCGTATTTGCATTTAGGCCGCCATTTAATCTCTGCTGTGTCCATACGTCATGTTTTTGGCGCATGCTACTACATGCACTGATAGTCACTTCATTATATATTCTTTTCATATAGGTGTACCGGGAATTTGAGCAGTGTTTTCAAAGTTATGAAATTGGCGGTAGAACGTTACATATCGACCTCGTATCTATTCATTCATCAATCTCTTTTTCTATCTTATGTTATTCCGTCTACACATCGAAAAATACATCTATGCAATTTCATCGATTTATAGATCTATCCATCGATCAGTTTATCTATTCTCCCATCAATCTATGCCTTCATTCAACTATCCATCAATTCATTCACCTATCCATCCAATAACGTATATCCACTCATCAATATCTATATATTTCCACCGCCTGTCTCCCCGTATGTGTGCTGCAATAGATACCATAGAGCTGACTGTGTTTCTGTGTGCTGAAAGCAGGAAAAAAGTCACTGCTACAAGAGACTATTTTAAGGGGAGACTATTCGTGTCGTATAATCCTCAAAAGGTATATAACTCACTGGAACATGGATTTGCCAGTCACCCGTACGCTCCTAACAATTACTGAATGCAGAAATGTTTTTTGCATTTCGAATAACCATTTCTCAAGAAACATTGCCTCACATATGTTACAGAAATATAACAATAAGTAACTCGTTTTCTCGGATAATGGCTCATGAGACAAATAACGATCACGGTTCTCTGCCCTTTAGATCTTCTCATTGATGTATTCATGCGCCCCTGCGTCCATCCACCCATTCATCAATCCATCTAACTTTTAGGATATGTGCCTATATATCTTTTATCTGTCTACCTATCCCTTCCCTCGTACAAAAATACATTAAAAAAAACAAAGCAAAAGCTAATCAAACCTCTGTCAATTACGTCAAGGGAAATAATTTCCAATGGTCTTGACTTATCTAATCTATGTTCCAAAACTCTGGAGCTCGACATAAAAATAAATGCAGAAAAAACGCACGGAAAAATAAACGAATGAAAAACTAATGAGTTAAATCTGATCTTGATCTTAAGCCAATTGCAATGTGTATTCGGTTCAATTAACTTTCAAATGCGTTCATTCTACGGTTAGATAATTGAACGATAAATGTCAATAATTAATATATAACATAACTTTAATAACGTGGCTGTTGTTGACAAGAATTGATCCCTGTTCACAAAAGGCGATTTACAAAAATGAAAAAAAAAATGGTTGACTTCTTCTTTGTCGTTATCGTCGATGAACTGATGCTCTGCTTCTAACCCGATGAGGTTCACATAGGAGACTGTGCGTTCGTGTCTTCGCTGTTTTCGCACACATCATTTCTAGCATGGTGGCTCCCTGGGCCAACCTGCCTCTCTTCGGTATGTATAAGTGGGCAGTCTTGTGTGATTTGCTCTGGTGTTTGTTTGGGTGTTCCGAAATCGTATATAGGCAGTGTCCATTTGACACATTTTGTCGAGGTAGGACTTGTGTCTGCGATTTCCCCTATCTGAGACTCAAGACCTTTGTCTGCCCATATCTGCCAATTGTGTTTGTCATGTTAATTTCTGGTTTGTATGCTTTGTGTTTGACTCTCAATTATGTGCTCCTGGATCGTTTGATAAATGTCTTAGCTTCATTATAGCTATGTGAATGGCTAGTCTGCATTTGCCACATGCGGCGTTTACAATCTCATTTGCTTTCTCGTTTCCAATGATTCCACACTGGCCCGAAATCCCATATAGAATTATATTTACGTTTTTTTTAGGAAATAACAACCCCATGTTATATTTTATTACGTGTGAGAGTATATCTTGCTTGAGATTTGAGGTGATTTGTAGTCTGGAATATATTAATATATACATTTAGTTACATATACATATATAAATATATATATAAATATATATATGCATATATATATATAGCATGATAATAAATATGCATCTATACATTTAGGGTTAGTAAATTGCAATCTGCAAATTGAAGGTCGCCTGCGACGGACTGCAAACATCTTCTTCCACGTGGATTGATGTTGCAGCCTGAAATATTGTTGTAATGCAACACACCAATTTAAATAAATACATCTAAGTAGCCATAATTGCAACACGTGTCCAATCTCTCAATGTCCTCCCCCACCCACACACACACCGACACAAGCACATAAATGTATATATATATATTTATATATACTTATAGATCTGCTACATTTCCCCCTTGTAGAAGCAGTTGTTGAACATCGCATTAGCTCTCAGTGTGCTTAATGCTTTTTGAGTAAATCTCTAATGCCCATAATTGGCAATCTTTCTGGATTGTGTCTGGGAAGGCAGGAGGAGTGGGGTGGATGAGTGGGAGGTAGTTTCTCCATTAATCGATTTGTTAAAAAATGTAGTTTCCATATGTTCAATGAACTGCAATTGTTCACTTTCTGTCGCATACATTTTACATGGGTCTCAGACAAGATTGGCAGTGACTGTCAAAATAATCAACACATTACGCGGGTTATCAAATCCATATGTAATGCCGCAATGGAACTCCGATATTCTCTGTCTCCTGTCTTGAAGATAAACTTGATGTTGCTCTCCTGCTTATAGCGCTGTTTCATCTCTTTTCCGTCCACCTTCAAACTTCCCCTCCAGTAACGTTTGAAAATAATTTCTTTTTTTTTTATATCGTCAAAATATTTGACTTGCTTAATGTCAATGTCTGTCAACTGGTTTCTACCCATGCCTACTCTCGTCATGACATATCTACCAATACCTACTCACGTTAGGACGTCTCTGTCAATACCTACTCTCGCCAGGACGTCTCTACCAATACCTACTCTCGTCAGAAAGTTTCTACTAATACCTACTCTCGTCAGGACGTCTCAATCAATACCTACTCTCGTCAGAAAGTCTCTACTAATACCTACTCTCGTCAGGACGTTTCTACCAATACCTACTCTCGTCAGGACGTCTCTACCAATACCTACTCTCGTGAGAACGTCGCTATTTATTTGTTTCTCTTTCCACGAAATGCTACATATTCATCTGCTTAACCCCATTTCGAAGGCTTCTATTATGTTCTCTATCTGTTTGGTCATTGCCCATATTTTTACCCTGTCCAATAATGTTGAAATTTTGCGTTATAAAATAGTAGAAGAAGTTAAATATTATTTTACAACAATTTTAACATGCAACATTTATTTACAAGCGATAAAGATAACTTTTAGCGGTTGTTTTTTGGTCATGTCATCTGTACCCCTTGTCATATGTAAATGATCGCAGCTATTTTTTTACACACACACACACACACACACACACACACACACACACACACACATATATATATATATATATATATATATATATATATTTATATATATATATATATATATATATATATATATATATATATATATATATATATATATATATATATATATATATATATACAAGTGCAAGGTATGATTCCACAATATATCGATTTAAAAAAAAATCACGATTCTAACAATTAAACACTCTCATGTTGAAAGTATTCGTTTAAAAAGTATACACGACTAAAATCGTTAAACATTTAACATCTTTTCAATTTAAAACGTAAACCATCCTAGACACTGGAACCTGCTCCAATTTTACTTGTAGCAATCTCTTCGTGTTCAGACCGGAACTTACGAACTCTATCGTAGTCATAGGAAAACAAACACTGCACATGTTTAACCAGACAGTGGTACATAAACACAATCATTGCCATAGATTGCTTCAATCCTGCATACTTGCTAATCTGTCTTCATGCAGACTATGGTGATATTATTGATGTTAAGACATGAACGTGTCAGCTGGTATGTCTCAGAGCTTTATTACGGTGTTCTATTCAACTGTGTCCAAGAAATAGTCGTTTAGAAAGAGTTCACGTCAGAAATAACCGTTTTATTTTTTTTGTATGTGTTTTTGTTTTGCGTTTTCGGGTTTATTAGCACTCCTACTATGCCTATCAAAATCAATGGTTGTAGATTAGTTGAGTATTATAACGGTAAAGGTATTAGTATAGCAGATACTACAGTCTGGGATAAAGTGTTAGAGGCAACATACAAGGCGTGTTCAAATAAAACCGGACCAAACTGCATCTAGTGAACATATGTAGGATGCGCATGAGGACGCCACTTCTGATGTAAACAGCACTTACCAACCGTAACGTTTCCAATATGGCATTATTCTCCGTCTCTTAGTTTCTTCAGCAGACCGTTGAAAACATGGCGGGTGTGATACGGAATCATTCAGAGTTGATCAACGAGCGGTGGATTTGGTTTCTAACAGCTGAAGGATGTCGATCAGTTGACATTCATCGCTTAATACGTAATGTGTATGGTGAGAAAAGTGTTTCGAAGACACCAGTAATCAACTGGACAACGGTGTTTACAGAAGAACGTGAGTTGTACTAGTTTTCAACTTTTTTCGACGAGAGGTTAATTAGTTCCTCTTTTACAATTCATACTTTCTGTAGGACTGTTCCTCATTTACAGCTAAGTTAACATTTGAATATAGCCGCAGAGGAAGACAAAACTCTCAGTTAAGTCTGATTACACGTTATCTTGCCTTGTGGCCTCTATTTTCCTCCAGACAAGAAAGTTGTCTCAAAGAGAAACCCCCCGAAAAATACTTTGTTTCAAAAAGTCTTTCTAGATATATCAGGGCATGTCAGATATATTCGACAAAAGGCTGCCAGTCAAGGGATGGTTACCTCTATATATGTTATGTGTCCATTACTGGTGAAGGAGACCACTGTTTTCATTCATTTGAAATATTTTCGGTCAATCGGTTGGTACTTCTTGTATGACAAAACCATTCATAAGAAGCAATTGAATGAAATCTTTTAACAAAACATAATTACATTGCCGTTCATTTATATATTAATATATAAATATGAATACACACATACACACCCATATACACATGCACACACACACACACACACACACATATATATATATATATATACACACACATTTATATATACGTGATGTCTGTGAGCTGTGTGTATCTTTCGTCAAACTGTTGCTACAATGCAGTATATTACATGAATATTAATAACAACAGATGATGCAGTCTTTGTTATGCTGTATTTATCTTCCAAGTAATTTTCAAATTCATATAACTAATATTATTTTTATTTTAGTTGTATGTGTCTCTCTATCTTTATACATTATTATTTATTTTCATATGCCTATTGGTCTTTGTAGGTTATTGTTATTTTGTATAAAAATTATCTTTTATAATACTCTACGTTAATCCGTATTGTAGTTATCTTCTAATTATGTTTGATCTTAAGTGTGTTCTTAACTTCTTTTTCTTCACATTTTCAACAATCTTAATTATATTTAGTTTACTTTGCCAGTCCAATAGAAGTGACCAATTGTGAATCTCTAGAACCCCGTCAGACCATAGCAACAGATGAAATGAAATGAAATACTGATGAATGTGTCTGATAAAATGACTGCGGAACATCTGCTACAAAAGGTGTCCGATATACAAATGATAGAAAAAGTACAAATGACTGTTAGCAATTCCATTTCTGGACTAAAGTAAAGTAAAGTAAAGTATCTTATAGCATTACTGCCGTAGAGGTGTGAGGTGTTAGCGATCTCACATTTAACAATCTCGGCTAAATGAGGTACCCATTTAAGGATGGGAAGACCCGGGAGCCATTGCGGTCTGAAAAAAACATTACCGCCTCAACTGGGGAATGAACCCTGGACCACTCAGATGCGAAGCCAGCGCGCTAACCACTGCGCTACGCGGACTAGCTTTGAACAAATGACTGTAACCAATATCATTCCTTGACACGCTTTGTACAAATGGCTGTAACCAATAGCATTCCTTGACACGCTTTGTACAAATGACTAAAAGCAATACAATTTCTGGACACACTTTGTACAAATGACTGTAACCAATACCATTCTTGGACACGCTTTGTACACATGACTGTAAGAAATACCATTACTGGACACGATTTGTACAAATAACTGTACGAAATATTATTCATGGACACGCTCTGTACAAATGACTGTAAGCAATATCATTCCTACCTCTACACCTCACGGTAGAAGAGGAGTAACTAAGTGACTAAGTAATATCATTCCTTGACACGCTTTGTACAAATGGCTGTAACCAATATCATTCCTTGACACGCTTTGTACAAATGACTGGAAGCAATACAATTTCTGGACACGCTTTGTACAAATGACTGTAAGAAATACCATTACTGGACACGATTTGTACAAATACCTGTAAGAAATACTATTCATGGACACGAGTTGTACAAATGGCTGTAACCAATATCATTCCTTGACACGCTTTGTACAAATGGCTGTAACCAATATCATTCCTTGACACGCTTTGTACAAATGGCTGTAACCAATATCATTCCTTGACACGCTTTGTACAAATGGCTGTAACCAATATCATTCCTTGACACGCTTTGTACAAATGGCTGTAACCAATATCATTCCTTGACACGCTTTGTACAAATGACTGTAAGAAATACCATTACTGGACACGATTTGTACAAATGACTGTAAGAATAACTATTCATGGACACACTTTGTACAGATGTCTGTTAGCAATACCATTCCTGGACACGCTTTTTACAAATGTCTGTTAGCAATACCATTCCTGGACACGCTTGGTACAGATGACTGTTAGCAATACCATTCCTGGACACGCTTGGTACAGATGACTGTTAGCAATACCATTCCTGGACACGCTTGGTACAGATGACTGTTAGCAATACCATTCCTGGACACGCTTGGTACAGATGACTGTTAGCAATACCATTCCTGGACACGCTTGGTACAGATGACTGTTAGCAATACCATTCGTGGACACGCTTTATGGATATATCAATAGCTTCAATCTAAATACTTTCATTCTTGAGATATATCCAAATCGAGGTCTGAAGGTGTAAGAGGAGGAACATAAAAAGTATATTCCATTACATAAAATGTATTTACATATTTACATTGCCTGCACGCCCGATGTAATTTGCTGCTGTAGATTGTTTTATAACGCAAAAAACATTCCTGATACAAACTTCAGAACATCAACATTTTATTTTTCAACAAAAAGTCTAAACTGTTTTTACGAGATAATGTTCATGTCAAATTCACTTATAATCGAATATGAAAGTGTGCAATTGTAAACATATGAATTGCAAAAACATGCTTCTACATTAATAAGCAAGGACGAAACTCTACAATCGAATATGTCAATCCCCACTCCCCTTTCCCGAATCATGTTTTTCCTCTTCCAAATAAACGTTTTCTTGTGCATCTATATATGTCAGTGGAAGTACGAATCTTTGGTAAGACATACACTCCATTTCATGTCTTAGTCGACGATACCGAATCAACAATATCGGCAGTGATTCTCATGATTCTTGCTCTCCTCCTAATCGTTGCCTTTGTCTGGAGTATTTTCCTGTTATTGATCGCCAAGAAAAAACGTGTCAGACTTGTCTGTCTCGGAGATTTGGTATGATGGTCTCTTCAGTGGCGCTCCTCAAGGGCGACTATCTGAGACTAGTTATCTTTGGAGTGTCTTGTCATCCTTCGTGCAGCTGTTAGTACATTTGAGTCAGCTCATCGGAAGTCTCAGTTTTGGGGAATAAAATTAGACCCTGACGTGCAATTGTCTGCCTGTAATTCATTCTTTTACTGTTCCTTCTCATTCGTTAATGTTGATGAAAACCAGGATAGATTCACTGAGGATTTGATTTATTTAGGTGGTAAACAAAACGAAGACGCAGGAAGCCAACCATTTCATTTGAGGAGTCTGCCTGGCTGCCGGTTCTTTGAACGATCTACGTTGTCTTGATCCACTAAAGGTTTTCACTGAAAAACAAACTACACATTTGCGTGATCTGTGTCGTTGCCATTCATCTGTATGGTTCCGAAACAAGGACTAATCTGCAGCGCTATCATGAACGAATTGAAGGCTCCACATGCGCACTCAGAGGTGTATGTTCATGATACTCTAATGTGACCGAGTCCCACGCGACACGGTTGCCCTACGGACAGGTCCTGAGACCACACTCACCATTCTAAACCGTCGTCATTAGGTAATTTTTTGACATAATGCCCAGCCTTGCCAAGGATGTCCCAGCCTACCAGATCTTAAAGCAGGCCATGTGCATCACCGATCGGATGCTACCATCACTGGAATGGCCTCACACGGTCGTCCAAGCCCGCCTGGTTAGATCAAATCGAAAAGACGTCATGATCTTTTCATGCGACCTAGAAGTAAGCCACTCATCGACAAAAAACAACAATCCTGAGGACTTGCAGCTCCCAAACTGTAACGCACGGATCCGAAACATTTACAGTAGCACAATAAGATTGGATTCTAAAATGCTGCAAGAAACTGCATAACATACAATGAACAGAGAATACAAAATATACAGAAATCGTTAAAGAAATGGATATGCATGTATAACAGAAGCGTGTAGTAAACAATAGTACGTCTAGGAAGCTAACACAATGTTGCCTCATCAAACATCGCAATGATATATACAACATACAGCAGAATATGGTCCTGAAAAACGAGAAACAAGCAGACAAAGAAGAAGACGGACGCATGGCATTAAACAAGCTCTGGGGATGACACTGACAGCTGGCCAACGATCCAGTCTTATAGATCGTCTATGATGATAGTGACGTTCTGCAAAAGACACGCAACATGATGATGATTGTCTTCTACATGCTTACAAATAAATATATGTTTCGATGTTCTGCGTCCTCCCACATCATCCTGTGCAACTGCTGGTCTATCTCGGTTTTATCTTGATCTGTATATTTATCCTCTATTTATGTTTCAGAAGCTGTTAATTTTATGGAATGCAATCAATTTCAGGAATGCTCAGCAATATGTCTTGTCGTTTCCACAGGGATCATCTCCGAGTAAACGATTGTTGATCTATTGAGCTTTTATTATTTGAGACTGCACTTATCCGATATATGTTTGAATATTGTGTGTTGATATTGTCTTTGTCATGAATAGAAGGGCTAGATTAGAAACTATATGAAAGAGAAATGGCAAATGATGAGGCTAAGCTAAGTCTTGAGAAGAAGAGCAGAACAAGGAAAGTAGATAGACGGAGGTGAAAAATGCATCTCAAGTACGTGGTTCCATCTTGTAAAAACATGATTAAGTATTAACGGAGATTGAAATGGAAGTTTAAGTTATGAACATTCAGAAACAACACATTGTCTGTACTCGCTGGCACTCTCTCTCTCTCTCTCTCTTTTTCTCTCTCTCTATTTCTCTTTCTCTCTTTCTCTCTCTCATTATATTTTTGTGTGTGTATATATATATATATATATATATATATAAATATATATATATATATATATATATATATATATATATATTTAGTTGTAACAATATCAAGATATTTTGTACTATATACATTTTAAACGAATGTTAAAAAATTCCCATGATCTCTGTCTGACACCGGTGTAAAGTGGTGACACGTTAACAATTCTTTGGCAGTTGGAAATCGAAAAGAGTAGGCTTAACGGCCGTTCCTTGGGTAAAATTCAAGTTAAAAATCTACTCAAATTATTCTAGGGATTCTTGTCACACAGATACTATTTCACAAAGTAGAGGCTGTGTGGCAATATCATCAGGCCTTTGTTATGTGGTTAAGGGAGCGGCACAGATGACGCCTGGCAGACTGCGGGTCTAGCTTGCGCTAACGTACGATTCCACCACGCCTTCGTCAGTAGAATAAAGAAGTCAAACTTTTTAAACAAAAACAAAAAACAAAAAAAGGGAAGTTTTGTTCATATATTCTTCTTCTTCGTCCGTTCTTTATCTTCCGCTACGAAGCCATTAAAGATACTTTCCAAGGAACAGGATATTGTCCAGATATCGGAATGCGCTGTGTCGTAGTTTACAGCTTGACTTACTTGACCTGACGGTCCGGCACATCCGACATCATCAGGATTGTTTTAATACCAGATATCTCAATTGTCCAACCTTGATTTTGGTTATTAATGTGCATCCACTACCCACCCTACTCCCCCCCAATACATTAGCAATTCCGCTTCTTGTCTTGTCTACTCTGACAGGTTACTGTATTTTGCTTATCTTATTGGTGTCGTAAAAACGCGGCAATGTATGTGACTGCAACACGTGAAACATTACATGAAAGAATAGTGGACATACCCGATTATTACAATTTTAGTTTGATTAAATATAGCCTCTGGACGGCGTGGCCTAGTGGTTATGTGACACGGCTCACAACCATAAGGTGCTGGGTTCGATCCCCATCTCAGCACTGGCCGTTACCCCGGGGAAGCAAACCCTTAGAAAATGCAGGAGGAAGCGGACCCTTACATAAAATGCATGCTGAAGTCGGATGCACGGGGCCGACAGGCGCAAAATAAAAACGCAGTGCAATGCACACCGCCTTGGGGATTAGAGAAATAAGGCGAACGAAAAAAAAAAAAAAATATAGATTCTTTTTTACTCAAGAAGAGTAAATGGCGGCCACTAGAGTTATCAACCTATTGAGAGATAGTCAACTAAACCACTTTGTGTGGCCTAGAAGTGTCTAGAAGATAGAATAATTCGATGTTACTTAATACAGATTTATAAGATGATCATTGGGGATTCCGTGGCGAAGTGGTTAAGTCGTCGCCTGCGTGATAAGATAATGTGGGTCTGACTCCGGACTCCGCCGTCTTTTTCACGGGTGCTTGATGCGGAGTCCCCTGCATCTCGTAGTCGTCCCCTTGTCTTGTCTTGTCCTTAACTTGTCACTGGGGTCAGGCGGCACGAGATGAAAGGGTGAGGATAAAAGTAGCGAAGTTAACCCTTACTAAAAATAGCGCTAGCAAAATTAATTATGTCATCATCGTCTACGATGGACGGCGGCCTTTGCCCTTTGCATTTACATAAGATGATCAGAGGAATGAATAAATTAGACTATAACAAGTTTTCATTTTCAAAATAGAAACACTCACAAGAACAAGAGGGCATAGCTACACATTAACTAAAGAGACGATAATCGATATATGTATATATTATATATCTATATGTATCTATATATTATATAGAATACAATAACTATAATCTGGACCAGATTACATATTAGGAAATATTTTTTAGTCAAAGAATGGTGAATGCTTTGAATGCATTGCCACGGAGGTAGTAGAGGCAGCGACCATTTAAGAATCAATTGGATGCGAATAGCTTTCCGAGCAAGGTATTGCATATGTAACAGGTTGTCTACACACTCTTATGATTCTTCTAAACCAGTATAAAAAACGTTAAGTTAAGTTGAGCCATCTCTGATGATCGTTCTGCATTGAGACTTTTGTTGGTCGTCCTGTAAGATTCATTACTTTTCTCTCTGAATGTTGATCCTACAGTTAAAATGACTGTGAAAGTGATTTCTGGAACAGTTAACCGTATTTAACGAGGGTGAATAGAAAAGTCGCGCTGCTATTATGACATATTATTGTTCAGTGGTCAATTACAGTTTAGTCTGATGTCACTAGAATAAAAGGCTCTCTAATTCATGGTATCACAAACTTCCGATTTGTTGATGATATTGATGTATTGGCAGGCACAGAAAGGGAACTCCAGGAGTTGATTGGTAGATTTGATAGAACGGTCCTGAGTTTTGGTATGGAAATAGATGCAGATAAAACAAAGCTCATGACCAATAGCATAACAGGGTTTAAATCTGTAATAGAGGCAAATGGGCAGGAACTTGAGGTGTTAAAACGTTTCAAATATCTGGGATCATTGATCAGCGAAGAGGGATCGAAGCCAGAGGTAATTGCAAGAATAGCACAAACAACAGCGGCGCTGACTCGGCTGAAACCTATATGGAAAGACAAGCGACTCGCCCTCGGCATAAAAGTTAAACTAATGCCCTATTTGGTGTTATCAATATGTATGTATGCCTGCGAGACCTGGACCATTACAGCAGATTTCCAGGGCAGAATACATGCAATGGAAATGAGGTGCTATAGAAGACTCCTAAATGTTACATATAAAGATCGTGTCACGAACGTAGTAATACATCAGAGTGTTGAAGACGCTATTGGCCCTTTAGAAGATCTGTTCACAGCTATCAAAAGACGAAAGATGGCCTAGTGTCGGCACGTCACGAGGTCAAACGGAATTACCAACTCGATACTCTTTGGTTCCGTACCGGGACAGAGAGGGGGAGTACGTCCAAGGAAGAGATAGGTGGACAACATCACTGAGTGGTCAGGCCTTCGTCCATGTCAGATACGCCAGGCGGCGACATACAGAGAGGGATCGCGTGCGATTTTGGGAGTGTCTTCGTGTGTGCCCCAACGACTTGATGGGTTACGGGATGAATTGAACTGAACTGAAAAATTCATGGAAGTGTTCACATCACCAGTTGAAGCAAAAAATAAGCTTGTCAATGTTAAGCATTCTTCTCTGTTTTACAGAAATATCTAGAAATATTACTCTTCTTTAATTTCACGAGTAAATAAGTCGCTTTGTAAATAGGCCGCGTTTTCTCGGATTGAGGTAAACGAACGAGAAATTAACAGGCAAAGAAAACGAAGAACAGCAACACAAAGATATAAGCAGCGAAGAGAAAGAAAAAGAAGTCGAAGAAGAAGTAGAAAAAAGTGCAATCGACGAATAATATTTTCAACAATAATAATAATAATATCGTAAATAGAAAGACACAAATGAGGAGAAAGATGTGCTGCAAGAAGAAGAAGAAACGGAAAAATAAAGAATACGAAGAAGAAGAATAACAAGAAAAAGAGGAAGATGAAGAAAAATAAGACACATAAGAAAATGAAGAAGAAAACTGGGCGACGAATAGTAGGAAGAAGACGTGAACAAGTTATACGAAATAAAATAGTGCACCAAACAAGAAGAAGAGTAAGAAGAAAAAGGAAAACAGCGAGACGATTAATAGGACATTCAAGTGAAAAGTTATACGAAAGAAAATGTGTACCAATCAAATTTGTATCGTGTTTCATGTGCGGACTGGGAGTAATCACGGTTAGATATGAATCTATTCTTGACATAGTGCCGGCCACGGTTACCAACGATTTATGTTCGATGAAGGAAATGTAAGGTCTTCCGAGTTCACACTTTTTCTATATATTTCTTCTTCAAGACCAGTCTTTGCCCAAGCGTGTCATGCATATCTGTTCATCGCCAGCTACTGGAGATTCGCCATTTTTTTTACTTAAAAACATAATGGAGTATAGGACAGACGGACTAAAAGTCAGTCCGACAGACAAATGGAGGCCACAGGGATAAGTACGAGGGCATATATATATATATATATATATAATTCCACAGTAATATGATATGCAGATGACACAGTGATACTATCAAGAAGTGCAGAAGGGCTAGAGGCCATATTTTCAGCCGTAAATGGACATAGTAAAGATCAAACCCTTTTTATAAACATAAATAAAACAAAGATAATGACCACCTACAAAACACAATGTGAACATAGGTTTACAGAGAGTGGTGAGGAGATGGATCAGGTGACACATTTTGAATGTCTAGTCTCCGGAGTTGGCGGGGATGGCGACTGCTCGAAAGGGGTCAGGAGAAGACTAGCAGACGGTGCAGAGACTGGGCAGCCTGGTGAAATTATCATAGAGCACCATCAAAATGATAAAGGTGGAGGTCTTGAGAGCCTGTGTTTTTCCTCTGGCAGCTTATGGATGTGGGTCAAGGACGATTACCAAGATTTCCAGACGGGGAATCGATTCCTTCAGGTCAGGGTGTTGCAGAGAGATCATATAGTGCCCTGGACGGAGAAAGGAACACGTGTAGACATTCGGCGGGAGTTGAGCTTGGGGAAGAACTGGTTTATCGGTTCCATTTTGGCCAAACAAAGCGGAAACTTTGGTCACATTGGGGGACGCAACGATCTCGAGAGAGTGGTGATCGAGGGTGTGGTACCAGGCAGGAGAGGAGGGGATAGACCAAGAATAGGATGGCGCGCGAATATCCAGGAATGCCTGAGTATGACTGTGGCGGAGGCTGGAGTTTCGGCACGAGAACAAGTTTCTTTCAGACAGACTGTGATGGGAGCGACGTTCTACGAAGTACATGCTACATGATGATGATATATATATGTATATATATATATATATATATATATATATATATATATATATATATATATATATATTTATATATATATATATATATATATATATATATATATACTACAGTCAGCGGGCAGACGTTGAATGCCGTAGACAAATTCACATATCTGGGCAGCACGCTGTCGAGATCTGTCAGCCTAGACGATGAGGTGGCAAGCAGAATAGCAAAGGCCAGTACAGCCTTTGGTAGAATGCGCTCGATGGTCTGGGCACGTCGTGGCATCAGCGTCAAGACCAAACTCAAAGTCTACCGTGCAACCATCATTCCAACCCTACTATACGCTTGCGAAAGCTGGACTGTATACTCTGGACATGCAAGGAGGTTAAACCACTTCCACACAGGTTGCCTGAGGCGAATATTCCACATCCGATGGCAAGATCGTGTCACTGACATCGAGGTTCTCTCGAGGGCTAACATTCCCAGCATCCATGCACTGCTAGAAAAAGCACGACTAGGATGGGCCGGACACCTCGTCCGTATGTCAGACGAGCGGCTCCCAAAGAAGCTTCTCTACGGCGAGCTGAGAGAAGGATGGCGCGAGAGAGGGCGCCCAAAGAAACGTTTTAAAGACGGTCTCAAGGACTCACTAAAAAGTTGCCAGATAGACATCGACACCTGGGAATGTCTTGCGCAAAACAGATCTGACTGGAGAAGCGCAGTCAAATCGGGTGTAGCTGCCGGTGAAGATGACCGTGTTTTGAAAGCCCAGAACAGACGAGAGACGCGGAAATCCCGAACAGCGGGAACACCATCCCCTTCTACAAACCTCGTGTGCCCGATATGTAGCAGATATTTTCGTGCTCGCATTGGCCTGTTCAGCCACATGCGCACCCACACCCAACAGGGAAATCTGTGACAAGGATGATGTCGGCGGTCCTCATCGACAACGATGGACAGCTATTATTATTATATATACAGGGCTTGACACATTTTAGGGTGACTCACCAGTCAATAAAAAATGTTACTAGTCATGTTAGCTTTTAGCATGGTTAGTATTTTTCTTAATACATTTTAACGAGGTACTCATTAACTGTTATTTCTACAAGCAAAGACCACAAAACCAAAATATACTGTATTACTTACACAGTTTTAGTCTATTTCTTATTAAGAAAAAATGCACTGCTGACTGAGACATGACGTGTGTCATTTAACATGCGTGTCAGTTTTAGCACTATATGAAGGTCCATGTAGATTCACAATTATAAATTAGCTTAAGTAAAATCTATTCGAACCGTAGTATCAATAATCGTGCGAGAATCATTACGTAGTAACGACTAAAAACAGATTTATTTTACTCAGCAAGCACACATTCTTACTGTTCACAGACGAGCAGACGAGCGCTTTTGTCAAGCCCCGTATATATATATATATATATATATATATATATATATAAAGAGGGACAGAAGTGTCTTAATGCTACACTGGTAGAACAACATGTAACCATCTTCAACAACATCATTATCAACAACATCATTTTCATGAACATCATCAACATAATCATCGTACCCGATTTGGAGCTCATAACATTCTTGGTCATTTTCTAGCAGGGGCATTGCGAAACGAATGTGCATACACTTAAAGAAAGATATCAAATGTGCATATTCTTGACCTTTGATATTATGATGTGGATGACACAAACGTTGCTTAAGGGGATGAGTTAGAATTAGACGCTTTCGAAAGAACACATGAAAAACATCAACAGCGAGACATGTTTCGAGAAAAGAAGAAAAGTTGGTTATTGGTTGAAGAAATGGAAATCTCATGTTTGAAAACTCTAGAAATGAGAACGCACATTTATAAAAATATATTGCCCAACCGTAAATGAAAAACGATATGATAAAATCATGCACATAAATTACCCCCTTAAAAAGTCATAAAGGTTAAGGAACAGAAAGCAAAGAAGACGCAGAGTTCACTAGCGCCCTGGAAAATGGACAATGTCTTTATTTAGACCCGTGGTTATGAGATCATTTCAAGGGCACTAAGGATCTCATAAAACGGTCATTTGGCCTCAGATCAAGGGCTGGTTCATGCACGTCTGTCGAGGTCAGGCTGATGAGAAGGTGGTCAAATCATTTTTGCCCCGTTTCTCGAGGTGGTGGAATCGGATAATGATCTAAGCTCTTGTTTGAACGTCTTCTTGTGATGTTTACTCGAGAATCCGCCGTTTTCATGTCCAATAACTGAACTTGATTGTTTTAATGCTGTTTCGATTTCTCTTCTTCCTTTCCTTTTTCATCTTCGTTACATCCAAGGAAGAACGAGATGATTTAGACGTTATGTTCCGAATGTGAAGTTTTGGGGTTTGTTTAAGGATTTGTCTTTTAATTTCTTATCTGGCATACGTTCAGGCCCTGTGTGGATCTACTGTCCTCATGAGCAGCTGTACATGCACGAGAATGGTTGACGTGACAGCTGTACATGAACGAAAATGGTTGACGTGACAGCTGTGCATGAACGAGAATGGTTGATGTGACAGCTGTGCATACAACCGTAGCCTGATCAAGGATGAAAATACATTAATAATAGGAAAACCATTTAGGTGGCGCATTGGAAAAAAATATAAATGGGATGAATGTATCGTCAATATTACTGATTATGGCACATGCTGATGATGGTCTCCAAATAGACATAGAGAAGATGACTATAAGTGAAGCATTTCTATATTGGCAGGAGGGCCTAAGCGCCTATGTAGGACCGTGAAGTCCATATTCACAATGGAGTCTAATTGGCTTAGATAAAAATAGGGGGGTTCTAGATTCCCACTGATGCAAATATTGCTTAGAAGGATATATATTGTTGTAGATTTACACTGGGTTCTAGTTGGAATAGATAGAAAAGTGAGGCTCTAGATTCACACTAGATTCTAGTTGACTTAGTTAGAAATATATGGTTCAAGATTTACACTGTGATCTAGATGGCTTAGATAGAAAACTGAGGCTCTAGATTTACACTGGGGTATATTTGGCTTAGATAGAAAACTGAGGCTCTAGATTTACACTGGGGTATAGTTGGCTTAGATAGAAAACTGAGGCTCTAGATTTACACTGAGGTATAGTTGGCTTATATAGAAAACTGAGGCTCTAGATTCCCACTGGGGTATAGTTGGCTTAGATAGAAAACTGAGGATCTAGATTCACACTGGGGTATAGTTGGCTTAGATAGAAAACTGAGGCTCTAGATTAACACTGGGGTATAGTAGGCTTAGATAGAAAACTGAGGCTCTACATTCACACTGGGGTATAGTTGGCTTAGATAGAAAAATGAGGCTCTAGATTTACACTGGGGTATAGTTGGCTTAGATAGAAAACGGAGGCTCTAAATGTACACTGGGGTATAGTTGATATAGATATAAAGATGAGGTCTTAGATGCACACTGGATTCTAGTTGACTTAGATAGAAAGATGAGGTCCTAGATTCACTGGGGTCTAGTTGACTTATATAGACAGATGGGATTCTAGATTCACACTGGGGTCTAGTTGGCTTATATAGACAGATGGGGTCCTACATTCACAATGGGGTCTGTTTGGCTTAAATAAAAAGATGGGGTCCTAAATTCACACTGGGATCTATTTGGCATAGATATAAATATGGGGTCATATATTCACACTGCGATTTAGTTGCTTAGTTAGAAAGATGGGGTCCTAGATTCACAACGGGGTCTAGTTGGCTTAGATAACAAATGGGGTCATATTTTCACTCTGGGGCTTAGATCGCTTAGATAAAATGATGGGATCATAGATTCACTCTGGGGTCTAGTTGGCTTGGATAAAAGCGATGGGGTTCTATAATCCCATAAGGACCTAGCTGTCTTATATAGACAGATGGGGTCCTGTATCTTTCAAAATAGTTTTTTTTGCGTTCGCCTCATTTTTCGATTCCCCAAGGTGGTGTGCGCTGCACTACGTTTTTATTTTGCTCATGTCGGAGGAGTGCATCCAACTTCGGCATGTATTTTATGTAAGGGACTGCATTTTTCTGCATTTTCTATGAGTTTGACACCAAGGGGCAACGGCCGGTGCTGTAATGGGGAGCGAACTCAGCACTTTCGTGTTGTGAGCCATGGCATTTAACAACTAATGCACGAGTCCACTAAGTCCTCGATTCATTATGTGGCCTAGTTTGCTTAGATAGAAAGATGGGGTCATATATCTACTAGTGTAGAGACATATATTGGTTAGGAGGATATACATTGTTGTAGATTCACATTGGGGTCTCGATAGTTCACATAGAGAATTAGGGTCATAAGAACGTAAGTACAGTATAACGGCGAAGCCCAAGACTCACCATTTGATGCCCATGAAACTTAGAACGGTGTGCCGCAAGATCTACACTAGGAACATGATATACACCAGGACCCTAACTCCACAGGAGACGTAGATCTAGTGGTAGGCACGATATAACCTCAAGATCTACACTAGGAACATGATATACACCAGGACCCTAACTCCACAGGAGACGTAGATCAAGTGGTAGGCACGACATAACCTCAAGATCTACACTAGGAACATGATATACACCAGGACCCTAACTCCACAGGAGACGTAGATCAAGTGGTAGGCACGACATAACCTCAAGATCTACACTAGGAACATGATATACACCAGGACCTGAACTCCACAGGAGACGTAGATCAAGTGGTAGGTCCGATATTAACACTGGGCTATTGGAAACGTATATAAAAGTACATGTGTACACACATGTCTGAATACTGTATATTTTGTCACGTCTGCAAGTTCGAGGGGACAAAATGGATAGTTGTGTGGCAATTTATTTCAATCTAACAGGAATTCTATGTCAGTGTTTGCTCAAGCGAGAATGATACATTAGCTTGGTACTGATCAGTGAAATGGAAGTACGGGACTGATACTTGACATGCGTCGCGTATATTGAGCATGCCATTCTCAATCACGCAATAGAATAAAATCGAATCGCAGGGAGAGATAGATTGAGATAAAGATCGGGGAAAAACATACAGAGTGTTGCAGATAAAGAGAAGATATGAGCGAGAAGAAAAACATTTTAAAAAACAGTTCAATTCCCTGAAATAACCGGAAGTACCCAGAGTGGAAACATTTTTAGAGATTATGTAATGTAATGCAAAGTGGATTTCTAGTACTACTCCAGCTTATCTAGCTGTAAATGAATAACTAACTTGCGATCAAGAAAGGCGAGGTGGCGAGGGACAGAATTGGTTGGTTTTGCTATGAAATAGATGTGTCTTTTTTTGTACAATGAAATGTCTACAACTTTATCTCCTGTAGCAGTATCTTATATGTTACTGTAATTGGCATTTAATAGTCTCTGAAAAGAGTAAGTCATGTAATTTTACATAGATGGACAGCGTGGGATAGTGGTTAAGGGACAGGGCTCACAACCCGACGGTGCTAGGTTCGATCCCCATCACACCACCGGCCGTTACCCCAGGTAAGTAAACCCTTAGAAAATGCAGGAGGAAGCAGATCCTTACAAACAATACATGCTGACGTCGGGATGCAGTCGGCCGACAGACACAACATAAAAACCACAGTGCAACGCCTTGTGGATTGGAGAAATAAGGCGAACAGAAAAATGAAAAAATTATACTTAGAGGTGGAATGATATTCTAGCGTGCATTTTCATATTCGTAACGCTGGATGTCCTGGGCTATCCAGCTAAGTAACTTGTTTTAATCCTTCATCTCTTCATATTATTATTTTTTGTATTTTTATCTTCTTATATGTGCAGCTTGTTCATTTGTGTTGTGCGTTGTCCCCGATTAAGGCATAATGATAGTGACATCGGTATCATGTTTATTGTAACCTGTGTGCAAAAGGTGGACTTATTTATGATTTTTGTTTTTACATTAATCTATATTCAGCTGACCATACAGCTGACCTTCAGTGAAGGAGACCGGCCTTGGAGATGAGATGTTTCAGAAGACTGTTGAACGTACAAAGATCGAGTTACAAATGAGGAAATACGAGATGGAATTGCAACATCAATATGGCCTTTTGAAGACCTCTTGGCAACTGTCAAAAGAAGGAAAATCGCTTGGTTCGGTTACATATCGAGATCAAATGGTCTTGCAAATACGATCACGCACGGACATGTGCAAGGCATACGACGAAAAGGCCGTCTCTAAAAGAGGTTGGAGGACAACATCAAAGAATGGACCAATCTCCGACCAGAAGAGGCACAGGCAGCGACCGCTGATAGAGGAGGGTGGCGTCGGATTGTTGCGATGTCTTCGTCTGTGCCCCAACGACCTCACTGGTTACGGGATGATCTGACCTGACTTTACCTAACTTTAGCAGGAAGTTGGTATGTGTGAATTGTATAAACTCCCCCCCCCCCCCCCCCATCTTCTCTAAACCACACAACACATAATTAGGGGACGGAGGGGTGGTGCAAAATGAGGACTAGGATAATCTTCCATAAATAAGAATAACTTTCCAGTCGCAATAGTTGTTGTAGCATAGGTCCAATACTGCATATTTGGCTCCACCTACCACATTTTATAAAAGCCTTATTCCAGTCACTTGTAGAAGCACACGCCAGGCTTACTTTAACGAGCATTTAGGATATCCTGAAACTAGTGACTTGTAGAAGCACTGGTCAGGCCTTACACTGGCTTACTTTAACGAGCCTCCAGGATAGTCTAAAACTAGTGACTTGTAGAAGCACAGGTCAGGCCTTACATTGGCTTACTTTAACAAGCCTTTAGGATAGCCTGAAAGTAGTGATTTGAAGAAGCACAGATCAGGTCTTACATTGGCTTACTTTAACCAGCCTTTAGGATAGCCTGAAACTATTGATTTGTAGAAGCACTGGTCAGGCCTTACATTGGCTTTCTTTAACCAGCCTTTAGGAAAGCCTGATTCCAGTCATTAGCATTGGGGGCTCTACTTCTTTGGCTTCTTTGTCTCCTTCTTCGTCTCCTTCTTCTTCTTCTTGTTTTTCTTCTTCTTCTTTTTCTTCTTCATCTTCTTTTTCTTCTTCTTCTTCTTCTTCTTCTTCCTTCTTCTTCTTCTTCGTCTTCTCCTTTTTTTCTTCTTCTTCTCCTTCTTCTTATTCTTCGTCTTCTTCTCCTTCTTCTTGTTCTTCTTCTTCTTCTTCTTCTTCTTCTTCTCCTTCTTCTTCTTCTTCTTCTTCTTATTTTTATTATTATTTGTATTATTATTATTCTTTTTCTTTTTCTACTTCTTTTCCATCTACTTCTTTTTTTATTCTTCTTCCTTCTTCGTATAATTATTTTCCTTCTACTAATTTTTCATATTTTTATTTTTCTATTCTTCTTTTTCTTCTTCTTTTCTTCATTTTCTTATTCTACTTCTTTTTCTTCTTTCTCGTATTCTACTTATTTTACTTCTTTGTGTGCTTCTTCTGTTTTCTTTCCTTATCCATCTTCCTCTTCGTTCTCTTCTTTTTTGGTGTTAGTCTTGAAAAGGGCGTTCATTTGATTTATCGTAGTTTACAGTGAAACTGGGGAAGGTATATCAATGTCTGGTCAGGCAAAATATACTGATCGGACATGCTAGTCAGGGTTAGGTAAAATATACTGATCCCACATGTTAGTCAGGGCCAGGCAAAATATACTGACCAAGACCCTCACCTCGGAATCCTAGTAGGTCTACCGGGAAACAGGCTGTTTTTATGGCAGCATGGTTAAGGAAATGAGGGATCAACGTGATCCCGGTAGTAGTGACCGGCAAGCAGAAGAAACAAAGCAACACGCATAAGTAGCAAAACCTAGCACAACCGCCTGGAGAATCCGGGTCCACCTTCCTTAGCTTGCTCGGGGTGTGAGCAACCCATCGTTTAATGCCCCTTTCAGTGCGCTCAAAAGAGTAGAGCTACTCATTATGGGCATTCGACACAACAACAACAGCGAAACTGAGATTTCTGCTCCCTCTCGGACAGTCAATCTGTTTCAGCTATCATTTGTCAGTGTCAGGTTTTGTGTTCTCATTGGCGATACGAAGATAAGCGTTGGGACAAGCGCTTCCGGAGAGTAGATAACCGATGTGCAAGTTCATCTTAATGGACTCAAACACTAGAGCAAAGTAGACCCGCAGCATTTTAGGCGCCACATATGCTGCTCTAAAGAAACCACATGACAATGGCCGGTGTTATGCCATGTCACACAGTTAGTCGCCTCTTATGACATGCCTTCTGTGGGGCAGTGATGCTATTCTTAGCATTGTCATACGCAAAGACCCCAGCGGACCACTACGATGAGTATGTTCACTTATTTGTACGCTCTGCAAATGGTGTTAGGTGGCAAATTGCAGTAGCTTTCCTCACATGTCGAGCGTGCTGATGAAGGTGGACCAAGCTGTTCTGCTATGCTTGGCTTTATATGCGTGACGCTCACTACTACGTGCTCCACATCGACCGACTTCTCCTTAAACTGTCTTTAACAAATGCATGTTTTCAGGTATAGCTAGATGGAAGAGACGTGTGGTCTTTGTCATTATATTGCGCCTGACACTGAGGTGACGTACTAGTCAGCATGTTGAGCCTCATCGGACTACTGCCTTAGTTCCCCAAACAGTACAGTAGACAATAGTGCGCTTAGGCGGCCTCACAGACGAAATACAGTCCATTTGGCAAGATAGTGATCTGTTTCAGTCGGGTCAAATATGACATATATATATATATATATATATATATATATACATTAACAAGACAGCTATTATTCAAATGCGATATATACATACATTACAGGGACACATACGATTCAAATACGATATATACCTACAGTAACGGGACACATATGATTCAAATACGATATATGGATACATTACCGGTACACATGATTCAAATACGATATCTACACACAGAAACGGGACACAGATGATTCAAATACGGAATATAAATACAGTAAGGGAAAAAATATGATTCAAATACGAAATATAAATACAGTAAGAGAACAAATATGCTTCAAATACAAATTATAAATACAGTAAGTGGACAAATATGATTCAAATACGAAATATAAATACAGTAAGATGACAAATATGAAATATAAACACAGTAAGGGGACACATGTGAAGTATAAACACAGTACGGGGACAAATATGATTCAAATCATCATCATCATGTAGCATGCCCTGTGTAGAACGTCGCTCCCATCACAGTCTGTCTGAAATAAACTCGTTCTCTTGCCAAAACTCCAGCCTCCGCCACAGTCATACTCAGGCATTCCTGGATATCTTTGTGCCATCGTCTTCTTGGTCTACCCCTTCCTCTTTTGCCTGGCACCATACCTTCCATCACCGTTCTCCAAAGACCGTTGTGTCTCTTGATGTGACCAAAGTATTTGCATTTTCTAGCAATTGATTCAAATACGATATATAAATACAGTAACGGGACACATATAATTCAAACACTATCTATAAAACAGCAACCACAGAAAAATGATTGCAAATACTGTATTTATATATATATATATATATGCAACAGGATAAATATTATATATGTATGTGAAGCTGAAAGTCATTGCTGGAAACATGTTATTGGAAGCAAATGGTACAAACATTGAACAGTATTAATAATAATATTAACACATTTTAGAAACGGAGGGAAATAAATGGTTAAAAATAGACACAAAATATAAACAGAATTCCGAGAGAGAAATGGGAACCAACAAAAAAAAAGAAACTGAAGAATGTAGTTACATAAGAAATATTATTATAATAGCAGAACGTAAGAACGGACTCTCTCGCTGTCTGGTGATGATAAGAAATAGCAGTGATACGAAAAACGAAGACTAATGACAACCATTATAAAGATCCCATGTTATGGCTAGGATCAAATCGTAAATGGAAAAATAACATAAGTATCGTGGATGTAACTGAAAACAGCGACCAGGACACTGACCAGTATCGATGTATGGGGTTATCCAAAATCAACATTTTATCGTCACGTCTGGGTCGAGCGACTGAAAGGGATTACTATTGATAGATAAACAGAAAGATGTTTAGATGATTCTCAAAGCTGTTGGTCCGGATATAATGTCAGTTTGTGTTGTGTAATGAAAGCGCAGAATGACCTAGTCGTTCTCTTGGTTGCGAACCTGGGGCGGCGATTGTATTATAAAACCATTTGCTGTGAACTCGAGGTTGAGTGATGAATGATCTTCTTCATCTTCTACTGGTGATAGCACAGCTAGTTATTTACTTTTGTACTTTTGTATTACAGAGGAAACCAGCTGAGAAGTTAAAGTGAGAACAACGGTCGCTGTAGCGAGGAAGGCTTTCAGTGGAAAACAAAAAACATTATAAAACAATTTGCTGTGAACTCGAGGTTGAGTGATGACTGATCGTCATCTTCTACTGGAGATAGCACAGCTATTTTTTTTACTTTTGAATTACAGAGCATGCCAGCTGCGATGGTAAAATGATTGCACAAGGTAGCTGTAGCAAAGAAGGCCTCCAGTGGAAAACAAAAACTTTTAGCAATAAATAACACCAACATTAAGCTTCCAACAGTTATAATCACTACACATATCTTGCCTGAAGTATTGTACTGAACTGAAACATGGATTCTAAAGAAAAAAAATTAAAAAGACATTTGAAGTTTCTGAGATATTGTGATACTGTAGGATAGAACGAGTAATCTGGACAGAAAAACGGCTAAACGAACAAGTGCTTAAAAAGATAAAAGGTCAATAGACATCTAAAAACGAGTATACAAAAAGGTAGATTATCTAGGCTGGGTCATAACATGAGATGTAGAGGTAGACAATTGAAGAAGAAAATCGATGAAAACGTTCCGGAACATTCCTAATGTATAAGAATGTTTGATTGCAGCTAGTGATTGAAACAAAGACTGAAATACTTGAATAATGGAATACTAGTAGAAAATCAAACAGATCAATGTTGGATGACCAATGTCAGAGCTGAAGCAATAGCTCTTCATGCAATAAAGCAGATTCGTATCAGCCAAAACAGAACTGCTAGGAAAACGACCTTTATAACAGACTCCAGGAGCGTGCTCCAAGCTATGTGAATTCCCAAACAAGAACACACAAATATAACAACGGATTACTGTTTCACAAAAATAGATTTGTGTCCTGCAGATTCCAGTCCATTGTGGAATAATTTGAAAGGAGAAGTCAGATGAGTTTCCAAGAGAAGGGTGTGGAATCAAACAGACTCGCCGTTGATAGAGCTACTAAAAAGCAAAGACAGTGATCAAACGAGGACGGCATAGAGAGATCAGCACAAACAATACATGCTAGAAAACGACAGCGTAGACAAACTTGGCAGAGATCGGAAGACAAAGATCTTCAGACTCACAATGGGAGAATGTCGACCCAAGAACTACCTGCACAGAATGCGTTTTGTAGACATCTCTACGTGAGATTGCAGATGGGAAGACAAATATCTTCAGACTCTCAATGGGACATTGTCGACCCAAGAACTACCTGTACAGAATGAGTCTTGTAGACATCTCTACGTGGGATTGCAGATGGGAAGACACAGATCTTCAGACTCACAATGCATTGCAGAGCGCCCAAGCAAAGACTAGAACATTTCCAGCAGGACTACGTTACGTATACAGACCACAGCAAGGCAGTCTAGACATGGTTAGCGACCATCTACTCACCGGAGTAGAAGCATGCCATCAGTTGATCGAAGAAGAAGAAGTGAAGTGTTGGATTCCGACTAGTCAAAGCTATTCGTTTGTTCTGTAAATCCACCAGGTTTGTTTTTTTCACTCACATTTGTTTGTTAGTAGTAAGTCTTTTGGGCGGTTTCCTTCTCGTGGTTTAATTGGGAAGGTCAGGATGGAGTTTTCAACCATCAGTTTAATGATGTATGCCTACATTGATCGGCAAAGATCCACTAAATGAAACATACATAATAATAATCATGAGAATTGTATATTGGTCTACATGGAGTATCGCAAGAAAATGGCATCTGATCGTCAGAAGTTGCACACCCTAACCAAAATATGTTGTCACTTTAGCTTCCTGTCACGCTAAAGAGTTTCGACCCAACTGGAATCCTTCTTTTTGTCCTTTTGTTATTATTGTTGAAATGAATGTTATAGGGGTAAAATAGATGGCAGTGGTGAAATACCACCTGATGCAAGAGAAATAATAGGACCTGCATCATCACAATTAAGGACGTATTTTAAAGATGGACCATATCATCATCATTGGCGTTTTAGTCTCTGTAGACAATGCGCATGACGCTCTGTGAGTTTTGTCCTGTTTCATTTTCTGTATTTCAACACTGTCTGCAATGACTATAAGTGCCGATCCCCGAGCGGCGTTCCCTACCACCGATTGAGCAATCATGATTAGGAGGCTGCTTACAGGACTGTCCCTCGATCACTTCAGTCTTTCCGTTTTATCTGCAGCCAGAACACCTCTGCTAGTGTCAACAGCCACTATGTCTCTTCCAACAGACCGTCTCCAAACAAATCAACCCAGAGTAATCGTTTCACATCCTCGGAAGAGATGCCGTATTACTTCATGTCCTTCTTGCATGCATTATTAAATTGCACATGGGACAGCCGATTATTCTATCTCCATTGATATTCTGTCAATAGGGGGTATCGCTTTATTTCTTCTCATCTTCCATGCGGTAAACATGCCACAACCATCAATGGTGTAGTTGGCTCTACAGCGAGTGCATTCTGTGAGTGTGTGATTGCTGTAAAATCACATTCAATTCAGTTCTAGTATCATCTCTTCGTCGATTGTCTACTGCAATATATATGCAGTGCCTTAAAAGTGCAATCTGACAGGGTTTTTTTCAGTCCATCTCTTGATGTTATTCACCCAATCAAAGCATTGTCTCCCTCTTCAAAAACTGCATTCCATTCTACCCTTCAGTATGGTCTTCAACAAGGAGCTATATCTTGTTATATAACCAACATATCGTAACTGTATAGCCCTAGTTTCAGTCATTATTTATCTTTTCCTCCAACTTGTCAATACCGTCACATTTCTTCTTTTCTCTATTAAACAAAAATGCCTAATCTTTCATATACTTACATTTCGAGGGCTCTAATACTCTTTTCTGACTTGCTATTCAGTGGCCATGTTTCCCCACCATAAAGTAGTGACGAATATACATAATACCTGACCATTCTCATTGTTAATGTTGGTTTATCTGTTTGGGATCTCAGTATGTCTTGCGTATTGCTGAATTAAATTTGGCCATACGTATTCTGCTTCTGATTTCTTTTTCACAGTTGCCTTCTTCTGTTATAATATGACTTAGATAGGAGAAACTATGTAGCTGTCCCAGTAGTTGATCTTTTATTGTATCTGCCTTCATCGTTTTTTTCTGGTAACTTTTGACGAATATCGTACTCTTTCTTCTCTTTATGTTTATCTTCAATTCAAACGCATTATCACATTGTGATAGAGGGACCAAGAGAACAGAAACCAGACACTTTTTATAAATTCATATTTGAGAGACTGCAACAACTGATGTAAACGTTAATCTGAAACACAAGTTACTTCATGTTAGGTTACCTATAGCATCCAGAGCCAACATCACTGCTCCTGGACAGACCCATAGGCGTTCAGCTGTCTTCAGCAGAGAACCAAAAGATAACGACGCGTTTTGTAGTTCGCTTTTTAAAGAGAAAATCTAGTTCCACGGCAGATATCGCTGTCGGCGATGAAGTGTTAAGTAATTTAATGGACTAGTTAGTTTCTTATAAATAAGTGAAAATCAAGTTTATTTTCACGAAGACGTCCCCCCCCCCCCCCCCCCCCCCCCCTCTCTAATAGGAAGATATATACAAATTTACAGCTCGGGAGACTGGCCTACTACAATGAAGTATATAACACAAAATTATTGATAGCAGTGCATGTTGTGGATTTATGCCAAAGACATATTTAAACCTTTAACCTATGCAAACTTTGAAACATAACCGAACTACAAAATATTTAAGTTTTCTCAAATAGATGGGCCAGTCCATAAGGGACAAAATAAAAGAAGTATACATTACTGTAAGAGATAGGAAAATATCCCAGACAATTTATTACTGTCTAGTGAAGGCTGTGTAAGAAACAGGCACTATTATCTGATGGCTAAGACGTAATCGATTCTGTCACCTGGGGTCTGGGCGACATTAATGTAGCGAACATATGTGAGAAATTCACACCAGTTGTCATTCAACGTATCGATAACAATCGGATCGTCGCTTATTCACACTTACGTTTTCAGACGTCATGGAGATATGCCATCGACACAACATGGCACAAACCAATTGATACGTTTCACCACACTGCACGAACATCTGTTTAATGGTCAAGCAATGCTCTCCAGGCCACACAGGCCGTTAATTCGATAAATAGGTAACATAGCATTAAAAAAACAAAAGATACGACCTTGATTTCCTTAATCTTAATTACCCATTTATCAGTTTAGCTACAGGTCTCAACTTCATCTCCAACAGAACGGGATGGGATTGACTAGTGGTTAAGTGACACGGCTCACAACACGAAGGTGCTGGGTTCGATCCCCATTACAGCACCGCCCGTTACTCCGGGCAAACCTTTAGAAAACGCTGGAGGAAGCAGACCCTTGCATAAAGTTAATGCTAAAGTTGGATGCACTAGTTCGACATGCGCAAAATAAAAACGACAGTGCATCGCACACCGCCTTAGAGAATATAAGAATAAGGCAAACGCAAAAAAAAAATTATTATCTCCATTAGACCCTGTCTTGGGCCACGGAAGTCCAGTGCATGGTAAGCCCTCCTCCAGCTTCGTTTCAGATGTTGTTTTCTACAGAAATGGCGTCTGACCAACACATTCTAGGTATTCCTCGCTGTGTCTATTTACCTGGAGAGTACCATATTTCCATATTTCTCTAATCCCCAAGGCGGTATGGGTTGCACTGTCGTTTTTAATTTGCGTATGCCGGTTCAGTGCATCCGACTTCGGCATGCATTTTATGTAGGGTCTGCTTCGTCCTGCATTTTCTAAGGGTTTGCTTCCCCAGGGTAACGGCCGGTGCTGATAGGTATCGAACCCAGCACCTTCGGATTGTGATCCGTGTCACTTAACCACTAGCCCAGGCCATCCCCTCCTTCATAGATTAATGCATCGTTCACTAAGGACAATCGTCGAACGTCGGAATTAGTGAGCTTCTGTACACGTTGGTTCCGGAGAGGTATTCCGACTAAACGTATCTCATGAGAGGCCTGAGTCACTATCAATTTGTCCTCCAGGCACTTTGTTAATGTCCATGGCGCAACACCGCAACACATAGGAGGGAGCACAGTGGGATTGAAGAGAGAACCCCTTAAGTTCTGGTCTTGGAAATGGTCCAGGACCGTGTTAATTGACGAAAAGTCCGACCATCTCTCGCAGAGAAGTCTTGTAAATTCAAATTCCAGGTTGTTCTCCATATTGACGAGGCAGCCAAGATAGATGGAATCGCTCACATCCTCTAGTTGCACCCCACTAAAGAAGACTAGATAAGAACTAGAAAAGTATTAATTGTTTTACTTACATTGCCACTTATTGCCCAGAATTATTTCCATCAACATGTATACGCTTATTCCATTTCTTTATCAGTGCACCAAAACCTGCAGTATATAAGCCTTTGGTCTGCTGTCTCAGACACATTTTGGCGGGTTTGTTGTGCTTGACTTCATCTGCGTTTCGATCACTAATACGGGGGTTATATCGATCCCTCACCTCTTTAGCGAAGCTTCCATGAAAACAGCCCACTTCCAGAGAGGAGTACGAGAAAGAAGAGGTGAGGGTCCTGGTCAGTATATTTTGCCAGACCCTGACTAACAAGTCTGATCAATATGGTGTGCCTAAGCAGACGTTAGTCTTCCTCCACCCCCTATCTCTTTAAATCTAGATAACGACCAGACACCCTGGTCAACCTGACATTTTGAGAGAGTGGTGTTATGAGGCCAAATGGAAAGACACGAGTGCATGGTGCCATACAACCAGAATGTGTTGAATCGCTCAAGTCCATATGTCATGCTAGTACTTCACACATAATTGGAGGATAAAATAACAGTGATCCATCGTAAGATTTAAAAAAAAATAGCACTCACACATGTAGTGTTGTCCCTAACAGGCGAGTTTAGGGATGGCCCAACAAATCAATCGCTACATCGATCATGAAGGAAATGGGCTTTCCTTTGCATATAGTCCCTCTCATTGAAATATTGTACAAAGATCAACAAGTCGCTGTCCGAGTATCTGGGCAAACATCAGATTGGTTTGCAGTACAAAAGGGAGTTCGACAGGGATGTATCCTCTCACCTTATCTGTATAACATATATGCGGAATGTATAATGAGAAATGTACGAGAAGATGAGAACATTGAAAGTTTCGACCCATTTACGATTGGGGTGTACGAGATTCCAGAGTTACGATACGCAGATGACCCAGTGATACTATCAAGAAGTTCGGAAAGGCTAGAGCAGCTACTTTCAGCCGTTAATGGACATAGTAAAGATCAAATTCTGTTCATAAACATAAACAAAACAAAGATAATGACCACCGATAAAACACAATGTCAGCATAAATTTACAGTGGGTGGTGAGGAAATAGATCAGGTTACACATTTTGAATATCTGGGCTCCAGAATCGCCAAAAATGGTGACTGCTCGAAAAAATCAGAAGAAGACTAGCTATGGCAATGCAGAGACTGAACAGCCTGAAGAAATTATGGCAGGGCACCAACAAAACGATAAAAGTAAGTGTTACAGAAAGATCCTCAGAATACCCTGGACAGAGAAAAGAACAAATGTAGACATTCGGCAAGAGTTGAGCATAGAGGAGAACTGGTTTATCATTTCCATTTTGGCTAGAAAATGCAAATACTTTGGTCACATCAAGAGGCACAACGGTCTTTAGAGGACGGTGATGGAATGTATGGTGCCAGGCAAAATAGTAAGGGGTAGACCAAGAAGACGATGGCACCAAGATATCCAGGAGTGCCTGAGTATGACAGTGGCGGAAGCTGGTGTTTTGGCAAGGGAACGATTTTCTTTCAGACAGACTGTGATGGGAGCGACGTTCTACAAAGGACATGCTACATGATGATGACATCGATCATGGTGCCTCGTCAATATGTTCCTACTAAATCCTCATTGACCAGTATAGCTAACCATCTGACATGAATACTGTATCTGCACCATTGGAGAGACCACGCATACCGTGTGATCAGGCATACAATACAGATCAGACATGTTAGTCAGGGTCAAGTAAAATATACTGATCAGACATGTTTGTGAGGGTCATGTTACACATACGAATTGGATATGTTAGTCAGGGTTAGGCTAACCATACTGATCCGACATATTAGTTACAGTGAGGCAAAACATAATTATGTGATGTTAGTCAGGGGCAGGTAAAACATAATAATCTGATGTTAGTCAGGGGCAGGTAAAACATAATGATCTGATGTTAGTCAGGGGCAGGTCAAACATAATGATATGATGTTAGTCAGGGGCAGGTCAAACATAATGATCTGATGGTAGTCAGGGGCAGGTCAAACATTATGATATGATGTTAGTCAGGGGCAGGTCAAACATAATGATATGATGTTAGTCAGGGGCAGGTAAAACATGATAGGCAAGACCATCCAACGCATGTATATCTCTCTGGGAACGGACTGTTCGTTTTTCCAGTTAGCTAACACTTTGGGGTATGGACGCGATCCCCGTAGTAGTGAACGACATGCAGATGAAGGCAGGCATTGCACATCCGTAGGACTGTACCATACTGAGGACCCGGACTATCTTTATCAGCCCGCTCAGGATGTGAGAAAAGGTATAGTATGTAGCTCGCCACTTAACGGCCTTATTAGGGCGGTCAAACGAGTTTAGTTACACATTATGAGCATTCACAACACCAAAAACAACAACCAGCAACATTCAGTGCCATCCCTATTGCAACGCACCTTAGTTGCTGTTTACAACATAACTCGAAGGTTACACCAGGTCTAAAGTTTCAACCCTGAGTGTCCAGGAAAAAAAATAAAAAATATATATATATACACCCCCCCCCCACACCCCCCCCCACCCCCTCCATACACACACTCAAAATAGACTTGCTGATAGCGTAATTTGTCTAGCATTAGAGCACAAATACCGAAATCCAGCTCTAACATTTTAAACATCCATGCCCATTTTCAGTCCTGATTGAGTATACGATTATGCGACTTTGGAGTAGAAACGCTCTTCTGAGTTTTAGTTTTATTTCTTTTCCTTGACTCGCTGTCTTTTCATCGTTTTGTGCAGCAAGAGCTTATATTCACCAAGTCTGAGGTAGCTTTTCATGTTAATTCTACAGTTGGATCGATATGTAACTATGTTTTTTCCAAGGTGTCAGATCCATATCCAATGCCTTCATGTCGCGCTTACACGCGTCTTTGAACCTCATCTGTGATCGGGCAATTGTTTGTTTTCCACACGCCAGCTATCTATACACCATATCTACAATACAATATGCAATTATGCACGAAGGAATCAAAGTAGAGACCAGAACACCATCTCCAATCCAAATTCAAGAAAGGTCTTCATCAGCAACAAAGAAATAATTACCACCAACTGATGCAAGCCACAGCTTATAATATTTGAAGTTCACAGCAACAAATCGTGAACTTTACATTGAAATAGCTATAATATAGTTGTCTAAAACACTGCTCCTCTCCAATAATCCTCATACGGACATCCTGGCTAGACCATTTCGATCGAGTCTACTAAACACAAAAACCATTAATCTTCTGACGAAAACCAATAAATATTTCTTCCAATTTTTGATTTCTCTCCCTTACTTTAAATTTGACGTAGACAGAGAATTGCTCGCTGCTTAGCAAGACGTGATGAAACCAGCAGTTGGGTAGACAGACGTATATGATAAATACATAGACATCTTGTTTATTATGGCTATTTCCTTTTGAGTATCTAAGCCAGCCCCATTCTATTGTTTCATCTTTGATGTACATCGCATGTTGCAAGGTTAATATTTATGGCACTCCTCCTAGACCCCAACCACAGCCGGACGTATTTTGGTATTCAACAATTGCCCTTTCGATCCAATGTGACGCTTAGACTTATATTACAGCTGGTTCCTTTGAAATGAAATCTGTATCCGAGCTATTTAGTGGCTGATTCCAATAACAGTATTTTGCCTCCAGTCGTTTAGAATGTGTCTTGCCACTGGATCGCGGTAGCTCGAGGCCAGAGATTGAGGTTGATGACCAACACAGTTTCTTTTTCACTATAATTCAAATAAAACGCAAGTTACATCTTCCATACATACACTGTCTGTTGGTATCGCCATTATCGCTTGCGATGGACAATTAACCTGTATATTGTGTGTGTGTGTGTACTTGATGAGGTTTGCGAGTCCCAAGCATAACTCTCTTTACTCGCCTTTTACGACATTCTTGGTCATATTCGTATCATCCGGTGTATATTTTGAGTAGCGAAGTAAATACCTTATTACTTTTCCTGACAACGGCACACGGGCAATTCCTAGTCTCGTTTCAGTTCTGTGTACTCAGAAATAAAATTGTACCTGTCTTACTGTTAGCAAATGAAAGTTAGTTCCAAGACAAGAAACTGGTCACTCCAACTATAACAGCTGAGCTCTAGTGCAAAAAATGCGTTTTTACTTTAACTTCCGCAGCAATGTATGCCATTAGAAATCCTTGATGCAATGATATACGATTGAATGTTTTTGAAACTTGTTTAATGTTCCTTTCTTTCTACATGTAACATACGTCCATCACTGCAAGTCCGTATCCTGGTAAGTTAGATGTTTGGAAACATTGGATGCGCTTCCGCAGTGATAGTTTCTGAGGCAGTTATCTTGGCACAATAGCGTTACGTCCCATAACGCATAGTGTCATCACTGCAAATTCACATTTTGGCAAGAACGCTATTTGGAAAAAAAAATGTGGTTCTCATTAATTTCCTTCCATATTTGATATATATTTGTAAGGCTTTAAGTATGATGTTTATAAATGTTAAACTATACGGTATGTTTTGGACACAGTTGCCAGCGATAAGTATCGTTTAGATATTAGTGAATAGTATGGGTTGTGTTTTGAACACATTTTAAAATATTGGATATGTTCAGAACATTTGTTATAATATTGGGTATGTTTTGGACATTTGTTATAATATCGGGTATGTTTTAGACACATGTTACAATGTCAGGTAGGTTTTGGACACATGGTATAATAATATTGAGTATGTTTTGGACATTTTTAGAATATTGAGTATGTTTTGATTTGTTTGCAAGCTCTCGAATATATGTGTGTGTCGTTGAAAACTGGGGGAAATTTAATAGATACAATTGAAAGTTATGCGAATATTTTGGTTGTAATGGTAAAATATTTGTGATATGTTTGTGGTTAAACATGGTAAGAAGTGTGGTTTTTTAAAAGGTATATAATACCTGAAATTCAGGAAGGAATAGCCGAGCAGTTTGATCCGCACCATTTAATCGGGACATCTGTGTTCACACTAATTTAACATCAATTGATTTTTAATTGATGTAAATATATATATATATATATATATATATATATATATATATATATATATATATATATATATATATATATATATATATATATATATATGTGTACATAGTCTACGCACTACACGGTGTTTGGGTCGGGTGAAACGGCTTTGTGGTTATTACTTATCTGGCTGTTAGAGAATCATTTTGTAACTGGTTTTCTTTAGATATTCCTCAGGTGTTTACAACATTGGATCTTCTTCTTCTTCTTCTTCTGCGTACGCAGTCAGACAGTAACCATTATTTTTTCGAAAAAAGCGGCGGTCATCCTGAGGCTGTCGCCACTGCCATAGAGCTTGTCTTGCAGTTCCACTGATAATGGCCACATCTGCTCTCTCTGATCCTCGTATGTCGGGCAGTTCTGCAGCAGATGTTCAGCGGTCATTTTACCAGTACCGCACGGGCATTCGTCGGTACACCCTATCTTCAATTTGTTGAATAGGTGGTACCTCAGTCTGTTGTGACCAGTGCGAAGTCTGAAGACAACGACCTGCTCTCTTCGGTTCAACTGGTAATAGGCATCGTTTTTGGTGTAACCAGTATGTTCGGTTTCCCATTTGGTCATGTATGTGGCTTTGATAAGCCGTTTTGACTCTTCGTACGTCATACTGGTATCTGTTTGTGGTAGTCTTGCACCTTCTTTTGCCAGTCTGTCTGCCTCCTCGTTGCCTTGGATGTTGCAGTGTGACGGAACCCACTGTACCACTACCCTTTTTGGTGCGGACTGCTGGCACAGTTTGCAGAGTGCTGCTCTTAAGTCATTAAGCTCAGTGTGTTTCTGGCTTTTTAGCGCTGTGACTACCGCGAGAGCATCTGTCAGCAGGACTATATGGCTCTCATTTTCACTGTGTGTCACCATTTCTTCCACTGCCGCCCTCAGTGCCTCTGCCTCCGCTCTGAAATTGCTTGTGTACTTACCAGTAGCGAATGACAGTGTTATTTTTCTGCCATTTGGTAGGTTCAGGAATGCTCCTGCCCCTCCGTTCTGTGATATGTTTGTTACAGAACCGTCGGTGTATGCATGGGTCCAGTCCATGCTTGGGTAGCTTTTCGTAATGAAGCTTAGGGTAGTATCTCTTCTTTCTTTTTCAGTCTGGCAGTTTTTGTTTGCAATACCTGGTATATTTTCTACCACTTCTGGAAATATATCCTGCCTCCAGGTAGGTTTTCGTACAGTAGTGATGGGTTTTGGTGTTGTTAGTGCGTTTATGGGATCTTCGTGCATCTTTGCTTTGGCTATTTCTGCAAAATTTCTCCGCTTTAGTTTCCCATTTCCCAAATTGTTTAGTCTCTGGTGCATTGGATGGTCGGTCAGTCTTCGGAGTTTCTCGGACTGCAGCTGAGCTCTGCAGTCTCTTCTGTCGGTCATGGATTGCAGTTTTGTAATCTTTTCAAGTTCTACAATTAGCGTTAACTTCATGCCACCTGTTATAATTCTCATGGCTTGGTTTTGAAGTTTGTTAACTTTATCGAAGTTCGCCTTCGCTGCTGTTGTCCATGCCGCAATGCCATACTCGAGAACTGGTCTCACTCTTCCAGTGTACAGTTTCTTTAGTATGCCTTCGTCTGCTCCCCAGCTTGTGCCAGCAAGTTTCCTCATGATTGCCATTCTTTCTCTGGCTTTCATTCGGTTTCTCTCAATCTGACTTTTGCATGTCATGCGCCGATCAAATGTGACTCCCAGATAGGTTGGGTTGTCGTTTGGCTGCAGGATTTTGCCATTTAGACTTAATTTGGTACTTTGGGGTTTTAATGAAAGCGAGAATATTGTGCATGTGGTTTTCTCCTCGTTTATTTTGACCAGCCATGCGTTCGCCCACTCTTCCAGCGATGTTAGGGCCGTCTGCATCCGATTTCTTGCTATGTTGAGATTCTTTTCAGAGGTCCACATAGCCAGATCGTCTGCAAACATTGAGCTATGGACTCTTCTTGGTATATTCTCTGTAATATCGTTTATATATACCAGGAAGAGTGTGGGTGACAATACTCCCCCTTGGGGTACTCCCTGCTCGAGTGTCACCTTTTTGCTCATCTGCCCTTGTACTTGGACTCTGGCCGTTCTTTGTTTGAGGTAGTGGTTGATCCACTTGTACATCTTCCCACAGACATCACTTCTTCCAACATTGGATCTGTTTTGTATGTCTCTCCACAACGTGATGATTGGTTGAAATATAATATATAACTCTGCAGTAACCAATTTTAGGTGTGTATATTGTCCCTTTATTTATTCTTGCATTTATAACAGTGGATCTCAAAATGCTTTTGAATACATGCCCTTTCTTTGAAATCATCGTAATCAGGGGAGTAGCCGGAGTTAAGCATAGCTTGGGAAACGAGTGGACGGTTAGTGAACTGACTTTACAGCTGAGCAATCATGATTCGGTCCTCAGTTCGCTAAACAGTCCCAGGGGTCATACCAGCCTCAAACTGTAAGTATCAAATAATTCTGGAAAATTAAAGACGGCTAGTATAATGTTGATCACATCACCCTTAATGTGCCGATTGTGTAGACCAGTGTTGCCAAGCTCAGGCCCATATTATAATAAAGCGTAACACCAGAGGATCAGACCTATAACATCCTTAAAAAATAACCTCCTGAGATGTAGTTTTACGTAAATAATGAACCACATACAGAAAGCAACGGCAAACTACCGAACTGCATATCTGTCAAGACATTGCATACCAGTCTTCGGACTGAAATTCCATTTTTGTAAGAAAATATAATGAGTCTATTGTTTAATTTGTTTTATAATTTGTAATATGACATGCAATTATTTATTTCAAACATGCATGTGTGTGCTATTGCATCGTGAAGAGTGTGGCTTATCAAAACTTGTCAACAGATTGGAAATCTACTCCATTTTTTGACGTTGCAATTCTAAAAATATGGGAAAATACAGACTCATTTAATCTGTTTCCTGATCTTGAATTTGATATTCTTCATTGCAGAAAAGATGTTAATAGTACATTTCGGGTCTTTTTGGATTTGTTTCTGGTGCTGCGTGTGCTATTTTGTAACATATTTTCTATATATGCACAGACATATGTACAGTGGTCGGCGTATACAGTCATTTTTAATTAATAATAAGAGGCCGGCTAAAAATGGTTGACGGGCCGGTAAAAACTGGTTGGCGGGCCGAATCGGGCCCGCGAGCCGTAGTTTGGTCACCTCTGGTATTGAGAAATATGTGACTAACAACACATTTTCAATTTTCCACACTGCCCTATTAACGGTATCTTTTATAGCTTCATGACGAATGATTAAAACAGTCTAAGAAAGAAGCAGACTAGTATAACTAGACATTCGCTGTATTGGAGCACACATAAAAAGAGACGAATGACTTGGCTAGAAAACACCTTGCACTGATCGTCTGAAAGGAATTAGCATAATTGAGATCTCCTGGGTGGATTTCAAAAGGAACAGATGGAAAGCATATGTTACGGCCTTACGCTGCAAGGTAAACGAAACATGCGAATGATGGAAAATTGGTGACACATTAGTAGTACTCCGGTTGAAATGAATAGGGTCAATGAAATTTGCAAATAATGTTGTTAAAATGACTAAAGGTAGGTAGGTAGATAGCTACGTAGATATGTATTCAACAAGAGTCTGGCGCGCCAAGCACTCATGTGCGACATGATTGAGTCCTAGTCCACAAACAAAGAGATTCCGTCTTTCAGATCTAACCTTACCAGGTGGTTGGTGGATGATGTCAACGTCTGCCCAATACGGTGGTGGTATCTTCCAATCCTTTATTTCTAGTGCCTGCTTCAAGAGCTGGTTGGCGGCAAATTATCGACATGATGAAATATGGCAAGACGTCGACGGTTTAAGCATTTACATTATTTTTGGTGTGTGTTTTTTTGCGTTCGCCTTATTTCTCTAATCCCTTAGGCGGTGTGCGTTGCGTTGTGGCTTTTATTTTGCACCTATCGGCCCAGTACTTCCGACTTCGGCATGCGTTAAATGTAAGGGTCTACTTCCTCCTGCATTTTCTAAGGGTTTGCTTCCCCGGGGTAACGGCCGGTGCTGTGATAGGGATCAAACCCAGCACCTTCGGATTGTGAGCCGTGCCACTTAACCACTAGGCCACGCCGTCCCCTTTTGGAAGAATGATCGTGATGCCTGTCCGTCTAGTGACTTCGTCGTTTTTATCCGGTCATACGAGATGATCAAAAGAATGAGTCTATTAGCTGGTTGTGTGGAAAACTTCCTTGAGCTTCTGATCGCACTGCAGAAAGTTCAGATTCCGGAACATGATATGTACATTTACAAAATGGATTTCAGGAAAAGCTTCTCCTGGTTCCAAATACGACACAAGTCGTTCATGGATCCGGCAGCCAGAACAAATCTTTTTGGAGTTGTGTTTACTGCCTAGATAATTACAATTCTTAGTGGAGTTGACATGGCTTCCATCAGCAGTAATTACCGATGTTATGTAATGTCATTGTATCTTGGTTTTTGCCTTTGATATGTAGATATCTGAAGAGGGATGTACGTACGACTAGCATCCCGATCATGTGATTCATTGATGTGAAACCGCAATTGCGAATGCTCAGATACGTGTTAACTGTCAAGGGACCCCATGTAGGGCTGGTCGAATCTTGAATCAGATCAAAGGAAGGAATCAATAACAATTTCGTTGCAGTTTCTAACGACCGACAGCTGGAGTAAATATATATTATTCAATTACACTACACAACACATACACTCACAAACTCATATATATATAAATATATATATATATATATATATATATATTTATATATATATATATATATATATCACAAGGGTTGCGGTAGCGCAGTGGCAGGGGATCTAGGTTGACTCTCTAGTTGGTGTGGGGTATTTATTGGATCGTAAACGGCTGCCAGGGTCGAGACAGCCTTACAAATTGGGTACCTGAAGAAGTCTGGGAAGTAAAGACGACTGACATGATGTTTACCTAATCACTCCTAGGGTGATGTTGTTTTAAAACAAATAGGCCTAACACACTATTCGCAATGTTCCAAATGTAAACTGTCTTTACCTACTGCATCACAAATTTCTTTTTCAGTGTATGTGTCCATGCTTGACCTTCATCTTATTAGTTGGATTATCGCTGAGGTAGAGCACATTCTTTTCTTAGGAAAGGTAATCTTGTTACCAGGGGCGGAAGATACATCGCAGTGTGTGAGCTGACAGCAGCAACCACTCATTGCAGGCTGCTTGCATCAGGCCAGCCAACCAGAACTGACCAAGACCGTTTTCTGTCTCCAAACGGCTTCATTTGAAACAGGCAGCACTAGTGTAGTCTGGCTAAGCTATTATTGGTCGATGTCGGAATGCATAACTAGTAGACAATTTATTCAGCTAAAACCGAATGTGTTAGGCCGAATCATTTTTATCTTGCATTCTTGCTGTAAACTTCGACACACCGTCGGAACGAGCGCCGAAGAAGAAGAAGTATATCTCCCGTTACCGTCACGCTCCTATCCATTTAGCTGCAAATGGGTACACACTTTTAAGGAATAAACGACAGCAATGTCGGGAACTGGTCACCTATCCTCACAAACAAGATGTTGCCTTGCCCAGTGACGTCAAACACTTCATCCTTGACTACAGTGTCTGTTTCGGAACTATCTGCACCTTTAAATATAGTGACCAATGGTAAAGTAACTATTAGTAGATTGTATACCACATTCAAACTGTGAGAAGAGTGATCGTTGTACATTAATTAGTGATCAAGATGCTGAGCAGCACATGAGCTGCAGTGGTCAGCGACCCATAGCTGACTGCTAGTGTCCATAGCTGCCAAGACCCTTCTACACCTCCACGCGATGATCCTGGATAACAGGCTGCAGCAGGGCAGAATGGCTAAGGAGAAGGGATCGAAGAGGGACTGCTAACCCGGTACTCAAACAATGCTTGTTGAAGTCGGATGTGTTGGACCGAAAGGTGCAAATATCGCAACCAAGCTGTAAACTACGACACAACGCATTCCGTTCTCTGGACTGCATTCTGCTACCTAAACCCTTTCAGGGTTTGGTAATGGGAGATTGAGAACGAAGAAGAAGAAGAAGGAAAAGAAGAAGAAGAAGAGGAAGTACATTAATTAGAGTATGGATTACCTTTCCTGGGGATCGATCTACAATGAGTGAACAATGAACACGGTGTTGTGGCCAATTGAAATTTCTTCTTTAGAACTCTGTCAATCTCCTTTGATGGGCATTTGTTTTAGCAACACAACCTTCGAATACTTCTCTTAAGCTATTTATACTTTTTCTGAAACCTTTTATAAATGAATATGTAACGAATGTGTGAATCCTGCCTGCCTACATTCATCACTCGTATTGCGGAATTCACCTTTGTAGAATTAATGAAGAACTGCCCCGCCCTCAAACCTTTCTACGTGGAAGAAATGTCTAAGAGCACCGCTTCCTGCTATACAGTAGTACGAGTAGGCCATCAGGGTTCGCTGCGCCAAATGACAATGTTGATGACCACGTCTAATGGTCGCGTGCCAGGCGTTATTTCAGTTCTGTTAGAGAGGTGGCGATCTGTTTTAGCCAGGTGTTATGAGGGTGGCCACGAAGACGTCTTTAGGATGAGCATGGCCTCTTGTCCTCCCAACTTCCTGCCGGAGCATCTCGTGGGTCACCAGGAGGAGACGGACAGCGGACTGAAGAGGGGGAGTCTACAGCGATCAATTATTAAGACAATGCCTGCAAGTTAAGTTTCCCGTACTACGTAACTGTTGCAAATCAGATCGTGCCGATGGATCCCGAGGATGCACCTCTGCTTGAGTATATGGAACCCATCAAGACGCTTCCAGTCCAGCTGTAGAAGTGTTCCTGTTTTGGGGCTCTAATGGAGGATGGAGACGATGCATGTTATATAAAGCGACTAAATATGGTTGTGAATGAGTATGGCAATGTTATCAAGTAAGTTTACATAAGCCACCGCTACAAAAGTAAATAATATATTTGACACGGGCTCTTTGTCAGGATTCTACATAAAGTGACTGCCCAGTGCTCAAAGCCGAGATAAAGTGCCGATAATGACCGTTTTGTTAGTATCAGTAAAAGGAGTCATTCTTAAATTATTCCATAACAAAGAGGAAAATTAACAAATCAAACTATGTATGTTTTGATTAGTTGTAAGGTTGACATTGAAAAACGTATGGCAAAGATAATGCTTGTTAGCTATGAATTCAATAAGCCGAAATCCGTACAATCCCAACTTGTTGAATTCCAACTCCAAAGCCAGATACATGACCAAATGGGAAACCGAACATACTGGTTACACCAAAAACGATGCCTATTACCAGTTGAACCGAAGAGAGCAGGTCGTTGTCTTCAGACTTCTCACTGGCCACAATAGACTGAGATACCACCTATTCAACAAATTGAAGATAGGTGGTACCGACGAATGCCCGTGCGGTACTGGTAAGATGACCGCTGAACATCTGCTGCAGAACTGCCCGATATACGAGGATCAGAGAGAGCAGATGTGGCCATCACCAGTGGAACTGCAAGACAAGCTGTATGGCAGTGGCGACAGCCTCAGGATGACCGCCGCTTTTTTCGAAAAAATAATGGTTACTGTCTGACTGCGTACGAAGAAGAAGAAAGAAGAAGAATCCCAACTCAATATCTCAGATTTCATATAATATCTCTAGAGCCCTTGAACGTATTGCCATGTACTTATGCATGTGGTCTTTGATATCTCATGACATTACGATTTTATAATTCATGATAGTGTAGATACTGTCATTTTGATATGACAACTTTCTTTCATCTTTGTCGGTGAATAAATTATTTTACCTCCAAAAATATAATGCAAAGTGATTAAAAAAATTACTAACTTTTGAGAATTATCTTCAATTCCCATTTCAACAATTCATAAATATTAGTACCGAATTATATGCGTAAATTGGAAATGACTGATGTGTTAATGTTTAAGTGCTTATTATGACAGGAATATTTCGCATCGCAAACTATTCATGAGTAGACCCATCTTCACAAATTAGAAATAAGTAAAATAATAGGTCCACGTTTATAAACAGCGAATGGAAAGGACAATAATAGGTTATATTCAGAACTGAGATCAATATTCTTGATGTATGTGGTAGTCCTGAGTAGGATCTCCTTTCAAAGATAATTGCAAATTCTATTACGAAAATGTATTCAGTATTACACATTGTCCTGCTCATAAATTTATTGGTCGGATATTTACTGATAAAAGTACAAGTAGTCTATATTTTAACATATTCACACACACATATATATATATATTGATGACTGATCTTAGTTGTATGAAACACAAACCATCACTGTTTTCAATAGTTCTCTTCTTCAGGTAAGACATGGTTCTCGTCCAATATTACCCAATAATTATTGTGTATCTTTGACAGGGCGGCACATGCAAGTTCTTTGAAATTGCAAATTTGAATATTTTATTTTCTTGGTATTTTTCTGCAAAAATATTTACATATCTTCATTGCCATGATCTGAAGTGCTACACGCTTGACTTTCAGACTCATTGTTCACTTATATCATTTTTCATTCACAACGCGTGAGTAATAAAAGTGATTTCTTGCAATGATGAACGCAGAACAACAGAAGTTACTCTTGACGTAGAACAGCAGAAGATACTCTTGAGGTAAAACAACAGAAGTTACTCTTGAAAATGAGTGTTTGGTCTTAATCGTCATGTTCTTGATGACCCGTTTCTCAGCGTGACTGCGGTCCCAATGTCGTCTCCAGCGGGCCCTTTCTTGGGCTATAAAAGTTCAATATGTGGTATGCACTTCTTCAGAGACGATTGGATGTTGTTGCACACAGCAGGGAAGTCTTACCAAAGCATTTGAGGTTCTCCCCACGGTGAAACCAGATTGATGTCGCTGTGCTCCATCGACCATCGTTTCGCTCGAAACATGTCACCTGACTACGGACAATCGTCGTTTGTCAGAGTTGTAGAGATGTTGCATACGTTGGTTCTGGAGAGTGAATACGATCAGGAGTCTCTTAAGAGAGGCATGGGCCACTCACAATTTGTAGTCAATTAATTTTGCAAGTGTCCATGTCTCGACATCGTAGCACATCGCAGGGAGTACAGTTGAATTGAACAGGGAGGCTCGTAGGTGTATTCGCTGGTAGGAATGTAACAATCAACAAAACATGTTTTCAAGATTGCACACCAAATGAATACATCAAAGAGACTGTAAACATATTACAATTGCTGTCATGTTTACTTGTGCTGGTTTGTATATGCGGCAAAAAAACAACAATTAAAAACCACCTGCTTGTTTCTTCTGAAATTATGTTGCCGAAATAATGTTGATCTTCATTGCCCATTCCAAATTTCTTCCATTTCTATGCAATAGCTGTTTAGTTATAGATTTGTAAGCCGTGGCCCTAGTTTTGAATGGCACAATAGTTTAAAAACTAAACAGAAAGAAACATAACTATTGAAGAGAGACATAAGGAACAGATATCACTTGATGGACGATGATATGCAGAAATTACGTGGCGCAACGAAGACTCATCTCTCAAAACTGCAGTATTAACACATTTTTTATTTTTTATTTTATTGTATGTGTTTGCCTCACTAGTTTCTACTGGCGGAGGCGCGTCTATTCCACCCCAGACCGTAGTCAATTTGGGCGATATTAAGACGCATACACCAGTGCTTGGATGTGTGTGTGTATCTGTTTGTACCTAGCCTGGTGTTTCCGTGATGTTCCTCCCGCTGTTCCTGGCTTTTAATTATCCTTTCGTTATGTGTTTGCCTCACTAGTTTCTACTGACGGAGGCGAGCCTATTCCGCCCCAGACCGTAGTCAATTTGGGCGATACTAAGAAGCATTAACCAGTGCTTGGATGCGTGTGTGTATATGTTTGTACCTAGCCTGGTATTTCCGTGATGCCTCTCCCGTTGTTCCTCGCTTTTGATGAACTTCGTTGTCCGCCATAGGTATTTGCACACATATGCACAATTGTTTTCCTGGGAGCATTTTTTTTTAATGAGTAAATTTTTTTTTCCTTCATACTTGATTTGGATGTCTTTATTTATTTCCTGATTTAAATATATATATATCCCCCCCCCCCCTTGTTTTTTCTTGTTTTTTTATAAAACCCCTATCATACATTTTATAAAAAAATCGTGAAGATAGTAGTGTAGTGAGGTGTACAACGAGAATGAATGAAATGGAATGATTGGGAAATATGACAAACAATATACTGGATACAAAAGAATTAAGAGTCAAATATAAATTAATTGAAAAGGTTCTTCCTTCTGTTGTGAGGCCCATCTGTGTTGATTTCCTTCCGTCTGATCTTGGTGTATCAGATTTTTGCCTGCTCTCATATTTTTTTCCATCGCAGCCATGTATTCCAACTTGTAAGCGATTTACTGATTTGTGTACCACTTTGTAGATCCTTCGTTTCACCTGTGCCCTCTAGCTCTCGCAGTTAATTAGGTGTTGAATGTGTGGTAGGCTCAGGAATAGAAATCAAAATTTAAAAAAAAACAGCAACAAAATAAAAATAGAAAGGTAGATAATTGATTAAATAATTATAGATAAATACGGTTGATGTAGTAGTAGTATAATTATATTAAGTGTAAGTATATAGTGGTGAGGATGCCCGCAGAAGGGATATACATATATAAGCAGTATTAACATTGTCATCAAACGGGTTTAAGTACGAAGGAACAGATCCTTCTTTGTTTTCATTACTACTGCGGTAGACCCAATTTGTTTTGACCAATTATGTTGAGACTAAGTACACCAGATTAGTATTCAGGCTGGAAGAGAGTAGGGCCACTGTTATCTCTCAAACATGTCGTCTAAACCGTGTAATGTATATTGCGCACGGGGTTACCAGCCGATTCATGACAATAATAGTTTATATTTCAAACCACCACTGGAAGCGCCGGGATACAAGATTCGTGAAGTGTACTATCCGTACTATTTGCCTCCATAGAGAGTGATGTTTATATTATTGAATATGTGCAAACTGTTACCGTTTTTGATCTAGACGGAGCGACAAACCAAGATGTTAACGCAAGGATTAACAATATCAGATTTACATATTTTATACACAAATTGAACTCGATAGCATTATTCATGGAAAATAATATGTGTCTGTTGAACACGAATGCAAAGTCGGTCCTGCTAATGGCTCTGAGATACGGCATGGAACTAAGGGTATCCAATTCAAATTGCATACTTCCATTAACTCGTGTCTTCGTGTCATGCGTTCTGTTCTGTTGGATAGCCAGGTATAATAACAAACACATAACTGTTGTGAAGTCAGTTTAGGTCAAGTCAGGTCATCCTGTAACCAGTGAGGTCGTTGGGGCAAGCATGAAGACATCCTCACAATCTCTCTCCCCCCCCCTTCACCACCCTACTTTATCAGCGGCCACTGCCTGTGCCTCTTCCGGTCGGAGATTGGTCCGTTCTTTTATTTTGTCCCACACATCTTTTTAGAGCGGTCTCTTCGTCGTCTGCCTTGCAACTTTCCGTGCAGGATCGTTTTTGGAAGACCATTTTGATCTTGATATGTGACCGTACCAAGAGAGTTTCATTCTTTTGACAGTTGCCAAGAGGTCCTCAAAAGGCCCTTTTGCTGATGTAATTCTATATCGTATTTCCTAATTTGTAACTCGATCTTTGTACACGACGTTTAAAAGTCTTCGGAATCATTTCATCTCCAAGGCCAGTATCCTTCCCTGAAGATCTTCTGTAACTGTCCATGTCTCCCAAGCATAGAGGAATATTGACAGGACCAATGTAAGCATTAATCTGATTTACGTGCATAGTGTTAACCGTTTATCTTGCCATATTTTGTTAAGCCGTAGAAGCGCCGCTATTGTCTGTGATATTCTGGCCAACACCTCACATTTTGATCCTTCGTAACTGTCATCAAACCCATATATTTAAGCGGTCAACCACTTCGAGTTCCTGGCCAATAGCTTTTATCCTACTGTTGAAGCTCTCGGCGTTGTTTGTCATTAAGGTTGTCTTTCCAGCGTTTATCTCCATACCATAGTCAAGAGCTCTTTCATCGAGCCTTCTGACCCAATCCTGGAGTTCTTGTTTTGAAGCCGCCAACCTGTTGATGTCATCTGCAAAACGAAGATTGGTAATCGTTCGGCCCCCTGTCTTGATGAGACCTCCAAGTGCCTCACTCATAATACTCTCCAGGAATATATTGAAAAGAGTTGGAGAGAGTGTACACCCCTGTCTCACACTAACTGATGTGCGAAACCATTCCCATCACCTCCCATTCACAAGAACTGCGCTGGGTGCCTTGCCATACAGGTGTTCAAGGATCTGTATAATATGTCCGTTCATTGTATACATCTTCATGGTTGTCTATAGCGCTTATTGCCATAACCTATCGAAACTGCGAAACTTTAGAAGATCGCACATCAAAGGAACAGATGAAGAACATTTTTTGCGGTTTTATTTTCAAAATCGAAACAACATGATGATGATTAACTGGTCATATGCTTCATTTAGATAATAAGTTAACATTAACCTATTGCGACGAAGCCACAAAACTCGGTCTCGCTCCCTTGCGCAGCTTATTGCAAGTCCCGCTATCAATCCGCTACGCTACGCGAAATGTAGATATATGTTCTAACACTGAAAACGGACCACACGATTTTCAAGTAAGAAAGTCGGTTGATGTCTCTTTGCTTGAGTAAACAAAACAGGGTGCTGCTGATGTGAGCGTAGAATATATGACAACATTATCTGGTATGATACTTTGAATTCAAGCAGCGACTTGGCTATGATATGGATATATCAGACCTCTTGAATGAGTGACATAATCGTCTCTGAAGCTGAGAGTCGCGGGGAACGTAAGAGCTGACTGTAGCCTGGGTAGGTAGTGGAAATAGGTAGTGGTAGAGACCGCGAAACTTCAGAACATGTCATTGATCTGCTACCCTGATCATGTTTAGGTTTTCTGGAAGGAAACATCCTGACGTCACGTGGCACACGTAGTGAGAACAATGGCAATGGATATAGATGAAATTATGAGGTGGATCAACAATAACCTTTTGGATGAAGACACTGTATTTGATGAACCGGGAACGCATAGACTGCTGTATTTTAAAATCAAACGCAGGTCCAGCAGAGATGGACGCTGCGAAACTGATCTGAAGTGTTTTTAACCACCAACCGACATGAATCATCAACACCAACAATCGTCCCCGTTTACTGAAATTGGTTAAGTTCCTATTGCCCTGTCTGGGATGCAATGACGTCATTCTTAACTTAACAAAATCAGTAAGGCCACAGCAGTGCTTTATAATTTTTTTTTAAATTGCAAAAAAAACAAAAACAAGAAAAATACAAAAAACAAACTAAGTCCAACTCCTCGTTTGCTTTGGGTCAATCTTTTACTTTTAATAGAGATATTAAAAAGCGGATGTCAAATGCAACACCCGGTTAGTGTACTCAAAAGCTAGGGGCATGGACGATCTCCTAATTTCGCCATAATTACACAAAAAGGCGGTATTCAGGAAACAGACGGCCATTAGCGGTGCCAGTGCCAAAAATGTCGAGACTAAGAGATCCGGAAATAATGACTTCCTGCAATCTGTGACATGTCGGAATTCTATGTTATGTGTGTGCTTGTGGGTGTTTATGTGTGTGAATGTGTATATTTGCAAGCTGGTGTGTTCATGTCTACCAATTTAAATTTTGCGATGTGTGTTGCTTCGAAGAAGTGCGGGCCAGTGGCGGAGTAAGTTCACAAGGCAGTGATTATTTGCGAGGATGTGTGTGTGTTTGTGTGAATGTATGTGTGTTTGTGTGAATGTATGTGTGTTTGTCTGTATGTGTGTGTTTGTCTGTATGTGTGTGTTTGTGTGATAGCTGGTGTGCGGGTGGCTGTCTGAATATATGTGTATATATGTATATAACAATACTGCATATAATAGTCATACAAATAATCTTTCCATCTAGATGTTCGCGCATTTCTACGCTCCACTTTCGAGATATATACATAGTTTACTTTAGTTACCGCCCTACTTTTAAATGAGAATGTCTTTCATGTCCCTCATTGGAACCGTATTTATCTCGTTTTATCACAATTATAATTGATGTAAGCACTATTTTGTATACGTGAATGAAATACATATGAACAATTGATATATGAAGTTCACTTGCTCATCTATCCCGTTGGAAAGCATTGCAATTATACGTTTAATGTATACGTTTTACTTATTTTAGTATAATTCGTGTTCAATATTTTGCAAGCAATCGAACAGCTGTTCAGCTCCAGAATAATCAAGAAATTGTTTCTACAGGCCATCCTGAAGGCATTTGTCTCTCTTTCATTATTGATTCTGAAATTACCGCATTATGTGAGTAATAAACATGTATAATTTCGGATTTCTTTCATGGCTTTACAGTTTATAATTTAATTTGTTTGGAACGTGTTCTTGCCTGGATAACGTTGATTAGGTTGGAGGTCCAATGTTTTGTGTTTTGTATTCATCGGCATATGTTCTGATTGCCCCAAATACTAAAACAGCCATCGTATGGTCCAAGCTACATTACTCCTAGACAAGATTTACAATTTGTACCACCGATGCTTTTTTTTTCAAATTGACATGAATCCCCTGGCTTGATTCGTCCAACTGTAAATAACACAAGTTACTAATTGAGAAAAATAATTAAGATATTTAAAAAAATTCACAAATGTATTAAACAGTTTTAACAAATTGATTTATGAATTTCTGGTATTCAATCATAAATTATCGGGTAGCAAAAAAACGTAAATCCAGCTGCTCGACTACTAAAATGTGCAATCACGTATTTTACCCTGTTTGCTATTTGGACCTTTGTAAGGCTATTGATAACACATTTCTTAGTGGTTTCATTCCTGCGGTTTATTAGACCGTAGGTGGAAAATATTAAAATTTCACAACACATATAAATTGACTGTTATGTTACTTGTGTTGCCAAGGTTACAAACCCTGTCTCAAGCTGCGCCTCACAAATTTCCGGTACATTGCTCGTCTGTGCTCAGTGCCCTAGGCAACTGTCTAGTTAGCCTAATGATAGTAAGAGCACTGATAACAGCAGGATGTGCGATTGACAATGAGTTCTCAACTTTTTCTAAAGCATGTGCGCCCCACTCATAGCCTCTGACCGCAAAAGAACATCAATTGTCCGTTGTGTGTTAGTTGCTACTAACAAGATACAATGCAAGTTGCGAGTCAGTTTTCTGAATATATTACATCGAGGGAACACCAGCAGTTGGTTTTCAAACTCCTTAAACCATTGTCCCTTATCAGCAACTGCTGTATCGCCAGCGTATATGACTTTCATTGTGCCTGTGTCAAAACCACCACTACCGAAGCACCACTACCAAAGTACCACTACCTGGTCTCCACTACCAAACCACCACTACCAAAGCACCACGAATAACACATTTACTGATAGACTGCCTGCATTCTGCGTTGAATGCCAACTGGTCGACATCCTTCAGCTGTTCGAAATCAAATCACTGCTCGCTGATCAACTGTAGACGGATGTCGTATCACACCCCTCACCCGACCCATGTTTCAACGGTGGGTGTGCTGAGGTATCTATGAATCGGAGAATAATTACATTTTGCAAACTTGACCTTTGGTATGTGCTGTTTACACCAGAATAGACGTCATCATGCGGATCGTACGTATGTTCACTTGATGCAGTAAGGTCCGATTTCATTTGAACACGCCTCGTATGTTCCATATTGGTTCACTGAATACACTTTAGAAAATCACGTTATACTCTTTAATATGTCTTAAGAGGTGCCAAAAGTAGGTTGTACATTGTGCTAGCAGTCTCAACATATTAAACACTTGCAATGAAACCGCACTGCAACTGATTGGAACAGCTCTTTCTTAAAAGAAAATTATCTTTCGCGAAATGATATCTATCTATCTATCTATCTATCTATCTATCTATCTATCTATCTATCTATCTATCTATCTATCTATCTATCTATCTATCTATCTATCTATCTATCTATCTATCTATCTATCTATCTTTCTATCTATATATATATCTATCTAACTATATATCTATCTATATATATAAATATATATATATATATATATATATATATATATATATATATATATATATATATATCTATAGGTCTGGGTCTGTCTGTCTGTATGTCTATATGTCTATCTATATGTCTGTCTGTTCGTATGTTGGTCCAACATTCCGGCCGTTCCTGTCTGCCTGCATGTCTGTCTTGTTGTCTGTCCGTTTATCTATCAACCACTTTACCTTTCACTATTATTTCTGCCTGTTCACCTCTAACCTCTGATCTCTATTCCGTGCATGTTAAGATCACATTGTATTGCTTTTGTCATATGAGAATCTGCAATGTTATTTTGGACGTTGGCTTCAATGGTGCATGTTTAGTTCATGTATACTTTTATTATCGTAATTTGTTGTTCAGAGAGTTTTTATTTGGTTATTTAATCAGTGCGTAGCACAGGGATTAGCGAGCCGGCTTCGCTTTTGAATGGTCCTGGGTTTATTCCCCATTTGAGGTGAAAATGTTTTTTTTCCGGCAGCAATTGCTCCTGCCTCGACCCAGCTTTAAATGGGTACCGGTTGATTCCAGGAAGTAAAAGCGGCGCGGGAGAGAAAATGGCTACCGCCTTCATATAGCCGAGCCTTTGAAATGTGAGATCGCTAATATCTCACACCCCTATGGAAGTAATCCTATGGGTTATTTTACTTTTTTTACTTCAGTCCTCATCACGTACTGCCATTTAATGCCCATTATCCTTCATATACATCTGCTAATGAAGGACTGAAGTCTTTGTTGCATCGCCTTGATCGTTCCTCATATGACCACATATACTTATCACTGGCGCTGAATTTTGTAACTGAATCTCTTAATTTCGCAGGATCTCCATATGTTTTTAACTGTCAGTAATGCCATCTTGTCTTTCCAATTATATTTTTACTTCTGTATTTGTACACCCTGACGTGTTCTAATGGGCTTCTCAAATAAGGCAAGACATCCGCATCGTCCAACTTCTTCCCTTCCATCATGAATGAGTGTTTGCTAATTAAAAATCCAAGTTTTGGACTAAAAAATGGTAAAAAAAATAATATAGATTATAAGGGAATTGATGGGGAGGAAGTGTTATAACTTAATTGTTTCAGTACTCATAATGTTAAGAAGTTGTTTTCTGCTAGCTCAACCCTCTTTACTTTTCGTGGATTTCATCACGACTGGATGCACTCCAACGGAATAAGAAATAGCCGACATCCTGGTTACACAAACGACCAGTATCGGTACACTAGAAATGTATACCAGTGACAGTGAAAAGCCCATTTGTAATATATAAAATCATCATCTTCATCATCATCATCTGGTTGATCAGTCCTGAGACTGGTTGTAAGATTGTCCTAAGAGTATGTCTCTTTATTTGACCCTATCCTCTGCAGTTCTCTTTATTTAAGTATTAGTTCGAACTTTAGTCTCGACATTCATGAGCTGTAAAGATCAGTCTTGGTCGCCCGGTCCACTCTTCTCTTAAATCATGCCCTCTAGTATCTTATGTAGAAGACGTTAATGTCTCATAATGTAACCCAGCCAACTGAACAGACGTTTTGTACTATATTTAATATGTATCTTTGTACGCCGACATCAGTGAGTAGATTATCCTTAGATCTTCTTTCTGTCACTCACTCTTTCCATCCTACGGTAACACCATATTAGAAACGTGTCCAAGCTTTATTCATCCTTCCTTTCTAAAGCACATGCCCCCCCCCCCCCAAATGTATATATATATATATATATATATATATATATATATATATATATATATATATGTATATATATATATTGGTACATATATTGCTTCTGATATTTTCACGTGGTGCTAGTATTACATCACTTACTTATTCACGTTACGTGATATTGTGAATACATGATATCCTATAACGTCCCGCCCAGTTCAAACTTTCAGTTGATGCTACATTTTCTTTCCGGTTGGTTCTTACTCCTTCCTTAATTTGTCCTTTTAGCGCAACGTTGTATTAGCGAATGTCGGTGACCATTCAGTTAATGTATTTTATTATATTATTATTCATGATGTCTCCAACCAAATGTAGCCTGTCACAGCGTTATTTAATATCGGCTTCTCATTTCACATATTCCCTGGAGACATTTTAATGGATGTCCCAGCCTGCACTTTAGAAACAATTTTTTAGTTGGAACGTTTAAATATAAATAGTGTCATAAATAATACATATGTATTGGCGCAAAGTTTGTGTTATCTTCTTCTTATTATTATTAGTATTCATCCTGTACATTTGTAAAGCAAAATCATTCCTGTCCATCGTCGTAGTCTAGTAATAATAAGTTTACCTCGACGCTCTAGAGTCCATTGCGTCAGTCGGCCACATCCACGGTCCACTGCTGCGGCACAGCTCCCAGAGCTGGCTCAGAGTAGAGGGGGAGTGAGATCTGCTGCGGTGATGGCCTCTTCTGCACCTACATACGGTCTGGAAAGTCTTTTGGAGCTGAAGAAAGATCTATGAATTAGCTTGTGGGAATGGGTTTTCTGGTCCAGCTGTACGACATATCCGAACAAAGAAACTTGGCGGCCGCCATTTTTTTCGATCTTGACTAGATCGTCTTTAAATAGCGTAGGTTGAGTGACATTGTATATTAGCGTGTCGTCATGGCCAGGTCATGCGTGTACTTAATGTGTATGTGCTTAATACATTTGTAAATGCCAATTACATTATGACGTTCTCGCTTTTGTGATAAATTTAGTAAGAAGTATATATATATATATATATATATATATATATATATATATATATATATATATATATATATATATATATATATACATATATAATATTTAGTTTGTAGACAATTTAATTATAATATCAAACGATGCTGGTATACATCTAGTAAGAAAAACTGAACGATACTTATCTGGTGTAAATCCAGGTCCAATAAAAGCTACGTTATCTAAACTGGAGTAAATAGAAGAAGGATACAATACCCTACCTAAACTGGGGTACATCTAGTGATCTTAAAATACGCTACTTAAACTGGGGTAAATCTAGTGATAGTAAAATATGATACTTAAATTGAGTTAAATATAGTTTGAATAAAATACGTTGCTTAAACTGGAGTAAATCGAGTGATAATACAAATGATAATTTAGCTTAAAAATGTTAGCAACTTAAACTGTGTTAAATCAAAAAGAACAATATACTCTACTTAAAATGGGATTAATATAGTTTGAATAATACACCGTGCTTAAATAAGAGGTGTGTCTATATTGAACAACAAAGCGTTCTTTAACATGGATGACTCTAATTAGAATAGTATTCACAAATGAAACTGGGTAAATCTAGTTTGAAAGAACAAATTGCTAAAAATCAGCTATTAAGTATAAATACAATACATAGCTCGAACTAGAGTAAAACTAGATTAAAACATGTGCACTACTGAAACTGGGGTTTTTGCGTTAATATACCATTATACTGACTGAAGGGAACCTAGTTTCAATTCCACTGTACTCTATGTGATGCGAGTGGTTCTAAAACATGGACACTAACCGTATCACTGAGGGCAACCTGAGAGTGACACATGCCTTTTTTTTGAACGACGCCTGACCAGAATCACTCTCCCGAACCAACGTACGCACCAACTGCACAATTTGGGCGAACGACGATTGTCCTTGGTGAATGGTGAGATATTCTATGCAGATAACGGAAGCAGTTGAAGGGCAGGTCACATTTAGCGACGAAATAATGGTCAAGGGAGTACATAAATAGCAATCTGGTGACCTCGAGGTAAAAAGTGCCGCGGGGAAGACTTCCAATGTGTTGGTCAAACTCCCTTGCTTTACGTAACAACGTCTCAGATATCTCTGGAGGAGTGTGTACCACACACTGTACTTCTGTAGCTAAGAGCTTGTTCATTGGAGACGACGTAGGTGCCCCTATCTATGCCGAGGAACGGTCTATCGAAATCAAGATAACATTATACACTACTTAAACTGAGAAAAATTAAGATATAGTAACATAGGTATCCAGAGCTGAGGGAAATGTAGTCAGAACGCCACGCATTATTCATTATTTATAATGAAACAAGCTAATTTGGAGCAACACAAGACCAATATCACCTGATCATCTGACACAATCTCCTGGGGGCTTGCAGTATGGGCGACCTGCTCAGTGACAACGACAGGGCAATCCATGAGGATTGAATACCGGAAGAATGATGTGGGATTGATTGCTTCGGACAGGGGAAGTAAGTAAGTATTATTCAAACTGGTTCAAAGCTACTAACAATAACATGTACTAATTAAACTGGGGTACATTTAGTAGGAATGAAATGTATACATTCATCTTGGGTAAATTTACAAGGAATAACATAAACGGATTAAACTTTGGTAAATCTACTAGGAATAATATAAACTATTTAAACTGGGGTAAATCTACTAGGAATAAAATAAACTATTTAAACTGGGGTAAATCTACTAGGAATAACATAAACTAATTAAACTACGGTAAATATACTTAGAATATCACGCTCTACTTAAACTGGGCTAAATCAGCTAATTAAACTACACTATTAAACTACACAGCTTATTAATCATACAATACTTTAAATCGGGTAAATCAACATTTATTTGTTATTTTAATGTTTTTCTGTGCGCTCATTGTTTGTTTTCCATGAAGGTGAGAGTTCTACTGTTTTTTTTCACAAATAGCCCAGCTTATCTAGTTTCAGCGTGCTTGGTCATATGGATTACTTCCCATGACAGTATGACCTTGCTGTTCAGAGAATCCAAACACGGCTAGTTTGTACTGTGAGAAGTGTCCATACAGCTGTGACGCGTTTCCTCCCAAACCCTCTAATTTACAACTCTACCTCGTTGGCTAGGTGGTTAGCACACTGCTTCGCAGCGAAGAGATCTGGGATCGGTTTTTTAGATCGTATAATCTGAGCCTGGGGTCCACCCAGCATCACGAATTGGGTACCAGAGTAATCTGGGAAGTAAAGGCAGCTGGCGTGATGCTAACAATCTATCACTCCTAGTGTTTATTTGGCCATAACAAATATGGGCCTAACACCATGTTTTTCCATCTACCACATGACCCTTAAAAAAGAACTTTACTTGTATTTTACATTCTTAAAAAAAAAAAAAAGGAAGCGTCATTATTCCCAAATGCAGTCTTGCAAATCAATGACGGACGGGACGACACTTAATCGTGTCACTGTATGGCTGTTACATATTTTAGAGTGGGCCAGCTTGTATTGACATATATGTTGGTACGTGCAATTAAGGCTGACAGACCCGCATGTTTTGTAATAACAAATAAGGACCACTTGATGCAATAACAGATGATAATGAAGCGTTAAACACATCATTAAATAATATTGTACGCTATATGAATAACATATACATATATATATATATATATATATATATATATATATATATATATATATGTATACTATATATATATATATATATATATATATATATATATATATATTTAAAAATAAAAATAATAATGTTCGCTGAGGCGTCTGAGGCCCGTTGCATCGGTCGGCCATATGCATGACTCACTGCTCTGGCGTGGTTCCAGGCCTCGTCCAGGGCGGAGGAGGAAGCTGATATCTGCTTTAGCCATATTGTGCGGGGATGGCCTTTTCTACGCCTCCAGCCGGTTGGGGGAAGACTTTTGGCGCTGAGGAACGACTTGTGTAATATATTGTGGGCCGGGTTTTTTTTTTGTTCAGACGTACAACGATCGTGTTTCAAGAATGTCCAGATTTCTGAACCGTATACTAGGACTGGGACCATGCAGGACTGGTAGATGCACATATTTGTTCAAAAAGAGATATTATCATTACTCTACACACGTCGAAGATCGTGCATAGGCAGACGTAGCTAGCCCGATCCGCCATGACATACCAGGACCCCTCCGCCATGGCCATCTGTTTAGAAGGCCGTTGGACTCATCAGGAAAACACCCATAAACAGTCAACTGTATAGGTCAAATAAATAACTCATCAGCACTCATATTGTGCCAAGGTCTATTATCAGTCTATGCATCATCCACACAGAGAAATAAAACAAATTAACCCCTACAAAACACAACAATTTACTATTGAGAGTGATCCTTTCACAGAGTCCTGGCCTGAAACAAACTGAAAACTCATCTCCTTTTCATTATTTACGATATACAACAGCCAGCGCTCCATATGAAACCAGTCTTTCGAAATGATTACCCCTTTCATGATAGCCAGTATTTTTTAAAAATAACATTTCCCTCGTATTTTACGAAATATGTCCAGCTTCAACCCAAAGCAGCCTTATTTTGAACAGTTATGATACGCTTCGGAGCATTCCATCTGCAGTTAAAAATTGTGTCAGCAAGTACATAGGTGTAACAGATCACGCATAGGAGATTAGGGCCAGGGACTTATTCTCTGGGACCACAACAGTAATGGGGTTGTATTGGTGTTGGTGGAAAAAGCTAGAATCAACACAACGTCATCGTCACATTCATATATCATTCTTCTTCTTCTGCGTACGCAGTCAGACAGTAACCATTATTTTTTCGAAAAAAGCGGCGGTCATCCCGAGGCTGTCGCCACTGCCATAGAGCTTGTCTTGCAGTTCCACTGGTGATGGCCACATCTGCTCTCTCTGATCCTCGTATGTCGGGCAGTTCTGCAGCAGATGTTCAGCGGTCATTTTACCAGTACCGCACGGGCATTCGTCGGTACACCCTATCTTCAATTTATTGAATAGGTGGTACCTCAGTCTATTGTGGCCAGTGCGAAGTCTGAAGACAACGACCTGCTCTCTTCTGTTCAACTGGTAATAGGCATCGTTTTTGGTGTAACCAGTATGTTCGGTTTCCCATTTGGTCATATATCTGGCTTTGATAAGCCGTTTTGACTCTTCGTACGTCATACTGGTATCTGTTTGTGGTAGTCTTGCACCTTCTTTTGCCAGTCTGTCTGCCTCCTCGTTGCCTTGGATGTTGCAGTGTGATGGGACCCACTGTACCACTACCCTTTTTGGTGCGGACTGCTGGCACAGTTTGCAGAGTGCTGCTCTTAAGTCATTAAGCTCAGTGTTTTTCTGGCTTTTTAGCGCTGTGACTACGGCGAGAGCATCTGTAAGCAGGACTATATGGCTTTCATTTTCACTGTGTGTCACCATATCTTCCACTGCCGCCCTCAGTGCCTCTGCCTCCGCTCTGAAATTGCTTGTGTACTTACCAGTAGCGAATGACAGTGTTATTTTTCTGCCATTTGGTAGGTTCAGGAATGCTCCTGCCCCTCCGTTCTGTGTTGTGTTTGTTACAGAACCGTCGGTGTATGCATGGGTCCAGTCCATGCTTGGGTAGCTTTTCGTTATGAAGCTTAGGGTAGTATCTCTCCTTTCTTTTTCAGTCTGGCAGTTTTTGTTTGCAATACCTGGTATATTTTCTACCACCTCTGGAAATATATCCTGCCTCCAGGTAGGTTTTCATACAGTAGTGATGGGTTTTGGTGTTGTTAGTGCGTTTATGGGATCTTCGTGCATCTTTGCTTTGGCTATTTCTGCAAAGTTTCTCCGCTTTAGTTTCCCATTTCCCAAATTGTTTAGTCTCTGGTGCATTGGATGGTCGGAGGCGTGTTCAAACTCCCTTTAACAAAAATAATATAATGAGTACTCCCCAATTAATGCATGTGACAGTATATGTTAGTCAAAATGTTGCTTATGCAAATTATAATTTCCAAAGCAAAACAGCTTCAAGAGAATGTTGAAAAATGAAATCTTGTTGTGGCACGATAACAAAGGAACATGTTCGTAGGAAACGTAAGTTATACTGTGATAGGTCTAAGAAAGAATCAGATGCTGAATTATGTGACAATTTATCTAGTGGACTGTAGGTTAGGCCTGTTATTACGTTTTGGCAAACTTTAACAACCTCAACATTGAATCTGTTAAGAGGTCACTGACCATGACCACTCGGTCAGAAATAAAGAGATGGCAACTGTATGACCTTGTGAATCAGATGTAATTTTCAGAAAAGATGATAATGTTTATGAAGAGCTGGGTGGACAGCAGTAGAATAATTGACATTTGAATACATTTTTTTGGGTTAAATAGTTAGAAACTTGTTTGTCACATTTGTTAACCCAATGCACTATTGCTAGAGGCAAAGAGGAAGCGTTTATGTAGTGCGTTTGAGTTTCATTGTAGTAGAAAGTTGTAATATACATCATTTTCTTTATGTAATCAAATATATGTGAAACATTTGTATGTGAATTCTATAAATAGGTGGGCTGTATTAGCATTGATATGTGTTGGCGGATGACTTGCAGACCTACAGATGATCTGTGTTATGAACTTGTCACTACCAATTTATAAAAACAGCCATAACAAATGGTGTCCATATATGAAAGATGTAGCAAGTTAAATTGTTTATAGAAACACACAAGTAACATTACTCCTGTAGTTAGGGCCGTAACAAGAATAAATACTAAAAAAGAACCTTAAAGAAAATACACAAAATGTCACTGATGGCCTGAACAGTGCTATTTTGAAAGAATGTCCCAAAAATTAACAATCATGGTCTAACTATTGTGAAAGCTGTTAGTTCCTATTATAGTTTATATTTAAAATGATGGAACACAATCTATGTTGGTAATGAAGAAAATGTAATTACATACTTGCAGGTATCTGAGAGAGTCATGTGAACACAAGAACATGTTATTGCAAAAAAAGAAATAAGATAAAAGCTATTGAGGCATCATTTGATGCAAAAATGGCAAAAAAGGAGGAGATTTGAGCTGGATTATTGCTAGGCAGTTACTAAAGGGTTTATATATCAGGTTGAAGTTCATTGATAAGAAACACGGTATTTAATCTTCGGAAAATGGAAAAAAAAGTGTCCTAAACTTTTCGCTGAAAACCAATATGTACATATGGTTTGTGTGATCACTTGTTTGTTTTTATAGCAAATTTCCTGCAATTTCGCACATATGTTTTAGTTAACTATGTCATAGTTGTGAACTATGGTAATCAAGGTATCTTACAATGTATAAAATTTATTATAATGTGGATTATCAAATGTTTAAACAAAATTTAATAAATATTTGAATTTTCAAAAAAATACAGTTGTAAAAGATGTAGCTTCGGATGCAGTCTATAATGAAGGTATAATCTTGTACAGCATTATAATTTTTTTTTAAATGAAATGTGCATGATCAAAGACATGGGAGAAATTACATGCAGTTTTGCCACTTTTTCTAATATAAATTTTCAGAATGTGTGTACATGAACTACATTACAAAAGGGCATAATGTGGGACCTAATGTAGAAAAATCTCCTTCGGATTAAAGAGTCACCTATGCCTGAAGAACGAAATTTTAAAAAGCATTTATAGTAAATTATTTTCTCAAAGGACAAAATCATTCTTATGCTAACAAATATCAAAGGAGCTAGCCACTTTAAGAAAATGGCACTGCCTGACACAATCTAAATTATTAAATCATTCGAACATTGAACAGATGAGTTCACGTGCAAAACATCACGCGTACAGGTGTAGGAGTTATTGAGATATTAGGCGGCAAGTGACGGCAACCGTTGTGAAACGGGCAATAGTTGACACATGAAGTTTCGTTATTTAGAAGTCGGTATTTCAAGGAGGTTATCCAGTTGAGTCAGAAGGCCTTCTATTAAAGTGGGTCACATGATGATATCCTGCTACCGAGATAAATGAATTCGTTGGTGCCCTCCACAGTGTGGCCTTGACGTTCAATGCCCTGAGGTGCTGTGTCGGAAATGAGAAGTGCTTATCTCGTAAAACTGGTCATACGTTGGCATAAACTGTCAGCGCTCGTAATATATGTATATGCATGCTCTGACACACACACACACACACACACACAAACACACACACACAAACACACACACACACACACACACACACACGCGCGTGTAAATCTGTCACGCATAATTATTAAAAAGAAAATACAAGAAAATGGTTTATGAACTTGAAAACCATTTATTATTGAACTTACATTTTTCTCAAAATAATTGACACCAACATTGATACACCTGTAAAATCGTTTATTCATTACATCAGAATCTGCAGAGTAGAAATCTTTGGCCTGCTGTCCCAACCACATATGCATGTCACGTTCAAACCCTGCGTCATTCGCGAAACGTCTTTCGCTAACGAAGAGTCATGCATTATAATGTAAGCTTAACTATACAGACATCCTATTGTAGTTGCTACACTTTATATCGTTAATTCGAATGCCATCTTCCACTGCAGCGGTACAGCGGTTTCTGTAGAAATCGGAACAGAATGACGGAGTTGGGATTCGCTATCAACGTTTTAAAGATTTCTCGAGAAAAATGTATCGACCAACGTATACATTACGTATTTGTTGATAAATATACTTTGCAGAAATATATTTGACCCCGAACGCACTCTAGCATGCTATTCATTGATTGCACATCCTGGGAACACGCATGGCGCATATACATGTGCTGCGCATGTGACTGCGACTGCTAGCCTTTGTAACATACAGTAATCCCGAAGTTAGCTGTTGCTGCCATCCAATGACACCTTTGGAAAATACCAACTACATTATTCGGTTATCATAAATTCCGTGTGTGACCTACTTACTACACATATCCATGTAAGTGTGTTTGTATGATTAAACAATGTAGTTTAATAATAGAGACTGCAGAATCGACTCAGTGACATGCTTCATTGCGCGAGGTCTATGTTATTAGGTGTGTTCGCTAGCCATCTTCCTCGCTGCATTAATTCAATCCTTGATGCTAGCCAAATCTGATACACGTTTGGAATTGATGGACCGTAGCGTGCCGTGTCAAGTAGACTGTACTCTATTAGTTTCTCAATTAGAAACGACATCGTTAACCATGTTGATCGCTAAGTTTGCGTTGCAACTTGTCAATAATTATCTTGTATGAAAATGCACTCTTTGAAACAGCCGCGAGCCAAGCAGATTTGAATGCTAATCCGGTATTAGCTGCGGTTCAAGCTGATATTAGTTGCATGTCAAAATGATTTTAGTTGTGGGCCAATCAGATATTAGTTTCAGTCCAAGTAGATATTATATTTTGGTCACGCAGACATCAGTTGAGGACCGAGCAGATATTATTTGCGGGTCAAGCAGATCTTATCTGTGGATCAATCATACATTTGTTCTAGGCCAAGCAGATATTAGTTGCGGGCCAAGAAGAAATTGGTCGCGGGCCAATCCGATATTTATTAAAAGCCAAAATGACATTTTCGTTGAGCCAAGCATTTATTGTTAGAGAGCGAAGCAGATATTAGTTACGGGCCAAGCAGATATTAATTACAGGCCAAGCATATATTAGTTACAGGCTTAGCAGGTACTAGTTGCGGACCAAGTAAATATTAGTTACTGGCCAAGCAGATATTAGTTGCGGACCAAGCAGATATTAGTTACGGGCTTAGCAGGTACTAGTTGCGGACCAAGCAGATATTAGTTACGGGCCAAGCAGATATTAGTTACGGGCTTAGCAGGTACTAGTTGCGGACCAAGTAAATATTAGTTACTGGCTAAGCAGATATTAGTTGCGGACCAAGCAGATATTAGTTACGGGCTTAGCAGGTACTAGTTGCGGACCAAGCAAATATTAGTTACGGGCCAAGCAGATATTAGTTACGCGCTTAGCAGGTACTAGTTGCGGACCAAGCAAATATTAGTTACGGGCCAAGCAGATATTAGTTACGGGCATAACAGGTACTAGTTGCGGACCAAGCAGATATTAGTTACGGGCAAATCATATATTAGTTACGGGCATAGCAGGTACTAGTTGCGGACCAAGCATATATTAGTTACGTTCCAAGCAGATATTAGTTACGGGCATAGCAGGTACTAGTTGCGGACCAAGCAGATAGTAGTTACGGGCCAATCAGATATTAGTTACGGGCATAGCAGGTACTAGTTGCGGACCAAGCATATATTAGTTACGGGCCAAGCAGATATTAGTTACGGGCATAGCAGGTACAAGTTGCGGACTAAGCATATGTTAATATCGTTCCAGGGAAATATTAGTCACGGGGCAATCCAATTTGTGTTACAGGGCAGCTTCCCATTTTGTGTAGCCCAATCAGATATTAGCGAGCCAAGCAAATAATACCCGCAGCATAAATGTGGTTCTACCACTTGTCAGGCCAGATCAGGGCAGGTCATCCCGTTACCGGTGAGGTCGTTGGGGCACACACGAAGACATCCTCACAATGCCACGCCACCCCTCTCTGTCAGATGCCGCTGCCTGTTCCTCTTCTGGTCGGAGATTGGTCGATTCTTTTATGTTGTCCTCCTATCTCTTTTTCGGACGGCCTCTTCGTCGTCTGCCATGCACCTTTCCATGGACGATTGTATTTGTAAGACCATTTGATCTCGATTTGTGACAGTACCAAACGAGTTTCCTTCTTTTGGAAGTTGCCAAGAGGTCCTCAACAGGCCCTATTAATGTTGTAATTATTATTATTATTATTATACTATTACCATTTGTAAAGAAGGTCAAATCAGATCGGACCATCCGGTAACCGATGAGGTCTTTGGAGCACGCATGAATACATTTCCACGACCCCACTACATTCCTCAGTATCAGCAACCACTCTTGTGCTTCTTTTGGTCGCAGATTGGTCCATTTGTTTATGTTGTCCTCCCACCTCTATTTGGGATGACCTCTTCGTCGTCTGCCTTGCACTTTTCCGTGCAGGATCATATTTTTGAGACCATTTGATCTCGATGTGTGTTTGTACCAAGCGAGTTTCCTTCCTTTAACAGTTGCCAAGAGGTCTTCAATATTATTATACTATTGTAATTATTTCTACAATTTCCTCATTTGCAATTGACGTTAAGAGGTCGTCGGAAACATCTCATTTCCAAGGCCAGTTTCCTCCGCTATAGGTCAGCTGTAATTGTCAGTGTCTCATATGCATAGATGAATATGTATATGATATTCGTGCATATGGCTTACTTTTTCTGAATAGCTTATCGACTTAAAGATACACTTTCTTTTCGTTGTTGTTTTTATTTTAACAAAAAGTTTAGTTCGTGTTTAGTTGTGTCATCATTCGCTTGAAACAATTTTTTTGATCAATTGTGTACCAGAGTCCAGTAGGTGTGTACCGAATAATGACATCTTAATCTGCTGGGAACTTCCTAACCGCGATAATGGAGGACTGGACATTAATAAATTTGGTTTGTTTGTTTGTTTGAAAACAGGTATGCCTTCCAGAATCTACTAGCAAAGGCGCGGCACTATTAATTCCATGTCATAGTATTTTAGTTACATGCAAAGTTGTTTGGTCAGCGTAAGGATGCGTGTGCATGTATGTATGTAATTTGGATGTTCTGGTCAGTGGAAGCATGTGTGTAATCTGTTTGTAATGTATTCAACTATGTCAGTTTTGTGGAACATTAGTTTAGTCAATCGTTTGTGTACGAGAAGAAGTGGTCATTCCGGGAAACCGTCTCGACATGTCCAGTCAAACTAGACACAAGTGATTTTGAAACCGGTAAGCTGAGATTGGGGATTCCGTTACGAAGTGGTTAAGTAGTCGGCCTCGTGATCCGGTGGTGTGGGTTTAACTCCGGACTCCGCCGTCTTTTTCACCGGTGCTTGTTGCGGAGTCCCCTGTATCTCGCAGTTGCCCCTAGTCGTCTTGTCCTTGACTTGCCACTGGGGCCGGGTGGCACGAGACGAGAGAGTGAGGATAAAAAGTAGCGCAGTTAATCTTTATTAAAAATAGCGGTAGCAAAATAAAGTATTACATCATCGTCTACGATGGACTGCGGCCTTTGCATTGCTTTTCTTTTAAGTTGGGATTGCAAACCAAGTAGGAGCTCGATTTCCACCTCTACACCACACGCTCAATTGTAACTGTTGTTTCAAAACGTATTCTGGGGCCTCTCTTCAATAACACTTTGCTCCCTCTTGTGTGCTACGATGCTGAGACATGGACACTAACAAAATTACTGGGGTACAAATTTAGAGTGAGCCAGACCTCTCTTGAGAGACGCTTGGTCGGAATCACTCTCCGAAACCAACGTATAAAAACGCTTCATAATTCTGATATACGACGATTGTCCCTAGTGAATGATACGGATATACATGCAGATAAGGAAAATATAATTGGCAGGTCACATACTGTGACGAAACGATGGTCGATGGAGCACGGCGACAGCATACTGGTATCCCGGAGCTTAAAAGAGACCTCGGAAAATACATGCAATGCCTTCGTCAGACCCCATTGCTGTACATAATAACATCAGCGACGTCTTTGGAAGAGAGCTTACCATGCACTGGACTTCTGTGAACAAAGACAGGGTCTGATAGAGACGGAGTTGGTACCCCCGCAGCTACGCTGAGGAACTGGTAATCAAGATTAGGAACAAATAGCGCAGAAACGTTTTAATAATTATGAGCGGCATGTGTTAAAGACCTTTGCTCCACAAGAAGCAGTTCAATGGTTTCTGATGATTTATTGATGTTTATGTTAGTTGATTAGTCTTATGTGATTTGTTATTGCTAGCTATAGATGCTGACCAACTTTCAGAATTATCAGAAAACAGGTTTCACAGCCATATCTGACAAAACTAGACAAGATAATCCAGTATCTTATCTGCAAGGCTTCAGATGATTTGAAATCAGAGTTTAACTACTGATTTTATGGCGCCAGTAGCTCACCTTCCGCCCATTCTCCTGTTAGTCAAAACAGTTCCACCGCGCGAAGGCCAGGAGATAGACTTTGTTGTCAGAGGGTATAAGGGACCAACGTATGGGAGCATTTAGTTAGTGTTGTGAGTTCATCATCAACCCTACTCACGGCGATAACTACAGTTAGAACTACATGGTACATTTGACCTCCAATGAAAACATGTGTTAAGTTATTGATAAACACTCATTCTTGATGATATGTCGTTTCAATTAGTTTTATTTTTGAATTTTCTCAAGTACTGACATACGACAGCGAGATATAGACAATCGGTATGCACACACAGTGATAAATAGAGGCAACGGAAATATGGTTTCACTGAAGAATGTTGGAAATTTCATGGACTGCACATAAATAGAATAGCGTGGCTCTTGAAGGAGCACAGGCACATTCATAGATTATTGGAAAAAGCTGGATGTGGCAGTAATACTTTTCCGAGCATGTCATGAGAATATTGGACAACGCTGGCAATGAACATAATCGCAGGGAAGAGGGACTGAGGGAGCCAAAGAAAAAACATATTGGGCATCTTAAAGGCAAGGTATGGGAGACGATTAGCTTCGGAACTCATAACCGGCACATGTGGTAAGAGGAAATGGAGAACCATGATTGCCAACATCAACCAACGTGATGATAACGATTTTCTCTTGATAAAGACCTTTCCTGGTTGATTTGTCAGTGCATGTAGTTTTCAACATATTTATTATTTTACTTTAAAAAAAAAGTACTTGCCTGTCATGTCATGGGTGTTACTGTTGTTCTTTATACATGCGCATTCACTTTGTTGCATACCCTATTTTATGGATTTAAACAATGTACACAGAGAAGCACGTTAGCTAGTGTAAGAACTGATAGTAACAAGTAGTTCTCATAGACACAGCTGAATGAGAACCACTGTGTTTCAATATTGCTTGAACTACACCCTGGACTATTCATGCGAAGCCTCACAAAGCACATGACGAGAATAATACGCCATCCCCTTCGCTATATACATGTGCAATATTATATGCTATAATAAATAGTCCTTAAACGAAGGGTATCGGTTTCATAAACTCATTTTTTTCATGGTTAGATACAGTCAGTGGCGTAAACAAGTCCTATCGGAGACACCCCGTCCACTCACCGGCCCCGCAAATGACAACCATCTCAATGATAGAAGATACGTGAAAAGCACTATCCAATTAGAAGCGGTTGGTTTGTACTGTAAAAGATTCAATGGAGTGTCTCAGACTACAGGCTTGACATGCTAGAACTGATGAAATAAGGTGGGACGGGTTTGAGAAGGTGGCCCTGTGCATATTCTAAGGACATGTTGCATCCTCAATGAACATTGAAGAAGGCACTCGATTTTCTCCTACGCGACACACCTCCTTTTGTTTTGTTTTGCTCCTTTTATTGCTGAATGGGAGATCACGAACTCGGTAGCTCCAGTGGTTCTACATTTCCCTTGTTTTATTCAAGTACCCATTTACAGCTTGGTCTATCGGCAGAAATTAGAACATCATAAACATACACACGATATGATTGGTTCGAGAAAATCGAGCAAGACGTGATTTGGCCCTCCTACGTTGGGTTTTCAAATCGAGCTCACGATTTCTTGGCTCTTGGCAACATGCTCTCCAGATGAAGATTAACAGATATACACCAGCAAATAACTACATAAACCAATTCAATGCTGGTTTCATTGGATGGTATTGGAATACAATAATTATCCCGAATAACTAGAAGACGTCAACACAACAATAGCAGCTTCAACTATAATGGAAAGTTCGTTCAAAAATGTCGCACTGAAACATGAACAATACCACAATGAATCATCAAAACATTACAGACTTTTATATATGTGTGCTTACTCAGGATATCGAGAATGATAAAACGCAAAGGCAAAGGGCGCCGTCGATCGTAGTCGACGATAGCATAATTTATTTTGGTAGCGCTATTTTTAGTAAGGATTAACTGCGATACTTTTTATCCTCACTTTCTCGTTTCGTGCCGACCGAGCCCAGTGGCAAGACAAGGACAAAAGGACTAGGGGGCGACTACGAGATGCAGAGACGCATCAAGCACCGGTGTTAAAGACGGCGGAGTCCGGAGTCGAACCCTCACCGCCTATTCACGAGGCCGACGGCTTAACCACTTCGCCAAATGATATGATATAGTATGGTATAGAGAATGATATATTATTGTAAAATCACTAATGTGGACATTTTTGAAAGATTAAAAGAACCAAACATATAACTATGAAATTTGACGCGAATAGAAATCCCTGGTGTTGAATAAATTACACATTAAATAAACTAGCTGATAGCATTGCAAGACATTCTCTATTCTGGAATTGGAAGACAAGAGATATTAAAGTTAGTTTTCTAGCGAAAGCGTTGAACGCAACTTCAACATACGGTTTTGTCTTGATGATGTAACTTGCGTTTTATTTGGACTACAGTTGGGAAGAAATTTCGGCGGTCATCAACCTCACTCCCTTGGACCAGTAACAAGACACAAGTCAAGACGACTGGCGTAAAAAGTCTCCCTCCCCATTCCTTAAGACCTAAGGTAACTTGAAACTTGCAGGATTCGATCGCCCACTGTTTCCACTCATCTCTTTTAGAAGCAAGTTCCTTAGCTCTCGACCACAGCTACTTATTTCAAGAGAAGTAGAGACAGACAAAAACATGCACGCTGGAGTGACTGGAGGCAAACAACAAAGCACATAAGGAAGACATAGTCAAAGCAGTAGCAGATGATCCAGGACATGGTCAGGAGGACTTAATGTATCTTAAGTGCCGACATATTCTCCAAAATGAGTTCAATAGTTGCAATTGATGACGTTTCAGGAGATAGACATATTTTGTTATGACGTTTCAGGAGATAGACATATTTTGTTATGACGTTTCAGGAGATAGACATATTTTGTTATGACGTTTCAGGAGATAGACATATTTTGTTATGACGTTTCAGGAGATAGACATATTTTGTTATGACGTTTCAGGAGATAGACATATTTTGTTATGACGTTTCAGTAGATAGACATATTTTGTTATGACGTTTCAGTAGATAGACATATTTTGTTATGACGTTTCAGGAGATAGACATATTTTGTTATGACGTTTCAGGAGATAGACATATTTTGTTATGACGTTTCAGGAGATAGACATATTTTGTTATGACGTTTCAGGAGATAGACATATTTTGTTATGACGTTTCAGGAGATAGACATATTTTGTTATGACGTTTCAGGAGATAGACATATTTTGTTATGACGTTTCAGGAGATAGACGTATTTTGTTATGTCGTTTCAGGAGATGGACGTATTTTGCCTTTTCACGAAATACCTTGTTTTCTTATATCTTCTCCTTTCGTGTCTGACTGTCTCCAGTTAACGCCTGTTGCGTTCATTAATGAACAAAGTATATATATATGCAGTCTTTCTTTCACCGTATTGTCACCTTCTCCTCTTCATATCTCAAACATATCTTCCTTCCCACCTAATATATTGCTCTGTTCAGAACATCTGCCAATGAGTCAATCTGTACAATATGAAATAAATATTACCAGATTTACAGTTCATTGTTTTTTTGTTTGCCTTTCCCACATCCATCCACTGTCTCGTATCATCATTGCACTATTGTCCCACTTGCAAATCGCTCATCTCTTACCGCCTCAACTCAAATCGATCTCTCAGAACCCACCTGTCTTTTCTACCTTAAGCCGACATATCACCTTGCACATGTTATTCATACACTTTGAACGTCCATCAATCCCCCCTCTATTAAAATCGTCGTACCCACTCCCGTCTATTTCTTTCCCGTCCAACCTGCCCGTTCGTTCCCCGCATCTTAACTCGTGCATACTTTTTTTCAGATTCAGGAAAGTGTCCTTTAATATTTCCGTTGACATAATTTCAAAAATATCCCTCGCAGAGTCCTATATTGCAATTATGCCAATCAAAAGATCCATTAAGGATGTTTACATTTTTAGAATAGCGACTTCCAAAAATAACCGGACAACACCTCGTATCGTAGTAGCGTCATTGTATCCACTGTCAATGATAAAACAAATTATTGGATAAGCCAATCTTTTTTCCACTGAAAGCTGTGGATAAACAGACACATAAAATTAAAGTCTAAATTTAAAAACCGTTTCTTTAGTTAATGAGTCTTCCCTTGCATGCCACCATATCTTCCACTGAGACCCTTGGTCAATACCGAAGCGTGTCTTCTCTTTCAAACGCGTACCAAACGGTAAACTGTGGCATGCGTGTTTCTATATTCAAATTTTATATGCAATATTCATGCAGGTGATTAAACTATACCTATATAGTTAATGAAGCGTATTCTTATAACACATATGAATAAACTGTGGACAATGAGACTAGGACAATGGGGTATCATAGGCGCAGCTCAGGAAAATAATCGAGTAAAGTGAATCGGTGAAGGGCATCTATTGTCGCCATTTGTTTGAAATAGAGTCAGAAGGGGAATGTCAAGTCATAACTGCTAAGTCAAGTCAAGTCAAACCGGTAAAAGCAGTTCATTTGTATTATGACATTAGTACAGTCAGTGAAAGGTAAAAGTGTAAAACGTTGCTGTCGATGATAAAGTGTTAGTGTCAATAATATATAATGTGAGGTAACCAGTTACTTTTTCCAATGTCTGTCCTTCATCAACAATACGTCAGGTGCATTGATATATTTGGACCGACTAAATGCATGCAGATAACGAGACACGAACCTGCTACTTTTGCCGAAATAAGCGAAGAATGTTTGTTCTTGACCACAATGCAAGGCAAGTATTTATCAGCTATTGAAAACATATCTTATGAAAAAAAGAACATAATTTGAAAGTAATGGTAGCCTAGAATTCAACCACCGGATCTCCAGTTATGGGATGCGCCTTGCTTCATGATAGAAATCGAGAGAGTGAAAGAAAGAGAGATAGAGAAAGCGAGAGAGAGGCGACGGAGCGTAGTTAAAGGACTAGCTAATATGAAAGTTAAGAAGTATTTTAATCTATAAATATGTTTCGATCGAGCTCAGTTTATATTCAATAGTGGCAAGTGTTTAAAAGCAAAAAGCTTGGCAAGTTTGATTCATTTTGTAAGGATTCCCACAGCTCTAGTATGCTAAACCATCATTCTCTTGTGGCAAGGCGTTTTCGTCATCAGGAGGTTCGGTGTTCGAATTCAGGGCTAATCATTACTGCACTTTCTTTTCTGTTCAATCAACTAATCAAAGCCCGATGCTCTCCTCGTTGCATAGAACATTGACAACATCTCCAGAATACACGGTTTGGGATGCTCTGTCTGCCTCACTTCGTGTGTAATCATTCAACATTCGTTCCTTTTGACATTCTCTTCTCTATGTAGTGTGGTTTATGTTTCTTTCTGTCCTTTGTGGATTCCATGCAATTGCATGTCTGGCTTTGCTGGACTGTACCTTCCGAAACGTATGTCCTATCTAGTCCCATTTTCATTCCTTAATTTTGTGGGGTCCGATGGCTTCTTTTTCATAGGTCCTCTTCCTCACCATGTCCTGCCACTGTATTCCAATTATCATTCGTAACATATATTATCGAACAACTTGTGTGTACGGACATGATTGTTCCCTATGGCTCTGCCCAAAACAGTAGCACCGACTTGACACTAATGTTGAATATTGTAATTTTGGTGTGAATCATGATTTCTCTGGGTCTCCATATCAGCAGTAATACCTCTCTTGCCTTTTCATTTCTGGTCGTTACTTCTGCATATGAACCTTCCGTTGTGTCAATTGGGATGCTTAAATAGGTTATGTTTTATATTCTGTTATTCGTTGTATTTGTTTCCACGTGAAGATTGAAGTGGTAGACTTGTCTTATGATTGTTGTCACACACACACATTCTTTGCTTACAACTCGCTGCTTCAAAGTTGCAACATATGCCGTTCTTTACCGAGAATAAGCAGGAGTTCTACCTCAATGCTACTCCAATGTTCCCAATAAATAACGTACTGCATGTGTCCGACTTTCAAAAATCGTTGCAGCTACACCACTGTACGCAGTCAATATTTATTATGAATCATTTCTCCCTTATTTGATAACACCAGTACCGCAACTAGTGGAAATGATAATATAAACCTTTGAAGATTTCCTAAAAATATGATATGGTAATGATTGTTGCGCGATGCGGGATACATAATTCAACAATAAGAACACCAGTTGAGATGAAATAATTAGTGGGACTATTTTGCGTATAAACATGAGTACGCAGTGGGAGCTCTGTCATGTATGAACACATGTAGCGTTAATAAAAGCTTCAATATGTGATATATCATAATCATGGGGATGTTAGTAGGTTGATGTGTACGAAAGTACGATCTGCATATATTTGAAAAAAAAGTGAAATGGTTTAAAGAACCAATTTCAAAGCTCGTGGACGCCTATATCTGTTCTCAGTGCATTTCAATGCTGAATGAGCCGCTGATGGGGCACACACACCGAAGCTCCAGAATACATGATTGTAGATGTTTCACACGTGATCCAGCACTCATTGTTATAGAGGAAAGAATAGACTAACTGAACACTATTATTCTCACATAAAACAGTATATATATATATATATATATATATATATATATATATATATATATATATATATATATATATATATATATATTATCATGTTAGTGCCCAGGGCGTGTTAGAAAATGTAATTACGAAGTAAAATGCAGAAAAGCTCAAGCAAAATCGGTCTTCCAGATCAGGAAGGAAATCTTGTTAACAAAGCCGTGTCGCTGGAACTGAGAAAGAGTCATTGTGTGCTACATAACACCAGTACTGCCGTATTTAAGCAAATCATGAACGATCAGCAAGAAAGTGCATAGATATTTGGAAGCAACGAACATGTAGTTTGACAGAAAAATGCTGTGTATCCCATGGAATGCAATGAAGATTAATGATACACTGTGACTGTGGTAGGCTCTGCTTCTGGAAAGCTCATTAGCCTTTTCATTTCTTAAGATTCATATGGCCAAGTATCCACTGCAGTACCACTCCGCTCCTTGAGAGGGCAGTTAATGTGTAGATATTATTACCATCTAGAGATGTTCTGTTCGCGAATATTTGAAGCGCACCGTTTGCTACTGAGACTACAACGATTTTCTCAGGCGATTAGTTCCGCTTTCATAATTCGAGATTATTCGTCACATAGCTTTTATTTATTACCAATGTGTATGATTCGTTGTTGGAATAGGTCTCTGTTCAAGCACCGACGGAACATGGTCAAGTTTCTTGCTGCACGTTCTTAGTTTGTAGTCGACCTGTACTTCTACAGGGGCGAATGCCCTTGTACAGGTACCAGCTCTGGTATCGGCTGGATGTAATCCGGATGATTTCTTGCTTAGCTAATTAGGCTCGAGCAGCTTATTACACGCCTGCGTTTGAACAAGTGCCACGTAGTGTGGTTAGCAGATGTGCGTGTTCATCTTAATAGACTAAAACACTAGATACAAGTAGACCAGCATCCTGTTAGGCGCCATCTATGCTGTTCATAATAAACCACCTAACAATGGCCCACGTTATGCCATGCCAAACCGTTAGTCGCCCTTTACAACTTGCTCTTCTTGCCCTTGTCATACACAAAGACCCCGGCAATACACTCGGGATTTGGTGCAGCTTATGGTATTTAATTATATCTCCATATCCAGCGCCGATGGCACCCACCGCTGCAGATCCATATGTGTATACTTTGATGTTTTGTGGTTTTTAGTATATAGTTTTAAAAGTGATATTATATATGACCGGAAGAATAGAATGAATGAGCCATTTTTTTTCTAGGACTCAAAATAAGAAAATGTGTTCGACGGTTTCCCCAAACTTGACGTGATGGAAAACTGTCGTGACAATATGCCCAGTAGACTAATTTGCTAATGAGGGTTTTAAAATATGAAAATGTCAAGTTAACTTTCATAATGGACATTGCCACATCGTTGATATGTTGAACTGATGATTCGTTGAAGGTCAAAAACACGTTCAAGTTTCAACTTCGTTTTTCTTTTGTTCCTCTCTTTACAAACAAGAATTGCTCACTCGTTTGTTCCTCTATCAAATATGGTGTATCGAATGTTCGTTGCATTAATTTTAAAGCGGGCACTTTCTCCCGCCTTGATTGTGCAATATGTCATTTCAATGTCACTTCTTTTACGTTGTTTTTCTATTTATAGTGATGTTGATCGCTGACACGTTTGTCATCTATTTTTCCTTCCAGGATTGTTTTCACCAATGCTCGACTACATTATGTTAATGACACGATTAAGATTTCGTTCATCATTAACTTTGCGCCCTTAATTTCTCTCAAAGTCCAGTATGCATTTTCTTTCCTTCTACGAGTTGTGCTTTATTTCAATATCCATTGCAATGACATAAATTCTCTTCTCTAAACGTTAGTTCACTGTCCACGATGTACATCATGCGATAATGTCCATTGGACATGCCATCTGATCACTCTCATTTGAGTGACTTTGTGTTATGTCAATATGTGACTCGTCCTGGTAAAAAAAGATTGACCCTCATTGCACTATGAATGACTTACATTACCCATTATGCGTCTTTTACTTCTGTAGTTCCAAGGTTGACGAAGCATTTGACCTGTTTTAGTGTTTATGTTTCTATTTTTAATTGTAGAGCTGATTTCTGGTTTCATTTGAAAACATATATATGTTTTTTGTTTACTTCATGTATCTGGGGCTAGTCTCTCGGTAGCTCGATTGGCGCGCATCCAGTGTTCGTACAGCGATGTCCGTCCCGCCAGGCGGAATGAGAGCGCGGCTTGCCTACGAAGCTCACCCGCGTCTCCCCGGCTATCTAGCGGGACATGTTGTGGTGGTGTCGAACCGCTGGTAACGGTGCGTTACTGTAGTCCGTATCGAGAAGCTTTGTTAGTCCGTGAGGTTCGTCGAAGGCTAGCACATATAGCCAATCTCGACAGTTCGTCTCGCTCAAGGTCCTTCTCTCGCAATGAGCTTGGAACCGGCAATTAGAAAGCAGGAATCGTGCCTAAAAGCCCTATCCTTGCCCGACCAACCCTTGGGAGAAGGGCAGGCCGGCAGGCAAAAATCGTTTCCAGTCCGAGTGAAAATCATCGCCGGGGCCGTTGAGATCCGTTCTGCACAGATCGCTGCCATCCCTCCCCGAGCGAGCCCGGTAAATTGGTTAGTGTGTGTACCAGCCCCGTCCAGGCGGTCCTAGGTCGACGGAGTGAGGGACGGAACAACCGTCCGTCCGTCAGTTGGTCCATGCGGCCATCATCGTGAGGCTTTTAAAACATCCATCTCCGACCGGTGTGTGTGTGTGTGTGTGTGTATGTGTGTGGAAAACACACGGTTTATTTGTCTCCGACAGCTATATGATTGATCATGCCAGTAGTCATATGCTTGTCTCAAAGATTAATCCATGCATGTCAAAGTTCACACTGTGTCACGGTGAAACCGCGAATGGCTCTTTAAATCATTCGATGTTCCTTAAATGATACGATCCTACTTTGATAACTGTGGCAATTTTAGAGCTAATACATGCTTACCAGGCTACGACTCTCGCGGAAAGAGAGCTGTTATTAGTTCAAAACCAATCGTCGTTTCCCCTCGCGGCATTGCGGCGTCCCCACTGTTGATTCTGAATAACTTTGTGCTGATCGCATGGCCTCATGTGACGGCGACGCATCTTTCATATGTCTGCCCTATCAAATGACGATGGTACTTAATATGCCTAGCATGTTTGTAACGGGTAACGCGGAATCAGAGTTCGATTCCGGAGAGGGAGCATGAGAAACGGATATCACATCCAAGGAAGGCAGCAGGCGCGCAACTTACCCACTCCCGGTACGGGGAGGTAGTGACGAAAAATAACAATACGGGACTCTTTCATGGCCCCGTAATTGGAATGAGTACACTTTGAACCTTTTAACGAGGATCTATTGGAGGGCAAGTCTGATGCCAGCAGCAACGGTAATTCCAGTTGGATCTCAAGCGCCGGCGGGCGGTCCGGCTCGCGCCGGTTCACTGCCCATTGTCTCCTGCCCTACCGTCTGCCGGCTCTCTCCCGCGGGTGCTCTTCGCTCAGCGTCCCGGGTGGCCGGCGCGCTTACTTAATTACGTCATTACTTTGTACCGTGCTGTAATACACACATAACTTTATTTGACCTCTGCACGTGTACATAGGGCTTGGCTTGGCTTGGCTTTGTTCGTTCTCAATTTCCCGCTACTAAACCCTGAGACGGGCCTAAGTAACATAATGTAGTCCCGAGAACGGAATGCGTGTTGTCGTAGTTTACAAATTGGCTGCGATATTTGCACCTTTCGGTCCAACACATCCGACTTCAGCAAGCATTTGTTGAGTACCGGGTTAGCATTCCCTCTTTGATCCCTTCTCCTTAGTCAGTCTGCTCTGTCGCAGCCTGTTATCCAGGATTACCGTGTGGAGGTGTAGAATGGTCTTGGTAGCTCTGGTTCGCTGGCCCTGACGCTAGCAGTCAGCTATGGGTCGCTGCAGCTCATGCGCTGCTCAGCATCTTGATCATGTACATGTACGTATCATTCTATTTCTCCTAATGTACCTATCCCCCAATCTAGAACGCTGAGGTCGTGTACTCGATGTCAACTTGTGCGACACGTTAATCTGTCAAATCTCGACGACTCCTCAAATGACCTACAAAAACTAAACATTCACCAACTCAATGGTTTTGAGGTAAGGTGTACGCCTCAGGTGCCGTAGGTCGCGTGCTCGAATCAAAATATGAAAACGTTAGGTTAAATCAAGTTAAGAACAACGCTTCTGTAGTCCTCAAAACAAAAAAAATAAGTCTTAGTACAAATAATTTTATTTACTTGTCCTTTATCTTTATGACAGATCCACGAGCGTTCTATCAAGGTGCGTGAATGATGTCTCAACAGTATAACATCTAAGGAGCACATACCTTGGAAGGAATGGGGTGGAAAAACATTTTGGAAGTGACCGAAAGGGAAGGCACAAATATTTTAAACATGCATAAAAAAACAGTTAGGAGAGCAAATATAATTATAACTTCATACGTACAACAAAAGGCAGAAAGACATAATTTTCAAATGAAGAGGATATACACAAAAATATGAATAAGTAAAAATACAGAGTACACAGAAATATGACTAAACATGCACACGAATGTACACATTATTCGAAAAGCAAGGCACCATTATAAATAACACAATTTGACACAATAAATGCAAAAATATGCATACTAAATAAAGAGACGACTTTAGCATGTAAATGAAGAATACGTTAAGGACAGACTTAATGAGCTGGGAAATGAAACAGGGAAGAAATGTATGCAGATCAAATACAATTACACGAACAAATCAATGTAATAATGCCTATTCATAAAATACATGCATCAATTTGAATCCGTTGCAGATGGAAAAGTTAATCAAAGTTCCAATTTCTTCATCCGTCTGAGATTGTACATTGTGCTTCAAGATGAACTGCTCGTTCTTAATATCAGATAATAATAATGAAGCAAGACAACTACATAATAAATGGCCCGTAAAGGTACTGGCGCAGCCTCGCTGGAATACTGTCTCTTGAGCTACTGCAGAACGTGGATTGTGTGTTCAAAAATAGTATCAATTGTTGCAAAGTAAACCAAAATATATACCTCTTTAAACAATTGCTGTATCTAATCCAATTATGCATTTGAGAACGAATATGTGTGTGTGTATGTATATATATATACATATTATCATCATCATCATGTAGTCCTTTGCCTCTCCAGCCTCCATCACAGACATACTTAGGCATTCCAGGATATTGTGATACCATCTTCTTCGTGGTCTACCCCTGCATCTCTCGCCTGGAACCATACCTTCCATCACCGTCCTCTAAAGACCGTTGTGTCTCTTTATGTGACCAAAGTATTTATATTTTCTAGCCAAAATGGAATTGATAAACCAGTTCTGCTCTATGCTCAGCTCTTGCCGAATGTCTATATTTGTCTTTTTCTCCGTCTAGGATATTTTGAGGATCGTTTTGTAACATGTTGACTCAAATCACTCGCTTCTTTTTCTAGAAGTGTTGGTAGTAGTCAATGATTCGCAGCCAAATGCTGCGAAATGAAAAACACAGGCTCTCAAGACTATCACGTTTGCCGTTTAATGTGTGTTCTACCATACTTTCTTCCTGCTATTAATCCACTGCGTTGCCATGGCTCTTCTGATTTCTTTCGTACAGTTGCCCTTTTTTTAAGGACTGGAGCCTATATATTCAAAATGTGTGATCTGAACTATTCCCTCACCACGTGCTGTAAATCTATTTTGACATCGTGTTTTGTCGGTGGTCATTATCTTTGTAGTCTTTATGTTTATAAACAAGTTTTGATCTTTACTGCATCCGTTTACGACTGAAAGTAGCTGATCTAGCCCTTATGCAGTTCTTGATAGCATCACTGTGTCGTCCGAGTATCATAACTCTGGAATCTGTTAACCTCCAATCGTAAATGGATCGAAACTTTCAATTTTCTCGTCTTCTCTAAATTGTGTCATTATACATCCCGCATGTTATATAGATAAGGTGAGGGGATACATCAATGTCTTCCTGTCTTTTGATCTGCGACCCAGTATGATGTTTGCCAATATACTCGGACAGCGATTTGTTGATCTTGATATAATCGCTGAATGAGAATTTAATTAACATGAAGACCGGTTTCTTTCATGATGTTCCACGAATTCTGATGTTTTACATTATTAAATGTATAAATTAAACAAATGTACAGGTCTGCGCTAAGCTCTCGTTATATTAAATATGTGATTTCGGCTCCCTCTGACTTGTTTTAAACCTGCTTGGACTTAGCAAATTTCAGATTTAAATTGTTTCTCTATTCTTCTCTATAGTATCTACAATATTATAGTTCTATCCTGATTGATTAGCGTTATAGATCAGTAGTTTGTGCACAGCTTTAGATTGCCTTTTCTCTGAAATAGAGTATAAATAATCTCTTCCGTGCTTCTGGTCACTGGCAGTGGCCTACCCTCCTGCTTGTGTCAGATCTGCTTGGATATCATCACATCATAAGGATTTTATATATAAATATATGTACATATATATATATATATATATATATATATATATATATATATATATATATATATATATATATATATGGGATCATAATGTTGAACAGTGCATGGGCTAGAGCGGTCAGTAACCCAAAGCTGCCAAGACCTTTCAACACATGATGATGAATAGCAAGTTGCAACAGGACAGACTGGCTAAGGAGAATGGATCGAAGACGGAAGTCTAGCCCGGTAACTAAACATGTCATGGTGAAATCGGATGTGTCGAACCGAAAAGTGCAAAAATCACATTCAAACTGTAAACTACGACCCAGCTGAATTTTTTTTCCGGAGTTCAACTTGCTACTTCCAAAGCCCTTTCCAAGGCCTGGGCATGAAAGTTTGAGAAAGAACGGTGAAGAAAATGACTATACAAATATATATGTATATATATATATATATATATATATATATATATATATATATATATATATATATATATATATATACATATATATATATATATATACAAATATATAAATATATATATATATATATATGTATATATATATATGTGTATATATATATATATATATATATATATATATATATATATATATATATATATATATATATATATACACACACACACACACACGTCAAATATACACACACACACAATCATATATAAATGCTTGAAAACTAAGACGGTGTTGTTAATCTGGATATCTGACACGTCATCGTAGACGTATTTACTTAACAGTGATAAACATGGCGACTGATATCGGTTTACTAGGGCTGAATGATTTAACCCTGCAAGCGAATGTTTTTGAATGTGCAACCTGCATGTTTATGATGGTTTTATTGCTCATCCGACGCGGAGTACAATATATCATATAAGACATGTATGTTATTATGTGCAGCAGATCAATGGTAGACCATTGGTATAGTGAAAAGGAATCGAACATGTATTCTGTGATTGTTTTCAGAGTCAACATTACCAGCTAATCACACCGCTTATCAGTTTTTGAACGGAATGAACAGATAAACCCAAAACAAATACACATACGCACACGAACGCGTTCGCACAGACAACCACAGGCGCAAACGTCCCCGATTTAGGCATACGCAAAACAAATTTCAGCTCAGGTCCTCACAATCCACATGTACCTCAACAAAGTTGAAAAATTTTGTTCACAGATAAGGAGCATAAAATAATTAAATTAAAACAGAAGTGGTACATTAACAACTCTTTACACTTAGCAAATTGAGAATACATTGCATAGCATATCATGTGGAGGCTAAAGTAATGATTTTGCTTACGCAAAATCAACATGGGATTTACTATGCATATATATATATATATATATATATATATATATATATATATATATATATATATATATATATATATATATATATATGCATTTTCACGTACAGGTATTCAAGCAATTATTTGGACAGTTTTTTTCACACATGATGGAGGATTACACATACATTCAGACACACTGCCAAACGGCGAATGCTGTAATCAGTTGTTATCATTATTAAAACTCTTACTTAAATATACAGACATAATGACTATCGATCAACAGCATGCTTATGTTAACGTGAACCGTTGCTATACAGTGGACTTTAATAAGACCTCTTAAAGCAATAATGCATGCTGCCACTGAAACCATCCCAAGAGGGGCAAGGCAAAATTATAGGCCTTATTGGAATGATGATTTGCAGAAAGCTGAAGACGCATTCACAAATGCTAGGAACATGACAGAGCGAGAACAATCTCTGGAGGCAAATATCGCCCTCAAAGCCACCACGGCGAAATACAAATACACTCTAAACCAAACAGCAAGATAAAGCTGGAAAAACAAAACAGAAGGCCTCAACTTAGACAAAAAAGGGAACAAACTATGGAAGCTAGTCGGAGCCATGAATGACGAAACTCCATCTCACAAACAAATTACCATCAAGAAGGGCGAAAACTTGCTCACTGGAAAAAAAGCCGCAAACGCCTTTGTTGAACACTATGCCAGAGCAAACCACATTGATGTCTCTGCAGATAGGCATACAGACATTAGTGAAGAGCAAAAGGGGCACGGCAACATCAATATTGCACCAGAAGAGCATCTGATGAAAAATTAACAATGAACGAAATGGAAGAGGCCATAAGAACATTACAGAAAAGGAAATCTCCTGGACAGGACGGGATAACAATCGAAATGCTGATGGGGCTGGGCCAAACAGCAAAGAGGAAACTGCTATCAGTCCTGAACCAAAGCTGGACAAAGGGTATTGTACCCCAGGCATGGAAAGACGCAGTACTTGTACCAGTACCAAAGAAAGGAAAAGACAAAACAAATTCAAATGAATACAGGCCTATCAGCCTACTGATGGAACGTATGATAAACACCAGACTGATGTGGCATCTGGAAGAAAAACGCATACTAATTCCACAGCAAGCAGGCTTTAGACAGCACAGATCCACTGAGGAGCAGGTCATCCTTATAGCCCAGGAAATGGAGGTGCCTACCAGGAACAGAAACACACAGTAGCGGTTTTGGTGGACCTGAAAAGGCATTTGACAAAGTCTGGAAAGAGGGACTTAGAGTCAAGCTAAGAAGAAGTGATGTATGTGGGAAAATGTACAAGTGGATCAACCACTATCTCAAAAACTGAACGGCCAGAGTCCAAGTACAAGGGCAGATGAGCAAAAAGGTGACACTTGAGCAGGGAGTACCCCAAGGAGTAGTACTGTCACTCACACTCTTCCTGGTGTATATAAATGACATTACAGAGAATATACCTAGAAGAGTGCATAGTTCAATGTTTGCGAACTCATGGCTGGTCGAAATAAACGAGGAAAAAACGACATGTTCAATATTCTCGCTATCAATCAGACCCCAAAACACCAAATTAAGTCTGAACGGCAAATACCTGCAGCCAAACGACAACCCAAACTACATGGGAGTCACATTTGATCGGCGCATGACATGGAACAGTCAGATCGAGAGAAACATAATGAGAGCCAGAGAAAGAATGGCAATCATGAAGAAACTTGCTGGCACAAGCTGGGGAGCAGACGAAAGTGTACTAAAGAAACTGTACACTGGACGAGTGAGTCCAGTTCTGGAGTATGGCATTGCGGCATGGACAACAGCAGCAAAAGCGAACTTCGATAAAATTAGCAAACTCCAAAACCAAGCCATGAGAGTTATAACAGGAGGCATGAAGTCAACGCTAATTGTAGAACTTAAAAAGATTTCAAAACTGCAATCCATGACCGACAGAAGAGACTGCAGAGCCCAGCTGCAATCAGAGAAACTCAGAAGACTGACTGACCATCCAATGCACCAGAGACTAAACAATTTCGGAAATGGAAAACTAAAGCGAAGAAACTCTGCAGAAATCGCCAAAGCAAAGATGCACGAAAACCCCTGAACGCACTAACACCAAAGCCCATCCCTACTGTTCGAAAACCTACCTGAAGGCAGCATATATTTCCAGAAGTGGTAGAAAATATACCAGGTATTGGAAACAAAAACTGCCAGTCTGAAAAAGAAAGAAGATATACTACTCTGAGTTACATAACGGAAAACTACCCAAGCATGGACTGGACCCATGCATACACAGACGCTTCCGTAACAAATACAACACAGAACGGAGGTGCAGGAGCATTTCTGAACCTACCAAATGGCAGAAAAATAACACTGTCATTCGCTACTGGAAAATTCACAAGCAATTTCAAAGCGGAGGCAGAGGCACTGAGGGCGGCAGTGGAAGAAATGGTGACAGGTAAAAGGAATGAAAGCCATATAGTCCGGCTTACAGATGCTCTGGCCGTAGTCACATCACTAAAAAGCCAGAACAATAGTGAACTTAATGATTTAAGAGCAGTACTCTGTCAACTATGCCAGCAGTCCGCACCAAAAAGGGTAGTGGTGCAGTGGGTTCCATCTCACTGCAACATCCAAGGCAACGATGAGGCAGACAGACTGGCAAAAGAAGGTGCAAAACTACCACAACCAGATACTAGTATGACATAGAAAGAGTCAAAACGGCTTATTAGAGCTAGATACATGACTAAATGGGAAACCGAACATACTGGCTACACCAAAAACGATGCCTTTTACCAGTTGAACAGGAGAGAGCAGGTCGTGGTCTTCAGACTTCGCACTGGCCACAAAAGACTGAGGTACCACCTATTCAACAAATTGAAGATAGGTGGCACCGACGAATGCCCGTGTGGTACCGGGAAAATGACCGCTGAGCATTTGCTGCAAAACTGCCCGACATACGAGGATCAGAGAGAGCAGATGTGGCCATCACCAGTGGCAACACTAGACAAGCTCTATGGCAGTGTCGACAGCCTCAGGATGACCGTTGCCTTTTTCTAAAAAATAATGGTAATTGTCTGACTGCGTACGATGAAGAAGAAGAAGTTATGACCTCTTGAGAGAAATATCACGACAGGACATGCGAATTGAGATGCTCCGTTGCATCTAGAGGGTACCAAATACGGAATGAAGAGGTGTACAACAAATTTGAAGAAAGACCCTGTACTGAATGATGGGAAGGACATCAAGTGGTTCGTCCACTGAATGAGAATGTAACCTGACCAAATACCCATGCGCACCTATATTTTACAGGGATGCGGTATTTGAAGTAGGAAAAAAAAAGTATTTATATATGTATATATATATATATATATATATATATATATATATATATATACTTATATATTTGTATATGTGTATATATATATATATATATATATATATATATATATATATATATATATATATGTATATGTATATATGTATATATATATATATATATTGGGCGCCTTCTCAATATGGAAAATAACCGTGCACCTAAACTAACAAGACGTCGCCTAGCGGGTTGGGCAACCTTCTCGTCTATTAACACGGACGGTTTCCACTGTACTTCCTGCAATGTGCTACGCTGTAAAGACGCGGACACTAACAAAATCACTAGAGGACAAATTGAATGTGATCCAGGCCTTCCTTGAGAAACGCTTGGTCGGAATGTTTCTCTGGAGCCAACGGATGCAATGTCTCCGCAAGTATGACATACGACGATTGTCCGTAGTGAAGGATCTGGTATTCCAAGCAGACAAAGAAACAGAAAGATGTCACAAGTTGCAACGAAACAATGATCGAAGGAGCACAGCGACAGCAGTCGAGTACGGTCAAGGTAAGAAGAGATCGCGGGGAAAACCTCCAATGAGTTGGTCTGACTCCATTCCTGTTTGCTGCAACATCCGAAATGTCTCTAGAGAAGTGATTAAAACCCATTGGATATCCGTGGCCCAAGACTGGGTCCACTTGAGACGAAGTTGGGACCAGCAACTATTCTGAGAACGGGTCATCAAGATTTAGATTAAGATTTAGATCAATGAAGAAGTGGCACACGAGCTTGCACACGTAACTATTAATTCACGAGGTCATTCACACACATGCGAATTAAACTATTATTCAAGTTGGAAACGTTCATTATGAAAATGCATTACAAATACAATTCATAAACAAATGAGACATCTGTTGTTTTTTTTAATAGAAATAAACAGGACTGCCAAAAGAGAGCAATTGCCTGCAGTCCGAACAATAACCCGAAATCGAACCTTAACTCGAATAATGTAGCTATTTGATTTGGGTGGTAAAAATGTGGACATTGGTAAGTAAGATACAAAACAAATTTTAATTCTGGGGAATTAAACAAGTACCGAGAGCCGCAGTTAAAGCTATTAAACAACTTATTATAATAGCGTTTTTAGCGTTATGAATAGAATGACCGAAGTACTCCCCTCGGTGGCTCTTAATACTCAGGCCAGGGGATAACAAAAACAAAAACCATTTCAGTTTGGGTAAACAGAATCACAGAACATATGCAGCAAGGTGGCAACACGATTGCTTGTTATTGTAAATGTGCTGGGTCCAGTTCTCATTATCGAAACGCGATAGTAGACTCAGCTTTAAATTGAACACTAGCGTTTCTGTATATGATAGAAGGAACACAGCGAGAGTGCGACAACTTATGGGTCCTACAATCACTTCTCGAACATTTCATCTCGGTGAGCGTTGTCTACTCAAGCATTACTGTATCATTACTGTATCTTTTCTGTATCAACGATTCTTCTATTCAAGCCTATACATTGTAAGACAAAAATCGCACGACAACTGAAGCCACAGCACTCATCGTGCGACCAGTAACTGCTCCCGCCCGTGCAGGATAAGTGCGATGTGAGCGTGTGTGTGTTCTTGCGCGAGCTAACTAATGTCAAACGACTTTCACCATCACATAGCGTTCGACGACGCGATTCCGCCTCATACAACGAGAGCTGAAGTTTGAGAAGTTGGTTTAGCTATTTTTCTGTTTCTTAATTTTTCACAAATAGAAGTGAAACTTCTTTAGGATTACGGATTTATTGTATAATTGTTTTTTTCTAAGCCTGATTTCGCTCGACACAGATTTCAATAAGAAGTTTAGAATCTCAAAATTCACACGGAAAATCAAGTTACCAACTGCGGCTAAACATATTTCCATATAAAATCATATTTATTTTCATTTTCAAGACAATTTATTTTCCCATTTCAAGTTTTAAACTAAACACTGGAAGAGTCTGTTTAAAAAAAAAAAATGTATTTATCTGTTATTTGATACCTTTGCTTAACCGAACAGAGAAACACTTAATTTAGCATTTTCTTGTCTTCAAAATCCATGACGCATTTCAGTTTTAAAAAGTAGTATTGTTTAAAAATCAATTTAAATCATTTGTAATGATATTGCAACAAAACAAATAGAGAACATTTAAACGAATACCATTTAGTCTCAATATATTTTTTAATGTGAAACGTGAATAGTTGTTGTCCTTCCGAAAACATTTGTTATGTCGAGTTAGACAAATTTTTGTGTTAGTATATTTGTGATTTTCATCTGGATAAAGTGAAATGCAGCTGTGAGGGTTTCATTATTGTGTTGTAAGAGTTTTCCATTCATGGTTTCTCTTGAAGGTTTGTGTATGCTCTTCTTGTGTAAGCTGTTTTAGCTGATGTTGGTAAGTAATTAGATTCAATGAAAAAGCTATGTCGTAAACTTAATGTTCATTTGAAAACATGCCTCTCACCCTTACCGTCTGTCTTGCCCCGCTCCCCTACCAACCAAGCCCCACCTACACACACACACACACACATATCCATATACACACACATACTTTCGCTTTCTTTCCTGTGATTTTTCATTTCTCAAACCAATTCCCGGAATCGTCAACTGTTCCAGAAATCCCAATTATTGAAACACACTAACACCACAAACAGATACTAGTATGACGTACGAAGAGTCAAAACGGCTTATCAAAGCCAGATACATGACCAAATGGGAAACCGAACATACTGGTTACACCAAAAACGATGCCTATTACCAGTTGAACCGAAGAGAGCAGGTCGTTGTCTTCAGACTTCGCACTGGCCACAATAGACTGAGGTACCACATATTCAACAAATTGAAGATAGGTGGTACCGACGAATGCCCGTGCGGTACCGAAAAATGACCGCTGAACATCTGCTGCAGAACTGCCCGACATACGAGGATCAGAGAGAGCAGATGTGGCCATCACCAGTGGAACTGCAAGACAAGCTCTATGGCCGCGGCGACAGCCTCAGGATGACCGCCGCTTTTTTTGAAAAAAATAATGGTTACTGTCTGACTGCGTACGAAGAAAGAAGAAGAGGAAGAAGAAACACACTAACGAGACTTATAAACAGCAGTATATTTGTGCAAACGCTGTTACCAGTGCTACACTCGGACTTTAACCCATTTTCTAGAGACAAATATTACCATACGGCGAGATGAGATACCTCCGGAACACCATCAACATAACTGGAAGAGACCGAATGCAGAAGGTGCGGGACATTGTTGAAGGAAGACTGTGGACCGAATAAACTGATGGTGTGAAAATCAAGTGGTCCGTCCACCCAATGAGAACGCAACCTCACATCCTTTCCATCTGCACCTATGTCGTACGGCGATGGGGTTTGCGCAACACACACACGCACAAACACACACCCATATATATATATATATATGAGTGTGTGTGTATGGTTTTACTTGATGATAGTTACGTTTTATTGTATTTGAGTCTGGATGTGTCTGGATGGAACTGATACTATGTTCTATGGTCTCAAGTGTTGAATTAGGAAATCTACCCAATTTGTGAGACATGTTTTTTTCGTATGTCCCACTGGTCTAGTGTTTTAACTAATTTCCCTCCCTTCTTACGTGATTATTGTCTTCTGGTCTGAGAACAAAGAGTTATTAAATTTTATATTTATGAATGCAATTTCTTGAGCTTTCATGTTCACCCAGAAGGCTATTCCACACTCATGAGGCGTTCATCCATTGCAGTAGTAATGATGCTTGGCATGAGGTAAATCATACAAGAGATGTTAAATTTATGAGGTCGTCAGATAACATCCTTCCTAACTTTGTTCCAAATCATAATTGTATCCTTACCTGGAATTTGTTGCATATTAAATGACTTGTTTATTAGTTATTTCAGGTGCGTGCCCAATGTACGTTTTACTCACATTATTAATTAGCATCTCTTGTAGTTTGGGGATTCCGTGGCGAAGTGGTCGACCTCGTGATCAGGTGGTGTGGGTTCGACTCCGGACTTCGCCGTCTTTTTCACGGGTGTTTGATGCGGAGTCCCCTGTATCTCATAGTTGCCCCCTATTCGTCTTGTCCTTGACTTGCCACTGGGGTCGGGTGGCTCGAGACGAGATAGTGAGTCCAACACGTATCGCAGTATATCCTTATTAAAAATAGCGCTAGCAAATTTGATTATGCAATCATCGTCTACGATGGGCGGCTGCCTTTGCCTTTGCTTTGTCTTGTAGTTTAGCACTTTGGGTCATTTATAATAGTTATTAGGGTTATGTGGCTTTTCTTTCCATCCTAGCTAGAAACCATAATGCATCTAGCTTTTTTACGACCACACGGAGCGTTATGCAGACGACGGTGTAGAATGTCCAGTTCTGATCTTACAAGTCTAATAAACTTTGCTGGCTTACCACCTCAACCAGCATACGCGGCCAAGGGGATGTTAGGTGTCCGTCAGCTTCAACACGGCATAGAACAATGCTCTTCATAGAACAATGCTGAGTTGGACCCACTCAAAGGCAAAAGCCGCCGTCCATCGTAGACGATGCTGACATTTTATTTGCTAGCGCTATTTTTAGTAAGGATTAACAGAGCTACTTTTTATCTCTCGTCTCGAGCCGCCCGACCTCAGTGGCAAGTCAAGTACAAGACGACTAGGTGGCAACTACGAGATGCAAGGAGCTCCGCATCAAGCACCAGTGAAAACGACGGTGGAGTCCGGTGTCGAACACACACCACCTGCTCACCAGGCCGACGGCTTAACCACTTTGTCAAGCAGTGTTAAATAGAGTTGGGCGAATTCAGCTCAGTGTTAAACAGAATTGGACGCATTCAGTTCCGTGTTAAATAGAGTTGGATGCATTCAGTTCAGGGTTCTATAGAGTTGTACACATTAAATGCAGTACAATTTTGGTTTGGATTCGCTTAACACAGGGCAATGCTGGATTACGTACTCGCAGTACGGTGCAATACTGGACGGTTACCGAAGCCTTGTGGGTCTACCATCTCCACAAACCCACACAATCTCGATTGCGTTGCGTATTCATCAGTTCTCTTTGTTTAAACGCTTCATCTAAAAAACCTCGACTGATTCGACGAGCAATTCGCGGTTACACAGTGAAACAGTAGAAAAATTGACATACCTCGCTTAATCTTGGAAACAAACATATGCCTACTGGCAAGATCTAACAACTAGGTAGTCACGTCACGCGGAGCAGTACTGATGTACGTGACGAATCGAGCTTTGACTTCTACATCTGTTCGCTCGCTCGTTGCCTAAGAAAGAATAGTACCGCTCTATACAGAACGATTCTCTCCAAGGCGACGATCTCCATCAATTAACGTTAATTAAATTGTATGTGAACCTAATAGCCTCCATTCAATTATCTTTAGATAGTTAACCACATAGTAGTCTGCTGAATTGTAGTTATTGTCTGGCTAAAGTTATGTTAATGCTGCTGAAGAGTTATGTTTGGATGGCCACTACTTTCTGATGGTCTCAAGGACTCTTATCTAGCCGCAACGAAAGTGGGGATGGGGCTGGAAGAGCCCTTACCTTCAGCAAATGAGGATTTACACCTTGACCAGAGGAGCATTCGGCTTATCTATTTCGGAAATTTGTGAAAATCGAAAATAATAAGTCCGCAATAAAATTACAGATGTCGAATTCCAATGCCAAGTCTGTCATATTGTATGGCTCTGTGACGTGGGAAACAAAAGAAAAATAAAACTGCAAAGGTCCAGGATTTCATCAATGTATGCTTGCGTCAAATTGAGGGAATACAATGGAATGGTAAAGGGGCTAATATAGAACTGTGCGAAAGAACCGATACGAAGCCAATGGAACTAGACGTAGAGAGAAGACGTTGGGGATACATATGACATTACATACATAAATCAGATGATGGGATTACAAGGCAGCCACTGTTTTGTAATCGTCAGGGTAGTAGACGTAGCGGCAGACCTACCTAAACATTGATAGAAAAGGGAAGCCGTGACTGGGCTAACATGTCAGGAATGACATCGGGTGTGGGGGGGGGGGGGGGGGCGGGGCGGGTGGGAAGTAAGTTGTTGTTGCTGTTTAGTGCCCACATTGAGTAACTGTACTCTTTTATGAGCCCCTGAACATGGCATTAAGTGGCGGATTGTAGTAGCTTTCCTCACATCCCAAGCATGCTGATGAAGGTGGACCGCGCTCCTCCCTGCGGTTGTGCTATGCTGTGCTTTATCTGCGTGACGCTCACTACGACGGGGATCACATCAATATATATCTCGTCAGCCAGGCTGCATTGAAAACCGTCTGTTTCCGCGGAACGCTATATGGAAGAGAGATTGTAGTCTTGTTCAGTATATTGATCCTAACGCGGGGACCTGGCCAGTATGTTTTGCCTAACTGGACTAGCGTCAACTTTGGAAGGGTGAGAATCGGTAAACGATAGCAAAATGCAGTAATTCTTGACAATCATCTGTAAAGGACCTATGCTTCGCAGGGAGTTTAGAAGCTTATATTTGATTGATTGATTTTAATTATTGATTGTCCTTAAAGAGCAAACAACATCCTTGTCCATTACTATTGTGTCACATCCCTTTACCGGCCAGTGTTTCAAATATTAGCTTGACAATATTCATTTTCGTGTTCCTCTTGTACTCGTTCTTTGTACGCTTTCCGAAGTCTAATTAGCTATGTCTGGACAAGGTAGTGATCGGCATCCAGGTGTAGTACTGGTGACGGCTAAATGTGCTTGTGTATTTACTGCTGCGCTTAATGGCCGCTGGTGTGCTGCCTTCACTCTTTTCCCGTTCCTTGTTTTGGTTGGACACCGTGAAAAAGACTGGTTGCTCACTTACGTTATTCATGTAACATATACGAGGATTGATCAAAATGTCTCTAACCTTAAGACTAGAGAAAATAATAACGTATATGTTAAGTTTTAAAAAAACGCAAATTCACTTCTAAAAAGGTCATTCTGAGTTTATGTAGTTCCTCAAGTGGTGCTCGAGTTACTGGAATTATTTAATTTGTGTGGTTCACCATCAGCCGATTCATTAAGTATGTCTTGATGACTTAAATGTTTTGAAATTTCGTCTCTTTGAGTGGGATCATAGTCTCTGAAAGAGCTACACGTTGCAATGCGGTATGTATGTGGAGAAGGCGATGTACTGAATTGTGGTACAGGGAAAATGACCGCTGAACATCTGCTGCAAAACTGCTCGACATACGAGGACCAGAGAAAGCCCATGTGGCCATCACCAGCGCAACACTAGAAAAGCTATATGGCAGTGTCGACAGCCTCAAGATGACAGCTGCTTTCTTCGAACAAATACAGGTTGACGTCTGACAGCGTGCAAAGAAGAAGAAGAAGAAGAAGAAGAAGAAGAAGAAGAAGAAGAAGAAGAAGAAGAAGAAGAATGTCCAAAACCATGTTTCAGCAAAACATCATGAATGTGGAGTAGGCGGGGTGCCGTACCTGGTCAATCCCGTGTTTCAGCAACATTGCATGTGTGAAGTGTGATGCGGAGCAGGAACACGGCCATGATGGATCTGCCAGCTGCCACTCTCGCAGATGTGTGCTTCATGCCTGTATCTGAATCTCGTAGACGTTACATAACAGGTAGTACACCTTATTGACAGAGTATCTCTGAACTGCATACTAGGGATGAACTACGCTTTGTTGTTAGAAACATGTCAACATAACCCTACCTACTCTTTGTTATTTATGTAGATTCTTTGGTGATATAATATATGTGTTTAATCCGAGTGGTCGGCGGGGGTCTTTGTGTATGACAAGGACAAGAATAGAGCTACTGCCTCACAGAGAGAATGTCATAAGAGACAACTAACTGTGTGACATGACATAACACTGACCATGGTTAAATGGATAGTTTAGAGCAATGTAGATGCTCTTAACAGGCTGTGGTTCTATTTTGGTCCAGTGTTTGAGTCTATTGAGATGAGCTCGCACAACTTTTAACCACCTTCCATATGCGATTGTCACAACGCAGTGGAGTATTAAGCCGCTCAAGCATAGCCAACTAAGCAGGAAATCCTTCTCCTGGCTACATCAGGAGCATCTTCCCCTGTAGAAGTAAACGCCGACTAAGAACCAAGAGCCCATGTGTTTTTCCATTAAGATGACTGTGCTCTGTTTCAGAGTCCTAACAGTAGATTCATTAGTAAAAATCCTCCGATTGGGTTTTACCGAGCTTTTGACACAATGTAAGATCAATTCATTCGCCAGAGTGTTTGGTCATTTTGGTTCGAAACACAACTACGACGAGCCCATTACACCAGTGCACATTTAACGACATTTTGTTAGGACTGGTTGTGCAATATGGCAAAACATCCCGCATGCGCATATACTATTGATATCGAATGCCATGCTAGATAGCCACAGCTTTTGGTTCATAAACAATAATAATTTAGCTACATGTTTATCAGACCTCGTATATCGTACTGTTTTTAGAGTATTCCTTCATTGACGAAGGCTTCTTATATTATAAAGTCGGCAAATTGTTGACCGATCTGAATGTCAGGTTATGTCATATCATATATAGGAGTCTTCTACCCCAATGCTTCCAAATGTAGTAGTTCACTAGTGCTGGCTCGTTAGCCATTATTTGTCAATCCACAGTGAACGTCTACAAAGTGGACACTGCAGGAACGTTTATTGAACCCTCGGCTTCGGGTGATCTTCCAAAATTTGTCTCCATAACAATATGTGATACCCGACAAGTTTTCATACAATAACGGATGGAAGGTTATGTAAACAATATTACACATCAAATAGCCCATTGTGTGATACTTTACTCATTCATTTACATTGTGCGTATATTCATATACGAGCGTAGCTGCTACCATTGAAAGGTAAAAAAAAAAACATAATGGGCTAACACAAGGGCTACAATTTTAAGATGATCGATTAAAAACAATGCACCACCTACTGAACTTCTTTAACGGACTGGAAGGTATTTTCTCTCAATGTCTCGGAGGTCCTCGATGGTGGCAGCGTTGCATGGACAGTACGAGGTCTAGCATTGTTATGTTGCAGAAGAATTCCTATACTTAGAATTATGCGTTGTTTAATTCGGCTGTGGGTCGAACACGATTACTGCGAAAATCTATATACATAGCACTGGTGACAATGTTCCCCAAACGACTCAATCGCTTATGTCACAATATGCCATACATTGGTCAGTCCGTTAGCTAACATTGCAATACTCTATATGAAGTGTATTGATAACGTTACATATGGGACAGACAATTCGTTCGTGGCCTCCCTTTTTTTCTGAATCATCAAGTTTTTTAGGTTTATAAATACAATTTACTTGCTACTGTATCAGCTTGGCTAGATTATTCATATTCAACAAAACTGATCTTGTGTTACCAGTTTCATAATCGTGTGGTGACACCTATGAACAGTACGTGGATGAATTCAACTCAACAATTATGGAGATTAATATTTCGTTATTCGCTTAGATAAGGACATGTGGGTTGGAATGTTGCTGGTTTTGCAACATGCCAAAGGTATCCTTGTATCGGTAACGAATTGCTGCAGAATCCAGACGGTTTGTTTAAATTACATGAAATTCATAAATATTCTTGGCGAGTTACAATTGGCGAAACAATGCATATGTTCACACTTTTAAAGTAATGATAAAGTATTCGCATACCAGACATTGCAGTCGGGGATGAACTGTTATAGATTTAAATGTACGAGGTCGCAACTTGTTTATGAGGTAGGACAGCTAATTCCCATACTCACTGTGTTTCACCCAATTACAGCCAGGTACTCATTTACAGTTGGGTCGACTGGAGTGGCTGAGTACGAGACTTGAACTTCTAATCTGTGCTGTAGATAGTGCTCTACCACTATGCTTATTGAATACTCTTCAAGCACAGACACAACCTCATCATTATACTCAAGTGGTGCACACCACGTAGCGTCGAGGATCAATTCCTTTCCTAATTATATATCATTTGAGTACTTCAGTATTTCAAACCATGTCCTAGTTACTTGGTCATACTGTCCCATATCTTTTTCCCTGTTTTTCTCGATACTCCTCCTCTCAATCCTTTCTGCTTTTGCAATTTATTCGGAGCCCTACTTCCTTAGTGTCCAATAAAATCTTGCCTGTTTTATTTTTCGATTTCTTTAAAAGCGGCTATTTAGAATATATCTATGTTCTTTAAGTATCAGAACGTGACTCATATGGCAGAAACCAGTTCTTTTGTTTGATATGTGTGACGCCATCTTGTCATCTCATGTATGTTGTTCAAACGCATAATAAATTTCGATTTGACGATTGTTCTCTTTGGAGTTTATATATGTCCATCACACAGATGGTGACCACATACGTTCATGTAAAGATAGTCTATTGATGTTCATTCTAAAATAGCATGCCCGCTGTCGGTATATCCCTTTTTTTCTTAATGAGTGATGTAATATATTGTTGACTTCTCTAATTGTTTTGCTATTTTAAATTCCGTCCAGCCAATTTTCAACAGTTCTCTAAGACACATATTCTCAAATGCATTTGATTTCAATTCATATGTTATTGTGTCTTACTGGTATTCGTATTCGAAGCTGAGTGTTGGTAATACGTTAGAGTGATACACAACCTGCCATTGGTGTATTCGCTTAGTGTACTGCACATATTTATACATCTTCATTGGGCTTGTTGGATGTCAATGTTATTTGCAACACTTTGTTCATTAATCACGTCAATGTTTGCTTTTTTTATTATCAAGACCAACATCCAACAAGCAAACATGATTCTATATAACGCTGACCGACTATATATCTTTCTCTCTCTCTTTCTCTCTCTCTCTTTCTCCTCTTTCTCTCTCTCTGATTCTCGTTCATTATCAATAACTTGTATGTACGTTTGTTTCTTAGTTTAATTACTTCTGCTTTACCTTATGCCATTATGTTATCTATTGATCTTATATATATATATTCCATCGGAGTGTCTTATAAGTGTAGTGGTAGGGAGATTGATTTTCAAGTCACTCTTCAGTCGACCCAGCAGAATATACATCCTTTTGTAAATGGGTACCTGCCTAAGGTTAGGAAAAGAATAACAGCGAGGAAGGGAACAGACCACACTACCTCACGTAAGAACAAGTGCAATGGAGTCTTAAGCACGCCATCCCCGACGGAAGTTTCTGCTGTGGGACTTATTTATTTTGTATCGGCATGAATTTGACTGAACACGCCAACACTGTAAAATGACTGACAGACTGAGAGCACATTCGTTGGGTCTAATAGGGAACGGGTGCTGGTATTAGACCCTCGTTAGACAGGTCGGTTTTACCCTACTAATGACAGGGCGTTGCTTCGGTAATCCTGCTTAATTCGAGAGGAATCGTAGGTCACATACATTTGGCCCACGTGCTTGGCTGATAAGCCAACGGTGCGAGGCTACCATCTGAGGGATTACGGCCGAACGCCTCTAAGCCGGAATCCCGCCCTAAATCTCAGCACCACTGCGATGGGAGGATACGATATGGTTGGGACCTGGGACTCGCGTCGATATTCACCCCATACGGCGATGAGGTGTGAAACCACTAGTAGAAGACTTAGTTCTCGGTCGGGGTGTCGTAAGCAGTAGAGCAGCCACCTCACTGCGGACTGTTGAGACTCAGCCCTTGATCAGGAGACATTTCCGTACACCAGGCGAACAACATCTCCATGCCATGACCAGGCTTGTCCCCTGGTTAAATGCACTCCTTCCTCGCTCTCTACCTCTGTCTGCTATCAGTCATCTCATCCCAATGGACGCGTAAGAGATGCAGGCCAGCGTACATTGCACCTCTGCCCTAATGTGACAACCTCCCAGGTGGCAGGGAATACTAACCGTGCCATCACTGCAGATGAGCTGAGAAAATAAAGGGAGCAAACAGATACCCCACTCACATGCATATGCTACGTTTCTGGCAGGACGTGACGATCCTGGGACACAGACACACTGGACTGCCTCCCTTCCGGGATAGTACAAACTAGTGCATAGTCCATCATATCAAATCATTGCCACACCCTATAGACTCGAGTGGGGAAGACTCGATAGTCCTGCAAGACAACTTCCCTAAGAGAGACAACTCTGACCAAAAACAACTGCTGCCTTGCAGATAGGCTGGGGACAGCCAAAGGCTGAGGAGGGCATCCCTACATAAACGCCTGTTGAAATCAGATGCACTGGGCCACAGGCTTAACAAAGTAACACGGTGCAACGTATATCGCTGTAACCAGCTTTCGAAGAAGAAGAAGTTTCGTCATGATAGTTCTTAGGAACAGTATGATGTTTAACATTTAAAAGAATATACTCTTTTCTCAAAGACACTTAACTCTTGTTACGTTAAGGTGTATTGGCTGCCACATGAAAGTTGAAGTGTCCATGCATTTGCTCTACAGGGGCACTGAAAAGCGCTTGCCTTTAACAAGGGTTAAATTACATTAACACAATATGATATGGTAATTTTCTTACGAAACCTGAAGAAGTCTGCTATCTAGTCTGAGTATATTGGTATCTAATAATAGTACTTAAGAAATCACCAGTTATACTTTAGTAACCGTCATTTTAGTTAATATATCGTCAGTTTTAAACCACAAATCTACCATTTCATACATTCATATCGGGGAACTGACACACTAGTCAGTTCAGAAATAATATTCGTCGCGTCAACATCAAACATAATATACTGACAATAACGTCGCGTCAGTGTTCGAAACAACATACTGACCAGAACGTCGCGTCATTGTCAGAAACAACATACTGCCCACGACGTCGTGAAAGTGTCTTACCCAATATTCTGACCAGAACTCCGCGTCAGTGTCCAAATAAACATACTGGCCAGTACGTCTCGGAAGTGTTCTAGACAACATACTGTCCAGGACGTCTCGCTAGTATTCTAGACAACATGCTGACCAGGACGTCTCGCCAATGTTCTAGACAACATACTGACCAGGACGTCTCTGCAGCGTTCTAGACAACATACTGACCACGACGTCTTGCCGGAGTTCTAGACAACATGCTGATCAGGACGTATCGGCAGTATACTGACCAGAATGTCGCGTCAGTGTCAGGCACAATATCTTAACCAAGACCACTATCCCTCGTCCATATTACGTTTCCTGGAAACAGTTTTCAAGGCAGTCTGGCTGACGAGATGTAGATCACCGTGAACCACGAAGTTGTGAGCGTTACGCATATGAAGCCAAGCATAGCACAACCTCCTAGAGGACTGCGGTCTACCATCATTAGCACGCTCGTGATGTGAGAAAAGCAGCTACAACACGCCACTATACACCCTTGTCAAGGCATTGTGCATTCAATAAACAACATGACAGACGCATTTGTTATGCTACGGACGGTTTCGGAAGTCATCTCAAGTTTTGCTCCTGGAATTATCCATGTTAATCCAGTAGCATCTGTTTTAGATCTTATATAGTTTGTTTGGTTAAATTGAAAATTATATTTCCAAGTTTGAACTGAGATTAAGTATAATATATTTTACATGAAAAATCAGGAATATATTAGAAATCAGCTCTGATTTAGGAATAATTGGACGTAATAACAGTAACTCTAACGTTGTTGTTTGTTCATCGTAATCAATGAAAGTCAACATGTATTGTTTGAATTAGTTCAGCAATGCCGAGATAAGACTCTCGGAGCACTAATATGTCTGTTGCACATATTATAATAACAATACGAGTAGGATACCTCCTTCCAATGGGTTTAAGGAATGGTTTATGTGAGCTGATTTGTTTGGACGATCGTCTTGGATAGCCCCTATTTATTCTTGCTACCTTATATCTCTTAAAGCTCTCCACAACAGGGCTGCGCCTGTCTAGGCGATTAGGGGCGATTCTTACTCAATCAACATGGTTAAAATCGCACTGGATCAGTGATCTCCTAAATGTGTTAATGTACCGTTTTCGTTGCTCATCGAATGGTCTCTTGCCCTTTTGCAGTTCCCCATTCAGCAGATTTGTTGGTAGACGTCGATCCGAAATGCGAACCGTATGGCTAGACTATCTCAGATGTGCTGCACATATCTGGTGTGGTTGCCATGCCCGATATCGCTAACACATGTGTAGTATTTGACACTATTTCCTGCCATCTAACCTTAAGTAGTTTCCGCAAGCAGTGCACGAAGAAGTGGTTTTGATTCCCGACTTGACGACTATCGTCGGTCCAGGTCTCACACGCATATTAGATGGTAGGTACAACAACTGCAGCGACGAGTTTATTTTTTCTTTTGAGTCATGATCCTTCGCCTATCCCACATCATCCATGTCAACAATTTGAGACAGAGTTCTGCAAAAGAACATAAATCTGCTAAGATTTTTTTTTAATGGCCATGTCATGTGATTGAAGATTATGAATATACAATATATGGGGCCGAGTGAAGAAATTCGATTAAAAAAACGGTACTGAAGCAACACCAATAACAACATATAACGAGTACATCTTTTTTGTTCGTCTATTCTGTGTTGGGAAAGAGATAGTCATAAGATGTTGGGACTGAGTTGGTGATTCATTGACGGGAAATACTGTACGCCTTCATTACCAGTATTTGTTCTGGTCACCCGTGAGAGAGAGAGAACATCCGTAATGACAAACCACACCTGAAAACAGCAAGGGTAGGTACTATAAAGGTTTATGAGCAGTCATCAACAATATTTGGAAAAATGTCATCTTAGACGTCCACTGGCGACTGTTTGTTAAAACGTATGCTCTTCAAGAAGGTTGGGCGCTTATATATTATTGAACTGTCTATCTAGCTATCTTCTACGTATGATTGTTTTGGCGGGTGAAAATCCACCGGTGACTAGTCATATCAATCCCAGTATCTGTTATCGGTATCATGAACCATCTACGCCGCTCCGCTAACCACATAACCAAGACCTCATGATAAGCCACACAATCCTCTATTCATTCCCACATTCTCTGTGGGGTGAGAATGTCTAGAATAATTTGAGTTAAATTTTGCACGAGCAGCGGCCGTCAAGCCAACTCTTGTCGATTTCCAACTACCAAGAGATGTTTATCGTGTACGCCATTACTCACTACTCAAACACTTTATCCCACCACTGCCCCCCCCTTCTTTATTGTATTGTATTCTTTAATAATTAAAAGAACCATTAATTGATATTTATTTTTTGTAATGAAAAAAAAAATATTCAATTTTTTTCCAACTTGAGAACTGATCACTCAAATACTTCTGACAGAGTAGTGTTGCCTTATATCACCTTACGCGTTAATTAAAAAATCTCAAGTGATAGAGGGGCACTTTATGAGGTCAATAGTCTGTTTGTTTAAGCCTGGGTTCTCCACAGTCTTACAGTTCCAAACTAGCGCCATTTAAAATGTTGTGTACTTTAGTGAGTGCTACAATTTCCTGCGTATTAATATTTCGTATTCACTTGGGTTGTCCTTGGGGAGGAAAGAAAAAGTATACTTTAACCATCCGCGGATGTAATGCCGGGCTTAAAATGTGTGTACGCCTCCAGGATTAAGGCAATGTTCATTATGTCAAAACGAATTCATACAGAAGATGGAACTACAAGAACATTATTTATGTTGTTGTTTTCCAAGCTCGTCGTATCTGGGTTATTGTTTTTTAACTAAACTTCGAGGCCCATTTCCACAGGTATCATGTCAGATTGGGTTTGGCTAAGAAGAATGTCAGAGATGAAATTGTATTTCACAAATCCCAGCGCATATCTTCCTCTTCTTCCTATTCTTCTTCCTTTTTCTTCTTCTTTTTCTGCTTCTTCTTCTTCTTCTTCTTTTTCTTGTTGCTGTTGTTGTTGTTGTTCTTCTTCTTCTTCTTCTTCTTCTTCTTCTTCTTCTTCTTCTTCTTCTTCTTCTTCTTCTTCTTCTTCTTCTTCTTCTTCTTCATTTGCATCTTCTTCTTCATCTTCATGTGCATCTTCTTCTTCTTCTTCTTCTTGTTTTTCTTCTTCTTCTTCTTCTTTTTCGTCTGTGTTTGTTTAAAAAAAACTGCTTCTATTTCCTTCTTATATATGACTACGATTTTTAAGATTTTATCATCACCATACACATCATCTCATAATTTTATTAGGAAGGGTCATGTTATCCCTATGCACCTCTCGTGAAGTGGATATACTGTAGAACGTTTTCTACCGCTTGTTTCTTGCTCTACATGGGTGCATGTTATGCTCACGTTATGTTTCGACTATATCTTGTTCGTTCCAACAGTTATACATTAGTAATCTTATAATACCATTCAAAACTCTTTCTTATATGAACGCGCATTTATGCATGGCTGTATCCTCGTGGTTGACGTATTTGTTGTACTCCATATTTCAGAGCAATAAAAACGACGGACTTTACATTGAAGCTAGCGATATGTGTCCTCAGAGAAAATGTCCTAAAAAGCGAAATGTGTGGCTATAGCATCATGTCTTGGTTATGTGGGTAGCGGGGCGGGTTAGATGGTGTCTACCTTGCTTTAATTTAAGCTTCCACCACTACCAGTATCGTATATTCCAGGTGCAACTAAACTAAATGTTGGTAACATACAGGGATTGGCCTGGCAAGTCATCAGCGGATTTTCGCCTGCATAGAAATATGAAACAAAAGAGGTCATACCTCCGCACGAAGTCTAACGACACAACTGGACTGACGATATATATATATATATATAATAGTTTTCCATCACAAGTGATGAAGACCACTCTCTTTGTTCAGCCGTGTGGACAGTCGTATCTCTTGCTGTGTCCACTGAAATGGGTGACTTGCGCGGTTATTTAGATTAAAGTGAGGAAGAAACTGCGCCTTTTGTCAACCTCACTCTCAGAGCCTAAGCTACCTTTTGCCAGTGGCAAGACATTCATCGAGACGACTGGAGATAGCATAGGATGCAGATTTTGCCTCAGGGTTACCACCGAAGCCTTTCCGTTAACATGTAACCCGCAGGGTAGAAAGGTAGGATGGCATCTAACGCAGTTTGTCGTGCCTGTTCGATAACCACAAGAGGTCGTATGGACAACACTCAGCGTGTGAGTGGGCCTGGCATCTCTCCCCAGCTGTATATATATATATATATATATATATATATATATATATAAATATATATATATATATAAATATATATATATATATATATATATATATATATATAAATGTGTCATAATTAATTCATTTTGTTTTATCTAAGATCCTCAAAACAGTGGAAGCTAATTTAACATTATGTTATGATTATTTGCATATCTTTATCTGCATCCCCTACTTTGTTTATATTGTTCCCAAAAAATATAAATGATTCCATCGTTAGTTTGCATGCGCCTCCAAACATAGATCGTTTTTAGTTGCGTTTGTTTTCATAATTTTTTATTTTTGTATCTGTGTCTTCCCAATGTCAATTCCTTTGACATCACATCAAATGGGATTCCAGAATTACAACTATGATGAAAGACTCAGAAAAACCGGCCTACAATGTCTAGAAGAGATAAGAATTCGTGGTGACTCAATACAGGTTCATAAGATGATCAGATGAATGGATAAATTAGACTATAACAATTGTTTTTTTTAAATACAGCCACCCACAATAACAAGAGGGCATATCTGACTAAAGAGAGGGCCAGATTTGATATTAGGAAATATTTTTTTTTAGTCAGAGAGTGGTGACTGCTTGGAATGCATTGCCAGAGGAGGTAGTGGAGGCAGGGACAGTTAATGCATTTAAGAATAAATTGGATGTGCATAGCTTTTAGAGCAAGGTGATGTAAATGTAACTGGTTGTATATAGACTCTGCAGGGTCTTCTAAACCAGTATAAAGACGTTACCATAAGTCCATGTATTTTATTCTACATTGCTTACGTACTATATAATTATGTTTTTAGGGAAGTTGAAATCCATTTATCCATCACAAGACTTTTAAAAACCAAAAAGCAGGTGTTAAAATGGAAAGATGCATTTGAGTGTACTACTTAAACAGTATTTAAACATGTGTTGAAAATACCAAAGCTATACAGATAGTACACGAAAGAGGATTCCATCTCCCCACGTCGACTTACAGATGAGGTTATGATAACATCAATTATCATTGCTTGTTTGACCATTTCCGCGGGTCTGTGCGTGTTGACTGGACGTGACTAAGTGGTTATGTGTGACACGATAATGCCAAGATAACTTGATATAATTTTAAGTGCGTTTTATTTGTTCCTGGTTTCTTAAGTGAGTTTCGATTTTTCATGCAAGTGGGGCTACTTGTTCTCTTATATTGAATTTTGCGTAAGGAATTAAATACAACAATCATATATAAATGACTGACGCTATAAATATAAATCAATCACTTATTCATGAACGTATTGTTTCAATTAATGCACTTTTTCACAAACTAAGCTGGTTACTTAATTATCTTAATCGATTATTGTGTATGGTATTTAATGTAAGTTTTCGCCTTTGTTAACACTTATACTCTTTAAACCACTCACTCATATTCCCATTTATATTAATTCAAGCAATAATTTATGTTATCAAGTAAATACTTGTATTTAATCACCTCTTTTTGAACATATATTTCTCAATGAGTTCACTTTGCAAACAATTAAACATTTTACGTTATTCATTTCTGTTATCAATCATTTTCTTTCAAACAGTCATCCAGTTGCTATGAATTATTTTACGTACATAGTGTGCAGTCAAAACTACTTAGTGTACCATTCGTCTCGTACATGATTAGGGACCCAATCTCATCTCACGTGAGGCAAGACGACGCTTCAAACTTGAGAGATTCAAACACATAAGAATTCCACTCTTTCATTCGTTAGTTCCTTGAGAGGCAAGCACCATGCGTATCATGTACCTCTCAGCTGGAGTGCAAAATGGATAATATCAGTCCGTTGGTGGTGCATGATTTATTTTATGTCATGTATCTCTTCAAAATGTGATTCCGTGATGATACTCCATGTGATCGAAACGAATAGGTGAACTGTCATCATGAGTGTAATTTTAAAAAAGACGTTTAACCGTGCTGTTTAACCCAAAGATAGTAGAACAATATCCAAATCATGATGTCAATAAACACTAAGCCAATCACTCATGCAAAAAAAACACTCTGAAAGGAGTAACTTCTGCTTCGTTCAGATATAGTCTTGTCACCCGCAGAAAATTTAAATTTTCCCAGGTCTGGACGGCAGCGCTATTGATTCTGTTGCAGCTCTGCTCCCTCGTTAGGTCTGGACGGCATCGCTGTATATTCGGCCTCAGCTCTGTTCCATCTGGTCAGGTTTGGACGGTAGCCCCATAGCGTCTTACTCGGCTCTGATCTCTCAAACCAAATCTACATGGCAGCTTCATAACTCCAAACTGAGCTTTGCTCCGTCTTGCCAGGTCTATACAGCCGACACATAGCTTCTGACTCAGCTCTGCTCCCTCAATCCAGGTTTGGGTGGTAGCCCCATAGCTGATGACTCAGCTCTGCTCCTTTTTTCCAGGTTTTGATGGTAGCCTCATAGCTTCTGACTCAGCTCTGCTCCTTTTAGCCAAGTGTGGATGGTAGCCTCATAACTGATGACTCAGCTCTGCTCTTTTTAGCCAGGTTTGGATGGTAGCCTCATAGCTTATGACTCAGCTCTGCTCCCTCAAGCCATGTTTGGGTCGGGAGTCTTTGTTTGCTGAACAATATTGTAGGACATTGTTGTAGCACACTCGTTTGTGTAGGATATCTTGAGCCGGTAAGGTAAAGGTGAAGGTTAACCCGTTGGCAACATTTGCCGTCGGAAATTACTATAACTCTTCATGTACTAAGCCACATCCTATATGAGGCGGGGTGGCCAGTTCCCTTCCTTGCTTTTTTTGCCTTCCCCAACTCATACGTCTGGAACCCATTTACCATTTGGTCGACTGGAGGAGCTGTCTTACCAGGAAGGAACCACGTCCCGTATTTTTTTCTGTTCGTCTATTATCTTGAGCCCTGGCACGCTGTAATCTGTCTAGCAACCCATTTCTTGTAACGTTCTTAATTTGAAAGAAGGTTCTGGTAATAATACCCCGTATATTATTCAGGAATACACTAGTAAATAGTTTCAAAAGATTGTTTAAAGAGCGAGTTTAATTTCATCGGACCAGGTAAGTAGATCCACTTTAGCGCACAATGTATATGCGCATTGTAATAATAATAATAATAATAATAATAATAATACTAATAATAATAATAATAATACAAATAATAATGCATTCCCGTATGCGTCTAAGACCCGTTTGTTGATCGGCCACATACATGACACAATACTGCCGCACGGATTCAGGCCTCGTTCATAACGGAGAGGAAACTGCTAACTGCTAAAGCTGTACTATGCGGGAACGGTTCTTCTGCGCCTCCAGCCGGGCAGAGAAATCATTTTGGAGCTGAAAAAAGATCTGGGAAGTATCTTGTGAGCCGGGATTTCCTGGTCCAGCCGTATGACATAACCGAACAAAGAAACTCGACAGCGGTCCAGATCTTGGAGCCGGGATTTCCTGGTCCAGCCGTATGATATTACCGAACAAAGAAACTCGACTAGGCTTGACTTGTAATATTTGAATGGTGTCCAGGTTTCGGAGCCGTAAAGTAGGACCACGCAAGACTGGTAGACAAAGAGTTATGTGTTAAGGGACACCATGCGATTACTCCATTCACGTCGGAGGTCGTGCATAGCACATATAGCTAGTCCGATCTGCCTTGATATATCGGTACCGCTACGCTCATCAGATGAGATCATGCTGTCGTTGGTGTACTCGGTCCTGTTGCCCTGAATATTAATCCCCTGGGGTGTTATGTTGGAAATGAGGTTCTGAACTTTGGCTTTGGCCTAGCATTTATACAGGCCCAGAAAGGAGATTTTGCTGTCTAGGTTTTTTAGTGTTAATTTGCAGTGCTAATCGATTTAACATAAAATAACGAAAAACTACCCAAGCATGGACTGGACCCATGCATACACTGACTGCTCTGTAACAAACACAACACAGAACGAAGGGGCAAGGTTATTCCTGAGCTTACCAAATGGTAGAAAAACAACACTATCAGTGGCAACTGGAAAATACTCAAGCAATTTCAGAGCGGAGGCAGAGGCACTGAGGGCGGCAGTAGAAGAAATGGTGACATGCAAAAGAAATGAAAGTCATATGGTCCTGTTTACAGATGCCCTGGCCGTAGTCACAGCACTAAAAAACCAGATAAATACTGAACTCAATGATTTAAGAGCAGTACTCTGTCAACTATGCCAGCAGTCCGCACAGAAAAGAGTAGTGGTACAGTGGGTTCCATCCCACTGTAACATCTAAGGCAACGAGGAGGCAGACAGACTGGCAAAAGAAGGTGCAAGACTACCACAACCAGATACTAGTGTGGCATACGAAGAGTCAAAAAGGCTTATTAGAGCTAGATACATGACCAAATGGGAAACAGAACATACTGGCTACACAAAAAACGATGCCTATTACCAGTTGAACAGAAGAGAGCAGGTCGTGGTCTTCAGACTTCGCACTAGCCACAATAGACTGAGGTACCACCTGTTCAATAAATTGAAGATATATGGCACTGACGAATGCATGTGCGGTACTGGGAAAATGACCGCTGAACATCTGCTGCAAAACTGCCCGACATACGAGGATCAGAGAAAGCAGATGTGGCCATCACCAGTGGCAACAGTAGACAAGCTTTATGGCAGTGTCTACAGCCTCAGGATGACAGCTGTTTTTTTCCGAAAAAAAATACAGGTTGACGTCTGATAGCGTACGAAGAAGAAGAAGAAGAAGAAGAAGAAGAAGAAGAAGAAGAAGAAGAAGAAGAAGAAGAAGAAGAAGAACAAGAAGAACAAGAGGAACAAGAAGAAGATTTAACATAAGAACCATTGAATTTATTTTATGATTTTTTTCGATTTAACCGAAAGAAAAAGCAGTTCACCCAATTGTGCTTATTTAATTGAAGCACATACATGCAGTCATGCGGCAGACCAACACATCAAGATAATGAGACAGCCAAGAGCAGCAGTTACGTCAATGCAATTGTATGTTTACGATAAGGTCTGTCGGTTTAATATTTGTATGTTGACAGGGAACAATTTATTTTTGTTTTCATAATGTGAATATATTGTGTTATAAAGCTAGATCTAAACTTATATATGTAATATTGCGATTCAGAAAGATAATCTGTGCACTTCAGACGATATTAGCATATATTAGTTCCATGGTGACGTCAGCTGGAGTGAACAATCACTCTTCGCTTTCCATGTGTGTGCACTGCATTGTTTTGGACAAATCAGATTAAAATGGTCAATATGCCCTAACAAACCGGCTGCACCTACAGCGTAATATCACATACACGGATCAGGAGCGTCACGGATAGCTCAGAAAGAGAGAACAATCGGACGAGTGATCATAATTGCGACGATTGTCAAAGGGGACGAATGGGTTCACACTGCCGATATAATGACATATTACCAGAGTCATCATAACCCTTGGCAGGGAATGAAGAAAGTGATGCAACGGGAGAGCAGAACTGGTTGTTAGCAATATGGTATATCATAACATGAGTTTAGTGATGTCATTTCATATATATATGTTGTTTGGGAATGCCCACAATGAGTAGGTTACTATTATGTGTGCTCTGAAAATGACGTTAAGTTGCGGGCTGTAGTGGCTGTCCTTACATCCCGAGCGGGCTAATGATGGTGGAACGGGTTCCTTCAGGCGGGTTTGCTATGCGTGTCTTCATCTGCGTGTCATTCACTACTACATGGATCATGTTGATCCCTCACCTGGTTAGCCAGGCTGGCATAAAAACATCCCGTTTCCAGGGAGGGCTATTATTATTATTATTATTATATATATATATATTTAACAATGGATACATGCTACGAAGTAAGATTTATGGTTGATAAATTTCAGTTAGAGAGAGGAATCTCAGTCCTGTGATTGATTGTAAGGTTGTGTAAGCATGTCTTTCAATTGGATCATACTCTGGTTGATTATTCCTGATACTGGTTGTAAGATTGTCTGAGTATGTCTCTCAGTTTGATCCTATTCTCTAACTGGTCAGTTCTAAAACTGGTTGTACGGTTGTATGAGAATGTTTCTCAATTTGACTATATCGGCGTGTTGATCAGTCCTGAAAGCGGCTGTGAGGATGTTTGAGCAAGTCTCTCAATTTGATCCTATTTTCTGACTTGTCAGACTTAAGACGTGTTGTACGTTTGTATGAGAATGTCTCTAAATTTGATAATTTCTGCGTGTTGATCAGTCCTGAGAGCGGCTGTAAGGATGTTTGAGCAAGTCTCTCAATTTGACCATATCCACTGCAGCTCTCTTCATGTCAGCATAGGTTCGCACTTTAATGTTTGTGTTTGCTGGAGATGTATATGTGTCTCGTGATCGCTCCTTTCTTCTTTAACCTTGGATCTTGGTCTCTAGTATCGCTTGTGAAATACATACCTGTCTGATATTGTGACCCAGCCAATCCAATCTACATTTTTGTATCATGTCCAATGTGTTTTTGTGTGCCTACCTCAATGAAGACGTTTTCAATGGGTCGAGACATTTTATTTCAAATCTTTGATATCTTTGAATTGATTACTATCTATTTCAACGCTATCATCCAACATGCGATGATTTCCATTATGGAGCAAGTCATTTGCGGAACGTCGCTCTCATAACAGCAGGTCTGTAAGATTCACGAATTTTAGCCAGCCCTCCTGCCTTTACTAACACTATCCTTAGACGGTCGTTAATGTCCTGTGACCAACTTCGTCTCGGTCTGCATCTTTCTCGCTTATCAGGTACCATAACGTCCAGTTTTTTTTTTTTCCTCCCAGAACATTATAGGCATTGATGTGGTTAAATTGTGTTAGTTTCCTAGACGTAAAATTGTTTACTAGGCCAATTATTTTTTATTTCTAGCTACTTTAGGATTACCGTATTTTTTTTTTATTGCTATCCATGTAAGTCTGATCACTTTCATGTGTCATTTAACTCGAAGTCTCAATATTCTTCCCTCGTGTATGGGTGTGTCCATGTCTCTCATCTCCACGTTGCCACTGGGAAGATATAAGTTGCCAGGATCTTCATTTATTTGATGTTACTAGTGTTCTGTCATATGTTTTTCATTTTAGTTAACCTCTACAAGGCCATGGAAATTCGTATTATTATTTCTTTTGTTGTTGTTGTTGTTGTTGTTGTTGTTGTTGTTGTTGTTGTTGTTGCAATCCCCGTTGTGAGAGTTGTGAGAGATAACAAACACAGATGCGTGTTTTATTACAAACTTATGTAAGGATTATTTGATAACAAACATAAGTGAGGTTATTTGATAACACGCATATGTAAAGTTATTTAATAACAAACACAGGTGAGATTATCTGGTAACATCAGCAGATTGGGGTTATTTTGTAGCAAACTTAGATGGGGGGGGGGAGGGGGGGGGGCTATTTTGATAAAACATATATATATATATATATATATATATATATATATATATATATATATATATACGTAGGTTATTCAATAATAAACATGTGTTGGACTTATATGATAACTAACATAGATTGTGATATTTGATAATAAAAGTAGTTGAGAGTTATTTGATAACAAATAAAGGAAAGGTTCCTTGACAATAAACAATATAGAGCAAAAAGTATTCATGTTGTCATGTGTTTCTTTGTAGGTTTTCCTCGTGAACATAGGTGTAAAGTACATAAACTAACCGACATAACACTTTACTGAAAACAACTAGAAGGGCAATTACAAAATAAATGTGCAGAAATAAAATGTTCTTAACATAAAAGAAGCTAAGAGATGGACTACATACAACCTGTTAGATTGCGGAATGAATGCAAGAGAAAAAGAAACGTCGGAAGTTTCAGTGCAGCCGTCCTTCCATGTAGACACTGCAGCTAAACTGAATATAACTCTACATAGCAATCACAATATCGTCTAATGATACCTTCATAAACCATAATTATATTTTAACAAAAATAAAACATCGTTACATGAAATCTACTTCAATATTTATTACTTTTTCTTCTTCTTTGTCTTCTTATCCATTGTCTGTTTCTTCTTCTTCTTCTTCTTCTTTTTCTTCTTCTTCTTCTTTTTCTTCTTCTTCTTCTTCTTCTTCTTCTTCTTCATCTACTATCATTAGTCTGGGGCTTCAGGTTCTTCAATTAAGTCAGATGTACTATTCATGATCTCAAAACAACCAGACAGTTCCTTCTCGAAAAGGATGGGCGTTATCACATCCTTCATATGAGATCTGTGTGATGGTGGCAGTACTTAAGTGCATGTGCTGCTGTCGTGTTTGTCAGGTCGCTGTAGCAAAGGCTGCTGCCACTTATCCTGAATTGTGTCTATGTGTGATATCTTGGTCATTTCTTGGCAGTGTCCGTCCTCTGCTTTGTGTTTAGAGTGTTCTTCATGCCACCTTATATTGTACTGCTCTTGAATTATGGTTTGACTTCGTTCTTTCCCAATCTCCCACTACCAAACTATAAAAAGGTCTTATGTAGCAGAATGTAGTCTAGAGAACGGAATGCGTTGTGCTGTAGTTTACAGCTGACTGCGACATTTGGACCTTTCGGTCCAACACATCAGACTTGAGCAATCATTCTCTTTAGTACCGGGGTAGCATTACCTAGTCAATCCCTTCTATTTAGCCAGGCTGCTCTGTTGCAGCCTGTTATCCAGGATCACCGCGTAGAGGTGTAGAATGGTTTTGACAGCTTTGATACGTTGGCACTGAAGCTAGCAGTCCGCTTTGGGTCGTTACCCGCTCTTTGACTTTTTATTCTTCATAGTTGTCTATGTTTTCTTTCTGTATCAGTTTCATTTTCTGTTTGGTTAGACCTGCTCACTTTCCTTGATGTTATTCCCCTAGTCTACCTTTTATCCAAAGTTTGTTTATTATAATGAGTTCGTATTGTCGTTATTGTTGTTATTATTGTTCTTATTATTGTTACTGATGGTGTTGTTCGAAGATATCCGTACATAATTCGTAATTCGGTGAAGACGTGGGTTAGTGGTTAAGTGGCACGGTTCACAACTAGAAGATGCTATGTTCGATCCCAATCACAGCACTGTCTGTTACCCTGGAGAAGCAATCCGTTAGAAAATGCAGGAGAAAGAACACCGTAACATAAAATGCATGCTGGCGACGGATGCACTGGGCCGACATGCGCAAAATAAAAACCATGGTGCAACGCATACGCCTTTAGGATTAGACAAATAAGGCGAACGCAAAACTACTTGACTACTTTTCCTTGGTGTCGAGTTACAGTTGCTCTTCTGACATCACAAGACGAACTGTAGCATGTGAACCTAGGTTATCAGTAGATTCACCAATATGGGAATCACAGTATCGATCTCCACTTGACTGCTCTAACACAACTTGCTTCCAGGAACGGAACAAAGAGCAGAGGTCAACGCCTGGTAGACATATTTCACATTACTATGACGTATGTCTTGGCTCATTATCTTCATGCACATATGTCATTTATCATATTTAATTAACTTCGCCACACAATTTTTGAAACGGCGAAAACAATCAATTGTTCTGAGAATTGCTAAACATTTGTCATCTCAATAAACATCGTTTAGTGAATTGCTTATAGAATTATTAAAAATACAATTTTGTAAAGTGTTTACCTCTTTGTATTCTACTGGAGATTCACGCCCTTTCATGGCCTCAGCCTCTTAGGTTATATCAGGACGTATTAACCAGAACTTGGAATCATGTACGTGTATGTATGTACCTATGTTAGTTAGGGCGTTCTCAGAGGTCAACCCAACATAAATGCAAGGGAAGGGACTCACCCTGAGGGCTAGTGTGAAAGTTGTGTAAGAATGTGATTGTTGAACACAATAACATGAAACAGAGATGAAGGTAAGAAGGGAGAGGTTGTGGGTATCTGCGATCTTCCCCAGACTAGTAAGAGAAGAAAAAGAAGACTTGTCTTTGTTAATATCGTTAACCTTTGTTTTTGTTCAGTTTTTCCTTTGGTAAAAGCCCACTCCGACCTTCAAATATCAAATATCAAATGGGGCATGCAGCTTTGAAATCAATAATATAACAGCACAGTGTGTGTGCTAGAACTTTTGTGACTAATTCATCAAAAGTATATGTGGTTCTTCATTTTGCGAGAATTTCTGACTAATTAGCTGATTGGTTCCCTCCCTTATTTTCCAAGCCTAGCCAGATTTATTTGTCTTAACTGTCTGTCTGCTCGAGAACCGATCGGTTAATTAGGCTATATATATATATATATATATATATATATATATATATATGTGTGTGTGTGTATTTATGTGTGCATGTGTGTGTGTGTGTTTGTGTGTGTGTGTGCGTGTGCGTGCGTGCGTACGTGTATGAATGTGTGACTGTGGTCACGATTTGTTCGCTTATATTCTCTTATACCACGCATTTATCCCTCCCATATGCCACTGAGGCAAGCATCACCATACTCACACCCGTATATTTAAACAAAGTTCCTTTTTATCTGCCTAGAATTCGATAATGTCATATGTATTTAACATGCCAATACGGCATATATTTATTTTAAACTCTAGTCGTAATTGCAACTTATTTACGTAGTCCTCAATTAGCCATTTGGAAGAGTTTAGTATCTACAAGCTGTTTACCGATTGAGAGAATGTACGGCCCGTTGTGTATTTTACGTGAGAGTTTAAAACGTTTTCAGCGTTAATTAATGCCCAAAGTGATTACTACTCTTCTCTGTTATACTGAAATAGTGTTTTAATTTCAGCATACCGTGTTCTTTTAACCTTTCTCAAAAATCTAATTTCCGGAAAATACAAGCTATACATTACATTACATCAATTCTAACAAGCAAATATGAGTTTTAATGCATAGTAATTTGAAAGTTAGAAAAAGATTAATCAATTGTAGAAATAGTTCTGGCTTTTTTTGAAGGAAACTGCAATCCGATGTAGTATTTTATTTCATGTGATAATCTATTTTGTTTCGGACTATAGAATGACCGTTTTCATTGTAGTTGTGTTGTGCCTGATAAGAATCCTCGCTGCTGCTTGAACAGCAGTTGCTTTAGCTATGAAACTGGTACTGGTCTGTTCACCATATATTGAGTGATTTTCTATGTCGCGGTTGGAGTGTGCAATGCAGATTTCACTGCCTCTTCATTTTCCGCTCACCGAGGCCCATCCATCTGTGCAAATATGTGTCCAGGAGCTGTTAATGTATTGTCTCTTGGGCTCTTGCAGAACACTGATTATTTATTATGTTGCTATCACCTTTTTTTGTTACACCTGGAACCTCCATGATTATTTTATACCGTCCCTGTCTCCTTAACCATGGTTTTGCAAAGAGTTCTTCGCACTTTTAGATTTCGGCTTTAATGATGCCTGAATGTTTTCTGGGGATTTATCTGAACATAGTTTGGACTTTTCTTTAGTGGTTTACTTTTGTTGTTGCTCTATCTTGGAACTTTTGATGTAGAGAGGGATCAGGTAGCTGCTTTAGTTTTTCAATCGGAGTATGTGATTTGTATTTTCTCCTTAATTCAATTCGCTCAATGCATGCTGGTTGCCATAACTCTGCACTACTAGTGCTTTACAATGATCCAAGATTAATTCTGAGACTCAATGTTGGTGTCGGTCTAGTTTATGCCGATGTTGTCACAAGAGCTTGAGGCAAAATCCATGATTGGTCTGATTGCACCAGTGTAGACTTGCTTGTCTAACCCCCATCTCCTCACGATGTATCATGAAGTGTTTCCCCCCCCCCCCCATATAGTCTGTGCACAGCCCATCTTTCGGTTCTCTATATAAAGTTGAATCTCTAGTCACATTTGATCGAAACGAATGTGGGTGTGTCCAACTGGGGTATATATTGGTTTCCTATGTTTATTTTAATTGTATTTTGTTTATTGCAGAGTAAAAAGTGACTGATGGGAGTTTTGATGTGATTTATTTTCAGTCCTCACTATTTTGCCCATTTCTCAACCTTCTCTGCTGTTGTTTGGAGCGTGTAGGGGGTTATTGTTGCGTGTTTTCTGACTGTCCAAACAGCGAAGTAATATGTGTAGGGTGTTTGAGACATGATGACAGTAGCGTATTGTGGTGTTGTTAATATATATCAAGACATGACTTCATTTTTGCCTGCCGATATTGATTCGCTGGCGTATATTAAATAAAAACATCGAAGCTGCGACGCTAATTAAGGCTAAACGTCAATAAATAATAATATAGTTAATGGTCCAGTGACCGCACCGGTGCAAACACAAACTTAAACTTATCAGATCTTCGCCAGAGACAAGGAGAAAACATACATAACAAACAAATTACTCACAAAAAACAATAATCTCACCGAAGCAAACAATCGCTTGCAGCAGGCTCTACCATCGCTGGAGGTGTGGCCACAATCATGGCTGGTCAAAATAAATGAAGAAAAAAACAACATGTACGATATTCTCGCTTTCAAATAAACCACAGAACACCAAATACGTCTTAACGGCAAATATATGCGGTGAAACGACAACCCAAAATACATGGGAGTCACATTTGATCGGCGCATTACATGGACAAGTCAGATCGAGAGAAACCGAATAAGAGCAAGACAAAGAATGGCAATCATGAGGAAACTTAACGAAAGAATACTTAAGAACCTGTACACTGGAAGATTGAGATCAGTTCTCGAGAATGGCATTGCGGCATGGGCAACAGCAGCAAAGGCGAACTTTGATAAAATTAGCAAACTTCAAAACCAAGCTATGAGAGTTATAACAGGAGGCATGAAGTCAACGCCCATTGTAGAACTTGAAAAGATGACAAATCTGCAATCCATAACCGACAGAAGAGACTGCAGAGCCCAACAGAAAGCAGATAAACTAAGAAGAATGACAGACCATCCAATGCATCAGAGAGTAAATATATTTGGAAAAGGGAAACTAAAGCGGAGAAACTTTGCTGAAATAGCAAAAAGAAAGATGAGCTAAGGCCCTATGAACACCATAACAACACAAAATCCCATCCCTGCTCTACGCAAACCCTTATGGAAGCAGCATATCATTCCGGAGGTGGTAGAAAATATACCAGATATTGGAAACAAGAACAGGCAGACTGAAACGGAAAAAAAAGACATAACCCTGAGGTACACAGTGGAAAAAAAAACCCAGGCATGGACTGGACCCATGCACACTCGGACGGTTCTGTAACAAACGCTGTCAGTGGCAACTGGAAAATTCTCAAGCAATTTCAGAGCGGAGGCAAAGGAAACTGAAGGCTGCAGTAAAAGCAATGCTGGCAGGCGAAAGCAATGAAAGCCATATAGTCCTGTTTACAGATGCCCTGGCCGTGGTTACATCACTGAAAAGCAAGAAAAATACAGAACTTAATGATTTAAGAGCAGTACTCTGTAAACTATGCCATCAGTCTGCGTCAAAAAGAGTAGTGGTACAGTGGGTTCTTTCCCCCTGTAACATCCAAGGCAACGAGGAGGCAGAAACACTGGCAAAAGAAGGTGCAAGACTACCACAACCAGATTCTAGTGTGACCTACGAAGAGTTCAAAAGGTTTATTAACGCCAGATAGGAAACATAACACACTGGCTACACAAAAAATGATGCATATTACCAGTTGAATAGAAGAGAGCAGGTCGTGGTCTTCAGACCCTGCACAGGCCACAACAGACTGAGGTACCATCTATTCAATAAACTGAAGAGAGGTGGCACGGACGAATGCACCTGTGGTACAGGGCAAATGACAGCTGAACAACTGCTGCAAAATTGCCCGACATACGAGGACCAGAGAAAGCACATGTGGCCATAACCAGTGCCAACACTAGACAAGCTCTATGGCAGTGTCGACAGCCTCAGGATGACAGCTGCTTTCTTCGAACAAATTCAAGTTGACGTCTGACAGCGTACGAAGAAGAAGAAGAAGTTTCACAAAAAAACAAGAAACGTGATGCATTGTTAGTGGTAGGTTAGTTGTTTTCGCAGGTTATACATTCCTGATGAAGCCCTTATGGACGTAACATCGATATCATTTTGTTTTTCTGTCCTGGTACGGTCACTGAACCATTACCTATATGTGTTTTGTCGACTTATGCATATTATAAGAACATCCACTGATTTCAAACTTCCATAATTGCATTGCTATCGTTAACATGCACAAATACACACACATATATACACGCATACACATAGACAAACATACATATATACACACAATCACAATTACGATTATGCACGTATATTTATATATGGATGTACATTGTATAATACGCTGGGAGGACGTGGTGGTGGAAGAGCATAGATGGTAGCGGGATGGAAGAGAAGAACTGAAACATTAGCAGAGATGAAAGGAAAAGTTGAGAACTGGCAAATGGAGCGCAACAGTTTACCTGATGAATGGGCTGGCTTAGAAGGTGGCAGAGGGCGAGAAAGGAAATGTCTTGTTCATCTAGCTATCACAACTTTGAAGTTCACAGCATTTAACTAGTTCCAATGAAGATTTTCCCCGTAGTTTAGGAAGAGACGATTTAGAGGCGTGCAGGGGATGGACCAGCGAAAAATTAGATATTGGTGAATAACTGTGCCGATCTCAGATAAATATATGTGTACCATATTTCGTATGTTCGTGTATATGTATATCTGCATGTGTGTGTGTGTGTGTATGTGTGTGGGTGTGTAAGTGTGTGTGTGTGTGTGTGGGTGTGTGTATACATGTGTGTGTAAGTGTGTGTATATATATCTTCATCATTCATAAGCTCTTTCCATCTTGTTAGACGATAGTAATTGTGCTTTGAAAAAAAGGTATGCAACTACAGTCCATGACGATAACGAATGTGATTCGTAAAACCAATACGGGCAGAGAAGTGTCTTCCACAGTGTGTGCAAGAAAAGTCAGGACCGTTTGCTGCATCGCATGGTGTGGTGTGTGGTCTCAAACTCTGAGTCTTTAGTCTATCAGCAATCAGTACCTCATTTGTCTGTATTCCATGCTTAATCATGCCCCCACCCCCATGTAACACAATCCATGACGTCCTGTTCCCATGATTCCAAATCGATGCCTGCATCATTCTTATATGTATATATTTATACATATATATATATATATTAATATATATATATATATATATATATATATAAATATACATATATATATATATATATATATATATATATATATATACATATATATATATCAACCATTATCATTGGCTCCATTCGTCTTGTCAGATGATAGTAATTGTGCTTTTATCACAAAGCCCGGGCAAAAATAAAGAGGCCATGTGTTGTCCATGCAGTATGGTCCCTCTCTCGGTCTGCCTTTTTTGCTCCAAGGAAAAGGTTATGCCAATACATTTGGAACAAGGCACACTGCCGGATCAGCAGAGCGATGCTGTATATGTTCGCCTGTCAGGGCTTTACTCCTAGACCAGCAGCCAACCAAGGCTAAGGATGTGGTCTGCCCTCTGCCACAACACTTAGCTGAGTTTGCCTTTCCTCTTTGCAGGAAAATGCATTGTATTCTCTTGCGTGTGCTCCTTCGCACATCGTCGGTTGTCAGGTTCGGTAGACGCTGACAAACTTTCAGAGTTATCGAAAAATAGGTCCCACAGCCACATCTGACTTAAACCGAAAAAAGATACACTAGTATTTTATCTGCAAGGCTTCAGACGGTTTGAAATAAGAGTGTTTCTTTTCCTCGATGAGCTGCTTTCCTAGGCTTTCAAATCACATCTGCCCGAAACTACTGGTTTTAAGGACAGTGGTGCCTCATATACACATGCAAATTGCATGTTAGTGTGCAAGCCCAATTGCAAATGTATCCAAAAACCACCTTCACACACAGAGCTGTAGGAACGAGAAGGGACTAGGGAAGATATATATATATATATATATATATATATATATATATATATATCAGTTCAGTTCAGTTTAGTTCAGTTTATCCCGTAACCCATCAGGTCGTTGTTGCACACCTGAAGACACTCCCAAAATCCCACGCCATCCCTCTCTGTCTGTCGCCGCCTGACGTATCTCACCGGGACGAAGGCCTGGCCACTCAGTGATGGTGTCCACCCATCTCTTCCTTGGACGTCCTCGCCCTCTTTGTCCCGGTACGGAACCAAAGAGTATCGAGTTGGTAATTCCGTTGGACGTCGCGACGTGCCCACACCAGGCCATCTTTCGTCTTTTGATAGCTGTGAACAGATCTTCAAAAGGACCAATAGCGTCTTCAACTCACTGACGTAATTCTTCATTCGTGACACGATCTTTATATGTAACATTTAGGAGTTTTCTATAGCACCTCATTTCCATTGCATGTATTCTGCCCTGGATATCTGCTGCAAAGGTCCAGGTCTCGCAGGTATACAGAAATATTGACAGCACCAAAGAGCGCATTAATCTAACTTGTATGCCAAGGGCGAGTCGCTTGTCATGCCATATAGGTTTCAGCCGAGTCAGCGCCGCTGTTGTTTGTGCTATTCTTGCAATTACCTCTGGCTTCGATCCCTCTTCACTGATCAATGATCCCATATATTTGAAACGTTTTACCACCTCAAGTTCCTGCCCATTTGCCTCTATTACAGATTTAAACCCTGCCATGTTATTGGTCATGAGCTTTGTTTTATCTGCATTTATTTCCATACCAAAACTCAGGACCGCTATATCCAAGCTACCAATCAGCTCCTGGAGTTCCCTTTCTGTGCCTGCCAATACATCAATATCATCAGCTAATCGGAAGTTTGTGATATGCCTGTCACCTTTTTTAACAGTGCCAACATGTTCTTTTAAGGTCGTCTCCATTATTCACTCCAAGAATATATTGAAGAGTGTTGGGGAGAGTATACATCCCTATCTCACACCCACCGTCGTACGGAACCAATCGCCTAGCGTTCCCTCTACAGAGACTGCGCTTGTCGCCTGCTGATAAAGGTTTGCAATTACCCTCACAATATCACTGTTGAACTTATAATGCGTCATTGTTGACCATAGCGCCGAATGCCACACTCTGGCAAACGCCTTTCTAAAGTCAATGAAGGCATGGTAGAGTTGTTGTTGATACTCTGAATGCTTCTCATTCATTAGCCGAAGATTAAATATCTGCTCGATGGTACTCCTTCCCGCTCGAAAGCCAGCTTGTTCTTCGGCAATGATATTCTCTGCCTGTGGTCGAAAGATACATATATAGGGAGATAGAAAGAGAAAGAGAGAGCTTGAGAGTCATGTACATGAGTACACATACATCTGTACATATACATTCATGCATACATACACACACATGCATGTGCATATAGATACATCGTTGTACATGTTAGTGTGCATATTAATGACAACACTTTCTAATTCTCATCGCAAAAAAGAACGACCAATATATAATTGAAATAAACGATAGAACGAAAGTGATAACACAATAATACACAACGGTCAGACAACAATAAGCAATCAGTTTCAAAATGTGAAAACCTTTGTAATACAAACAATCACGCATTTACACACATACACGCAGGCATATTTGCACGAATACACACGCACAGAACACATATATACGCACACAGAAACATAAACACACACAATAATAAATCGGTTTGTACAATAATACATACATTAGATAGAATTTAGTCAATGACAACAAGTGTACCAATATTGTTCCAAAAATAGCATGTGTATTGCCATCGGTGTTGTATCTGTCCCTGAAAAAAGCTTTCTGTTGTTTATCAGGAATTGTCCGAATTGTCAAATGCATGATTTGACCCTAACTAGCAAGTCGCGTTAACAAAAATCGTTTAAAAGCAATCAACACAGACGCAATTTCAGACAAAAACTGCATCTCCCTACGTTTTTTTAGCTACATCAGATGAACAGATGAGATGAAAATTAGGACGTGAACGCAATTTACCGCATGCTGTAGACAACACAATTTCGCACCTAAATGGCACATCTATTGGTGACAGAGGACACTTTTTAAATTAGATGCACAACACTCGCGTCAAAAGTTCAGAGTGTAGCACCTGTCATAGCTTCTGACATCTGCAGACCAAGCTGTGTCATGGTTTTAAATTCTTGTAATTTAGCAATAATTTCCAACTGTTTTTCGTGTCAAACGAGTCTCTCTCGTAGAGAAACTGACTATGCACGTAAGCTAGCCATACACTGCTTCAGTTCACCAACTCAAAATTGTATCAGAATGTTAGATTAGATTAAGATAAAGCAGCGTGAACGGTAACTTGTAACTTTAGTTTACAGACGAGATGGTGACCAGACATAACCAGGCATTGTAACTACAGTCCGCACCGTACTGCTACTCTTTACCTTTTCTTAAGTGTAATAGACAAGATGTTGTTCTAACAGACCCTTTCTAAATGTCCTCTTTGTCGCACTAAATACAGCAGTCTCTGTACGATTGTTGGCCCAGTAAAATGAAACACGCATTCAACGTTACCGAGCACTAGTGCATTGACCGTTTCTGCATCAGTTCATTTTTCATCATGAGGTTGCAAATATTACTGTCTTCTTCTAAGGTCGCGAGTCATGGACGAAAACTAATGAAGTATAAAGAAAGCTTAGTTTTTCGGTATAAGACACAAGTCTTGTCATAAGTATTTACCCTGACTATGAAGAAGTAGGAGGAGAATGTTGAAGTTTGGCACATATGTAGCTCATTCAATTTGTACTGGACTTGAGAAGTATGAATTTCCCTCCTACGTGGATTCACCCGGTATGGTGCATGGCAAACCACACCATATTGACCGGATCTGCTATTCTAACGGTTGGTCATAAAAATAGAGAAATCAGAGGCCAGAACTGTGATAACATTCTTGATCGTGCATGGAAAAACAACACAGAAATACACAGGGAGATAGAACCAGTGTTTGAGGAATTCTGTCCTTGGTATGCTTCTGTTAGAAACTGATGAAGACAGTTTAAGTGTGGCCATTCCCATGTTGCTGATCTTCCAACACCAGGAAGACCATCCTCAGACCGCAGCGATGAAAATGCTGCAAGGTGAAGAAAATCATTGACAGGGATAGGAAACAGCTGAATGAGAGTACAGTTTTTAGAATGTTACACGACAAACTTAACATGAGAAAAGTGTGTGCCCGCTCGGTCTCTCGTCTGCTGACATGTGAACAGAAACAAAATAGGGTTGATTGCTGTGGCCAGTTGTACAAAATGTGTCAGCAGAAAAACATGTTACCGACCATGGTGACAGTAGATTAGTGATATTAATCGTCTTTATCTCGATGATTATTCTCCAAGTTGTGATATGTCGACAATATTTCATTTTCCATTTTGGATCCATTGATGAGCGGTACTGATCATGTTCCATGCACAGCCATTTTTAGTAACCGTTTATAAGGAGCGTCGAAAGTAACTTAGACCATATTTACTTCTTCTTTGTTGAAAACCCAAGACTAGTCTATTTCCTAGCGTAACCCTGCGTTTTACTATTCTTCACTTTGATTTATAATCTGAACAAAAGGTCAAACATCAAAATCCCACATTTCTTTGCTCAATACACAATAACCTGTGACTTACTATTCTTGTCTTTGTTTTACATCTGAACAAATGGTCAAAGATATACATCCCATAAGAGCACAGAATTGAATGAATCGAGGCAAACTTTCGCGAAAATGGCTCAATTGTTCCAGTTAATCAGTGAATACTATTACAATGCAACATCAGTGGAAAAGAGCAGGCCAACATTGTATCCATGAAGGAGGCGACATTAATACTCGAAAAGTACCTTCTAAACTATGAAGAAACAAGAGCAAGTAGAAAAGAGCAATACAGGTAATGTATGAGGATTAAAATCCACAAACACCTCCCAGGTTGTGGATACTACCAACTGTTCCAGGGACTTATACGCTAGTCTGGTCAGGCACAGTTTTTAACCATGACGTCGTGTCAGAGTCAGGCACACATTTATAACCACAACCGCTATATCCTCTTCTATGTAGCTTTTTTCAAGGCAGTTTGACTGACAAGATGTGGATCGATGTGATTCCAGTCTTACAGATAAAAACAAACATAGCACTACCGCCTGTAGAACCGTGGCCCACCTTCATCAGCACGTTCGGGGTATGAGGAAAGATACTGCAACGCCCCACTAAACGCTTTTTTTCAGGGCGCACAAAAGAGTAGACTTACTCATTTGGACTTTAAACAACAACGTCAACAACAACAATCTATTATGAAATAACCAGGTACAAATACTTTGTCTCAGAAATGGCCACAATAGAATTAGGCATCACCTGTTCACCAAACTCAAGACATATACCACCATCATATGTTACTGCAATCTGGCATACATGACAACAGCACATGTCCTTCAGGACTGCTCCCAGCACCCAGATCCCATGAGAAGAATATGCCGACGCTGACTCCATCGATGATAAAGCTGCACGTCCGTACTGAGACTGAAAACATTCCAGCAGACAGTATTGGACAATCCGGAGTCACAGTCCAAATGAGCAATGATCGCATGGAGAAGAAAACGAAGAAACATAAATTGTAATGTGTGTGTATAATATCTGCGTTTACGTGTTTTTGTAGATGCGGTTTATGTGGTACGATATTCTGCCAGTCTCACGCACAACCATCATTAGTCGGTTTTTGCAACATCACGTTTTCCAGAGAAAAAACAATTCAATTATTTTACGCAGCACGGGGCAGTGCATTATGTGGCTCTATGCATGACGTCTGCGTCATAGACATGTCGACTTCTTAAGGTGAGTTTCTAACAACATATTTGTTAAAACGACACTGCTAGCGCCATCAACAACTCTCTTGAGTCAATTTTTGAGAAATCAATTGCGTTTCTCACATCGTATACATTCGTCCTCAGGGTGAAAAGAGAAAGGGGACAGTTGAACCACAATAATGATAACACCATCTCATAGTCCTCGCTAGAGCTCCCAGAAACATTGTGACAGCAGTCTGACCAGCATGGAAGGGATCGGCACTGTAGTTATCATAGTGGTGAGCTAACTGTGGATCTTTGTTTTACTTTGCATCCAGGAAGGTCTCGAGCCACTATTTCATGTACGGATCGGAATGTTCTTGTTGAAAACCCACAATGAGTAACCTTATTCTTTCGCGCGCCCTAAAAAGTGCATGCATTATTGGCTTTACACATGTCATTTAGTACATGAAGTATTGGCTTTACACGTGTCATTTAGTACAGGAAGTATTAGCTTTACGCATAACATTTAGTACATGAATTATTGGCTTTACACATGTCACTTAGTACAGGAAGTATTAGCTCTACAAATGTAATTTAGTACATGCCGTTTTAGCTTTACACATGCCATTTAGTACATGAAGTATTGTCTTTACACATGTCATTTAGTACAGAAAGTATTAGCTTTACACATGCCATTTAGTACATGAAGTATTGGCTTTACACATGTAAATTTAGTACGTATAGTATTGGCATTATATATATATATATATATATATATATATATATATATATATATATATATATATATATATATATATATATATATATATATATATATATATATAAATATATATATATATATATATACTTTTAGTACATGGATTTTTGGCTTTATACAAGACATTCAAACCGAAAAAGCTGCATAACATTAGACAACTTCCGGTCTGTGCGGAAAGTGGATTACGTAATTCCAGGAGTTGACCAGTCTTCTAAGTTAGGTGGGTCAGCTTGTTCTACTATTAGTCGGCTCATGCAACAAGGGTGATGTATTAGTCTCTGTCACATACATAGCCCTTCCAGAAACCAGACCCGTTAAACCCTACCCACAATACACAATATTTGCTTGGTTGATTAGGAGACATTTCAAACAAGGGGCATAATTGAATCAGTGTGGACATCAGACCGCAAAGCCGATTGCGTTTCCCATGATTTTAGTGCTGTCCATACTTCAGAGGCGGTGTACGTTTGTACAAATGGTCTGAGGTGGCCAGACTCAGAGGGACTCATTTGCTCTAACATGGATCTTTTTTGAAAGATGTTAAATGTCAAAGGTTCACTAGAATCGGACACAGAAATGAGGAAATCCGAAATAAAGTCGGAAGAGCTACATGTATAACGTTTATTGGTATAATTATTTTTGATCATATTGCATGAATATTTCCAAACCTGCCATTGTAATGACATCAAATCTGGAGGACCTAATGTGGGTCTACTGTCCTGGTCATTCTAAGCTTCAGGACAATGGAATAGCTGGCATGCTGGCTTCACATGCACCAATTATTGGCACACTGTTTGTGGGTAGGAGTGACATTTTGAAGTATATCAATGACAACACTGTAATCGATAAATCAGCTATTCACAAACTTTATTTCGATTGATATCAATAAAGTTCAAGCTGCGTGGTGCGCCCGAAGACAATACATAAGTGTACTCAGCCAACAAGCTGCAGAATCTATCAGTATTCAGATCCATTACCATTTACTGAAAGCGATTGAGCACCTATGGATATGTCCAGAGTGCAATGAAAGCGATTCTTAGCATAAACACATGCTAGTGAACAGATAATCTTAACGTCATGGGAGGCACGTACTAGCTTCATACGCGTTACTTAATTACGTATTTACAGTTACTATTACCTGCATCGCAATTACGTACTGACTTCAGTTGAGTTTCTTAATTATTTTTGTTCAGTACGTACTAACGAGGTGCGCGTTAGCTCAGTTCATAGCGAGACATTGCCTATTTTCTGTGGTAACTGTGCCTCGGTTCGAATCACGTCCGAAAACTAAACAAAGTGCGGGTCGTGATTTTAATCGGGGACCGGTTCTCTATTCAACTCAGCTGTATATGAGTACCTGACGCACGAGTAATGGGCAGTAAAACAGTAAGGAAGGGCACTGGCTGCCCCACCTCTCACATGCTGCGGCTTGGTACAAGACTCCAGTCTTCAAAAAACTATATTTCTAACCAGCGGTTAATTCTGCTGAATTTCCACTTTACTTGGTACATACTAACTTTATGTGAGTTACTTAATTACTTCTTTGGAGTGACAAGTACCTGCATCATAGTTACGTACTAAATTTGTTTTAGTTACTTAATTAATTCTTTGCAGTTACGCACTAACTTTATTTTAGTTACTTAATTAATTATTTGCAGTCACGCACTAACTTTATTTTAATTAATTAATTAATTATTTGCAGTTACTTAACTTAACTTAACGTCTTTATACTGGTTTAGAAGACCCTGCAGAGTCTGTATACAACCAGTTACATTTACATCACCTTGCTCTAAAAGCTATGCGCATCCAGTTTATTCTTAAATGCATTAACTGTCCCTGCCTCCACTACCTCCCCTGGCAATGCATTCCAAGCAGACACCATTCTCTGACTAAAAAAATATTTCCTAATATATAACCTGGACCTCTCTTTAGTCAGCTTGTAGCTATGCCCTATGGCATTGTAGGTGGCTGTATTTCAAAAAACTTGTTATAGTCTAATTTATCGATTCATCTGATCATCTTATAAACCTGTATTAAGTCACCACGAATTCTTCTCTCTTCGAGATACTGTAGGCCGGTTTTTCTGAGTCGTTCCTCATAACTGTAATTCTGGAATCCCACTATCATCTTTGTCGCTCTTTTCTGTATTCTTTCTAGCATGTTTATGTCCCCTCTATGATAAGGACTCCACACCTGTACACAGTACTCCAATCTAGGTCTAACTAAAGCTTTATACAGTTTGACGATCACTTCCTTGCTCCTATGTTTAATATTTCTTTTTATCATACCTAACATTGCATTTGCCTTTTTCACTGCTACCTTAACTTGCTCACTCACCTTTCCTGTATGATCTATTATAACCCCTAGGTCCCTTTCCTTATCTATCTTTCTAATATTGTTTTCTCCCATTCTGTAATTATGTTCCATATTGGATCTACCCATGTGGATGACTGTACATTTATCTACATTACACTCCATTTGCCAGCTTACAGACCATTCTCGAATTTTATCTAAATCCGACATCAATATATCCACTTCCGCTTTAGATGAGACACTACTGCATAGTTTTGTGTCATCAGCAAATTTTGCAATCATGGATCTCATATCAATGTTCAAATCATTTATATATATATCAAGAACAAAATTGGTCCCAAAACCGAGCCCTGTGGCACACCACTTTTCACTTCACTCCACTCAGAGTACTCCTTATTTATGCTCACCCTCTGCCTTCTTCCCGTTAACCAATTTTCAATCCATTTGGCAACTTCCCCACCTATTCCATGTGATTTTAACTTTCGAAATAATCTTTGATGAGGTACTCTATCAAAGGCCTTTGCAAAGTCTAGATAAATAACATCCACTGGCTCCCCTTTATCTATGATTTTAGTAACCTCCTCGATGAATTCTAATAGATTTGTTAAGCATGATCTCCCTCTAGTAAACCCATGCTGACTATTTCTAATTAGATTAAATTTGTCTAAATGCATTACACTGTTTTCTTTGATTATTGACTCTAACAATTTATAGACTATGCTCGTTAAACTCACCGGTCTATAATTTGCCGCACTAACTTTATTTCAGTTACTTAATTAATGATTTGCAGTTACGTACTAGCTTAGTTGTTCTGGTGATATAATAAAGTGAAAGAGTTTGCCAGAGAACGTATCAGACTGTTCCTTATTAGTTATCCCCCCCCCTCCCCCGGCCTAATTCCAGCCTCACAGAGAAGCTCACTGTTGTCATTCCAGTAAACGTATTGCTGTACTGGGGCCTGTACCGCACGCTCTTGGATTTCCATGATATCGGAGTAGCCAGTCTTCCGTCATTCTCAAGACACGTGACCACGCCACTGTAGTTAGGGTTACGCTTTTCGAGTCTAATTGGGCTGGAATTTACGAGCTTGTTATTTTGTCATTTTATTCTGAGCTATCCCATGTCTGAGCTATCCCATGTCTGAGCTATGGCATGTCTGATCTATCCAATGTCTGATTTATCCCATGTCTGAGCTATCCCATGTCAGAACTATCCAATGTCTGAGCTATCCCATGTCTGAGCTTTCCCATGTCTGATCTATCGTATGTCTGAGCTATCCCATGTCTGATATATCCCCTGTCTGATCTATCTATGTCTGAGTTAGCCAATGTCTGATCTATCGTATGTCTAATCTATCCCATGTCTGAGCTATCCCCTGTCTGAGCTATCCCATGTCTGAGCTATCCCATGTCTGAGCTAACCCATTTCTGAATTATCCCATGTCTGACCTATCCCATGTCTGATTTATCCCATGTCTGAGCTATCCCATGTCAGAACTATCCAATGTCTGAGCTATCCCATGTCTGAGCTTTCCCATGTCTGATCTATCGTATGTCTGAGCTATCCCATGTCTGAGTTAGCCAATGTCTGATCTATCGTATGTCTAATCTATCCCATGTCTGAGCTATCCCCTGTCTGAGCTATCCCATGTCTGAGCTATCCCATGTCTGAGCTAACCCATTTCTGAATTATCCCATGTCTGACCTATCCCATGTCTGAGCTATCCCATGTCTGAGCTATCCCATGCCTGATATATCCCATGTCTGAGCCCATGTCTGGGCTATCCCATGTCTGACCTATCCCATTCCTGAGCTGTCCCATGTCTGAACAATCCCATGTCTGATCTATCCCATGTCTGGGCTTATGTCTGATCTACCCCATGTCTGATCTATCCCATGTCTGATCTATCCCATGTCGGAGCTGTCCCATGTCTGAACTATACCATGTCTGAGCTATCACATGTCTGATCTATCCCTTGTCTGAGCTACCCCATGTCGGATCTATCCCATGTCTGAGGTATCCCATGTCTGATATATCCCATGTCTGAGCTATCCCATATCTGATCTATGTTATGTCCGAACTATCCCATGTCTGATCTATCCCATGTCTGAGCTATACCATGTCTGAGCTATCCCATGTCTGAGCTACCCCATTATTGATCTATCCCATGTCTGAGCTATCCCATGTCTGAGCTATCCCATGTCTGAACTATCCCATGTCTGAGCTTTCCTATGTCTGAGCTAGCCCCTCTGTCTGAGTTTGATGCGGGTTTTTTGTTGTTCGTGGTCATTATAAGTCTATAAAATAAAGGTTAAAATGTGACTATAAAATATAGGTAGAGTTAGTTTATACCATAAATACACAATTATTCTAAAAACCATATTTACAATCTGTCTATAACATTAAGGGAAAATTATTTTATAAAATAAAGATTAAATTATTGTTAAACATAGTTCAAATGTGGCTGTAATATAAAGGTACAGATTGTCTATACTAACAACAAAGACAACATCAAATTAAGGTAAATTTTGTTAGGACAGATACAATGCTTATAAAATAAAGATAATGATAGTCTATAAAATGGGTGCACCAAAAATGGATGTAATGGATGTACCAATGGATGTCCAAAGAATAAACGTAAAATTATTCTACAAAATATGGGTATAATTTGTCTACAGCATGTATGCATAGTAAGTCTGCAAAGAGGAGGTAAGTTTAGTCTATAAAACCAATGTAAAGTTTGTATATAAAATAGAGGTAGGTTTAGTGTATACATTAAAGATAACATTAGTCTATAAAATAGAGGTAATGATAATATGTAAAATGGAGGTAGGTTTAGTATGTAGAGTAAACATAACATTAGTATACAAAATAAAACAAATTTATTCATTTATTACATAAAAGACATTACCGCTTTTCTGATAAAGATATTTGCGCGAACGTACTTGTATATATTTTGGCTGTTTATCAGTATGACATTAAAGCTTTTTAAAAATAAAATGTTTTCTTTGTATTCACCTTTTGTGTTGTACTGTGTTTTGTACTCTATGACCCAACCCATGTCTTCGCCTTTTGCGTTGTACTGTGTTTTGTACTCTATGACCCAACCCATGTCTTCGCCTTTTGCGTTGTATTGTGTTTTTACCCTACGACCCGACCCATGTCTTAGCCTTTTGCGTTGTACTGTGTTTTGTACTCTATGACCCAAACCATGTCTTCGCCTTTTGCGTTGTACTGTGTTTTGTACTCTATGACCCAACCCATGTCTTCGCCTTTTGCGTTGTACTGTGTTTTGTACTCTATGACGCAACCCATGTCTTCGCCTTTTGCGTTGTATTGTGTTTTCACCCTACGACCCGACCCATGTCTTCGCCTTTTGCGTTGTACTGTGTTTTCTCCCTACGACCCGAACCATGTCTTTGCCTTTTGCGTTGTACTGTGTTTTCACCCTACGACCCGACCAATGTCTTCGCCTTTTGTGTTGTACTGTGTTTTCACCCTACGACCCGACCCATGTCTTCGCCTTTTGCGTTGTACTGTGTTTTCACCCTACGACCCGACCCATGTCTTCGCCTTTTGCGTTGTACTGTGTTGTCACTCTACTACCCGACCCATGTCTTCGCCTTTTGCGTTGTGCTGTGTTTTGTACTCTATGACCCAACCCATGTCTTCGCCTGTTGCGTTGTACTGTGTTTTGTACTCTATGACCCAACCCATGTCTTCGCCTTTTGCATTGTACTGTGTTTTGTACTCTATTACCCAACCCATGTCTTCGCCTTTTGCGTTATACTGTGTTTTTACCCTACGACCCGACCCATGCCTTCGACTGCAGCACACATTTTGCTAATTGATTTTCATTCCATAGGGGCACTACCTCGCTGAATCCGAACATTGGCGTGTTTTGGTCATTGTCCGTGTCACTAACTACTTCGATACGCTTGTGGTCTGGTACTATTAAATTATTTACAGTAAAGTTTAAGGTAATCCATCATATACAGTGATACTGACACGCCAAAGAAGTCTGCGCCAAAGTATTTGTTGAATTTTGTGAAGTAAAGTAAATGGTAAAGATTGAAACCTTAGCAACTTCATTCCACATAAGTTAATCCGATCGCTTAATGGCATCTTAACAATCTCAAAACTGTGTTAGGTACCTATGTACCACTTGATAGATAGGAACGTGTCCAGAATGAACGGAACATCCGGTCCCTTTCCTGGAAAAGAAAATTTTAAAAGAAATGTCTTTCTGGAATCTACTTTAAAAAAAAAAAAAGGTTTTTTTCGAATCTACTTGTGCAGGCTAATTCAATCCCACACCGCAGTCTTTCATGTCAGGACGTATTGGCCAGTATACCGATGCGTGTGTGCATCTTTTATACTGTGTTTCAGTATGGTAGTGTTACAGTACATTCGGTTTTCCAATTCGTTCAGTGTGTGGAAGAGTGACACCAAGAACAAACCCCGACATGTCCAGTCAAACTGGACACTAGGAGACGGCGTGGGCTAGTGGTTAAGTGGCACGGCTCACAACTCGAAGTTGCTGCGTTCGATCCCCATCACAACACCAGCCGTTACCCCGGAGAAGCAAGCCCTTAGAAAATGCAAGAAAATTCTGAAGTCGGATGCACTGGGCCGATAGGCGCAAAATAAAAACCACAGTGCAAGGCTGATTAGAGAAATAAGGCAAACGCAAAACAAACAAAACAAAACAAACAAACTGCACACAAAGTGATTTTGAGCCTGGTATGTTGGGAATGCAAACCAAGCGTTGACTTGATTTACGCAATTAAACCACGCAATCCCTGATCTGTAAGAAAGTGGCGCTATCCCATTTCCGTTACATATAAGAGGATCTCTTCTTACATATAAGAGGATCTCTTCTTACAGATAAGAGGATCTCTTCTTTATTTTCCGTTACTTGACTTTAACAAAAACACTCCATGCCAGGTTAAAGAACATACAATTTGAGACATTTATTTCAGACTACTAAATGTTTCCATTGACATAGCAATGAATATAACACACAATGCCTGGGCATTATCCAGTTTGGCGTCATTTTTGTCAGGCATTCATGCTAATATGAAATAAGCCATTTATATCCATTAATACATGCGCCACCTTTAGCATTACCCAACGGTTCCAATCTGCTACTAATGTGGGGGGCCACTGTTTCAGAGTAACTTTTTAGCACCTCTTAATGGATAGATTCATTAAAGCTTAAATATGATACGCAGATCGACTGTCTTGGTTCTGATAGCGAAACATTTCTCATCCTGATTGAACAGCACTCATGAATGAAAGTCAGTAAATAGGTCACAAGTGGTTATTACCACCAAAAAAAAAACAGTTAAATAAGATACGACCTAGAATGTTTTTAAACAGTTAAATAAGATACGACCTAGAATGTTTTTAAACAGTTAAATAAGATACGACCTAGAATGTTTTTAAACAGTTAAATAAGATACGACCTAGAATGTTTTTAAACAGTTAAATAAGATACGACCTAGAATGTTTTTAAACAGTTAAATAAGATACGACCTAGAATGTTTTTAAACAGTTAAATAAGATACGACCTAGAATGTTTTTAAACAGTTAAATAAGATACGACCTAGAATGTTTTTAAACAGTTAAATAAGATACGACCTAGAATGTTTTTAAACAGTTAAATAAGATACGACCTAGAATGTTTTTAAACAGTTAAATAAGATACGACCTAGAATGTTTTTAAACAGTTAAATAAGATACGACCTAGAATGTTTTTAAACAGTTAAATAAGATACGACCTAGAATGTTTTTAAACAGTTATTGCACTTATTTTGTCCCTCATGTCTCAACATAATTTCCACCAACCTGTATACCCTTGTCCCGTCACGGTATACCTGCTTGTGGGAAAGACTTTCGGAGAAAGTCCTCAGAAAAAATCTGCATCTTGTGCTATTTTCAGTCGCCTCAGTAATGTCTTGTCACTGGCCAAAGGTAGCTCAGGACGAGAGAGTGAGGTTAAAAAAATCGAAAATAGTCATCACTTTAATCTAAACACCGCGCAAGTCACCCATTTCAGAGGACAGAGAAACAGGAATCGATTGTCGACACCGCTAAACAGAAAGAGGAATCTTCATCACACGTGAATGACGAGCATCATCATCATCATCATCATCATCATCATCATCATCATCATCATCATCATGAGCATGATTATCATCATTATATCATCATCCTCATCATTATCATCATACCATCACCGTCATCATATCATCATCATAATCATCATGATCATCATTAAATCATCATCTTCATCATTATCATCATACCATCACCATCATCATATCATCATTATTCCATCATCATATCATCATCATATGATTATCATCACCATCATCATTATTATTTCAACATCCGCAGCACATAGGTCATTCACCAGCCACATTTGCATCCACATTTGCCTGCACATTCAACCTCTCCTTCCATGGACAAACGTATCTCGCTATGTTGCGTTGTCTGTTCACCAATCAGGTAACACTCACTCCAGGGCTAAATCTGAACTGTAAGGAGGATGTGTAAGTCGCCTATCAAGATGTTTCAATTTTCTACTAGGTTAACAAACCGTACATGTAAATCTGATCACGTGACGAGTCCAGGCTCCATCTGTATTTTGTGAGCGTCCTCCAAAAAAATACATCGAACAAGCTACGCCTTGGCTAACGTGACAAACACTTCTAACTGTAAACAGGAATAATTTACTTAGGATAATAGTGTGCAGAAAGCCAACAACCACCCCACCCTCCGCAGGCCCCCAATCCCACTTAAATGCACAACAGTTCTTTGATTGTACACTCTGTCAGCACGGATGGTATTTTGATCTGAGCCTCGCACGTGATTGCAACACCTAGCATCTTATCGTTTTTATTCATCATGTAACATGTTCTTTACATAACGTCACTCTCATCACATCCGCTCTGTAACTCTCTGCCTTTCATCAGTTTACCCGTTATCCTCAACGTTTTGTTCAGAATATTTTGGAACGAACTGTGCCGATCTTTCCTTGTAACCATCACTAACTCCTTTTCCAGGTGCCATACCATCCACCTTTTCAAAGCTAATGACGGCATGTGTCAGAAATCCCATATCAGTTTGTGACCTACTTACTGACGAACATCTCTAATATGTGGATGTAGTAAAGAAATTTCCAACTGCAACTTTCTTCTTCTTCTTCTTCTTCTTCTTCGTACGCAGTCAGACAGTAACCATTATTTTTTCGAAAAAAGCGGCGGTCATCCTGAGGCTGTCGCCACTGCCATAGAGCTTGTCTTGCAGTTCCACTGGTAATGGCCACATCTGCTCTCTCTGATCCTCGTATGTCGGGCAGTTCTGCAGCAGATGTTCAGCGGTCATTTTACCAGTACCGCACGGGCATTCGTCGGTACCACCTATCTTCAATTTGTTGAATAGGTGGTACCTCAGTCTATTGTGGCCAGTGGGAAGTCTGAAGACAACGACCTGCTCTCTTCGGTTCAACTGGTAATAGGCATCGTTTTTGGTGTAACCAGTATGTTCGGTTTCTCATTTGGTCATGTATCTGGCTTTGATAAGCCGTTTTGACTCTTCGTACGTCATACTAGTATCTGTTTGTGGTAGTCTTGCATCTACTTTTGCCAGTCTGTCTGCCTCCTCGTTGCCTTGGATGTTGCAGTGTGATGTGACCCACTGTACCACTACCCTTTTTGGTGCGGACTGCTGGCACAGTTTGCAGAGTGCTGCTCTTAAGTCATTAAGCTCAGTGTTTTTCTGGCTTTTTAGCGCTGTGACTACGGCGAGAGCATCTGTAAGCAGGACTATATGGCTCTCATTTTCACTGTGTGTCACCATTTCTTCCACTGCCGCCCTCAGTGCCTCTGCCTCCGCTCTGAAATTGCTTGTGTACTTACCAGTAGCGAATGACAGTGTTATTTGTTTGCCATTTGGTAGGTTCAGGAATGCTCCTGCCCCTCCGTTCTGTGTATTGTTTGTTACAGAACCGTCGGTGTATGCATGGGTCCAGTCCATGCTTGGGTAGCTTTTCGATATGAAGCTTAGGGTAGTATCTCTCCTTTCTTTTTCAGTCTGGCCAACTGCAACTTTCAAAGTAGGGCAGACAAATCGAAAATAAACCATGTTGTGCGATAAACTAGCATGTAAACAATGTCCAACATAAAAACTAACTACAGCAAAGTACGTTCTTGGTTCTTAGTTCTTAGTTATTGGATCTTGGTTCCTGATTCTTCGTTCTTAGTTCTTAATTCTTGGTTCTTGGATATTGGTTCCTGGTTCTCGGTTCTTGGTATTTAGTTCTTAGTTCTTGATTCTTGAATTTTGATTCCTGGTTCTTGGTTCTTGGATCTTGGTTCCTGGTTCTTAGTTCTTGGATCTTAATTCCTGGTTCTTGGTTCTTGGATCTTGGTTCCTGGTTCTTGGTTCTTAGTTCTTGGTTTTTTTTATCTTTGTTCCTGGTTCTTGTTTTCTAGTTCTAAGTTCTTGGATCCTTGAACTTGGTTCCTTGTTCTAGGTTCTTAGTTCTAAGTTCGTAGTTTGTAGTTCTTAGTTCGTAGTTCTTAGTTCTCGGTTCTTAGTTCGTAGTTCTTAGTTCGTACTTTATAGTTCTTAATCTACCTGTACTTCTACAGGGGCAAATGAGCCTGTGCAGGTCCCAGCTCTGGTATGAGATGGATGTAGTCGGGAGATGGGTTTCCTGCTAAGCGGGATAGTCTCCAGCATCTTAATACTCTGCTGCGTTGGGTCAAGCGATTACGGAAGGTGGTTAACCGACGTGCGAGTCCATCTTATTAGACTCAAACAATAGAGCAAAATAGACCCGCAACAGGCGCCTGTTAGGCGCCATCTATGCTGCTCTAATCAAACCACCTAACCATGGCCGGTGTTAAGTGATGTCTCACAGTTAGTCGCCTCTTACGACACGCTCTCTGTGAGGCAGTGGTACTATTATTGTTCTTGTCATTCGCAAAGACCCTAGCAGACCACTCGGACACTCGATAAGTTTAAAGTAGATCTGATGTTACGTATTAAACCGCTTAAGATGCCAATAATAAAGACAGACTGAAATGTAATCGTTTCTATCTCTCGGTCCTTACTTCGGAAGGAGCAGAAGTGCTGAATGTGACATGAATAAATAGAGGTCATAGATGCCTCGAACCTCCGGGAGCTTGTGTAGATCTAATGCACTGGTCATGCTGATGTTTCGTTTGCGGAAATTGTCTTTTTTTTGCGTTCGCCTTATTTCTCAATTCTCCAAGGCGGTGTTCGTTACACTGTGGTTTTTATGTTGCGCATGTCGGCCCATTGCATCCGACTTCAGCATGAGTGTTTACGGGAACGAAAGACCTGACATCATGTTCATAATAACACCGGCAGAAAATTGGGAGTTTGCGTCTTGTCATGTGATGGTATTTTATGCTTTGGGACAATGAACTGAAGTCTATGACGACAATGAATGCGTTTCACAAGACCGATCTTAGCAAAGAAGATCCGTTTTCTACAACATGTTCACGGAAATCAAGTCTGTTTGCGATGCACCGCATTCTCTCCATATCCCGAACTGGATTATAGAGGTCATGTGCAGCTCCTGCAGAATTATCTCGCTCTCTTTCTCTCTCTCTCTCTCTCTCTCTCTCTCTCTCTCTCTCTCTCTCTCTCTCTTTCTCTCTCTCTCTCTCTTTCTCTCCCTCTCTCTTTCTCTCTCTCTCTCTCTCTCTCTCTCTCTCTCACGTGGCATCCATTGTTTGATCAAAGGAAATAGTGATACCAATACATTTGGAACACAGCAGGCTACACAAGCTGCCCAATCAGGAAACAGGGCTCTATATGATAGTATGTCGATACATTCTCATCCCCACTGGTGACATTGACATTGGCTAGAGATGACATTTCAAGGTTAATCAACGACCACCCTTTGAATGAAGACACTGCAGCCGTTTAACCGTCGTATACATATTGCAGTACTTTGAGATCAAACTTGGGTTCAGTAGAAAGGGGTACGTGAGAGGACAGAGGAGGAGTGTGTAGAAACAACGAACTACATGAGCAATAAATGTTTTGCTATTTTATGAACGCTACTGAACACATAAGGGTCTGCCTGTAATGCATTGACACGGATTTTTACCAGAGGAGAACATCAATCGGTGAGTGAATTGTGTGGACCGATTTAAACTAGAATTGATGGCATACCCTGGTTACTGGGCACCAAATTAAGTGCGGACTCAGAGCGGTTGATTAGCTCAGTCATAAAGCACTCGCTTTTCATGGCAAATGTACGGGATTCAACTCCCGCTACCAACAGATTATGTCGATCCAGCTATGAATGGGTACCTGACTGACGGCAAGGAAAGGTCAAGACAACTAGGAAGGAAATTGGCTACCCCACGTCACAAAGCTGCGGATTAGTGCAGGGAAAGCTCTAGCACTCCATCAACGACGACAGTGTCTAATGTGGACTATCTTTACTTACTTAGGTAGAAATAACTGTTTGTGGGGTCTTAATTAAGATATGTCAAAGGCTTGACCTGCTTTTATATACATAATTATGATGGGTGCATGGTTTGTGCTACGTGTATGGACATAATTATGACTGTGTAGACCGTATACGGTTCATGGCATGTCTTGTTTGTGTAAATCATATGATGTTCGTGTCATGTTTTGTTTGTAAAGACTATATGGGGCTCATGTCATATCTTGCTTGTAAAGACCATTTAGGGTTCATGCCATGTCTTGTTTGTGAAGACCATGTGGGTGTCATGTCATGTCTTGTTTGTGCAGACTTAGTTCAGATGGGGTACATGCCTTTACCTTCTTGTGTGGACAATGACGATGTAGGTCTATGATTTGACCTTCGTGCATAGACATAATTAAAATAAGATCAATGCAATATCCTTTTTTGTGCAACTCATTATTATAGGTTCTTCTTCTTTTTCTTCTTCTTCTTCTTCTTCTTCTTCTTCTTCTTCTTCTTCTTCTTTTTCTTCTTCGGTCGTTCTCAATCTCCCACTACTAAACCCTGAAAGGGTAAATAGCAGAATGTAGTCCATAGAACGGAATGAGTTGTGTCGTAGTTTACAGCTTGGCTGCGATAATTGTACCTTTCGGTCCAACAAATCCGACTTCAGCAAACATTTTTTTAGTACCGGGTTACCATTCCCTCTTCGATCACTTGTCCTTAGCCAGTCTGCCCTGCTGCAGCCTGTTATCCAGGATCACCGCGTTGAGGTGAGAAGGGTCTTGGCAGCTATGGTTCGCTGGCCCTGACGCTAGCAGTCAGCTGTGGGTCGCTGACCACTGCAGTTCATGAGCTGCTCAGCATCTTGATCCCTAATGTAGGTTAATTGACAGGTGTAAAAGAACACACACACACACACACACGCGCGCACGCACGCACGCACACACACACACACACACACAGGTGGAATAAGACACTTGTATAATACAATTGGCGTTGTATGTCCGTACTTTCATCACAGGCTCAATACACTGACAAAGATAACCATATCTTTTTAATTTAGCGTTCCCTCGAAAAAAATTTTTTTTAAAAGCAGTCTGGCTGACGAAATGTAGAACGATGTGATCCCCGTAGTAGTGAGTGCCACGCAGATGAAGACAAACACAACACAACCATCTAGAGGACCGCGGACCACCATTTCATCAGCATGATCGGGATGTGTGGAAAGCTACTGCAATCCGCCACTTAACGTCCTTTTTAGTGCTAACAGAAGAGTAAACTTACTCATTTTGGGCATTCAACAACAACAACGAAACAACATAAAACAACAGCATAATTCAACAACACAACTTAACGACATACCACAACAACATCACACAACATAACACAACAATATTGCACGACACATAGAACATCAACATATCACAACAAAACAACAGCATAACACAACAACATAACACAACAACATAACAATTTGGCATAATACACATATTCTTGCATACTCAGCTATTCTTGTGCTCGCCAAGGTCCTTAGACTCTAACTTGGGAACTCATGCGATACGCGATTTAGCAAATCGTTTAACCACAGTTTTTATGACATCTCTCGATGTCCCACGTCCAGACATTTCTGAAATTGAATGTCACCTCTGAATCTTCCAGTAAATGAAGGAAATGGTGATGTTTAGGGTATTCTATTGAAGACGATTCTATTTCCATGTTAATTACGCGTTGTGTTCAAGCTAAACTTTCATGTTTATGGCAGATTCTGATAAATTGTAGCCATCTGAGTTATTGCACCCGTAGCTTCGTTGGAACGATATGAATTGTGTCGTGAAGGATGGGTCCATATCTTATTCAAATGCATGATGAGTAAAGTGAAACCTTAATAGCTGTATGACGGCTATAATCATCATCCTCTTATTATTCTCTTCCTCATTCTGTTACTTCTCGTGTTTCTTATCCTTCTAATGCTTCTTCTTCTACTCCATAAACTTCGTTTGCTCTTCTCAACATTCTTCCTTTAATCCTACCATCTAAGATCGTCTTCCTTTTTTATGATATCTTTGTTCTTCCTAACCTGTTTCTTATTTTGAAGCCCACGAATATGTGATGCTGGTGATGCTGCTGCTTGTTGTTCTAGATAATTAGGTGGGGGAATATATGGGAACATAGCATATATAGTGTATGTGCAAACCAAGTAAATATTTGAAAACTACGTTTTTCGGAACTAGCTTTTATTTCAATTAATTTTTTTTTAATGATTGTCTTATGTTGTGGGGTTTCTTGGGTGTGTGTATGTACAGTTACGATCTGTAAGACGATTTGGTTATTTCACAATTCGATGAAACACTAATTTCCACTGTTACACTAATTTGAACTTTATAAAGTGTAAGCACTTCACTGACAACGACATCCGCCTGTAACAAATCGAACTGATGGACCGATTATTTTGTTCACAAAACTCATCCACATTTGAAAGATTAAAAGGTTGCACTAGTAGAGTATGTGTGCACATATCCAGCTCTCTCGGTTATTGGAGAATTGGTTTCGGTAGGACAACAAGAGATCCGTACAAATGAGCAAAGGTCGTATCAAGTAGAATAAAAGCTTGTAAAAATGAATCACTGAAAAGACTGGTTAGTGATATTTTCATGCTTTCTTCTCTGGAAGTGTCACTGATCTTGTTTTCTTTGTATTATTTTATGTTACACTTTTGCAGTTGGCATTCTATCAGATCAACAATGGACCAGTGCTTATATGTTTTAATCCCAAGCATATATGTGAATGAATAAAATACCGAATGTAAAGAAAACCGATTAATGATTTCCTTAATTATATTTCTGGTTGTATAACTTGCTGGACAAAGGATAGCGATTGAGAATCGCAGCACTGGTGTATAAAATGACGTAATCCAAAATTCGTGACATAGAGGAACCAGACAGTGAAATGATGTCATGCAGTCAGCTATAGAAAGTTTATCACGGCTAATGAACATTATTGTTACACAGGATGAATATATGCATCTTGAGTGTTCTTTTAAGTAATATTTATTTAGACATAACAATACTACGAACAAAAATAGCCAAGATAATAAGAAAGTAGTAATCACATGGATAATGAAATATAATTACGCAGACGTCCTACTACGGTTGGATGTAGAATTAAATTGGCTCTTAAAGAGATTCACGTCTCGGAAATTCAAATACTTTAGCTACATCAAACATCACAACGGTTTTTAAAAGAAAACCTTTTTGGATGGTATGGCACCTGGAAAAGGAGTTAGTGATGGTTACAAGGAAAGATCGGCACAGTTCGTTCCAAGATATTCTGAACAAAACGTTGAAGATAACGGGTAAACTGATGAAAGGCAGAGAGTTACAGAGCGGATGTGATGAGAGTGACGTTATGTAAAGAACATGTTACATGATGAATTAAAACGATAAGTTGGTTTGTGCATGAAAAGGAACTCTATAAAAAATTGTATGAATCATGGATGTGTATTTGTGTCAACCCACTTTGGGATCGTCTTATCCATGTTTATATCGTACGCTAATGGCACGTCTGTGTAAGGTGTTTGTCTGCACGCCAGGTCAGATGGGCGGCTGTTTAACCTGTCCCGACTGCATGCGTGGACAAATGTGATGACGGTATTCATTGGCGAGATGTTGCTTGCGGATGATGTAGTTCTAGTGACCGATAGTGATAAGGCCCTATAGAGAATGGGAGGCAGATTCGCCGAAGGTTGCTAGCAGTTTGGGCTCAGCAAAAGCCTGGTAGAGACGAAGGTCTGCCCACCAGTTATTACCACCCCCCCCCTCTACCCTCACAAAGATCCCTCACTCTGGGGGTCGCCAACAACTTCCTTTAACTGGGGTATGCCATCAAAAATGCACTCGGGATAAAGATATATAGTAGACATGGCAGGGCGAGCGCCGCCATAGCCCGCTTGGCGAAGATAGTCTGGTAGAACAAAGCGCTGTCTCAATTGCACCAATCTTTAGGTGTATCAGATCTACGTATTTAACACACATCTATGGATGCGAGACTTCGAGCAAGTAAACTACGCAGAAATGCGGCACAACACCTTTTACGTGATATGTCTACGTCGTATATTGAGGATTGAGGGGCAGAATGGTGAAGTGCAACATACTGTGATTGTATAGCGAGCTACACAAGCAATTTCAGAGCGGAGGCAGAGGCACTGAGGGCGGCAGTGGAAGAAATGGTGACACACAATGAAAATGAAAGCCATATAGTCCTGCTTACAGATGCTCTCGCCGTAGTCACAGCGCTAAAAAGCCAGAAAAACACTGAGCTTAATGACTTAAGAGCAGCACTCTGCAAACTGTGCCAGCAGTCCGCACCAAAAAGGGTAGTGGTACAGTGGTTCCCATCACACTGCAACATCCAAGGCAACGAGGAGGCAGACAGACTGGCAAAAGAAGGTGCAACACTACCACAAACAGATACTAGTATGACGTACGAAGAGTCAAAACGGCTTATCAAAGCCAGATACATGACCAAATGGGAAACCGAACATAGTGGTTACACCAAAAACGATGCCTATTACCAGTTGAACCGAAGAGAGCAGGTCGTTGTCTTCAGACTTCGCACTGGCCACAATAGACTGAGGTACCACCTATTCAACAAATTGAAGATAGGTGGTACCGACGAATGCCCGTGCGGTACTGGTAAAATGACCGCTGAACATCTGCTGCAGAACTGCCCGACATACGAGGATCAGAAAGAGCAGATGTGGCCATCACCAGTGGAACTGCAAGACAAGCTCTATGGCAGCGGCGACAGCCTCATGATGACCGCCGCTTTTTTAGAAAAAATAATGGTTACTGTCTGACTGCGTACAAAGAAGAAGAAGAAGAAGTATAGCGAGCAAACACTCACATCATTTACCCGCTGCTCAGCAAACCACGTCGTATATGTTTGGAGCATATTTACCACATGGAAGATGGCATGCCATAGAATATATGTTATGGACATCTAGTCATTGGAGCTAGAAGAATCGGTCGTCCCACACTGCAATTCAAGAACATTTGCAAGAGGGACATGCAATCATGCGACATCACATCCTAGACCTGGAAATCGTTTGCTCAAGATTGAGATGTTTATCGACAGTCAGTTGGATAGAGCATAGTGGCTGCTGACGCTCTTAAAGGTCTTTTTCCTGCAGAGATAAGAGACATACTGAACAGATAAAAAAAGCACCCTGACAAGCCAGCCTTATCAGCATGGCTGTACGATCTGTGACAGGAACTGTCACTCGCAGATCAACTTGTACAGCCATAGTAGACAGTGTCGAATTACAGGAGGCAGAGCTGGATAAAATGTACAGGGCGCAACGCGGATGGTCTATATAGAATGATACGCCAATGAATGAATTACATATATAATGTAGCATTACTGTGACCAGTACTTGCTCTCAAATTGAGAAATGTATTCCAACCTCAGTGGGGGCAAAACTCGCTAAAAAACGCTCAGCAGCGAGATCACTCTATAACTATTGCAGTCCCCACCATCGCCATTGTTCTTATAAATCGTCACAATGATCATCAATATCCTGCCGGTCGGCGATCATGGACCTCCAACTATTTATATCACGTGTGTCGTTTACAAACTCTGTTGTTGATTGTCACCCATGTTCTACTTTCAGGCTGTCCAGCATCTTTACGCTGGGGCTTCCTGTCTCTTTCCCTGCTATCTTTCCCGTTGACACGAAGTGATCCAAGCCGCATCCTTTCATAACATGCCAAAATAATTATGTCTGTCCTGGTTTGATCTTTGCAATACGTTGTCTTTCTGTCCGTTCTTCCTCGAGTAGTGTATCATTAGTCGTCTTTGCAGTCCAAGGCATCAGCTGCATTCTTCTGTAAAACCACATCTCCGCTGCTTCCAAAGATCTAAGCGCTTGTATGCTAAGTGCCCATAATTCACTGACATATGTCAGTATTGTTTCCACGTAGCATCCAAGGACTCTCTTTGTCAGTTCCAGCGACAAGGTTTTGTTGCACAATATTATTTTCATGGTCTGGAAGACCGATTGTTCTTGAGCTATTCTGCATTTTATTTCGTAATTACACCTTCCATCTAATGTTATGTATGTGCCCATGTATTTAAAGTGTTAATGTGTCTCAATTCGGTCCCCTTTGACTTGACACATCATCTCTGAGAGTCTGGTTTCTTCGTCACTACCATCACTTCCGATTTCTTGTTATTTAAGCTGAGGCCATTATTTTCAATTTGTTGAACTACCATGTCTACCATTTTCTGCAAATCGGTTTCATTCTAAGTAATCAATACAATATCATCAGTATATCGTAGCTTGTTTATGTTCTGTCCACCAATTGATATTCCTGACATCGTCTTTATGTATATCAAGATGAACTCGCTGTGTAGGGAGAACGGATCTGGTGACAGAAAGCATCCTTGTCTCACTCCCATTTTGATATGTTTATAAACTCCCATTCAATTGTTCATCTTTAATGATCTTCTGCATATATTCTCAATCTCCCGCTACCAAGCCCTGAACATTCTCATTCTCCCGCTACCAAGCCCTGAACATTCTCAATCTCCCGCTACCAAGGCCTGGACGTTCTCAATCTCCCGCTACCAAGGCCTGAACGTTCTCAATCTCCCGCTACCAAGCCCTGAACGTTCCCAATCTCCCGCTACCAAGTCCTGAACGTTCTCAATATCCCGCTACCAAGGCCTGAACATAGCTTTGTAAGTAGCAGGATGTAGTGCGAAGAACACAGTTCGTTGTGTCGCTAGTTTACATCTTGAAAGCGAAATTTGCCCATTTAGGTCCGACAAATCCGTCTTCGGCAGCACTTGATTGTTAATTCTTATGAAAGCATTCTGTCCCCATATATATATACGTATATCTCTGTGCACTACCTAGTACTACAAATACGCCTTCTAGTTCTTATATTGTAAAAATGATTATTTGGTGCACACCTGTCAATGCCCGTGAGGCTTTTCGTATCAATATGTATATACATGCGCGATTGATTGATTGATCGGTTAGTTAAGTCAGTGTTGCACTGACGGATCGATTTATTTAAATGACAATATTTAAGTAAAGGTGTTCGATGCTTGAAAATGTTACCTGTATTCAACGTACGTACTGTTTTAAGTAAATAGGTAAATACATGACGATTATCTCTGTTTTCCTTCCTATTTGTAAGACCTTAACACATTATACGTCTTTGCATCAACGTCTTTATTTGTGTTAAAGTTATCGTCCGCTAGAGGTTCTAAAACATTACTAGTCATCGGTGTATACTGCATGTTGATTGATTCATGCTCTAAAGAGAAGATCATTCAAACTCTCAGTTTAAGAATCACTGATCTTGCAAATTAAAACGTGCTTGTTTACATTTAAGGTAACATGTGGGCCTGTTTAAGTGCAAGCCCTCGTAAATGTTTGCAAATTTTCAACAAGAAGTTCTGAAAGCACATGGTAAACTTTCCTCAGTGTGTGATGCTTTCATTTGGCGCAAATCGATAGACCTGAATTTTAATTCCTCAAGTACATCTCTCGTCTGTCTATCTTTCTTTTTGTTTTCATTGAATTCTTCTTTTTATGCATTACGTGTTTAAAAGTGAATGCATTTTTTGTATTAAATAATCTATAATAATCCAATGTTTTTTAAACAAAATCAGACTATCAGGCAAATGTGATCAGTTCTGCGAAATCGATCATTGCCAGTAAAAGATTGTAGTCGGGGTAAACACTATCACAATACAAGAACCGTGACATGAATCAATAGCTCATAGGAACGTTATTCTTTGTAATCTATTGTATCACTTTCAAGTTTTCCTTCATTGAAATTAAAATTCTTTTTTTTGTAATCTCCAACATATGGAGGTAGACGAACATTTGTGATTCAATGAAGCTAACAGGAATGTCGGCCATATTATAGCAACTATCAGCAACACAGCAAATATAGGGTCCTTCAGAACATTCACAAAGCCTACTGCTATAGTAGCAGGATGTTTATAGTCAAGGGGTAATGTATGCATAGATGACAGAAACACGATACCATAAAAGGCGACTGCTCTACTAATGCGGCAAGCATCCGCTTGTATTACTTACTCATCGCAAGTTCAGACTGATCAAGCTATGGAACACCGTTTTGCGGGATAAGTGATTTACAAGTTAAATACGACGAGGAAGAGAATAACATAATTTGGCATAATGTGTTCTTCATCCTAATGTCGTTCAGTCTCAGGACTGGTATGGGCCCCTCACCCCCATCATCAGCAAGCTATTCAGTCATGGGACTGGTTTGGGGCACTCGACCGCATCATCATAACGTCGTTCAGTCTCAGGAATATTCAGTTGCATATTCAGTTTGACGATGACAGTTTTAGATACTCGTATATTCAGTTAACGTTGACAGTTTAGATTCTCGTATATTGAGTTTGACGTTGACAGTATTAGATACATGTATATTCAGTTAACATTGACAGTTTTAGATTCTCGTATATTCAGTTTGACGTTGACAGTTTTAGATACTCGTATTTTCAGTTTGACGTTGACAGTTTTAGATACTCGTCTATTCAGTTTGACGTTGACAGTTTAGATTCTCGTATATTGAGTTTGACGTTGACAGTTTTAGATACTCGTCTATTCAGTTTGACGTTGACAGTTTTAGATACTCGTCTATTCAGTTTGACGTTGACAGTTTTAGATACTCGTCTATTCAGTTTGACGTTGACAGTTTTAGATACTCGTCTATTCAGTTTGACGTTGACAGTTTTAGATACTCGTCTATTCAGTTTGACGTTGACAGTTTTAGATACTCGTCTATTCAGTTTGACGTTGACAGTTTTAGATACTCGTCTATTCAGTTTGACGTTGACAGTTTTAGATACTCGTCTATTCAGTTTGACGTTGACAGTTTTAGATACTCGTCTATTCAGTTTGACGTTGACAGTTTTAGATACTCGTCTATTCAGTTTGACGTTGACAGTTTTAGATACTCGTCTATTCAGTTTGACGTTGACAGTTGTATACATAGGGTGCGGTATTAGTAATGTTTGAATTATATTTGCGGAGAAACGGCAGTTGCAATCCCTGGGCTAATATGTTCAAGTAAATGTTAGTAGTAATACTTAGGTTCATGTTAACATTGATATGGTAGAAGTATTACATTAACTAATGTGTATATGGATACGGTAGAAGTAATACATTAACTAATGTGTACATGGATACGGTAGAAGTAATACATTAACTAATGTGTACATGTATACGGTAGAAGTAATACATTAACTAATGGGTACATGGATACGGTAGAAGTAATACATTAACAAATGTGTACATGGATACGGTAGAAGTAATACATTAACTAATGGGTACATGGATACGGTAGAAGTAATGCATTAACTAATGGGTACATAGATAAGGTAGAAGTAATGCATCAACTAATGGGTACATGGATACGGTAGAAGTAATACATTAACTAATGTGTACATAGATAAGGTAGAAGTAATACATTAACTAATGTGTACATAAATAAGGTAGAAGTAATACATTAACTAATGTGTACATAGATAAGGTAGAAGTAATACATTAACTAATGTGTACATAGATAAGGTAGAAGTAATATATTAACTAATGTGTACATAGATAATGTAGAAGTAATACATAAACTAATGTGTACATGGATACGGTAGAAGTAATACATTAACTAATGTGTACATAGATAAGGTAGAAGTAATACATGAACTTATGGGTACATGGATACGGTAGAAGTAATACATTAACTAAGGTGTTCATGGATACGGTAGAAGTAATACATAAACTAAGGTGTACATGGATACGGTAGAAGTAATACATTAACTAATGTGTATATTTATACGGTAGAAGTAATACATTAACTAATGTGTACATGGATACGTTAGAAAAAATACATTAACTAATGTGTACACGGATACGGTAGAAGTAATACATTACTAATGTGTACATGGATACGTTAACAGTAAAACCTGGTTTAATGTGTACTATGGCTTGATGAATGAGGATGTACGGAATGATGAGGCAGCGCTTTACATCATCATCAGGTTTCATGTCCTTTGCAGAACGTCGCTCTCTTGGCAGCATGTTTGAAGGAAACGCTGTCTTCCGCCAGTCATCGGCCTGATCAAACTTCAAATCCAGCGTCTTCTGGGTGTCCTGAGTCCATCGTCTTCTCGATCGGCCCCTGCCTCTCTTTCCAAAAACATTGCCTCCATAACCACTTTCTCCAGTCTGCTGTGTCGTTTGACGTGTCCAAAAAACATCAGTTTTCTGGTTATTACATCAATTATGAGCCACTTCTCCTCCACATTCAGGTCATGCCGGTTGAATTTGTTTCCTTCTTTCTTTTTCCACGGATTTTCATAACTTTTCTGTAGCACAGTGTTTTAAAAACATCGATCTTCTCTCTTATTGCTTTTGTAATCGTCCATGTTTCCCATCCAAAGCTTGCCACAGGAAAAATGCATGTTCTTAGAATCTTTAGTTTTAGTTCCTTGTTTGAATTATGCCATGGGTTCAAAATATTCCTTATCTTCTACTTTTGCCATAGTCAGGCGTCTTCTGACTTTTTCTGTACAGTCTCTATTGTTGTTTAGTATATCAGCTGCAATGTCTGCGATGAGCGCCGTTGCGTAGGATGTTATGCGTGTTCTTTATGATGTTTTATTTGTGCCATTTGAATTACAATTCATGGCATCGTCTCTATAAGTTATTTAACGAATTATACATTCTTTCCCTCTTATATGCTTGACCTCTTCGGTTTATTGGCGTATTACTTTCTAGTTTTGTATTATATCGTTTTACAAGCATTGGTTCAATTTGATATGCCCGTAGTCCGTTTGTGTGGATTTGTATTTCTCCTACTTAAACCAACTTCCCCATAACATACAGAGCCTGAATTGTGTTCGCTTCCTTTACCAGTGAGGCATGTTAAATCTATCAAATTATTGGCATTATCTTCAATTGAAAAACAAAACAAACACGACAATACCCCAATTCAACAAAGAAACACTGTCTTTAAAAAAATTACACTTATTAAGTCTCTAATACAAAACAAAAGAACATTAGCAGAAATGAAAATGTGTACCAAAAAAACGTATTTAAATAAAATAAATATTTACTTGTTTAATGCTTATAATAGTTTTAATGTCAGACTGATTTGGGTCTTGAATTGTGTTTTGTTATATCTACTACAAGATTAACTTATTTCATGTCTTTCGTCAAAGTGAGAGGCGTCCCGCTCGAGACTGTGTATATATATATATATATATATATATCGATATCTTCAAGACGTAATTTCTTTCTTCTCAAACTGCTTGCTCACTGTCCGTATTTCCACGCCATAAAGTAATGACGAGTTTGCAGACTTCTTGCTTAGTCTAATTTTTAATGCGTGTTATACGTGTTGAGATATCGATACATCCATTGGAATATCGATATATCATTGGTATATCTACATCATTGGGATATGGATATATGCATAATAATATTGATATGCCGTTTGTCATTGAAAATTATGTAGTTGTAATGATATATGTATAAATATATATATATATGTACGTGAAGAATAATACATCAAGTTAGTACACGTGCCAGCTTACAGACATAAAACGCATGAAGCTAGAGATATAGCACATACCTTTCAGATAATCACATACAATGATACTGTCTTGAGTACCTTTGAGATCATCTCAAACAATGAGGTTGCCTTTAGATGTTGTTAAGTATCCAACAGCATCCAAAGAGCTTTCGCCTTTCGGCTAATGGTAATACTTATCTTCTTTAAATGAATTAACAAGCTGGTGCTAGAATGTGTAGACGATAGGAATAAGTCCAGAAAAATAAAAAAAATAACTTGGAAGCTGCAGTTAGGTTAATATTCCTATCCCCTATTTGTTTATTTTGTCACATCGTTGTGCTCATCCGTGGAGCAAGGTCGATAAACGATTACCCATAAAATGCTTGAAATTGTACGTATAACTCAGCAGGGGTTTGGCTAGTATGAGTAACAAAGTGTACTTTCTAAAGAGTTGAAGAGACTTCTCCTCTTAGGGTTTAGTCGAAGAAGCAATGTCAGACACACGGTTTAACCGATGCGAGTTCTGTTTTTTTTCTATATTTTGGGAGATTTTCAGCACAATGCATCGGCGAAAATCCCGTAATGGACTGGTAGATTTATAAAATAATTTTGATTTTTTTCTGAGCAGCGGCCGTTTGGTCTACTCTATCTATTTCTAACTGCCGAGGAATTATTAGCGTGAGTGACACTGCACACGGGCGTCCTATCTCTACTACCAAGAGATCTGGGGAAATACCCGAAAGTTTACATTAAAAAATCCCGGTCTCCCCTGTGATTTAAACTCGCGACCTGCAGCACCCCATGCCGACGTCTTACTACGAGACCACTTAAGCCCCTTACGGTAAAGAGATTAAACAGCACTGTAGTTGCCACATACGATATGATGTCAGTGTTGCTTGAGTCCTATTCCCGTATATGCTACTCACATAACGCGTTTGGTTATTTCCTCTTTCCGGTACGTAATGACCATCACTGCAATTACCTTGTAAGACTTAAATCTTAAAATATTTCATCAACTCGTGCGATAATCGTTTCAACGTGTTGTTTTATGTGAGCAAATCCCAAGCCAAATTAAGAACTCACTACTGTTATCCGGATGAAGTGTTGGGGATTTCATTTTAAGACACCGTAGATTGTTTTATGATGTGGTTATAGGTGAAAGGTTAAATCTGGGGTAGTTGTCTCGCCGCGGCGACTCAATTTCAACCAGTGTTCGTAAAGCGATCTCAGTCCCGCCAGGCGGAGCGATAGCGCGGGCTTGCGGAAAACGCTCGCCTGCCTTTCCCCGTAGTGCGAATTGGGTGCGGTTTGTGGTAGTGGCTCCTCCACCGAGGTGCGCTAGTCTGGTCCGTATCAGGAAACGTGGTCCGTCCGTGGTGATTTATCTAAGGCTTATAGCAGAGCTCGACAGTACGTCTCGCTGGTGGTCCGACTCTCGCAAAGAGCTTGTGACCGGCAAATGGAAAGCAGGAATCGTTGCCTCGAGGCCCTGCGTTCTCCTACGGAGAAGAAGGGCAGGCAAAATTGTGTCTCTAGTCCCAGTGAAATTCGTCGCCGAGGTCGTTGGGATCCGTTCTGCACAGAGCGCTGCCATCCCTCCTCGAGCGAGCCCGGTCGGTCGGTCGTCTGGTGCGTGTGGGAGGCCCCTGTCAGGCGGTCCTAGGTCGACGGAGTGAGGGACGGGTGGAACAAACCGTCCGTCCCGTCAGTCGGTCCCTGCGGCCGTCGTCCCAGCGAGGCTTTTTACACACCCTTCCTCCGCCGACCGGTGTGTGCTGTACGTACGTCTCCGACAGATATCTGGTTGATCCTGCCAGTAGTCATATGCTTGTCTCAAAGATTAAGCCATGCATGTCTAAGTTCACACTGTCTCACGGTGAAACCGCGAATGGCTCATTAAATCAGTCGAGGTTCCTTAGATGACACGATCCTACTTGGATAACTGTGGCAATTCTAGAGCTAATACATGCTTACCAAGCTCCGACCCTCGCGGAAAGAGCGCTTTTATTAGTTCAAAACCAATCGTCGTTTCCCCTCGCGGGGTTGCGGCGTCCCCACTGGTGACTCTGGATAACTTTGTGCTGATCGCATGGCCTCATGTGCCGGCGACGCATCTTTCAAATGTCTGCCCTATCAAATGTCGATGGTACGTGACATGCCTACCATGTTTGTAACGGGTAACGGGGAATCAGGGTTCGATTCCGGAGAGGGAGCATGAGAAACGGCTACCACATTCAAGGAAGGCAGCAGGCGCGCAACTTACCCACTCCCGGCACGGGGAGGTAGTGACGAAAAATAACAATACGGGACTCTTTCGAGGCCCCGTAATTGGAATGAGTACACTTTAAATCCTTTAACGAGGATCTATTGGAGGGCAAGTCTGGTGCCAGCAGCCGCGGTAATTCCAGCTCCAATAGCGTATATTAAAGTTGTTGCAGTTAAAAAGCTCGTAGTTGGATCTCAGGCGCAGGCGGGCGGTCCGGCTCGCGCCGGTTCACTGCCCGTTGTCTCCTGCCCTACCGTCTGCCGGCTCTCTCCCACGGGTGCTCTTCGCTGAGCGTCCTGGGTGGCCGGCTCGTTTACTTTGAAAAATTAGAGTGTTTAAAGCAGGCCTCGGCTGCCTGAATAATGGTGCATGGAATAATGGAATAGGACCTCGGTTCTATTTTGTTGGTTTTCGGAACTGGAGGTAATGATTAACAGGGACACACGGGGGCATTCGTATTGCGGCGTTAGAGGTGAAATTCTTGGATCGCCGCAAGACGAGCTACTGCGAAAGCATTTGTCAAGAATGTTTTCATTAATCAAGAACGAAAGTCAGAGGCGCGAAGACGATCAGATACCGTCGTAGTTCTGACCATAAACGATGCCGACTAGCGATCCGCAGGAGTTGCTTCGATGACTCTGCGGGCAGCTTCCGGGAAACCAAAGTGTTTGGGTTCCGGGGGAAGTATGGTTGCAAAGCTGAAACTTAAAGGAATTGACGGAAGGGCACCACCAGGAGTGGAGCCTGCGGCTTAATTTGACTCAACACGGCCAACACTGAAATGATTGACATGCCGAGACCACTCTTCTGGGGCCTAATATGGAACTGGTGCTGGACTTAGACCCCCAGAAATCTGGGGCTATGCCCCCTGTGGCTCGGTTTTGTCTGCATCCAGTGTTTGATAAAGAAATTGACGGAAGAGCACTATCAGGAGTGGAGCCTGAGTCCTAAGTTAACTTACCGCGCCAATACTGCAGAATGACTATCAAAAAGTACACCTTCGTGGGGTCTAATAGAGAACATGTGCTGGAATTAGACCCTCGAAAATTTTGGGGCTACCCTCTAAGAAACTTGATTGTCTCGCTAAGGGAATTGACGGAAGGGCACCACCAGGTGTGGAACCTGCGGCTTAATTTGACTAAACACGCCAATACTGTAGAACAACTGACAAATCGAGAGCACTGCCGTTTGGGTCTAATAATGAACGTACGCTGGTATTAGACTCACGGATGACAAGTCAGCTCTCAAACACTCAAATGAAAGAACGCTACGGAAACCGTGTTTAACTCCGCAGAAACCGCAGATTTCAAATACCTGGTCATTGACAAACAAAAGCCATCAATAAATTCGTCTGACCAAATAGTGAACGGGTGCTGGAAATAGATCATCTGAAGACAGGTCAGTTTTATCCTACAAATGACAGGGCGTTGCTACGGAAAACCAGCTCAAATCGAGAGGAGCCGCAGACACTTTGGTTCACGTACCAGGCTGATAAGCCAAGGGCGCGAGGCTACCATGTGGGGGATTACGGCCGAACCCTTGTAAGCCGCAATCCCGCCCAAAATCTCAGCACCACTGCAATGGGAGGCTCCTACATGCTCGGGAACTGGGGCTTGCGCCCCAGCCCTATCAGGTAGAGCCACAGTAAGAGGTTCTTGCCGCCCGCCAATCAAAGCGGGCGGACAACTGCTTGATACTCACCCTATACGGCGATGGGGTGCGAAAAAACACCAACCAAAGACCTAGAACCTGGTCGGGGTGTCGAAAACAGTAGAGCAGCCACCTCACTGTGAACTGTCAAGACTCAACCACTGACCATGAGAGTTGTCCGCACACCAGGCGATCAACATCTCTGTGACATTACCAGGCTTGTCCTCTGGCGAAATGCACTCCGGCTACGATATCTACCTCTGTACGTTATCAGCCATAACTATCATGCTGGACGCAGAAGAGATGCAGACCAGCGGACATTGCACACCTGCCCCACTGTGTCAACACCCCAGGTGGCGGGGAATGCTAGGCGTACCATCCCTGCATAGAAGCCAAGAAAACAAAGGGAAAAAGAGATACCCCACTCACATGCAAATGCTACGTTTCTGGCAGGACGTGACGATCCTGGGATACAGACACACTGGACTGCCTCTCTTCCGGGTAAACCAGTCCATCTCATATATCATCATCATTGCACCCTATAGACACGAGTAGTGAAGACTCGAAAGTCTGGTAAGACAACTTCCATAGGAGAGAAAACTCTGATCGTAAACAACTGCTGCCTTGCAGATAGGCTGGGGACAGCCAAAGGCTAAGGAGGGCATCCCTACAGAAACGCCTGTTGAAATCGGATGCACGGGGCCGCAAGCCTAACAAAACAGTGCAACGTAAATCACAGTATGATGGCAGCACAACCTATTCGAAAAACGTATGGCGCTCATCCTGAGGAGACCCGCCAGGCAGCGATAGCGCCGGGCCTCACGCCTCGAAGGGGCCCACCCTTGACTACTGGTGGTAACCCACCCATGTGTCGTGGAGTCAAGGCACATGGCTATGGGGTAACGTCTATTGGCCAAAACCTCAAGACCCTCAAAATACTACAGTGGAATGCGGAGGGAGTCATTAACAAAAAACTTTCCCTAACACACCACCTGCATGAAGGTAAGATTGACGTGGCATGTATCCAGGAAACGCACCTCAACAATAACCATAAATTCTCAATCAGAGGATACCAGACCTTCCGTCTAGATAGAGAAGGCCACAAAGGAGGGGTCCTGATACTGACCAGAAACAGCATACCGAGTAGCGCGGTACCTGTCAATCACACCGGACAAGCAGAAATTGTAGGAGTTGACATAATGGCTCAAGAGACGAAACTCCGCATTTTCAATCTGTACGGACCACCAAACAGAGACCTATCGCTCTCGAGTATGGAGGTCAGAGACTCCAACTGCATAGTAGTTGGAGACTTCAACAGCCACTCGGAGAGATGGGGATACTCTGACACAGACAGTAGAGGTGACGAAGTGGAAGATTGGGAGATAGATGCAAATCTCTCCCTAATCAATAGGCCGGAGGATAGCCCTAGCTTCTATTCAAGAACATGGCATACCACCTCGACTCCAGATTTGGCCTTCTCCACACAGGACATACACTATAAAATAGACCGCCAGGTGCTGAACCAACTGGCAGGTAGCGACCACAGGCCGATCAGGCTAACCATTGACATGGAAGTAAGCCAACAGGACACAAAACCGCTCCCACGTTGGAATTACAAACGAGCCGACTGGGACAGATTTGCAATCCTGACAGATGGGCTGTGTGAAACCATCAACACACGAAACACCAAAATGAAGCCCATGGTGGAGAGCCTAAGCAAGGCAATAATGCAAGCCGCCACTGAAACCATCCCAAGAGGAGCTAGGAAAAACTATAAGCCCTACTGGAATGATGAGTTACAGAAAGTGGAAGATGCAGTAACAAATGCTAGGAACATGGCAGAACGAGAAAAAACCATGGAGGCAAACATCGCCCTCAAAGCCGCCGCGGCGAAGTAAAAACACACTCTCAAGCAAACAGCAAGAGAAAGTTGGAAAAATAAAACGGAAAGTCTGAACCTGGACAAAGACGGGAACAAGCTATGGAAGCTAGTAAGAGCCATGAACGACGAAACCCCGTCAAATAAACAAATTACTATCAAGCAGGGCGAGAACTTGATCACAGGTAAGAAAGCCGGAAACGCCTTTGTCGATCACTATGCCAGAGCAAACCACATCGAGGTCCCTGCAGATAAGCATACAGACATTAGCGAAGAGCTAAAGGGACACGAAAACATAAATACGGCTCCTGAAGAGCACATGATGGCCAAACTAACAATGCGCGAAATGAAAGAAGCTATGAGTACACTAAAGAAAAGGAAATCTCCCGGAAAAGACGGGATAACAAACGAAATGCTGATGGGGCTGGGCCAAACAGCGAAGAAGAAACTACTATCAGTCCTGAACCAAAGCTGGAAAAGGGGTATTGTACCCCAGGCATGGAAAGATGCAATACTGGTACCAGTACCAAAAACAGGGAAGGACAAAACAGATCCAAATGGATACAGGCCCATAAGCCTACTGAGCTGTGTTGGCAAGCTGATGGAGCGGATGATAAACACCAGACTGATGTGGCATCTGGAAGAAAAACGAATACTAATTCCACAGCAAGCCGGCTTTAGACAGCACAGATCCACTGAGGACCAGGTCATCCTCATAGCCCAGGAGATAGAAGATGCCTACCAGGCACAGAAACACACAGTAGCTGTTTGGGTGGATCTGGAAAAGGCATTTGACAAAGTCTGGAAGGATGGACTTAGAGTCAAGCTAAGAAGAAGTGATGTCTGTGGGAAGATGTACAAGTGGATCAACCACTACCTCAAACAAAGAACGGCCAGAGTCCAAGTACAAGGGCAGATGAGCAAAAAGGTGACACTCGAGCAGGGAGTACCCCAAAGGGGAGTATTGTCACCCACACTCTTCCTGGTATATATAAACGATATTACAGAGAATATACCAAGAAGAGTCCATAGCTAAATGTTTGCAGACGATCTGGCTATGTGGACCTCTGAAAAGAATCTCACCATAGCAAGAAATCGGATGCAGACGGCCCTAACATCGCTGGAAGAATGGGCGAACTCATGGCTGGTCAAAATAAACGAGGAGAAAACCACGTGCACAATATTCTCGCTCTCATTAAAACCCCAAAGTACCAAATTAAGGCTAAATGGCAAAATCCTGCAGCCAAACGACAACCCAACCTATCTGGGAGTCACATTTGATCGGCGCATGACATGGAAAAGTCAGATTGAGAGAAACCGAATGAAAGCCAGAGAAAGAATGGCGATCATGAGGAAACTTGCTGGCACAAGATGGGGAGCAGACGAAGGCATACTAAAGAAACTGTACACTGGAAGAGTGAGACCAGTTCTCGAGTATGGCATTGCGGCATGGACAACCGCAGCGAAGGCGAACTTCGATAAAGTTAACAAACTTCAAAACCAAGCCATGAGAATTATAACAGGTGGCATGAAGTCAACGCCAATTGTAGAACTTGAAAAGATTACAAAACTGCAATCCATGACCGATAGAAGAGACTGCAGAGCCCAGCTGCAGTCAGAGAAACTCAGAAGACTGACGGACCATCCAATGTACCAGAGACTAAACAATTTGGGAAATGGGAAACTGAAGCGGAGAAACTTTGCAGAAATAGCCAAAGCAAAGATGCACGAAGATCCCATAAACGCACTAACAACACCAAAACCCATCACTACTGTACGAAAACCTACTTGGAGGCAGGATATATTTCCAGAGGTGGTAGAAAATATACCAGGTATTGCAAACAAAAATTGCCAGAGTGAAAAAGAAAGGAGAGACATTACCCTAAGCTTCATAACGAAAAGCTACCCAAGCATGGACTGGACCCATGCATACACCGACGGTTCTGTAACAAACACTACACAGAACGGAGGGGCAGGAGCATTCCTGAACCTACCAAATGGCAGAAAAATAACACTGTCATTCGCTTCTGGTAAGTACACAAGCAATTTCAGAGCAGAGGCAGAGGCACTGAGGGCGGCAGTGGAAGAAATGGTAACACACAGTGAAAATGAGAGCCATATAGTCCTGCTGACAGATGCTCTCGAAGTAGTCACAGCGCTAAAAAGCCAGAAAAACACTGAGCTTAATGACTTAAGAGCAGCACTCTGCAAACTGTGCCAGCAGTCCGCACCAAAAAGGGTAGTGGTACAGTGGGTTCCGTCACACTGCAACATCCAAGGCAACGAGGAGGCAGACAGACTGGCAAAAGAAGGTGCAAGGCTACCACAAACAGATACCAGTATGACGTACGAAGAGTCAAAACGGCTTATCAAAGCCAGATACATGTCCAAATGGGAAACCGAACATACTGGTTACACCAAAAACGATGCCTATTACCAGTTGAACCGAAGAGAGCAGGTCGTCGTCTTCAGACTTCGCACTGGCCACAACAGACTGAGGTACCACCTATTCAACAAATTGAAGATAGGGTGTACCGACGAATGCCCGTGCGGTACTGGTAAAATGACCACTGAACATCTGCTGCAGAACTGCCCGACATACGAGGATCAGAGAGAGCAGATGTGGCCATTGCCAGTGGAACTGCAAGACAAGCTCTATGGTAGTGGCGAGAGTCTCAGGATGACCGCCGCTTTTTTCGAGAAAATAATGGTTACTGTCTGACTGTGTACGCAGAAGAAGAAGAAGAAGAAGAAGAAAGGTTAAGTGCAATATCTTGACTTCCTCGTCACTGGTTTCCCCATATGGATCAGTCTCTCTCAGCACAATTATATCCCCGCCTGCCAAGACAATCGCACAAGGCACGAACGCAGTAGCCCCAGCAACAACGCGGGGATCTCCGAAAAAAAAAAAAATAATTCTCGCTACCTCTACTTTCCTAACAGTCAACTAGGTACTCATTTAAAATAGGTTGACTGGAGCGTGCTGCTAACTGGGGCTTAGTACCAATGTTATGACACCCGAGAGCTCTACCCCAGCGTTAATCAGAAGTCTCGTTAGTAAATTATTATTTAACCTCCCCCGATTCTCATGTATTGGAATGTGACAAGAAATAAGATCAATTAACCGCTCCGCACACATCGGGAACGTTGCTCGCCTTACTGAGCACGAGACACAAATCACTGCAGTACCATGTATATCTTAGAAACTGACAGAGAAAGGTTGCGCCTGAGACTCGCATCATTATTATTACACGGAAATGACAACATTAATCACCACAGTAGGAGTGGACACGCTGCTTTGATCCCACTTCAGTTGAGGGTGTCATTTCACATCGAAGATCCTTTGCAATGGATCCGCAACGTCCCACGTTTGTTGCTTTGATGGTACTGTCTACCATGCTTTTCCCTGTCAATTTTGTGACGATATCCTCTCACGTTGAATGTTATTTGCCATTGAATTATAGTATTGTTTTCAGCTAAATGTTTTACATTTGCATATGACGAACTTATCTTAACTGTTGGATTCTGATTTCGTTCATCAATTTTATTTTCATCAATAATTTATCCAAAACATCTTTGGCATGAATTCATTTACCCAATCATTTGGTAAGCGTCATTGTTTCTATGCCATGACGTAATGGCGAGTATACATTAAATAAAATAATTCTCATGGTGTGTATTTGTGAATAACTTGTTTGAATATCAATACATGATTCATGTTGGTGAAAATATATTTGATTATTCCTTATTCTCTTTCTGAATTCAATTTTGCGTCTCCAACTTGTCGTTGTTTTTTTTGTTTGTTTCAAGATACCGAATTCATGTGTGACCTACGAAGAATCCAACAGGTTAATTAAAGCCAGATGCAAGAACAAATGGGAAGCATAGCTTACTGCCCACACACAACATGATGCTTATTACTAGTTAGGAAGAAGAGAGGAGGTGGTTATCGTCAGACTCCAAATAGGCCACAACAGACTGAGGTATCTTATATTCAATAAACTAAAGATAGGTGCTACTGAAGAATGTACCTATGTTACTGGCAAAATGACCCATGCACATCTGCTGTAAAATTGTCCGTCATACGAAGACCAGAGAAATGTGGCCATCACAAGTGCCAACACTAGACAAGCTTTTTGGCAGTGGCAACAGCCTCAGGATGACTGCAGCTTTCTTTAAATAAATTCAAGTCAACGTATGACAACGTGCGGAGACGAATATATTTCTAAGAAAGAGATGATCTTAATAAGTTCCAGTATTTGACTGTCTAAGTTTACCCGCAGAGCAAATTCGTTAATTTTACAAATTATCATTATTATTTTTTTTCTATGTGCTAATGTTAAATTCATTCATCTAACTGGTGTTTTTTTTCTACATCATCAAAAATAACCGTTTGACACAGACTTCCTAAAAAGAGCATCGACCAGATTGTCCATATTGATGAAAATGAGCAGAATTGGATAGAGGAAGCAGGAAGTACAGAAAGGTTTGAAGAGGAATAGTGAAAAACATAGCGTTTCACAATGACAACGCAATAAAGACCGTAATATTATAGACTCCATTTAACGCATGCTTCATCTTATGCAGCACTGTGAATGTGCTGATAGCTAAACGACGTTATCATGGAACGACGTTAAGTGAAACAGCTGTAATCAAAACATGTATGTACTTGCATTCCTTGAAAATCACATTCTTCTTTAACCGCGCCACACAGAGATTGATTTTACTTTGAGCATTATTTACCTCTATTATTCAACTGTGATCGATCAAAACTTAGATTCAGAGTACGTTTTTAATCGATAGGTCCTGGTGTTAGTGTAAGTGTAGCGCTTCGTGTGATGACGTGAAGTGTCCAATACATGTGTCAAATGATCTAGGATGAAGCGAATCGCACGTGACAATTACTGAAATAAGTGGATGTCAACGTGAAATAATGGTAACATGAGACAGGTATGGACGATGGTTGGAAATTATACAATGATAAGAATACTGAACACTGAATGTGACATGATCAACTGCCTGACGTTTTTTTCTGTGTCTTAGTTCCTAGCTGACCTGTAGTTCGACAAGTCTCAGTTCTAGCGTGAGATGGATGTATCTGAGGGGAGGATTGCCTGCTTAGCGGACTAGGCTCAAGCAGCTTATTAGTCCAATGAGTTGGGACAAGTTCCTCAGTGGGTGGGTAACCGATGTGCGCGTCCATCTTAATAGACTCAAACACTAGATCAAAGTAGACCCGCAGCCTGTTAGGCATCATCTATGCTACTCTCAAAAAACAACCTAACCATCGTCGGTGTTACCCATGTCGCAGTTAGTCGACTCTAACAATTTGATCTTTGTGGGGCAGTGGTGATATACTTGAAATACACGAAAACCCCGGCGGACGACTCGGGTCATTTCTATGTATTGTTTTATGTATGGCATGTATATGCATCGTTATTAATACATATATCAATGCATTTCTTGCAGTCTTGCCATCTGTTAGTTAAACAAGACAACTGTAAATAATGTGTGTGCATAGGAACCCCACTCATATTTACGCAATTGCCCATTTCCTTCATTTCGTGATGATTTGCTGTTATCTCTAGTAGCGGACCGCTCAAGTCCAACTGCCTGTGCATGCATATCTGACTATGTGACTTCACATATCGATGAAGGTGAGGTTGCCCTGTGCGTACTCCGATAAACGTGTTTGAAAATCATGCTGCATATGATTCACATTTAAATACATAGTCTAGGCACCTGCTACTGGTGTGATGCTTTTCTGTAAGCTTGCTATTACTAGTTCATGTGTATTTCGTCTTCCAGAAACTTATTGGACTTATGCGTGTGTCATTGTTTTGAGTGGTGCAGTGGTTAGCGCGCTGGCTTCGCATCTAAGTGATCGTGGGTTCATTTCACAGGTGAGGCGGAAATGTTTTTTTTAGACTCCAATGGTTCCCGGGGCGATCCAGCCTTAAATGGGTACCGCTTCAGTCCGGGAAGTAAAAGCGGCGAGGGAGAGGAGATGTCTACCGCCCTCATATAGCCGAACCTTTGAAATGTGAGATCGCTAACACCTCACGGCAGTAATGTTATGGGTTATTTTAAATTTATTTTCATGTGACATGAACATAGCGACTGTTTGGATTTGATTGGTATCTATTTTGGGCGATATTTGTATTCCATATACCGTTTGATATTCCATTTACCATATTTCAATTACCATCCAACGAATAACTAGTTATTCAGTAGTCATTTCAGTTGCCATTAATGCAATTGTTATGTTTTGTATCCTTTATTGTTGCATATCATCACAATGTGGCTGGATAACCGCTACAACCTCATGTGGGTTTCAGTCATGCCGGATTAAACATACTGCTACTATGAATTTGACTGTCACTGTGTAATAACGCTTCGTCAAAACTTGGAACATTATTCATGGAACATCTGCTGGGTGCCACACCATCGCTGCCTTGCGTGATACATGTTAACGGGAAATGTTTTGATTGTAAACCCTGCTATCTCCAGTTGTCTCGACAATGACTTGCCACTAGCCGAAGATAGCTCAGGACGAGGAAGTGAGGTTGACAAATTGGGAAAAACCAAACACGCATTACCTAAACATATCACCCATTTCAGTCGACATAGCCTAAAGCAATGATTTTCAAAACGGTATTTGGCACGGCGTGGGCTAGTGGTTACGTGACATGGCTCACAATCCGAACGTGGTCGACTCGATCCCCATCACATCACCGACCGGTACTCCGGGGAAGCAAACCCTTAGAAGATTAAAGATGAAGCAGACCTTTGCATCAAATGCATGCCGAAGTCAGATGCACTAGGCCGACAGGCGCAAAATAAAATCCATAGTACAATGCACACCACCTTGGGGAATAGAGAAATAGGCCGAACGCAAAAAAAAAAATGAACAACACAAAATAAACTTATTATTATTATTATTATATTGCCGAAGTCTGAAAAAAAAAACATTGTAACCTGTCTGTAATGGCCAAAGAGTCCGCTAACATGAGATTTACTCAGAGTACTACCTTGTTTAGTAGAACTTGTCTTTAATACTCATACAAAAAATTCGGAAAATATCTGCACCCCAAAGTGAAAGAAGAAAAATGTAGTTCAGTGAAGTATTTCTTGGACATATCTTCTTCTTCTTCTTCGTTCATCCTCAGATCAAGATCCCAGTTTCTCTTACAAAGAACACCTTTGTAAGGTTGTCGTATCTCCATACAGCTTGTATCTCGTATCTGCCTCTCGAGGCCAGTATTGATCTCTCTTTTCCTGCGTGAGCGTGCAGCTTTGCAGGATGTGTTCCACGATCAGGGTATGCTCTCATACATGGAAACTTGTCACCTGTCCCAATCCCCATTTTGTTGTAAAGGTGACCCTTGAGTCTGTTATACCCAGTTATCAGTCTGATGATGTTGATTTGCTCTTCTCTAGTTAAGTCAATGTAGTTGTCTTCTTTTCGGAAGTCTAGGTATCGAACAACCCATTTTACCCTGAAGTTGGCTTTAATTATAATGTTACTCGCTTACCAAGTGGTTTGTCGGGGTCTTTATATATTACAAGGACAAGAATAGCACCACTGCCTAATAGAGAGCATGTCGTAAGATGCGACTATCTGTTTAACTTGGCATAACTGCGGTCATGGTTAGGTGGTTTGTTTAGAGCAGCAAAGATGGCGCCTAACAGGCTGTGGGTCTACTTTGTTCTAGTGTTTTTGTGTGTTTTTTTTGTTTGTTTTTTTTCGTTCGCCTTATTTCTCTAATCCCCAAGGCGGTGTGCATTGCACTGCGTTTTTATTTTGCGCCTGTCGGCCCAGTGCATCCGACTTCAGCATGCATTTTATGTAAGGGTCTGCTTCCTCCTGCATTTTCTAAGGGTTTGCTTCCCCGGGGTAACGGCCGGTGCTGAGATGGGGATCGAACCAAGCACCTTATGATTGTGAGCCGTGTCACATAACCACTAGGCCACGCCGTCTAGTGTTTGAGTCTATTAAGATGAACTCGCACATCGGTTAACCACCAAACGCAGCGGAGTATTAAGTTGCTCAAGCCTAGCGTGCTAAGCAGGAAACCCTTTTCAAGGCTATATCCAGCTCATACCCTAGCTGGGACCTGCGCAGAGGCATCTGTCTCTGTAGAAGTACAGATGACCAAGAACTAAGAATTACTCGCTTGATGTGCACGTTTTTGTTTAATGTTCAGGGTTCTTATTGTATCAAATTTCTCCAACCATTTAATTACGTTTCGCTGATTAAATGTTGAAAACGTTTTCTGCAGTATGTCATTGTCTGTGGAGTACTGTGTGTATTTGTATGTGCTGTCTGTCTACAGGAGTTAATCCAATAATTGCCTATTTAGTCAATTTATGTGTGGATAATTAAAATGCTTTTTTTCATAAAAGTTGTCTATTTTATTTTGTATCTTTCTTGAAGATATTGTATGAGAAGTTGCGTTTATGAATGATGAATTTTCATATCCAACAAAACTATAGTGGAACTTCTATTTCCGACCGCATTATAGAGTTTTATAGAGTTGAAAAGATTCAACAGTTTATTGTTTAAGTTAAGCCTGTAGCTCCAGTTTCTCAGTGTTCTTCTTCTCTTTTGATATTATATTTCTTCAACTCGTTCTTTTGAATTTTTTCTGCTGCTTTTTTCTTATTCCTTTTTCAACTTCAGATGCAATGGCAGCGATTTACTTATTATGCCATTCCCGTATTATTTGTAGGATATCAAATGCAGAGGTTGCTTTAGAAACACAGTGAGGCGTTCAGCTTGTTGAAATGACAGGGCGCAAAAACATGAGTTGGGGAGTTGTCTACCCTATATACTATTTAATACACCGGTACTAGTTCTTCTCTCATCTCTGCCACACTAAGATCTCCCACAGTAACAGACTGCCTATTGTTTGTCCCTTTGTTTCATGTAACAGCACGCATACACTCTGAATGATTTTCGCAATGTAATATGTACATATATATGTATATATAATATTGGAATCCTGAAATGTGAGATCGTTAACATGTCACACCCATATGGCAGCAATGCTATGAATTACTTTTACCCAGAGATCAGGACTATTTTTACAAAAATCCAGGTCTCCATTGTGATTAGAAGCAGCGACATCCGACTCCCAAGGCGAACACCTTGCATCGGAACCACTGAGATGCCGCTACGTATATATTTACACACACATATATATATATATATATAATTTAATTTCCATAATGCGTCAATGATATTCACCCCTAGTTGAACATATGTGATTCATACCGTCAAAGTGTATATGCACACATCGTTTCTGTTTATTGTTGTTATTGCTGCCAATTCACTGCATTTGTTATCTGTATAAGCTTATTTATAGACGCCATTTGGCGCGTACATTTAATAGTTTATTTTGTTCCCGAAATGTTCGATAGGATGCAAAGTTGTATTTGCATGTATCAGCATGTTGATGTAAGAGACGTGGTATTTGTGAAAGCAAATAAAGTGACGATTGTCTGCAGAAAAAGTAAATATAAAGAAATATCCCGTTTACTCGTCATCTGGCATTTAGGGAATACTGTGTTGGACTTATATTTTCGTAATCGACGGCACACACCACAGATGGTCAGCAGCACACCGGCGGCCTTTACTTACTAGACTATTAATGTTACCCACTTTTTTAGGTTGGGTCGATTCCAGGCGCCGTTAGGTATTATAAATGTCACGCATCAACTGGGAATTGAACCAAGTTCGCTCGGCTTGAAAGTCAGTCCACTAACCACGGACTACCGCAGCTCTGATGTTAAATTGACCGTCAAGAGTAAAGTTATTTTTGTAATACTTTTTTTCTAGATCACAGAAGCAGTGTAATTTACTTTTGTGTTCCGTGCTTATTGAATTATAAAAATTGTCCGTAGAAGCTGTTATCAAGCCCAGTTTGTTACTTCATAGTCGTGAGGGAAGGTTAACCCGGTACCCAAAAATGCTATGCTAAAGTCGGACCGAATAGTGCAAATATCCCAGTCAAATAAAAAACTGCAAACTAAGACAACGCATTCGTTTTCTTTACTTCATCCTGCTATTTGCAAAGCCCTATTCAGGACTTAAGTAGCGGGAGTTTTAGAGCGAACAACGAAGACAAAGAAGAAGAAGACTTAATAATCAACAATAATATGATCTGGCCTGTGAATTAGGGTTTAATCAAGACCTGAATTAGTGTCTTCTGCTCAAGAGGGTTTTTCGCGTGTTATTTTGAATGTGCATTATGAACGTATTTTCTTCTCTTTTTTTCTTTGTTTTCAATATCCCTTTGTCAAAGCCTTGAGACAGACTTTGCAAGTAGCAGAATGTTATCCAGAGAACTGAATGTGTAGTTTACAGCATGACTGCGATATTTGCATCTTTTGATCAGAAACATCCAACTCCAGCTGGTTTTTGTGGATACCAGGTTAGCCTTCTCTCTTCGATCTGTTTACCTTATCCAGTTTGCCCTGTTCCATCCTGTTATCAAAGATCACCGCTTGGAGGTGTAAGCTCTGCTCGGCATCTTGATTTTGGTATAGTATTTGAAACTCATGACATCGATAATCAAACTGACATAGATTAATTAAACACAAGTGTACCAGTTCAATCAAAATGATATAATTCTCAGCTTCAAGTCTCGCACACGACTTTAATATATACATCCCAATTTATCATCTCCTGAGCCCTATTTTCTGACCTAAGTGGATGCGTTATACTCATCCTTTACACTGACTTGTCCATTTTTGTTGACATGTTTCTGGGTTAAAGTTTATACATAATGATGTAACCAATCCCATACCAGACTCTTCATATTAGTCTGGTACGACCTTCTTGTGTCACTATTCTCTCTCCTCCCGATTTGGTCTCTGGTAACCCTCAGAGAAAGGTCAAAGTCCACGTTCATTTATTGTTTATTAGTGGATTGCACGACACTGTTCAACAATATATATAATCCTTTTAGTTATACCAGATAATGTTTCTTTATGTATTATGAGTCAGCCATAATTTGCTTTGTCTTAATATGCGCTGATTTGTGAGATATTGTAATGCCCGTCTTGGTCTGATCAAGACTGCAACTGATATCCATTAGCTTTGATGAACACTGACTCTGGCGTTGACTGCTGTCAAATGTAGTTACGTTGTATCTTTGTGTGTGGTGGACCATGCTTGCCCTGGTTCTGGAGGGGAAATTCCAGATTTTCTTTTTCTTGTTAACACAAGAAGTAGTTTCAGCCAGATCAAAGGTTCTTAAAGTTCCATCGCATTTATGGCCACAAATGTTCTAACTTCATGCTGATTTTGAGTAGTCATCTAGTTAAGCTTCGTTCTATAAATGACGAGTGGGGACAATACACCTTGCCTAAATACCGAAAGAGGACATTACCCCTGCTCTAAAGACCCTTCTAAAAACTATATTAGCACAAGATTATCGACACACAAGACGCTTGTGGACATGATCGCTGACTCAAGACCTTTCGTGAGGTCAAGATTGTTGGACAAACGGCCACTTAAGGATATAATATCTGACTCAGAATCCCCATTAGGTCAAGATTGCTTGGGCATGGTTCGCTTGAGGTTATGATCTCCGTCCCCGGCTGCTCATCAGACCATGAGTGCTGTACCAATGGCGACTTAATATGACTTCTGGACAAGGTCTCTCATAAGGTCAAGATTGCTGCACCAAATGCTGCTTCAGGATTTGATCTCTGACCCAGAATTCCCAACAGATCAAGATTGCTGCACCAATAGCCGTTTGAGAATATGATTCCACGGCGAAAGACCTGACGACGTAAAGTTTCAATTTCAGTAAACAAATAAAGACACTCCAGTCGTATTTAATGCCGTACGAAGATAAAGTCGATGTCGCATAAGGCAATTTTGCTACTCTATAGGTTGCACAAGCCCACATTCCACGCCAAAGATTCCATTAAGAACACGCTCTGTGGTCAGACGTCTCACAAAGACAGGGACAATGACTCAAACGCGACATCATGCTAACATATGTTCTTGTTATATGCGAGTACTCTACGCCGGAAGTCTTCTTTCTTTTAATTTAAAATATTCCGAGGAAAACATCTGCTACTTTAAAATCCGTCTTGCCACATGTGTATCTCAACCGCGGTACTAAGCGGTGCTAGAATTAGATTATACAGTCACATAAGATTATATATATATCAGTGCATTTCTCTTGCCATCTTCGATTGAGATGAATGACTATAATATCTTTACCAGAAGATATCGATATGTTTTGATTGAATGACAGTTATGTAAAGTCAATATTGTCTTTGATCTTAACTGATCATGTTGAATATATGATAAGATGCGCGGTACTACCTATTTTACTCGGCGTGAAAAAATAAAAAATGGTTTCCTATCAAAAGCGATGATGGCGACATCATTATCAAATAGTCAGTGTTGCATTGGTGATGTAACGTGCGCTGTCTTTTGATTTTAGGAAGGAAGAAACTGCACTGGTCATCAGTGGACCAGTGACAAGACTACCAGTCGAGACGACTGAAAGTAACTCAGGATGCAGGCACTCTGGTCCCACTTCCCTTGAGATCAAAGGTCTCTTAAGACTTGCTAGATTTGATCCCTCAACGTTTCCGGTAATCGCTTTGGGAGGTGAGTGCGTTACCTCTCAACCACAATGACCACCATCGTTGAACAGAGCAAATGAACTATAGAATGCACTGGAGCTAGGAAAGTTACTGATTTATAACACAGCACAAAATAGCTGATACCTAGTATAAATACGCATGTAACACATTATCCCCAATGGTGGTGTGTTATATCGGGCCGCTTATATTAATTTTTTTTTATCTGCATAGACTGCGGCTAATAGAATTGACAACAAAGTTAAAAGGGAAAGGGAGACAAGGTTGTGTTTTATCCCCCGACTTGTTCTTTCTGTACAACCAGTTTATCTTGAGAAATGTACAGACAATGCCAGAATAACAATTAACAAACAAAACATAAACAATATAATATATGCTGATGCTATTCTATAGATAGTTCAGAAATAAAATGAATTGCAGGAAATAGCAAACACCGTAGCTCAGCAAAGTGAAAATAAAGGACTGAATTTAAATACATATTCATCTGAGGTGATAGTAGTGACTAAAAAGCCATACTTTTGAAAACGCTGCGTAAAAGCGAGGGGCCCGAATTGAGAAAAGTTAATCTGATTAATTACCTGGACACGTACATAACGTCAAATAAAGGATGCAGAATAGTCCAAGCACAGTCGGTCTTCCAGGCCATGACGGAAATCGTGTGCAACATGGCGTTGTCGCTGGAACTGACAAAAGTAAATTATGTTGATACTACATGAAACCCGTACTGGCATCCGGATGGGAACCATTTAAAATCAGCAAGCAATCGCGTAGATTTTTTGAAGCAACATAATTGTGGTTTTCCAGAAGTATTTTTGAGATTACATGGAATGCAAGGGGGACTAGTGGTACATCACTCCAAGAGGCACAATTACAAAGACAGCTCGTTGCAACGATCAGAACAAGGCAGTCATTCTATTTTAGGCATGTTATGAGAAGCGGCGGTTTGGAGCACGTTTTGACAACGGAAAAGATATCAGGAACTAGAGACAAAGTAAGGCAGAGAGAGAAGATGTTGGACACCCTGAAAGAATGGCACGGGTGACAATCAACAACATAATTGGTTAACGACTCACGTAATAGAAGAAAGAAGATATAAGTTAATGATGATCAAAGCCAGTCGGCAAGGCACCTGATGATGATGCTGTTATCTGAAATTGGAACACCAATTATGAGGAAGACCCCTGAGCTAGATAGAGCCCATTCAGATCTAATTCTGAAATCGCAATGAAATGAAGTGGAGTCCCAGGCTCTAGTGGCTCAACACGTGCAGCTGTTCTAGGGAGGGACTGGTCTCAAGTGAAGTTACCGGAAATCAATTCCCGATTGAAGTAGCCACACGTTACTGAGAGATATAAGAAGATCCCAGGGAAGAAAGAACAAGTGTAAGAGAAAGATGACAGTTTTAGGAAAAAGAAATTATTAAAAAGTTGGAAACAGGCTTATGAAAGGAACAAAAAACAACTGTCGTTACAATTGTAACTCCCATTGCTTGTGAGAATTTTCAGACCTGAGAAATAAAGACCTTTTATCTGCATTATAAAGGTTATATGTTTATTTCACCACCAATAAAACATATGTCGTGCCAAAGTATCGAACAGAAGCTCAAACCGTTCAGCGATTTCAAGTCGTCTTTTTTATCGTAAATAATAATTTCGCATCTTCTTCTGCTTCTATGTACATTGCTTTGCATCTTTTCCTTAAATATTTGGTTGCTCCTTTTGTTCTTTTTGTTGATGTCCCTCTGATATATTCGTGACCCACATAATATACCCCCCCCCCCCCCCCACCACAACCTAATTTTGCAGCCCACATTCACATATCTACCTGTATTAAATGTAAATTGTCCGGCTGTACTTTCGCAGTCTGTTTGGGGAATTTGATTGGCTGATCGAATAACGTTATGTCATCATAAGTGGGTTAAAGTGGAACTGTCGAGGTCCTGCGTGTGGATATTATGAAGTTATGTCGCTATCAAAATGAGGCAGTTCAAAATTTGAAATAAGCGTACATGTGTTGAGTTTGAGGGCTGAAATGGGCCGCTTGTGACGGGTATATGTGAGAATGAGCGGGCTTAAAGTTGGATTGTGACCTACTTTGCTTGAGGCTTGGAACGAGTTACTGCAATGTGGGGCGATACATGGACTGATTATGAAAGCCTAAATTAGAAACACATATGGATGTTAATATATTTTAAAGGGAAAGGGCGGTTGGGGGGGGGGGGGGGCAAAGAGACGGGCGATTTGAGGAGAGGAAGAGATAAGCTGGGTTGGTGTCTTGAAAGGAGGATTGAGAAGGAAAGATATGGGGGAGGAAGTCTGGGGAGAAGAATTCAATAATGATGTTGAGGTTGGATGTGAAATTAGAAGAATCTTTATTCGTTACATTACTGTTGCTTCTTTCATATTGTACAGTTCGACTGCCGAGCACATAATTCTCTCACTTCAACTAATTCCTATATATGAGGTTTAAAAATACAAACTTTTGTATCAAAAATGGCCCACGAACTTTGCAAACATGTTTCATATTTCCCTTTGTGGACAAATAATTCAAAGAGAATTGATCTAAAATTATATTTCTAAATATTATAATATACACAAAGAAGATTTAATACCGAACTTCCCGCTTGATGATTTCTGCTCCACGAGTTGATATTGAACAATCAATGATTGACGTCAATTGTTGCGCTGAAACAGCAAACTTTAAATTCTTTATTTCTTCAAAATCTTGTAATGAGCAAATATCTTAATATGTTTTAAAAATATTTCAAAGTATAAAAACGTCCACTCATTTCAACTAAAAATGCTCATATCTCCGATTTGTTTTCTCCATTTAAAGCACCTGTATTGCCTGAGTGGTTTTATGAGAGGGATTTGCACTTTATGTGCACTTTATGTTCACATTATGTTAACCTGGCCTCTTTAACAGTAACAACATGTCGAAAGAGGCGGCGGACCGTGTAACTCTACCTTCTTATTGAAAATAACTTTCCAACTAACGAAAATGTACATTCAACCATTCTTACGTGCCAATATATTTCTGAGAGTGAGTTCTAGAGCAAGTCAATGTAGCAGTGAAAACGACAACTGCAATGTTACGTATTTTAAAAAGAAATATTAAACACATGAGCAAGGAAGGGCAGATCGAACTGTATGAGGCAAATGTTAGGCCTAGATTATAGTACTGTTTACAGGTGTGGAGTCCTTATCGTAGAGAGGGTGTACACATGTTGGTAGGATACATATAAAAGCGATAAAATTGATAGTGGGACTCCGGAAATATAGTTATCAGGAAAGACTAAAAAATAACTGGTCTGCAATGTCTTTAGAAAAGAAGAATTGACAGTGATTTAATGCATGATTCTTAGATAATCAACGGACTGTATCAATTAGAATATATCGTGTTTTTTTCCAAATACAACCGACTATTAGAACATGACGGCACAGCCACAAATTAATTAAACAAAGGAACATAATAAATAACAGGAAATATTAGTGGTGAATGCTTGGAGTGCCACATCAAATAGTGGGAGCATGCTCAATTAATGTATTCAAGAATAGATTGGATGCGTATATTTGTTTTAAATTAAGTGTTTAATATCCACGTGTCTCGCGGCAGGTCTCTTGAACTGTTTTAAGCCACCAGTGGAAGTAGATGAGGGCGCATGCTCAAGAGACGACTGAATCAACGTATGTTGTGCCTGGGAACGAATTCTGCACAAAACATAGTGCCGACCATACTGCGAATGTCGTCGTTCCACATTCTGTTATCCTGATAAAAGGGTGACCTTCTTTTAACAGTTTATTTCACACGTATAAATTCTGCTCTCACAAGCCTCGAACAGAGGTCATGTGTGATACTGGAATCACCAAATTAGCATAACTATACTGTATATTAGCTGCTACTTTGTTGTCAGACTAATTATCTTATTTAGGACACGTGTTTTATTTTGCATCTGATTGCAGGATATTCGAGCCATTCTATCGGTAAAGTCCGTATCACCAAACAACTTTCCGTAACGTATTTACCTATTTACAGCCATGGCAGGTACTTGGAGGAAAAGGAACAATGCCAATGTAACAGTCTACCAATGTTGCAAAAGGCAACAATAGCCATCGTGTAGAACCATATCAACAAATCCACTATAGCAAATGATAGGATACAAGCTTGCTGTAAACAGGACAGCCCTATATGTGACGCTATGCTTCTCAAAGAACGAAAATGCAGATCAATCAATACACCGGTGTCCTAACCTTATTCACAAATCAATCAATTAAAACGTGTCAGCTCGCCGTGGAGCATACGAGAAGATCCTTAAGCTAAGCTACAACCTCCAAGTCTTGTTATACATGGTATGCCCCTCGCTACCAGTCTCTGGATTGAATTTGTAACTTTTAAACCAATACACGCAATGCAGTCACATTTGACAAGAACATACCTTCGATTTGAGAAACATAATGAGCACATATCAAATTTTGCAAGATTTCGTTATTTCCACAAAGAACAAGCAGAACACGCTTCACAATTTTACGGAAGGTAATGGTTTGAATCACAGAATCAATTTCCTATCGAATTTTTCTTTGTCCCATGAAATTTCATGGCTTGTTACGATATACTTTTCCTTTCAGCATGTCCCATAGGAACAACAATAGGTGAAGTCAGGTCAGTCGACTGTATGGATTAAATTCCCTTAGAAATGACATTATCTTCAAAGAAGGAAGGAATTTCAAATAAGCTGACATTTGACGTGTGTCATGTGGCTCCATCCTGTTGAAAATAGCTGGTTCACAGTCCATCCATGTCAGATTTCAATGAATTATTTTCGTGTTACTATTAGTCTTAGTTGACCTGTATTTATACAGCGGCGTATGCCCCTGTGCTTGTCCCAGCTTTGGTGTGAGCTGGATCTAGATAGAAGGAGGATCTTCTGATTAACGGTCTAGTGTCGAGCAGTTTATTACTCCACTGCGTTGGGACATGTGCCGCTGATGGTGGTTGTGTCTATGTACGATTCCATTTTAATAGACTCAAACACTAGAACAAAGTAGACCCGCAGCCTGTTAGTCACAATCTAAGCAGAATTGCATTCATTGGCTTAAAATGTTATACATGACAACTAGAGTCCGGCAGAGGGTGAGACACTCTGTACTTTACCAACTTCTCTAATGTAGACCACAAATGTCCTGCGTCTCTCAGGATTGACGTCAGTTCTTTTCTCCAAGTATGCTTTGGTCTGCCACTATTCCTCTTTTAATATAGGTTAAAGAACAGCATCTGTCTTGCGTAGTTGTAATTGTTTTCCCCCAGAATGTGTACAATCCAGTCAGAGCATCTGCTCTTTACATTGTGTTTCATAACGAGCTGCTAAGTGATTTCCAATATGTCAACGTTGGCGGATTTGTCGTACCATTTTCAACCAATTATCCATCGCGTGAATATGTTTATGAGTTAATTAACGTTTGTATATGTTGTGTTAATGCTTTTGTTGTCTTCCTAGCTTTAGCACCACAAAACACTATCGACTTTACACTAGAGTCGAACATTGTAATATCCGTTTCAATCATAATTTGTTTACGGTCCACAGTTTGTGTAATGTATAGAAATCATCTCTAGCTTTCTGTATCTGCTATCCATTGTATATGATAATTCATGCTCTGACATATCGTACAGTTGGCCGAATTGCGAAACCTTACCAATAAGAATCAAAACATGAAAACAAAAAATTAGGGAACAAAAAAATAGAGAAGCTTTAGCTAATAGCTAATGTTAGTAAATCACAAACTAAAAACACTAAACCATTATTAATAAATGGGGTACTCTAAAACTCATTTTAATCACGTTCCGAGCCATCACATTTCTGTGTAGGAAATTGTGGTCGTTATTTCTACCAAATTCTGACTATTATTTCTCTTTCTTCCTCTCTCTCTCTATCTCTCTCTCTCGCTCTCTCTCTCTATCTCTCTCTCTTTATATCCATCTATCTTACTCATTCACTTACTTTTTCCGATACTGTCTTACTACAATTTATCTCATCTTATGAACCCGTACCGTGAGACCGTCCATTTTATGCCTCGACAGACTGTAACGTGCATCTCTAAATCGAGGCTAAAAAGGATGTCTTTTGTTCCTAGAACTAGATGTATACATGTGTGTCATATGCCCAGGGTATGTGGATTTACATATATAGAGTGTCTATTGTTCCCAACTCAACACTGACTGACGCACACACACACACACACACACACCCTTACATACACCAACAGACACCCAGACACACACACACACCCACACACACGTATCCGCAATGAAGCAAACATCGATGTTGGTTCGCTGCTGATGCAATTCAGACATCTCGAAAAACGTAAAAACAATACAAACTAAGGTAAACAGTCACACGAGTTCCCTAATGCAGCAAAGAATGATGTTCTAGGATTGGTCTTCATATCGATATGAGAACACATCTTGCAGCACTAGTCTGATGATCTTGCCTTCTTCGCATGCGATTAGCAACTATTATTAGCATTATTAATATATATATATATATATATATATATATATATATATTTAAATACACATGCATAGACATAAAGTGGTTTGGTCATCTCATGAGAATGAAACCAGATCTGCTGCCCTTTAAAAACATACGGTCGTAGGAGATCAAACTTAAGAGCTAACACACTATTTTCATCCATATCACTTGTTCCATACATCTAATATAATTGATGCCATTGTATTTATCCAATTTGAAAATATATATCATTGCCTACTTATTCCGTCTATCATTTGTCGGGCAGTTATTTCTAGAACCTTCTGCCAATTCCATTTGGTCAATCTAGCATAATCACGCTTGTGGTCTTTTAGGTATTCTGGAATTCCAAAGCAATAAGTAGACGACATTTCTACACTAAAGGCGCAAGACATTGATATTATAATCATTTGCTTGTCACGAGAGGCGCACGATATTGCTATTATAATCACTTACTTGTCACGAGAGGCGCAAGCCATTGCTGTTATAATCATTTTCTTGTCACGAGAGGCGCAAGCTATTGATATTATAATCATTTACTTGTCACGAGAGGCGCAAGCTATTGATATTATAATCACTTGCTTGTCATGAGATGCTCAAGATATTGATATTAAACTCATTTACTTGTCACGAGAGGCGCAAGATATTTATATTATAATCATTTGCTTGTCACGAGAAGCTCAAGTTATTTACATTATAATCACTTGCTTGTTACGAGAGGCGCAGGATATTGATATTATAATCACTTGCTTGTTAAAAGCGAGAAAACCAATCTTATGAAATAGATGTGAACTAATAGCCACGTGTTGTTGGTGCCCAAACGGGGAGTAAGAAATAGTAATATTTTAACCTGCCAGGCATGTAGTTAATGACGACTAAAAATGGTTGGTCATGCGGCTGGCTATATCATCTTTGAGACATTCTTAGCAACTACACATTTAATTAATTTGGAGAACGCCAACTTAAAAGGAAAAATACGACTAAAAGTACAAGACAAAAGGAACGGGTCAACCAAGATAGGCTGACTTTGCGTGTATATGATGAAAACAATACTTCTACAGGCAGCTGAAATATTTTGATTGATTATGCAATCTTATTCGAAACCCATACATCTAGGTTATAAATGCAACTCTTTGCTAGAAAAACGTATGTTAGGGAATTCTTACGCTGAACGTACGAACATTACACTATCGATGCTCTACCCTATCTGAAGTTTATATTTTCTCATGACCTGTACCTGTCTTTCTTTTTTTTTCAGGAATGTGCCCTGCATCCACATATGTCCCCACTATCAATTCTCTGTTTGGCCAATATCGGCTAATTTGATATTTCTCATATTCTTACACCTTTCTGGCCATTGACTTTGCTCGTTTGTTTCACCTTTCTTACCAGTCTAAAAGTAAAGTAAAGTAAAGTATCCCATAGCATTACTGGGTGTGAGGTGTTAGCGATCTCACATTTCAAAGGCTCGGCTATATGAGGGCGGTAGCCATCTCCTCTCCCTCGCCGCTTTTACTTCCCGGACAGAATCGGAACCCATTTGAGGCTGGATCGACCCGGGAGCCATTGCGGTCTGAAAAAAAACATGACCGCCTCAACTGGGGAATAAACCCAGGACCACTCAGGTGAAAAGCCAGCGCGCTAACCACTGCGCTACGCGGCTCCACAACTTACTAGTCTACTAGTCTTACTAGTCTTACTAGTTTCTAGTCTACTAGTGAGGAAACTAGAGACGAGTTATACTGTTATGCCGAGTAAAGTACATACTTTTACCCACATGAATGTGTTTTTATCTCATGTTATGTATTTATTCTATCATATACGATGTAATAGCTAATAGTTTTGTTGTTTGTTTGTCCACGCACTCAGCAGGCTTCTGCACTGTATCCGTAGAAGGAATTACATTGCCGTTATTGGATGTGTCTTCAAACGTAGGAATGTTAGACTACACTATCAGTGAAATATTACGATATGCTTTCAGCTTGGCATTTGTCGATTTCTCCTCTGTATAACATACATAACCTTTACTTAAATCACTTTTGAACACACACACACGCACGCACGCACGCACGCACGCACGCACACACACACACACATATATATAAATATATATATATATATATAATATCGCCCAGACTTCTATGTAGGTTTCTTTTCTTCTCTTGTTAAAGCGTCGTATACCACTTTACCTATCAGTGTTTTTAGACAGTCGAATACTGCATAAAGTTCATCATATGTAGGTCACACGTTTGAGTCCAGATTAATTGTAATTATATACTTGTAAATAAAAACGTAACCTTAGTATTTTCTTTTAAACGGAACAATACATCATATTAAGTTGAATTGTTTGCTCCCTCGTGCTTGCCTAAATAATGATGTATTTGTTACCATTTTTGTTGTTCTGATGGGCAATCAAAGTGTGTTGACATAGCGTGTATTTATTGAACAGTCCAAGTGTCAGCTCCGCATTGACCATCGTCTACAATGGATCTCCAGTGCACTCTATCTCTTGCCCTAATGATGCAATCCGACATACATTTTTAAGTCTATCTCCTGATGTTATCCACCCACTTAAAACGTTGTTTGCCTCTTGAACAACTGTCTTTCTTCCTACCCTCCAGTATCGTCTTCAACAAGGAGGTATGTGTTGTCATTTTACAAAAATAACGTAACAATCCAGCCTTGCTTTCGTTCATTACTTCCATTTTCAGCCATAACTTTTTCAATATCTCTGCATTTGTTTTCTTCTCTTTCCAAGAAATATGAGTCAAGCTTCTACATACCAATTGTTCGAATGCTTCAATACTCTTTTACAACATGATTTTTTAGTGTCCATATTTCTGCACATTTTAGTTGTCCATCACAAGTGATGAAGACCACTCTCTTTGTTCAGCCGTGTGGACAGTCGTATCTCTTGCTGTGTCCGCTGAAATGGGTGACTTGCGCGATGACTTGGATTAAAGTGAGGAAGAAACTGCGCCTTTTGTCAACCTCACTCACAGAGCCTAAGCTACTTTTTGCCAGTGGCAAGACATTCATCGAGACGACTGAAGATAGCATAGGATGCAGATTTTGTCTCAGGGTTACCACCGCAGCCTTTCCGTAAACATGTAACCCGCAGGGTAGAAAGGTGGGATGGCATCTAACGCAGTTTGTCGTGCCTTTTCGATAACCACAAGAGGTCGTATGGACAACACTCAGCATGTGAGTGGCTCTGGCATCTCTTCCCAGATGTGTTCTGCTCATCATAGTAGCATCTAAAATTCGCACACGCTAAATTCGTGTAGGTGAACCGGCAGAACTAATCCGTGAAATACGACACAGGTATAAGCGTAGTGCCATTCCGCCGGCGTCCAGACCAGAATAAACGGATGGAAGAAATCACAAAAAAGGAACGAAATAACAAGTCCAGACGGAAAACAACACGATGTTTCCGAGAACACAAGTGTAAGTCGTCGACTAGTGTGAATTCCAGGCAAATCCGTGGTCAGTCGGCATCCATAATGATCAAAAACAGTAGAGAAATGTAGACCCGCATCCAGTTATGGCGCCATCTTTGCCAGATGTTCTGCACACAAAGTAGTGTAACATATATATATAATATATAGTATACATAACACCTGACAATTCTCATTTTCAAATTATGATTTATATGATAAAATATCAATATATAATTATTTCAATTGATTACACACCTTTGCTTAACAGCTGTTGAGCAGGTTTTGACTTGATTGAATACGAAATGCTCTTAGTTTGTTAATTCCCGATTTGTTGTCTCCATTTACACCCATATCTCTTGTAGAAAACATTCGAACTTACAAAGCTATCTACTATTTCCTACAAAACTGTCCTGAAATTATCTATGACCTCCGAAGACCTCCACCCTTAGGCATACACGTTCCTGTAATTCCATCAAAAGGCACCACTTCCTGGCTATTGCTTTTCTATCATTAATTCGAATCACTTCCGAAAACGCCATCTTGTCCAAGTATGGATTGGTGAAACCAGTTTTTGGAGACAATCTATCGGAAACCTGTCATTCACAGAACGCATGAAGAAAGAGACGCATCAGTTCTTCTGTGGCAGTGATTGGGGTCAATATTTGCTCGTTCAGAAAAACGGACCTTGCCATGAAAATGCTGAGTTTATTTTATCTTTTAATCTAGTATCACGGTAATTATTGTATGAACTATTTGACGATGGTACGATTGCTTTAACTATTCATGTATTACTGTTAGTTCTGGGAGGATATGTTGGTAATCAATATGTTGATCGTCAATCTGTGAGTATATAGTGACAGGTAAATGTTTTACTTGATCTTAGTCTTAGTGTATCTGTACTTCTACAGGAGCGGATGCCATATATAGGTCCAAGCTCTGACATGAACTGGAGGTAGCTGGCAGGAGGATTTATTGGTTAGCGGACTAGACTCGAGCAGCTTATTACCTCGCTGCGTTGGGACAAGTGCCGAAGAGGGTGGCTAGTCGATGTGCGAGTCCATGCAAATAGACAAACACCAGAGCAAAAAAGACCAGCAGCCTGACAGTTGCTATCTCTGTTGTTCTTAACAAACGACCTAACTATCGTCGGTGCCATGTCACATTAGTCGTTCATTACGACGTGCTCTCTGTGGTACAGTGATGTTGTTCTTGTCAAACGACCTAACTATCGTCGGTGTTATGCCATGTCACATTAGTCGTTCATTACGACGTGCTCTCTGTAGTACAGTGATGCTGTTCTTGTCAAACATAAAGACCTCGGCGGACCACTCGGAGAAAATAAATTACGTATATGGAAGAATTTGGGAACTTCGAGACAGTGAGTTATAAACAAAAGTGTGATTTATGTGACAACAATCACAAAGATTAGTTTTTTTTTGCACTCAGAAAACGTATATAACGACCATCAGAAAATAAAATGAAGTAATATGTAGGCAGGATTCAAACCACGAACCTCTAGGTGACGGAAGTGATTTGTTACAGAGAGATGTCAGTTAAAGTATTCAACAAGCAAGCCCCCCCTCAAAAATTGCCTTATCTGGCCACTCCTTTCGTATTTCATTATTTGAGGCTATGTAATATAGGCCGTGAACGACCCAGACATATGTATAGCTTCAACTGCTTCCTAATGTTCAGTTCATGAAGCAATTGATTTATACATTTGTCTGGATCGAACTCTGCTTATTTTTCATAGTCGCAAATGTTGATTCACAAAAACCTTGATCAGATGTGACGCATTATTTGCTGCATTCAGCATGCTGAATCCTTTAGCTCCACTCTCACCCTCTATCTCTCTCTCTTTCTCTCTCTCTCTCTCTCTCTCTCTCTCTCTCTCTCTCTCTCTTGAGGTAGCACACATTCGTCAGCTTGAGTATGTGGTTCGAATCTGTTTGTGAATATACGGTGTAACCCTTCATTGCTAACCATACTAAGTGTAGCGAATATTGCAATTCAAAAATGCACCGTAGGAGTCATCGTTCTTCTTCATTCTCATCACAGTCTAAAGATAACGAAGAGGACAAACCCGGCTTTTATTTTTTGGTTTGATTCACATGTATAAGTCACATCTATAAGTTTTAATAAAATCCAGTTTATACTTTATACTCAGCAGGCTTTTGCACTGTATGTATTGAAGGGTTTCCAGTGCCCTAATTGGAGAAGTCTTCAACCGTAGGGATGCTAGAATGCGCTGTCAGTGAAATATTAGGACATGCTATGAACTTGGTAGTTGTCGATGTTTCTTCTGTGAAACACACACACCCTTCGGAAATCACTCCTGCTTATACAGATATATAATATTGCTAGACTCTCACAGAGAACGTGTAATAACAACATACTGGCATCTCTACAAAAGTTGATGTGTACTGATCATTTATGATTATTACCCTGCTCTATGGCAGCGAAACGGGGGCCCTGTATACCCCACACGAAAAAAGGCTAAATGCTTTTCATATGTGCTGCCTGAGACTCATACTTCGAATTTCATGGAGAGACAGATTTACTAACTACGAAATGTTGGACCGTGTAAAGATTGTCAGCTTAATAACGATCCTACGCCAGCGCCGCTTGCTGTGGCTTGGTCTCGTGTGCAGAATGGAGGATGGGCGAATACCAAAATATATCATTTACGGACAGCTGACCAGAGGCAAACGTATAAAAGGTTGATCATTCCTCCGCTGCAAAGATGTTTGTAATCATGACCTGATGGCGTTGGATATGAATACCTGCAACTGGGAGGATCTTGACAAAGACAGACCCGGCTGGTGGCAGGCTTTGTGTGTTGGTCTGCAGGCATGGAAAAACATGATGCCTCAAGATGCAGACTGCAAACGTTCGCGGCGAAAGTTACGGCAACAACTGACTGTCCCCTCTCTAGCGTGAAGTACATTGCCTCTCGAGACTGACAAAATGCCAATAAATATTGCCCACATCGCTCTGTAGAAATACTTGGAAAACCAGAAGAACTTCACCCTGAGTATCATACGATAAATCACGTCCGTCAGAAGACAACCCTTCCTGCCTGCTGCTGTTATGTCATTAAAATGAATTACTTCCGTCAGAAGGCAACCCTTCCTGTCTGCTGCTATTTCGTCATTAATATGAATTACTTCCGTCAGAAGACAACCCTTCCTGCCTGCTGCTATTATATCATTAATAAGAATTACTTCCGTCAGAAGACAACCCTTCCTGCCTGCTGTTATTTCATTAATATGAATTACTTCCGTCAGAAGCCAACCCTTCCTGCCTGCTGCTATTGTGTCATTAATATGAATTACTTCCGTCAGAACACAACCCTTACTGCCTGCTTCTGTTATGACATTAATATGAAGTACTTCCGTCAGAAGACAACCCTTACTGCCTGCTTCTGTTATGTCATTAATATGAATCACTTCCGAAGACGCCGTCTTGTCCAAGCATGAATCGGTGAAACCAGTTTTTGGGGACAGGCTATCGAAAATCTGTCATTCACAGAAAACGGAGAGAGAGAGAGAGAGAGAGAGCGATGCTTGATCCCATGCATGACAGTTATCGGAGTCAATGTTTGCTCGTTAATAAAAAACGGATCTGCATGTGAGATTGCTGTCTTTTTTTTAAATTTTCGAACCCAGTATCATGATTTTTATTTTGGAATTCCTTTGAAGTTGATATGATGTTTAAAATATTGTGTTTCTGTTAGTTATAGTCTCTGTTGGTTATAATCAAAGTATGATGTCGACGTTGTGTATGTTATTGTCTGGTGGTTTTTCAATGATAGATACCTTTGTGCGAGAGGGTGTTCAATTTGTTTGCACATTCCTAGAATGTCACGTCACAAATATGCTTGGACCTCTCAGTTTGGCAAAGCAAAATGTGGCTACTAATGTTTATAAATAGGCAAAATTCGTCCTGGATTACACATAGCATATGTTAGCATACATTTAATCCGAGTCTCTACTAATATTTTAAGGGTATTTTAGCTATAGCTTAGCTACATTGGTCGGCCGTATGAGATATAATCAATTATATAAAAACAAAGTTACAACGTAGAATACATTCCAAACATATGAGATGACACGAAATGTCAATTCTGGAGACAGCCAAGTGGAAGAGAAATAAAAACAGGAGAAATACAATTAAAAAATACTTCACTGTTCTAGTTCTAACCTTTATTCTGATGAGAGGTCACACTTTGTGACTTCGTATTGTGTTCGCTCCAAAATGTGTCTATGTTTTCAATCTTGTTTAAACGTCACTGTTATTTGCAATTCACAAGTACTTCCAGAACGTTTTAATTTCAATGTTGTTTCCATGGACCAATTAACCTGTCTCTGTGTATTATGTTCAGAGCAGTTATGGAGTATGTGCTCTCCCACATGAGGGACGGGGGAGGGGGGGGTTGTCCGCATGTACACACGACTGAGTTGCCAATCGCCAATGCTGTGTAGACGTGGCTACTGAATCAGTTGTTTTCTGTTCTGAGGCGCAACACAACGATTTGATCTTCCCTGATTATGTTATCATTATCGTCATAACTTAACTGAACGTCTTTATATTCGTTTAGAAGACTCTGTATACAATCAGTGTTTTTTACATATCCTTGGTCTAAAAAATTATGCGCATTCAATCTATTCTTGAATGCATTAGTTGACCCTGCCTGCACCATTCATTGTGCCAATGCATTCCAAGTATTCATCACTCTCTGACTAAAAAAAAATGTTTCATAATATCTAATCTGCACCTTTCTTTAAATAATGCACGATTGTACTTGTAGGCGGCTGTATTTTGAAGAAAAAAATGACAACTTGTCTAACTTATCCTTTCATTTGAATATCTTATAAATATGTCACATCTAATTATTTTATTTTCTAGACATGTAGGCCGGTTTTTGTGAGTCCTTCTCCATAACTGTAATTCCCCTATCAGTGTTGTCGCTCGTCTCTGTATCATAACCAGCATTTTTAAATGCCCTCTACAATGAGGACTCCACACCTTGTGTTAATGTTCGTGGTTCTGTGATTTATGTGAACATTCTTTTCTTCTGGTATGTAAATAGTAAGACCCGGTGGCTAGCATAGATCATCTCTCGTGGTATTGTCAGGGCTAGAACAGATCCTCTCTCGTGGTATTGTCAGGACTAGAATAGATCATCTCTCCTGGTATTGTCAGGGCTAGAATAGATCATCTCTCGTGGTATTGTCAGGGCTAGAATAGATCATCTCTCGTGGTATTGTCAGGGCTAGAATAGATCATCTCTCCTGGTATTGTCAGGGCTAGAATAGATCATCTCTCCTGGTATTGTCAGGCCTAACATATATCATCTCTCCTGGTATTGTTAGTGCTAGAATAGATCATCTCTCCTGGTATTGTCAGGGCTAGAATAGATCATCTCTCCTGGTATTGTCAGGGCTGGCATAGATCATCTCTCCTGGTATTGTCAGGGCTGGCATAGATCATCTATCCTGGTATTGTCAGGGCTAGCATAGATTATCTCTCCTGGTATTGTCAGGGCTAGCATATATCATCTCTCCTGGTATTGTCAGGGCTAACATATATCATCTCTCCTGGTATTGTTAGTGCTAACATATATCTTCTCTCCTGGTATTGTCAGGGCTAACATATATCATCTCTCCTGTTATTGTCAGGGATAACATATATCATCTCTTCTAGTATTGTTAGTGCTAACATATATCATCTATCCTGGTATTGTTAGTGCTAACATATATCATCTCTCCTGGTATTGTTAGTGCTAACATATATCATCTCTCCTGGTATTGTTAGTGCTAACATAGATCATCTCTCCTGGTATTGTTAGTGCTAACATATATCATCTCTCCTGTTATTGTCAGGGATAACATATATCATCTCTCCTGGTATTGTTAGTGCTAACATATATCATCTCTCCTGGTATTGTTAGTGCTAACATATATCATCTCTCCTGGTATTGTTGGTGCTAACATATTTCATCTCTCCTGGTATTGTTAGTGCTAACATATATCATCTCGCCTGGTATTGTTAGTGCTAACATAGATCATCTCTCCTGGTATTGTTAGTGCTAACACATAGCATCTCTCCTGGTATTGTTAGTGCTAACATATATCATCTCTCCTGGTATTGTTAGTTCTAACATATATTATCTCTCCTGGTATTGTTAGTGCTAACATATATCATCTCTCCTGGTATTGTTAGTGCTAACATATATCATCTCTCCTGGTATTGTTAGTGCTAACATATATCATCTCTCCTGGTATTGTTAGTGCTAACATATATCATCTCTCCTGGTGTTGTTAGTGCTAACATATATCATCTCTCCTGGTATTGTTAGTGCTAACATATATCATCTCTCCTGGTATTGTTAGTGCTAACATATATCATCTCGCCTGGTATTGTTAGTGCTAACATATATCATCTCTCCTGGTATTGTTAGTGCTAACATATATCATCTCTTCTGGTATTGTTAGTGCTAACATATATCATCTCTCCTGGTATTGTTAGTGCTAACATATATCATCTCTCCTGGTATTGTTAGTGCTAACATATATAATCTCTCCTGGTATTGTTAGTGCTAACATATATCATCTCTCCTGGTATTGTTAGTGCTAACACATATCATCTCTCCTGGTATTGTTAGTGCTAACATAAATCATCTCTCCTGGTATTGTTAGTGCTAACATATATCATCTCTCCTGGTATTGTTAGTGCTAACATATATCATCTCTCCTGGTATTGTTAGTGCTAACATATATCATCTCTTCTGGTATTGTTAGTGCTAACATATATCATCTCTCCTGGTATTGTTAGTGCTAACATATATCATCTATCCTGGTATTGTTAGTGCTAACATATATCATCTCTCCTGGTATTGTCAGGGATATGAAGGAGGACAACACGAACGAACAGGGAAATGCAGCGAAGTTTCAGGATAACCTTGTCAGGGTGGAGATGTGTCCTTGCAGAAATATATACATTCCGGACGAAATCGTACCAACGAATTCCAAGGCTGTGTCGCTGATTTGGTATTTGAAACACCTCAAGTCTCGAAGTGTCGCTTTTTTCAGGGTCCAGGTGTCGGAGCCATACACGAAGACCGGGATCACGCACGACTGGTAGATGCGCAGTTTTGTGACCATGGAGAGCCTACTGTTCTTCCACACACGGCGGAGACAATTCATCGCAGAGGCCGCTAGACCAATCCGCTTGTGTATGTCGGAGTTACTGCGGCAGTCGGGTGAAATCGTGCTGCCGAGGTAGGAGAGATCATTGGTACCCTCCACAGTGTGACCATTGACTACTATGTCATGAGGCCGTTTGTCAGAGCTATGATTCTGGATTTTGGTCTTTGTCCATGATATTGACAGGCCCATATTTCGCGTAATGATGTCCAGGTTCTCAAGGGACTGCTGCAGTGGTGTATTGTCATAACCGTGCAGGAATATATCATCGGTGTAAAAAAGGTCTGTGAAGAGTGTCTGATCTATAGTAATTCCATGTAGGTGGGTGCTGGCGCGGTGCAGGAGCCAGTCGACGGCCCGGCAGAAGAGATCTGGAGCAAGTACGCAATCCTGTCTGACACCTGTGGATGTAGAGAGCCGTTCCGACAGTAAGCCTCCGAGGCGTATTCTGGCGCCGGTGTCTGTGTGCAACTCCTTAATCAAGTTTAGTAGCGGGACAGGAGTACCACAGAGCGGATATATCCATCGAGTAAAATGCAGTCTTAAAGTCCACGCAGGCAGCGCAGATACATGGACCATCTGTTCTAATAGTATCAGCGCGTGCATGGACCATATGGTCTAATAGTATCAGCGCTTGCATGGACCATCTGTTCTAAAAGTATCAGCGCTTGCATGGGTCATCTGTAATGGTAATGCTTGAATACATGACGGTTAGTAAATTTCTAAATATTTTGTTTTCTTTTAAGTCCCTCTTTGATTCTAAAAACACGATAATTGCGTAAATTAAAATATGCATTTTTATTAAGTAGGGCAAATATGCATCTGCCGGCTTTTAGCTTGGGGTATCGAAATTCAACGCTACCATACATAATAATAATTACAGTCTGATATCGTGACAGGAAATATTTTGAAAAGGTACTTAAAACTGGCTTGCACGTCAAGTCTAGAGAAAGATTTGAGCCAGCATTTGAGACTAGCCACCAATTACGGAGAACTTGTGTGGGTTTTTTGTGCACGCGAAGATCTGTTTTTCACAGCTTGTTCGCGAGAGCAATGTGTTTGGAACTGTTCATGTTTGTTTGGTTGCTGTATGTTCGCAGTGTTTCCTTGCCGCTACATCGAAAACATGGATTGGATATTGAGGCTGCTCATTTTATATGCAGGTTCTTTATCAAAGAGCTTCCATGTATTTATGCAGTTCTAATTTGAGAGCTATAGCAGAGAAGTAAAGTGACGGTCTCTTAAGAAATTAACGAACGGAAACACTAAACATTTAGTTCTCTAATCCATCAAGTTGCAAGCGACCCCCGCACTTGAGGTAGGTGATATAGTGTGTTAAATCTGTTTGGATACCAACGACAAACTCATATGTCCGTGGCACATACAGTGCACCTGAAAAATAAACTTCGGCAGCAGAAAATCAAAAAGAGCAAGCTGTTAGCGGAAGTCTCGGCAAAATCAGTAGGACAATAATATGTCCTGTCCAAGCTGCAACGCCTGGAGAAAACCTTTGCAAAATCTATGCGAAATGTTCTGTCTTTAGTCGTCTTGACTAACGCGTTTTGCTATTGGACCAAGGAAGATCATGACGAGAGAGTTATGTTGATTATGAAGCAGATCTTTCTAACTTCTAATCGAATTAACGCGAAATTCAAAATGTCATAAATTATTTGTAAAAACCTTTCCTGATTCTTGCTAAGAGAAACTGAATTTCAAAAATGGAAATAACAAAACATTATTTCTTCCAAGAAAAACATTATAATTACTGAGATTATAAACGTTATGTAAAGTAAATTCATGTTTATATCATATTGAAATAATAATTTGCTATCTTTAAAAAAATGGTCTCACAATCAAAAGTTACAGTGCTCAAAGAGCGAATAGCAATTACAGTCTGGAATACCGAGCCCAAAAATGTTTGAGAAGTTAGTGCCGGCGTGTATGGCAGGTCTAGAGAAAGATTTGAGATCGTAGCGGAGACTAGTCGCCAATTACTGAGTACTTGTGAAGGGTTGTGTGTAGACGCGAAGAGCCGTTACTGACAGCTGGTTTCTGAGAAGAATGTAGTAGATGTTGTTATAGGTCTACGTGTCAGTTAAGTGCCTTCTTGTGGTAGCATTTATGCTCCGTATGAAATATAATGGGACTTCGGCACTGAGGTCACTATCTGTTACATATTGCTGTAGGGCCTTGGTCGTCTAGGAGTTGATTTGGCCTTGCTTTGGATGTTACAGATGACTGGTTATGCCATTAGTGGATAGCGGCGATCTCGCACTTTTTGTATATTGTATGGAGTTACCGTGCTGGTCATGCTGCGGCTTGCGTAATTGTGTATATGGTATCGTCATTGCAAATGGTTAGAGGTGATATACTGAATTTGATCGAAGACCGGCCTCATTGGTGAAGACACTGTAATCGGTGACCAATCGTTGTTGTTGTTGTTGCTGTTTTTGTTTTTGAATGCCCACAATGTTTAGATATATAATTTTGTATGCCCTGATAAAGACGTCAAGTTGCGGTTTGTTGTAGCTGTCCTCATATACCGTGTGTGCTGATGAAGGTGGACCGGGGTCCACCAGGAGCTTGTGCTATGCTTGGTGTCTTTTTTGTGACGCTCCCTACTACGGGGATCACGTCGATATCTCACATTGTTAGCCCAACTGTCATGAAACACATTCCGTTTCCAGGGAGGACTACGGGGAACTAAATGCGAAGGTATTGGTGACTATATTATGTGTGATGCTGACTAACTTGTCTTATCAGTGTGTTTTGCCTGATTATACATTAGTATTCCTCCCCATGAACTAGCTACGCTCATGCTTCCATGTTTTGAAACCATGCTTGTATCCAGCTGATAGCTGCCCTTGAAATGGCAAAGAAGGAGGATGCACAAGAATCGAGCAGCGGCAAACACCACCCTTCGTCATTTTCTGGCCTGAACTCGGCATCTATGATCGCCCAAGAGTGCTGTGATGTCGAATTTTAACAGAATAGGATAGTAGCTACAACATACCTTTTATAGTAAAAGTTGATTTAACGTGCAAAAACTACCAATGACATAAATTAGAACAGCTAGACAAGGACTTAGCCCAATCAGTCGAGTTTGGAGATAGGGATGTGATTTAAAGTACACAGATGTAAGCTGGTTTTATGTGGGTCGCAAGTCACCGAATAGGACAGTCAAAGAATATAACCGCTGAACACTACTATCACAATTTTAAAAAAAGAATTTGTCTCGTGTTAACTTTTTTTGAGTTACAAGATTCCAACTGGGTTTGGCGCCCTTGCAGATAGCGTGTATCGTTCGTTTATGCTTGGGCGTTTTATTTATATAGTAATGAATTGTCCTTGATGAGGTAGCTAGCCCAATTGGCAACCGTCTTTAGATGCCTATTAGAATATTCGTGAAATGTGCTTGCTTATGTTAGATGTGAACGATTTGAGAGGAGTGCTTCTGAGGTTTGTTGAAATGATGTATTCCCATGACGTCATCGTAATAAACCACAGAAGACCTGAAAAGTTGCGGGCTAGAAGACTCGCGTATTACAGTAAATGTATATTGTTCGATCGTGCTTTTTCGGTACGTTTCATTCGACACAATTGTAAATATACCTCTTCTTGTTCTTCTTGTTCTTTTTCTTCTTCTTCTTGTCATTCTTCTTCTACTTCTTCTTTTCTTATTCTTCTTGTTTTCTTCTTTCTCTTCTTCTAATTCTGGTGTTTTTCTCTACCGGGTTGTACACTGCAGTTCATATTCTCTTTTGCGTACATCGCTAGTGTGCCTGTTTCCAGGACCGACCGCTTGGAGTCGGAACAGCGTAATGGTCATCTCTGACGCTAATGGAAGCATGAGTCGCTCGCTACTGTCAGCAGCTTCATTGTATAGCATCTTTGGCACCCAATTGTAAATGGGTACCTGGTTTACTGTTTGTAAAAAAAAGACAACGGGGAAGTTTACTCGTTAAACCGATTTAGACAACACTAAAGCCTAAAACAGTGGAAGTCTCGAACATTTCACTGACTGGTTCCGTACCGGGACAGAGAGGAAGAGCACGTCCAAGGAAGAGATTGGTGGACAACATCATTGAGTGGTCAGGCCTTTGTCCAGGTGAGATACGACAGGCGGAGACAGACAGCGAGGGATCTGGTGGGATTTTGGGAGTGATTTCGTGTGTGCCCCAACGACATGATGGGTTACGGGATGAACTGAACTGAACTGAGACATATATGTTATTATAATGTATGTTATATTTGAAGGAAAATGCGCACCATTTGAGGCACATAGGATGTACAATATGTGCACTAAACATGTTTTGGATTGTCGGGATGGCGTGTATGTGCATTTTCTTCTCATCCAAGTTAGAAACCAAAAATGTATTATCCTCACACCAAGCGTTTGAGAACGGGCGTTAGCAACTCTCCAAGTTAACAAAGACAAAGCACCATTCACCGTACTCATTTCTCGCCACCAATTATTTACTGGTTAAGCCAAGTGATCGTAGTTCATAAACATGTGGCCACTTGTTTAAGCTAATTGTATCGACACTTACTGAATCACTTTCCGACTGGGAACTGATGTCAGGATCGAGCGAATGAAGCTTCTCTTTCTCCAAGTTTTGTTGAGCTGTTGATTAACTTGGACTGCCAGCTGTTCCTTCTTTCGCAGTTAATGTTAAGATTAAGTAAAGTAACCCATAGCATTACTGCCGTAGGGGTGTGAGGTGTTAGCGATCTCACAAATCAAAGGCCCGGCTATATGAGGGCGGTAGCCATCTCCTCTCCCTCGCCGCCTTTACTTCCCGGACTGAACCGGTACCCATTTAAGGCTGGGTCGACCCGTGGACCGTTGCGGTCTGAAAAAACATTACTGCCTCAACTTGGGAATGATCCTAGGACCACTAAGATTAAGAATATGCATATATTGTGTAGATGATGAGGGGTCATTGTGTAATGTATTAATGATTTTTAGGGCCCAGTGGAAAACTGATTTCTATAAATGGTAAGTGGACAGTACTTGGTTCGCTATCCCATCTGAATGAATTCAGTTATGGCAGTTAAGTTTGTCTACAGGATATAGCTTTATTAAGTATATGTTAAGTCCGATCTGTCATGTCCTGAGTTGAACGGTTATGCTCTACTTCCTGTGTTGGAGTTGATGTTGTCCTTTTTGTTTTGGGGTATCACTACTTTAAATAATGCACACTCAGTAGACCTTCAGTACATCGGTTAAGCCAGTACTCTTTGAAGTGTTATCTCCAGTACATTGCTGGCTACCTCCTAACGTGTTAATGCTACAACGGGTTTTACCAAAGAATTGCAAGGTGTTCATAAAGAGCAGTTGCGTTCAGTCGGGAATTTGCAATGCCAGAGAGGACTTTCTTGTGTAGGATGTGGTTGTTTACCACTTGCAGGTGCTGTTGAAGATACAATGTTGGATGAAAGATAACATACAGACACACATATTTTGGCATATCTCAGACACGTGGGATGTGGGAGAATTGAATTATAGCCCAGCAATATCATCAATGCATCATCAAAATGTGTCAGCTCCCTATGAAGCACATGAATTGCACAAATACACCCTAAATCCGCGTTGTCCTGGAACAAAAGTATATGTGCTTTGTACACGTCTTTCATTTTTCCATTTAATAGCATCGAGCTTTCTCGTCAAGCGTATATTATTATGCCTCTACTTTCACTGCCCCGGAATCCCAGAACAGAGACGCTGGTGTAATTCTATCAGGTTTCCTTAATATGTGTCCTATCCAACTTTAGAGACTTCTCCTCAATTATATTGCCATGATCATCAAGGAGTGTGCCCTTTCCGGAACGTCACTATCATTACAGCGGCTCTGTAAGACTCAATACTAGGTCAATTCTCCTTATTCTTTCCATTGTCATCTTTGAATATCTTTGATGTCCTTCACCAATCTTCTTTATGGTCTGCATTTATCCTTTTTTTAAATAACAAACAAACATTGTTTCAATAATATGCTCATTAAATACGCATGTCGTTAAAACGTGGGCTGTAATGAGCATACGGATAGCGACCGCATAATTGGAAAAAAAGGTGTCACACTTCACAATTGCAGGAGGTCGTTAGTGATTCGGGGCAGACTTTACAAAAGAAAGCAAATTGAAGGGATGATCACATAGTTATATTGATCATAAAAATAAGGTTATGATGTAAGCGTGACTTTGCAGTTAACCGTGTTTGTAATATGAGTCTGGGAAGAATAAGTAATGGCAGGTGAGGTTGTTAATTACTGTAGAACAAAGCCAATGTTGTTATTGTGTTGTGGGGATGGTGTGTTGTGTTAATGTGTCATTATTGGTATTATCTTGTTGTGGTGCTATGATGTAGATGTGATTATGCTGCGTTTGTGTTGTGTTGTTTGTGTTGTTTATGTTATGATGTTGTGTTGATGTTGTGATGGTGTTGTGTTGATATCGTGATGATGATGTGTATATGTTGTTAGGATGTGTTGTTTATGTTTTGATGGTGTGATGTTATTGTGATGGTACTTTTATGCTTCTGTGCTGCTGTTGTGTTGGTTGTTGTTGTTTGTGATGTTAGAATGTGGATGTTATTATGGTGTTTTTATTTTGTTGTAATTGTATTGTGCTGTTGGTATGATCGTGTTGTGGCGCTGGTGTGCTGATGTTATGATGTTGTGCTAATAGTGATATGATGTTGGTATGATGGTGGTGTGACGTTGTCGTGTTGATGCGTTCCTGTGCTGTATTGTTGATGTTGTCGGAAGCTTCTAGCTCTGAAATCTTCACTATTGATTAGGAGTATGTAGTAACGAACTGCAGTATTATTCTTATATATCTGAGCCATACTTAAGAAGGTAGGCAAGAGTCCACCTGTTGGTAGTGCATTGTGAGGCTTCTCAATAAGCTAACTACTATAGGGATCACCGAATCGATCCAAACCTCGCTGACCAGACCGATGTGACACAACCCAATTCCTGGAGGCTAACGTGAACGAAAAGATGAGGTATCGATTATAATTTGTCCATGACCCTTGACCTCTGCTCTCAACTCTCATGAATGTATGCATTGCAATTCTAGTTCTGGGATTACCGTGCAGATTTACATTGCTGCTGTACCATGCCATTTTTCTAGACCCAGCTTGCTGACGTAAAGTGGGGTCTTGATCATAATGTTTCTTCAGAGACTAACAACTGTTGCATCTACATAATTCTTCAAAGAACAGTAACTGCAGTTTGGATCGTTTGCCAATACGGAGTGAAGAGTAACATCAACGGTAAAGGCCTAGTCGTGCACTACAGCCAGGATGTCACCGGACCCACATTCTCAAGTACGCCTCCCGATTTTAGAAGAGCAACTTGAACCTGCCTTTAATTAAATTCAATTAAGAGTTACATTAACTCAGTAAAATCCCGTGTACACGCCAGTGTTGGATATATTGGGGCAAATAAGCAAATTTTTCTTCTTTTCTGTTTTGAACTTTTCTATTTCTTGCTAATTATGTCATGTTATGTCTTCCTCGTATGTTTTCTTCATCTGTTTCTTGTTTTTGTTCTTCGTCGACTTCTGCGCCTTTTTCTTTTTCTTTGTCATTCTCTTGTTTCCTCGTCTTCTGTTTCTGTGTCTTCTTCTTGTTCTTCTTCTTCCTCTTTCTTTTCCTCTTCTTCTTTGTCTTCCTTTCTATTTTCTTCTTCGTTCTATTTCTTTGTCTTTTTCTTCTTCTATTTACTATGATTACTATTATTATTATTATTATTATTATTCACTTGCTTCTTATTCTCCCAATAATAAAAAAGCTATTTATTCTACTGATAAAAACTAATAGAAATTATGCCGAATCGTTCGTGTTAGTTGAAGTCGTGGGACTTAGATATGTTATCAAATCGCAAAAGTGGGCGGACCCGTGTACAAGTATAACCATATCACCTCCAACAAATCGTTCGTGTCGCCATCTGTTGAAAAGAATTCGTACCACATGACCGCAACAGCAGTGTATGTGCTAAAATATGGTTCCAAGGACGTCAAAAAATAGTGTTCGATGTCAAATTATTTCATTTCCGATCTGACCCCGTATCGATATATTTAGTACTCGCCTTTCTATGGTTTACTTTTCTTCTTCGTCGTTCGTTCTCAAACTCCCGCTACCAAAATCCTGAAAATGGTCTTGCAAGTAGCAGGATGTTGTCGAGAGTACTGAATGCGTTGCATTTTAGTTTACAGCTTGATTGTGATATTTCCAATTTTCTGTCCGTCCATCCGACTTCAGGAAGCTATTGTGTATACCAATTTAGCCGTCCCTCTTCGATCCTTCTCCTCAGTCAGTCTGTTATGTTGCAGCCTCTTATCCAGAATCACAACGTGGAGGCGTAAACGGGTCGTAGCAGCTTTGGATTGCTGACCGCTACAGCTCATGAACTGCTTAGCACCTTGATCCCGTTCCATAGCTTGACGAGTAACCAGACGCTAAAGACGTTACATTGATATCATAACGTTGATAGTGTAAAGCCTAGATTAATATGTATGGACATATGAATATCTTCTTCTTCTTCTTTGTCGTACGCTGTCACACGTCAACCTGTATTTTTTCGAAAAAAGCAGCGGTCATCCTGAGGCTGTCGACACTGCCATAGAGCTTGTCTTGTGTTGACACTGGTGATGGCCACATGTGCTTTCTCTGATCTTCGTATGTCGGACAGTTTTGCAGCAAATATTCAGCGGTCATTTTCCCGGTACCACACGAGCATTCGTCAGTGCCACCTATCTTCAATTTGTTGAATAGGTGGTACCTCAGTCTATTGTGGTCAGTGCGAAGTCTGAAGACCACGACCTGCTCTCTTCTGTTCAACTGGTAAAAGGCATCGTTTTTTGTGTAGCCAGTATGTTATATTTCCCATTTGGCCATGTATCTAGCTCTAATAAGCCGTTTTGAATCTTCGTTTGACACACTAGTATCTGGTGGACATATGAATATGACTTGTTAGATCGCTGGATCGCGGATCGTTACATCGGTATGTCCCTAACGATGTTAACTAAATTACTTTTCTTCTTTTACGTAATGACGGTCCCCAGTGTGGGACTGGAAAGGAATCAAGCTTACAACTACATTGACAGATTTAAGGTTTATGCGGCGATTGTCCTACCGAATGTGTTGTACGTCTGCGAAACCTGAACTCTGTACAGTCGACATGTGAAGAAGCTTGACCACTTTAATTTGCCGGTATAAGGAAACAGCTGAGCATACAATGGCAAGATAATAGCAAAGATGTAGAAGTTCTTTCGCAGACTGGCGTGTCAAGTATCTACACAACTTTGTTCAAATCACAGCTTAGATTGCCTGCCAGTGTTGTCCGCATGTTAGATGTCGCCAAATACAACGTTACAATGTAGAACTTCGGCATTGATTCAAAACTCGGAGAACATTGTTGCTGATCACTCTGCCTTGCGTGAAAAAATCTCACCCGGAACGGTTCATATAGAGCAAACAAGAATCAAGGAAGCTGAGACGACGACACAAAAGGCACGAGATGAGTTGCCTCCGTCCGACTGTCAGATAGTGTTTCTCTGCCCTCATTATGACAGACGCATTTTGGCTCGGATTAGTTTGATCAGCTTCTCCCGAATTCGCTACAGGATTGACATATGGCGATTTTGTCCTCTTCTGAAACGATGGACAAACAACAACATTATCACGTTCGGTGCCCTGATGGATCAGGCCTCATTATTACTTGCATACATTCTTACAATTGTTCCGCTGTAGTTTCTGTCCAACACTCATGAGACATATTTGAAATAGTTCAGATATAAGATGTATATTAGTCTGCATTCTCGCACAGATTTATTGTCTTACGAATGTTTTTTTCTCATTCACTCTCCCTCACGGATGTTTCTCCCACGCTTAGTAAAATACAACGATTGTATCTCAATCATCGTATTTTTCTCTCTTCACTCTTTTTCTCTTCATATGCCTATTTCTCTCTTTTCTCTCTATGCCTATATTTGGTATCCTGAGATTTCTGACGCAAGCCAAAACTCCCATATTAGCATTTGAAATATTCCGAAGCTCCTGCTCAAACACACACACGCAAACACATGAACAAACATACACATACACACACACACACACATATACATACATGCACACACACATATTCTATTCAGTTCACGCACCACATATAAGCCACACAATCCTCTCACTCGTATAGGAATTCTATTGTTATGTAAATCCCCACACAAAAAGTCCAGCTTTATCGGGGGGGGGGGGGGGGGAATTGAAACGCTGCCCTACAACGTGCAGCTTGTTTGATTCGGATTATTCACCTCTAAATCAGGTACGTTCCTGAAAACAGTAATATTGTATTCTTGTGTTTCTTAAAGTTTTATACAGCCAACCTATGGCATACCGCAATTTTTCATTTTATTCTTTATCTTCTCATCCTATTTCTTTGTCTTCATGCTTTCGATGTTCTTTTTTTGCAATTTTTTTTATATATCTCGGTTGTATGTTTTTTTAAAATGTTTCTTCTAGTTCTTCTTGTACTCTTTCTTGTTCTTCTTCTTTTTTTTTCGTTTTTTTTTCGTGTTTTTGTTCTTCTTCTTCGTCTTATTATTCATATTATAATTCTCATTCTTTCTCTTATTCTATCTTCTCATTTTGTCTTCTTCATCATAGTCTTTTTCTTCTAATTTCTTGTAGTATTATTAATATTATTATGTGCTTTCTTATAATTCGTTTTAATTCTTTTTGTAATCCCTCATTTTTCTTTGTCGTCTTTTAAATCGTCGTCTTCACTATTCTAAATTGTAATTTTATTTCTATTTCTTTTCATATTCTGATGCTTTATTTTCTTCTTCCTTATCTCAGTCTTGTTCTGTGTTTTTATATTTAATATTGCATACATTTAATCCCTACATTTAACATGATGAAGATACTATCGTAAACCATTATTCTATTTAGATTTAAATCCTTATCGTTTGTCAGTTTCCACAAATGGGAATATTGACAGTTCGTGTTGGTTTTTATCATTCAATATTTTGTATGTGCGCTCCTTGTAGAACAGTGTTTTCCATCGAGGGATTTACGCAGCTCAGAGGTGCAATTTGAATATTTATTTAAGTCACACAATTTGAGTACCTCGACTCAATTATAAGCAACATTGGAGATTGCCTGAAGGAAGTCAGACGGAGAAAGCCTATGGCAATGAAGAGGATAAAAACAATTTTTAAAGCATAGCAGAACACTAAAAAAATGACGAAAATGAAAATCCTGTTAACTTGCATTTTCCCGATGGCATCGAAAAGAATGGATACGGGGACCCCTCACACAAACGCTTAAGGAGAAGGTTGAATCTTGTAAACTAAAGAGCTACATGAAAGTGCTCAAAGTACCGTGGATAGCAAAAATGGAAAAATGGAGATATCCTTAAAGAACTGGATATCAGGGTACATGGGCTTTTAAACGATATCTTTTTCACAAAACTAAAATATTTTGGCCACATCAAACGCCATGACGACTTAGAGAGAACGATTCTGGAGGATATGGTGTCTGGAAACCGGAGCAGAGGCACACCGAGGAGAATATGGGCAAAATACATCACGGATTTCCTGAAGATGACTGCGATAGATGCACGGGTTCTGGCCAGAGATGGAGAGTCCAACAGATCGACAGGGGACTTTCTAGAAAAATCCTAAATCAAAATTGTATTGTTCGCACTCTTGTAAAAACGTTTTAACTTAATTACTGTCCTTCGCATTTGGACCAATGATTCGCTTAACATCTGCTGCAAAACTGCCACATACGAGGACCAGAACAAGCACATGTGGCCATCACCAGTGGCAACACTAGACAAGCTCTATGGCAGTGTCGACAGCCTCAGGATGACCGCTGCTTTTTTTCGAAAAAAATTCAGGTTGACGTTTGACAGCGTTCGAAGAAGAAAAAAGAGGACCAATGATTCTCGAAACGCAGTCTAAACAGCTGTTTCCTTCGATCAATGAATGAACTCATACACAAATAAGAAGGCCCTTCGATTACTGAAAGTTCAAGAGCCTCCAATCTAGACTATCTCCCATCTATCATTAGATTATTATTTTTAGTTTGTTAAAAGTTTACCTTACATCTTGGCATGTGCTTTTAAAATAAATTAGCAGATTAAGGATTAAAATATCCACCAATCGTCCTATCGTTTATCTTAGATGAAGGGCAAACTAATCGAACTAAATAATAGTTTCAGCTGAATAGAATATATAACAGTAGCATAGGAGATCGATAGGAGATCGATGATCTTAAAATACGCATCTATCAACAAAAGAAAGAGGAGAAGCGCACAAAAAGTCATTATTGTATTGAATTAATAAAATGAATATTTAATTAACAGTTTCAACTCTGGAATAGTATTTTTTTTAACTTGATTTTAACCAACAATAATACCACTTGATGTTTGGAATGGGAAATGTCCAATTCAGTAAGGCATTGAGTGAACAGCGGGGATATAGGGATAATGATAAATACACTAAACGCTGTGTTTTTTGCCGACTGGCGTATGCGATTATGAATCGCCAAACTTACTTTCTAGAGAACGAATTATTATCAAAGAGGATGAGATGGTATATACAGATATACCTTTGCCTATCCCATGTAGATTTTTTTTATTAAACTTACTTCCAATATGGCTTGGTACAAGGTTACGAAACATGATTTCACTAAAATAGATTAATTCCAGCAACTGATTATGTCGGTTATACTTTCAATATGCAGTGTTTAGGGCAGGAGAATTGACTCATTATCACATAGCATTCCCATCACAGAACGTCTCTCCCATCACATCTCTTCTGAAATAAACTCGATCTCTTGCCAAATGGCACGCCTGCTCTTGAGTCATGCCGAGGCATTTCTTGACATCTTTGGGAGGTTTGCCTTCTTGATCTGCTCTGCCTCTCTTTCCCGTCACCATACCTTCCATTACCGTTTTCTCAAGACTGTTGTGTATTTTGATGTGACCAAAGCATGTTATAATACATATATAATGTATCTATAATACATAAATAATACATCTATAAAATATATATAATTCATCTATAACATATCTATTTTATATATAATACATATATAATGTATTTATAATACATAAATAATACATATATAATATATATATATATATATAATACATCTATAACATATCTATGAAATATATATACTACATATAAAATGCATCTATAATACAAGTGTAATACATATATGATACAACTTTACACTTCGTGAGGTATCGGTCCGTAAAATCGTGTTACAGTTTAAACAATGCCATGGCCCTGTATGTTTATTGTCGTGGCAGACTCTACACATGTGTTAGATAGAACAAAGAAGCAAAGACAAACAAACTATGCTTAAATGTCTGAATCAGGATTGTCTAGCTTCGTCAACCATTTCAGCCAGATAGAAAATTATGTTTGTGAAGTTCAAGCCCGTTAATTATAACCCTTTTTTTAACTGTCAATATTTTGTATTAATTTTATTTTAGAAATTTAATTTTTGTGAAAATAAAGAACACGATCATAAAAAATATATTTATGGCAGATCACGTTCTGGACGACGACTTCCCGGTAGTGGAATATGTCCTCGAATTAATTCGAATCAATCAGTTTTGCGTGGTCCCAATTTTGCTTTACGGCTCCGAAACCTGGACATTACTCAAACATGACATGCCGAGACTGGAGGTCTTCCACATGTGCAACCAACGTCGTACCCTGAGCATCCGATGATATAACTACCTCCGCAACGTGGAGGTATCTGCTTAAACATTCTTCCACCCAATCTAGGAAATGCTGAACCGAGTTTCTTTGATCGGTAATGTCCTATAGCTGGACCCCCCCACCTCATGCCCACAAAAATCTTCATAGGTCGTTTCTCAATGCCATCAAACTTCCCCCGAAAGCTGGAGGCGCCAAAGATGCTGCCCCCGCACAGTATGGCGCAAGCAGATAACAACCTCCACCTCTGCTCTGGACAAGGCATTGAGTCGTGCCGCAGCTACGAGTCATGGATAGGACCGACTGTCGCAACAAGCCTCGCAACGTTCAAGCGAACTTATTAGTCGTATTATTATTATGCCTGCAGTCTGTAGGACGTTTGCTTATTGCCGGGAATTGTGGTAAACAAATAATGAAATAAAGAGTTAATGTGAGTGTCAGAACATAAGTTATTTAAGACGACTGAATGTAATTCCCATGATTGATGATAAACTTAAAGCATGTACATTTCATATACTAGTCGGAGCAAGGAAACTCACCTACAGATAACCATATTGCATTAATCTCGACCCACTGCAAGCATGCATTCTTGAAAAAGTGGTTTCTATAGTTACGTTAATACCACGAGATTGTACGACATTTATAGAGAGTACAATGGAGCTTGTATTTCTTCCCTGTAAGAGTTTCAGGGTTATTTGAGTATTTAGGATTTTAAAAAAATACACGACAGTGACTGTTCGATATAAAACGATAGACAATTTGCAATTGTAAACTAATACAGATGAACAATATAGGACAGGGTCCCAGATAAAAGACGAAGAAATAAATGTTAAGTACATGTTTTCATTGTGGAGACACGTGAATGCGAGACACGGACATTAAATACAATCATTGCACAAATAGTTCATCTTTTGAAATAAAGTTCTACCGAAGTTTATTGAAAATGCCTTAGTCAGAGAAGAAAACAAATAGATTCAATTTGCAACAACCATGTATAGAAGAAAAATGAGTTATAAATAAACATCACACAGACGACGTTAGGTTATTTCCGTCCTATGAAATGACACAGTGGCTTGGAGAAGCAGATAGTGGAAGGCATGGCGGCTTGGAAAAGGGGAAGAGGTCGCCCCAGAAATAGATGGTATCAGAACATTACTGACAGTTTGAAGATGACCGTGTGGGAAGCGGGTCGTACTGCCAGAAATAGGGATGCGCTCAGGGCTACTGTAAGTGTGACTACGTTCTCGAATGTATGTCACATGACATGCCCATAACTTCCAATCTGCACTGGTGAAGTTACAAAAAAGAGGATCTATATGACTGAAGCATAAAGACTGTTTGCCCCTGCATTTAACAAGCACTTTAATACTATGTTTTCAATTTGTGTTTTGTCTCTTAAAGAGGTAAGCTATGTCTTAGAGGATTTGACGAGCATTTTGAATAAATCTTATTTTAAATGTTAAAGCTAATACGTAGTTGAATCTCATTGATGGGGTCCACCTGAAGACATTATAAGAATAAGAATCGCTTTCCCCTACAATCGTCATGAAGTGTGAAGATCAAATTTGTATTCATCCACAGACAGATACAAATGAGGGCTTTACTGAGGTTTTTAACTTGCATCTTCTTAAACATTCGATATCTTCACAAACATCTGTGTCACCCGTAGTTTGGTTTCATTGCTTAAAGCAGTGGTCGTCAAACTCAGTAATTTTGCAAGCTACTTGAAATTGGTTTCATTGCTTAAAGCAGTGGTCGTCAAACTCAGTAATTGTGCAAGGTACTTGAAATTAATCATTCCTTAATGACATACCTATTAACGTGTAGTGTGGTTATCATTCCGTATATTGATAAGTATTGGAATGTGTACACATGCATAACGTGCACATAGACATAAAAATAAAACACTAGTTTCACAATGAACTGGCGGTACGATTAAGTGTTTACTAATTCGACTCGGAGTTCAATAATGTTATTTAGGCAAATGTTCACGGTGAAAATAGTTCTCACCAGATACGAACATACCGTCAAGAGTTACTAATAGCTGACGAAGAGCTGTTTGGCGATTGTGGGCTAACGGGATAGACTGAAAGGGCAGTTTGTCACTCAACACCATTGGGTGGTAACACACACGGTGAGATTAAGCCGTCACATAATGGGAGATAATATATCGAGTTGCTTTCTTAAGTTCGTGTTAGGGCGCGTGCCAACTGCAATAAATTATTTAATGGTTGTAGTTTTTATGAGTGCAGCTGTGAATGACACCGGGTCAGAGGTCTTCAAACGTTTCAGTCGTTCCCAGTCTTTGCGGATAATTAGATGAGAAGAAGGGGGGGGGGGGGGGCAAGAATGCCGTTGCATGAACAAATTACAAAGATAGAGCTGTGTGATATAACCGTAGTATGCCAGTTGGGCTGCTATTCAAACGATAAATATGACACATATTACGGAAACCAACCGATAGCATTACAAGACAGTCACGGTTCTGGAATTATCCAGGCAAGAGAACTGGTAGCAGACCAATTCATCCAGACAAGAGAACAAGAAGCAGACCTAATCATTCATAGAGAAAGTAAGTTGAGAGAAACCTAAAATCAGTGGAGAGTTGGACATGATGGCGCGTGAGAGGAAGATCTAGCGATCATTTCTGAGCATCTTTGCTTCGTAAACAATTGAAGTATTCTGATTGGTTTGATATATTTCAGTTCTCTACATCGCCTGAGCATTACCGGGACTAGAAAATGGAGCGAACAGTAATAACACTGTAACCTGCAAAATATGCCGTTAGAGGCGACTGTGAATTATTGGGCAAGCGGCAGATCGAGCCATGTAAAATATATGGACATCAACACTATTTCATGACATGGAGCGTATATGTTTGAAGCATGCTAAGACAGGAAGGTTGAAAGGTTTCAAATAATTGATTGACTGATGTTCGTCTAGTACAGTTTTTCTTCTAGCAGGAGGCCTGCATTCATGTTTTTACATGTTCTTGTAGTTGTATCTACAGCATGCAGTTTATGAATAGCCAGTTCCTTGAAGACCTATCATTTATTTAACAATGATGCACTGTGACATTCCAGACGCAGTCATGTATTGATCGCATAATCTCTCCATTATCCACCTCACAAATTCCAACTACCTCTGTCTTTATGGTGAGGAATTCAGCTCGTGTATTAATATGCACAGATTGACCAGAACAGTGGATCCACTCATCATATATGTCGTCTATCCATGATGTATCAAACGTTTGTGTCTCTTCCGAAACAGGTATTACCATTTATTTTTTATTCGTCTTTCCCGTAACCGCAAGTGATCGTCAGGACATCACATCTCGCTACTGTTCCCAGCGTTTGAGAGACGTGTCTTGTACATGCTTCTAGCCCACCCTTCTCCCGGTTGAACCCTTTTCCATGCCGACTGCTAACTGGAGGTCGGATACGCTGTGGAACTATTTTCAAAGCCACACCAAAATTGGCACTCTCAGCAAACATGATGGAGAGTGCCCTTCACGTCGTGTTCAGCTTTGTCATGTTCGTTGTCACTTATTCGAGGAAAATCGAAGTAACCGGTGCCTTTGCCAGGTTAGTTGGAGAGCGTTAAACACCACACAATGGAAGAACAAAATAATTCAAATAGAAAACCTCATGTTTCCAATAACACAGTCGTCGAATAGTGTGAATTGTTGATATACTCAAAAACGGGAGCAAACAAGGAACGGCAGCCGGATTGGCGTCACCTTTGCTGCTTTGCAAAATTATAATGACAGATGTGTTAGAGGTCCCCGAAAACCACATCAGTAGTAACGTTATTGGCTCAATATTTTTTTTTTTTTTTTTTTTTTTTTTTTGCGTTCGCCTTATTTCTCTTATCCCCAAAGGCGATGTGCGTTACACTGTGGTTTTTATGTTGCGCCTGTCGGCCCAGTGCATCCGACTTCAGCATGCATTTTATGTAAGGATCTGCTTCCTCCTGCATTTTCTAAGGGTTTGCTTCCCCGGGTAACAGCCGGCGCTGTGATGGGGATCGAACCCAGCACCTTCCGGTTGTGAGCCGTGCCACATAACCACTAGGCCACGCCGTCCCCTATTGGCTCAATATAAGCTCTCATATTAGATAGTAATGTCATGTATGCACTTCTCTACTTACCAGCACACTACATAATAATTTCATGTATGCACCTCTCTGCTTACCACCATACTACATAGTAATTTCATGTATGCACCTCTCTGCTTACCACCATACTACATAGTAATTTCATGTATGCACCTCTCTGCTTACCACCATACTACATAGTAATTTCATGTATGCAAATATCTGCTTACCAGCACACTACATAGTAATGGCATGTATGCACATCTCTGCTTACCACCATACTACATAGTAATTTCATGTATGCACCTCTCTGCTTACCAGCATACTACATAGTAATTTCATTTATGCACCTCTCTGCTTGTCAGCATTCCATCGTCTAACTTTCACAAGGAAGCTGCCTCCCTATTTCGTATTGCCTAGCAGGCTCATGAATCAACGTATTCGCATGTCTTGTCCCACATTCAGTACTCATTATATACATTTTTTTCTTCGTCTTCTTCTTATTCGGCGTTCGTTCTCAAACTCCCGCTATCAAGCCCTACAAAATTATTTGCAAACAGCAGGATGTAGCCCGGAAAACGGAATGCATTGTGTAGTAGTTTATAGCTTAACTGCAATATTTGCGCCTTTCGGTACGACACATCTGACTTCAGCATGATGTGTTTGAATACCGGGTTAGCCTTTCCTCTTTTTGATCCCTTCTCCTTAGCCAGAATGCCCTGCTGCATCATGTTATCCAGGATCAACACGGGGAGGTGGCGAACTTTCTTCGCAGTTCTAGGCCGCTGGCCCTGACACTAGCAGTTATGTTTGATTTGCTAACTGATACAGCTAATGCACTGATCAGCATCTCGGTGTCTGATCTCTACTAATAAAAGTTATTTACAATTGTACATGCATGTTATATATCGTTATCTCCAGAGCTTTGGTCGAAGATGCAACACCGTGAATGAGATGAAAGTAGCCACTGACAAGTAGCTGGCTGCTTTCATCAGCGTCATCGAACTACAGCTGACCAAGACCATATTCCCTCTATAAAAAAAAGGCTATGGAAACAGGTTGCATTAGCGTACCTTGGCTATGAGAATAGAGATCACAGTGCGATGGCAAATCCGGCACCAAAAAAAGCCAGCTGATATCGGATATCTCAGACCGAAAGTCGCAGATGTTCCAGACTCGCTGTAAACTGCAACACACCATCACAACGACAACGGTTTAGGACAAACGCTATAAAAGAATAAGATATCCCAGATGGCATATCGTACCTAACAGACGTTTGTCCGTGTGATTGACTGGATGTGGAACGTCACTACATAAAGAATTTGCTACCCACTTGAGGGTTAGACTTAACGCGTGAGTTGCCTTTTATAACATGGTCAATGTGTGGCAATTCATATATTATTGTCTATGGCATACATACAGCCCACCTGACACACGTCAGTATTTCAATCTGTTTAGTACTGTCCAGTTAGTAAGTTACTGTTCTCCAAATAAATCAGATATATTCCATCACATATGATGTTGTCTGGCAGGACAATAGCATACTTCCTCCACTTCGTGTGTTCTGCGACAATTCTTTGCATTGCGCTCTAGCTGAGGTTCATGATTTACATTGGTCTGTTCTGGCGTTTTGCCCCAGTCACCTTCCGAACGTTTCTGGCTGTTCGCCTCAGTCACCTTCCAAACGTTTCTGGCTGTTTGCCTCAGTCACCTTCCAAACGTTTCTGGCTGTTTGCCTCAGTCACCTTCCAAACGTTTCTGGCTGTTCGCCTCAGTCACCTTCCAAACGTTTCTGGCTGTATGCCTCAGTCACCTTCCAAACGTTTCTGGATGTTCGCCTCGGTCACCTTCAGAACGTTTCTGACTGTTCGCCTCAGTCACCTTCCAAACGTTTCTGGCTGTTCGCCTCAGTCACCTTCCAAACGTTTCTGGCTGTTTGCCTCAGTCACCTTCCGAACGTTTCTGACGGTTCGCCTTAGTCACCTTCCGACCGTTTCTGGATGTTCGCCTTAGTCACCTTCCGAACGTTTCTGGCTGTTCGCCTTAGTCACCTTCCGAACGTTTCTGGCTGTTTGCATCAGTCACCTTCCGAACAATTCTGGCTGTTCGCCTCGGTCACCTTCTTACCGTTTCTGGCTGTTTTCCTCAGTCAAGTTCCGAACTTATCTGAAATGCAGAGTGTTCTCTTTTCGTGATAAAACTAACGAATCCGATTCTCTTCATCACAACACTGACGTTTACCTGAGTGTAAATGGGTATTTGGTGTATTGCCTGAGTACTCTAGTCAAAGATGAAGGATACTGTTCACCCCACATTATTGAAAGTCGAGGCCAAATACAATCAGATTTTTAAAACTTAGCTGTCGACAGCAGGATCTGCACTGGGACTGTATTTATTTAGACGTGGCTGGTCTTCGTGTTAATGTCCAGCGAATGCTTCTTTCAATAATAATAATGGCGGCAGGGTATATATCATTTGTTTATGGAGTCCATGAAACCATTTACATAAATAAATATGTTGCTATAATGGTAAAGAAACAAAAGGAAATACGCGTGGCAGCAATAAGACTGTCTTCGGCAACAACAAATAATAACAACCCAAAAACAATTAACAAATCACAAATTAAAGAAAGACACATGACTCCACAATCAATAATATATGTAGTACGACAGCTCTTTGCCAGAGAATGGCCGATAATCTGTGGTTTACTATTTGTTAGAGTATGTCCGAGAATGTGTGGTTTACTGTTTGTCAGAGAATGGCCGATAATCTGTGGTTTACTATTTGTTAGAGTATGGCCGAGAATGTGTGGTTTACTATTTGTCAGAGAATGGCCGATAATCTGTGGTTTACTATTTGTTAGAGTATGGCCGAGAATGTGTGGTTTACTATTTGTCAGAGAATGGCCGATAATCTGTGGTTTACTATTTGTTAGAGTATGGCCGAGAATGTGTGGTTTACTGTTTGTCAGAGAATGGCCGAGAATCTGTGGTTTACTGTTTGTCAGAGTATGGCCGAGAATCTTTGGTTTACTGTTTGTCAGAGAATGGCCGAGAATCTGTGGTTTACTGTTTGTCTGAGTATGGCCGAGAATGTGTGGTTTACTGTTTGTCAGAGTATGGCCGAGAATCTTTGGTTTCCTGTTTGTCAGAGAATGGCCGAGAATCTGTGGTTTACTGTTTGTCAGAGAATGACCGAGAATCTGTGGTTTACTGTTTGTCAGAGAATGGCCGAGAATGTGTGGTTTACTGTTTGTCAGAGAATGGCCGAGAATGTATAGTTCACTGTTTGTCAGAGAATGGCTGAGAATGTGTGCTTTATTATTTGTCAGAGAATGGCCGAGAATGTGTGGTTCACTGTATGTCACTTAGGATTGATTAGGCGAAACAAGAAACTGTATCCAAACACTTGAATTATAATTTCAATAACGTCTTTACATGGCACAGTTGCTAGCCCCATGCACCACCTAATGTGTTCAACTTTTACGATATACGTGGAAGTCTGCAGTTGTCCTGTTCTTTCCACACAGCGTTTCTTATAACTTTGTTTATATTTTACTGAGGGATATACGAGGTTTACTATTTCGATGAAATAATGAATAATTCTTGGTAGCATCCACGACAAAGCGTCCCAATGTACATAACATTATGCTATCAGTGTCAAACAAGTGCGTAATAAACAGACATAGACGTACGATCAAGACATGTGAGATACGTTGTTTACAAATTGCAGCAGGAGATACAATAAGTGACAACATTTGCAACAGCATGTTGATGTAAGTGATGGGGACTGTATCGGTTAGTTATTGTATTGATACACAAAAAATACAGGTGCTTGCATATTGGACAATGATTCAGTATGACCAATCTGCAATGAGGTTATACTACGAGGCGTGTTTCAATGAAACCTGACCTAACTGCTCCATGTAAACACACGTACGATGCGCAAGATGACGTCACTGCTGGCGTGTACAGAACTTACAAGACCGTCAAGTTCGCAAAGTGTCATTATCCTCCAACTGATAGTTTCCACAGCAGACCGTTGAAAACATGGCGGGTGTGATTCGGAATCCGTCACGAGTTGATCATCGAGCAGTGATTTGGTTTCTAACAACTGAACGATGTCGACCAATTAGCATTCATCGAAGAATGCAGACAGTGTATGGTGACAAAAGTGTGGCGAACGAAATATCCCGCTTCAGTCCACCCGAATTGCTGTTTCAATTTTGACGATGACATCTTCTAAAGCAACAATATACGTCTGACCTGGTCTCGAAAGATCTTTCGTTAATTCACTTCCTATTTAAACACCGTTGTCCAGTTCTTTAATGTTTTCTTCGATACACTCTTGCCACAATACACTGCCTGCATTCAGCGATGAATGTGAACCGGTCGACATCCATCATCTCTTAGAAACCGAATCACCGCTCATTAATCAACTCTGGACCGACTCCGTACCACACCCGCCATGTTTTCAACAGTCTGCTGAGGAAACAATATATCGGAGGATAATTACACTTTGCAAACTTGACGGTTGGTATTGGCTATTTACATCACAAGTGACATCATCATGCACATCGTACGTATGTTCACTTGGTGCAGTTAGGTCCGGTTTCATTTGAACACTCCTCGCACAAAGAACTGTATGGGCCATAAGCAAGAGGTCGACCCCAGCGATGATGGATGGAGCGAATAAAAGAAACACTTCAAAAATGCAGCAAGCCAGTTGCACAAGCCTCCCATCTAGATCAAACCATACGTCTACGAATACCTCATATATACGACCAGGAAAGGAAAAAATAGTAAGACAAACAAAAAATAAGAAGATGCAAATCAACAACATAAAACAACTGGCTAAAGTGGACTCTTACATCTAACATGAAGATCATTGCCCTGGGGTTATATTATTCCTAGGCTCTGTAATATGATTTGGCTATTGCCTATACTCTATAGAAAACACGTGGATTCTTTAGGGATACTGTATAAATGTCATGGAGTGTGTTTGACCCTTAATGACAAGCATGGGATCAGTGGCCTGGGACTGCGTGCCAATAACTGTGAGGTATTCTTGTTTTAATGTAATTGTAAAATGTAATTTACTTAGTATTTTTTCGGCACACCATGTTTGGCGCGAGCTGACGTGCGTATTTACGCGCGTGCTGTAGGTAGAATACGATATGTGATGTCAGTTTAGTTTGGCAAGTATTTGTTTTCTAATGTGGTCTGTGTGTACGACATGTGTGAAGTACGAGACACAGATATATATTAAGATAGAAAGAAAGAGAGAGAGAGAGAGAGAGAGAGAGAGAGAGAGATGGAGAGAGAGAGAGCTAGGGAAAGATTATGTGAACATGTGTCGTATACATTTCATTTTACCAAAGACGCAATTTTAGTCTAGTTTAATGAATCTATTTCCATCGACACTTGGAGATGTAAACTGATAGTTGTGATAATTGTGAATAACACGCCCGGTAAGGGGTAATTGTGAAATGGAAAAAAAACAACTACAATGATATTGAAACTCACAGGAAACGAAAGCTTGAATAATGAGAAAAACTAAAGAAAAAGCAGATATAGAAAACTACATCACGTCCCCATCAGAACGGGAAGCAAGACAAACGTCTGGTCAGGCAAAATAAACTACTCGACACACACATGCACGATTGAGTATCTGCAATCCACTCATTCCAAATATGCTAACCCATGAAATAAGAAGTAGAACTACACTAGTCATCCTGCGATCAAGTCACTTGCAGACTGAAAATTTCGTCTGTTCGACGGATACAAAATTCAGCCAAAAGACATTAGATTATACGAGGAAAACAAGCATATAGTGAATTTTTCTTCAGCTCAGCCTGCTCAATGAAAGGAACATAGGGACAACACGACCCTCTCAAACACAGCTGCCAGATAAACTGTTTGAAGCTGACGACGAATTGCCAAGTGAAGGAGGGAAATTGATTCAATATTTCTGAGCGAACATTGAAAAAAGAAAAATAATCTGCACTTGCGTTTTTTACAGGTGACGTTATTGTAAGCGTTAAATGTATGCCTGTTCTGTAGTATAGACCAGACCAAATGGGACAGCACGCGTGTATATTCATATACACCTGTGATTATCAGAATATCAACAGCGCGATAATAACCTGTATCTAATGTGCTAATGGAAGTATTTGAATCAACTCGCGCTAAATGTTTTGTTATTGTGGAGGTTTCTGTTATTGTATTTCATATGCGCATGTATCATACCCTTACACTAAACAGGGACGTCGGCTCAACACCTTTCACATGAGGGGTCTACGACGTATTTTGAGATTGGGTGGCAAGAGGGTGGCACATTATACGGTCTTACAGAGAGCAAACACTCACAGCATGTACTCGATGTTGAGCCAGCGACGTCTACGATGGTTGGGACATGTTTATCGCATGGAAGACGAGAGGCTGCCAACGGATATCCCTTTTGGACAGCTAGTCATTGGAGTTAGAAGAATCGGCCGTCCCACAGTTTGATTCAAGGACGTATGCAAGATGGACATGAAGTTATGCGATATCCATTCCGATGGCTGGGAGGAAATAGCTCAGGATAGAGCTATCTGGAGACAGTTGGATGAGGCATATTAACTGCTGACGCTCGTAGAGAACTTCTGGCTGCAGAAAAAAGAGAACAAATGAAGAGATCAAGAAAGAGCAGGGCAAACCAGTATCCTCAGTATGGTTGTACAATCTGTGGCAGGGACTGTCATTGGCGGATTGGCCTTTACAGTCATTACAGACGGGGTGTCGAAATACACGAGACACAGCTAGACAAAACTGACAGGACGCCATGCGCATGGTCTACAGAGACTGAGACGCCTATGATGATCATACACTTAGGAAACAAACGTACGTGTACATGTGTCTTGTTAAATTTTTTGCAAAGAAAGACTTCTTAATAAGCTCACCACTATGAGGGTTCACATCATCAATCACCACCTCGTTCCAGCAGTGATACGACATGCAGCGATGAGGTATTGTTGTTGCTAAACCCCCTCGTGTTTGTAAATAGAACACACATGTCTCCTCATGCAATACTGACCTGACCTATAAACACAACAAAACAAACAACAACAGCACATAATATATTTCAGCAATTTATTTTTCAATCGCGAAAAAAACAATAATTTTGAGGTACATGGTGCCACCAAATTAACAGCTCACATTTTCCACATTGGCAATTTAATTAAGAGAGACCAGACAATCAAAAGCAATAGAATGATGTTAATTACAAACAATGCGCTAAGTAACACGTGGATCTGATATTAAATTTAAGATAATTAAGAAGATGAATCGATTGCAAAATATAGCTTTTGCTGAAAGATAACCAGCTTGGATTTTACAAAGCCAGAAGTATCATTAATAATATTGGGTCATTGCGGATTCTAGCAGAAATAATGATTATCATGTGCGACTACTATGTATCTGCTTTCTCGACTACGAGACATTCTTTGGTCTATTCTACTAGGGTTAAAGTTTTTATTTCAGATTTTGCAACACTTATGTACAGATAGACCAATCAGTAGAATAATCTAGAACATGTATGAAAATCATGAGACGAGTATAGAAATCAAAGAATGATTAACTGATCCAGTGGGGTGAGACATGGTTGGTTACGTTCACCGAGTCTCTCTAACGTATATTCTAAGATGGTGATAAAACATGTTGTTTGGAGTTGTAATAGGTGAGTCAAAGTCAATGGCATGAAAGTTAATACTATCAAATGGGCCTATGACCAACCCATAGTGCGAAGATCAGTTGCGCGGCTGCAAATATTGCTTGACCAAATTAACGGCATAGCCGAAGAGTCATGCAACTAAACACATGGAATACGAAGATTTTGGTAATAGCTAAGCAACTTTGACAATTACATGTAATCACGAATTGCGAAATCGTCGAACAAGTGCAGAAGTTTGCATATTTTTGGCAAACCATAGAAACAGATGCACACAATGAGACATAAATAAAGACAATGATTGCATTGGCAAAAAATGGGCTTCAAACAAAAACATAAATGGCTAACCTTGAATAATATCCGACTAGAACTGAGGAAAAGAATAACCACCGCTTATATACGGTCAATTGCAATGTTTGGATATGAAACGTATACTTTATCAAATAAGGATGATAAAAGCTCGGAAGCGATTGAAAGTATGGAAAGAGAGAGCTTGACAGAAAGAATAGCCAATGAGAATGTACTCACTGAAATAAGCACAGTGACAAATGTTGAACATTATAAAGTAATCGAGATTGAGTTGGATGGACCACATTATACAATAAGCAAATCTTCTACAGAAGATATTAAATGGCAAGAGTCAGGGCAAAACAGGATGAGGGCGACCAAGTATCACTTGTGCATGTATCCAGAGGCATTATCGCACAAACCTATGCTGGAAGAAATAGATCTGCAGAAGATAGGATGAGAATCAGAGACATGCTCAAACAACTTTACAAGCAGTCGTAGGACTAGTCAACCAGATGGACACGAGGTCGGCTTGAACACATCATTGATGTTGTTGTTGTTTGCGAATGTCCACAATGAGTAGGTCACTATTTTGTGCGCCCTGTAAAAAGGACGTTGAGTGGCGGGTTGCAGTAGCTTTCCTCACATCCAGAGCGTGCAGGTAAAGGTGGACCAGGTTCTTCCATGCCGTTGTATTTTGCTCGGCTTAATCTGTGCGTCACTCACTACTACATGGATCACGTCGATCCCTCACCCCGTTTGCCAGGATACCATGAAAACAGCCCGTTTCTAGAGACGGCAACTAGGAAGCCGAGGTGAGCGTCCTAGCCAGTATATTTTGCCTGACCCTGAATAACATGTCTGATCAGTATATTTTGTCTGACCAGACGTTAGTCTTCCTCCCCACACACGATAGCAGAAACAATTATTATATTTTAGGATGCGGCTTATATTGTATGCACACTGTGTTAGTTTTGAGAGGAGGGAAGGATAATGTTCTTGTGTAAGTGCCACTCGTAAAACGAGTTAGGTACTTCTGACGACTTTTTAAAGCGCGGATTACAGTAACTCTCCTCACATCCCGAGTCATATTAAATAAATGTGACATGGATCCTAGGGGTTGTAGTGCGATGCTTAGCTGATAAGTAAGCTCAACACTATAAACATCACATTGCCGATTCCCAATTTATTAGCGAGACTGCCATAAACAGCATGTTTACGGTAAGGACTGCTTGCAAGTGAGTTGGGATATTGATCATTATATTTCATCCCCATAACATCACTGGCCGTTACCCCGGGGAACCAAACCCTTAGAAAATGCAGGTGTAAGCAGGCCCTTACATAAAATGCATGCTGAAGTGAAGTCGGATATATTGGGCTGACATGCCCAATATAAAAACCACAGTGTAACGTACAACGCCTTGGAGGTTAGAGAAATAAGCCGAACGTAAACAAAACAAAAAAATCTGACTGATCAGTATATTTTGCCAAATCGAACTTTAGTCTCGTTTAATCAATCAAAGATATGGATTTGAGGGACAAACTGAAACTAAAAAAATCCATCACATTTTAAGTAGCCCTTCTGTAATTAACCACACAGCACACTGCAGCCTCCAATACTTGGGAATCAAAAATTAGTCGACGTTATAAATAACTCTTGAGAAGATGAATGAGTAGTTTGTAAAAGCATCGGTCTACACCACCACAATCAACATCAATCCGCTCCTATACCTGACCAACAAATATATTCAATATTCATGAGTCTACACGGAATGCACTGATGTCTTTTCTGCTTACCAAAATTTGACATTGTAACATATATGTATTGATTTCCCGTCACAGGTGATAAGCTACAAATATGCAAACACATAAATGATAATACTTGTTTTGGGCCATGTTTTATTGTTGCTGCTAAAACACACTACAATAATGAAAATAGATTATGTAACAATTATTTGTAAATTCATTCATACATGTCAGCTTTAGCCAGGGGTACCCTTGCAGCAACAACAGCAACAGAGATGAAAAACAACTATACTTAAAGCTACTTCATGTCAGTCAAGTTCAGACAAAATATACCGGCCAAGACGCTCATCTCGACGTCCTCGCAGTCCTCCCATAGTAGTGAGCGACATGCAGATGAAGTCAAGCATAGCAAACCCGTCTGGAGGACCCTGATTCATCTTCATCAGCACGCTCGGGTTTTGAGAAAGCTACAACAACCCGCCACTTAACGTCTATTTTAGGGCCCATAAAATAGTAAGCTTACTAGTTGTGGGCATTATATACAAGCATGCTACTTCATGAAGTAATTTACAGTTGCAGTAAGCACGATAGAGCCAAGAAACAGAGGTCAGCACATGTATCTCTTTATATTAAAATGATCCTCAATACAGTTATTCATTGGCCAGTGGTTACAGCACGATTGGGACGTACCATTGAACGAAAAGGCATAACTACTTGTTTACAATGAAGACGAGTGGGGTCAAGGCAACATTGCAATTACATACATCGAAATCAACAGTACAAGGTAGTGGCCGATCGAGGCCGCGAGCCCTAAAGGCCTTGGCGAAGATGATTCAATTTAAAAAAAGATATATCCAGATTGCCAGAAGACAACCTAATAAGCCCAACAACGAACACCATATGGTTGACCAGCAGGGATTGATCACTATTCTTCTCCTCAGGGCAGGACACACCAGACTTAATATACACATACACACGCTTGTATTGCCTGCTTCACCCATGTGTATTTTGGACTAAATGACTGAACGAACAAACTGCTTTGCATTTTTTACAGGGCTGTCACCTGTTTGAATAATTAACTAAGATACACTGACTCAGCGACTAAACGCTAACTCAAATATGTACGGACCAAAACGCTTAATGCAAAGCTATACGGGACTAAATGCTAAGCTAAACTTAAATCTATCCGTAGCTAAACAATAAGTTTAAATATTTACAGAGCTAAATGTTAAGCTCAAGTATGTACGGAACTAGTGGACAACTCGTGTCAATCGGAACTAGTGGACAACTCGTGTCAATCGGAACTAGTGGACAACTCGTGTCAATCGGAACTAGTGGACAACTCGTGTCAATCGGAACTAGACAATACGAAGAAGAAAACGATTTTCCTGAATGTCGTTAGAGGAGATAGTTAGGTGCAGGTTTCTTAAATGCGCCATTGAGAGGATGTTGGTGTTTTAAATCGATGTCTATGTAGGATTTATTTAAAATCGTCAATCCGTCCTTCTCTTTGTTTTCCCGTTGCTCTCACGCGCTCTGACATTACAGTATAATCTAATAGGTGAGTTTCGAGACATTCTTGTCAGACCATGTGACTGTCTGTCCCTCCGTATCTGGTATGCGCCTGGCTGCTCCTAAACTATGACAGGTATCGTCATGTTTCCCTTTTTTTATTGTTATCCTTGACCATTTGTCATAAGCATCTTATAAGAAAATGAAGTTATGTTTCAGTTGTGTGCATTTGTCAGGGTCCATGTCTGACACTGATTGTTAGTCAGTGTGAACCGAATATTCATGTTGATCCTTTTGACAAACATAACAGATGCCAAGAACGTAAACAAAGCCTTCTCCTAACAAGATAGACTCTCATACGAAATAAAATATAACAACTGGTTGTTGTCCCCCACAAAAAGAATTAGTCCCTACAGTGAATTTCGGCTCATTGTGGGATCATTGAAACGAGACGGCAGATAAGCTCACAATAGCCGGGAGTGGCAAACACGAGTGGAGCACGAAAGCAAACACCAGAACATATCTCGCAGGACTACGCCTACTTGTATTGACCAAAAAGAGGCAGTCTGGCCCGAGCGAATGACCATGCTCAAGAAGCTGTGCGGGTTCGACGAAAGCCTGAAACCCAGTCTCTTTCGTAAACCTCACTTAGAAATCATTGCATCAGCTGATCGAAGAAGAATAAGAAAACGTCCTTTTGGCGTCATTGCAATCTGATAATATCTAAGTAATTTTGATATATAAAACGGTAATTTCTTTTTTGAACCATGGATTTTTCTTCATGCCCATTCTTCCATCGTCTGTAAAGTTACTTCTACAATCTTGGATCTTCAAATATTCTCAAACTAAATTAAATTGTATGTTCCATACATAGTTTTTAATATGGCATTTGGGCGAAAAACCCATGCTATGGAGATTAGGTGTTTTTGGAAGATCCTTGGATAAAAGTAAGATAGCCGCGTCTTAAAGGCTGCGTTCTCGACTCGCTCCGGTGATTGTGTCGTTTTCCGATGTTTGGTAGATCCTGTGCGGATTATATTTCACAACTCCTTCACCGGGTGGTATCAGGGACTCTATTCTGGGGAATTGAAGTGCTTTCGACCGGTTATCCCCTTTGTTATACTGCATTTCCCTGCATTGCATGCCTGACTTAAGCCGCGGGAGACCAGTCCATGATGTAGTTCAACGTTCCGCTTAAATGCACATCAAAATTACTAGAAAAACCTTTCCGCTCGGACTGAAGCCGACTTTTTCAACCCGCCCCTCACTCTACCGGATGTTACACAACACCTCTCCCAACCTCGCATTCTTAGCACAGCAAAGGTCACGCTGATCATCCGGTTTTACACAATCAGAATCCTCGGATGTTGGACACAGATTAACAGTGAGTTCAACATGGACAGACACGGAACGCATGACACAAACATTGGTTTAAAACACTCCTCGTGGCCCTAATTCCAAGGCAGCGGAGTACTCGGCTCCACCTGGGGAATCTGTGGGGACTTCGGTCGACACACAACGTATAAACACAGCCTCAGAAGATGGGAATGACAGTGCTCGATCGACACAACGGGTCTTTCACCCCTGCGCGAACATTATTATTGAAATATGGTATTGAGATCGTCATGAATGTCAGTGTACCCACTGTCCGACAATCTTTCCGTCCATATCCGGATATCCTTTCAAATTGCTAGATTACAGAAGATCTGCTAGTACGGACATGCGATTCGTTCTCGTGGTTTATCCATTGTGATGCTCCGAGACGCAGTTGTTGTATGAAGAACAGCCGCCAAAAGATGTGTCGTGCATGTGATAGTCGTAAATGGACGGGGATGACATTAATTGAAACTGCAACAGACGCAATAGAAAGAGAATGATGGCGACGGACAGAGCATTAAATACTGTCGTGTAATGCCCTTACCACAACCTAGGCCACTACATTGACGAGAACAAGTGAAAAAGAGAAAGAAAGAAATAGAAAGAGAAATATATAAAGAGATAGAGAGAGAGAGATTATATTTATTGCACTCTCCATTTATAGGATTGTGATGCCTTGTAAGGACGATTTCCTCAGTCTGTATAGCGCTATATTCATCAACAATCAGAAATTAATTCAACATCGGGGATCAGCGTTTGTCTGATATGATATTTTGTAAACATAAATGAGGAACAACAGTGGTGATGGTACACATCCATAACGTACATTCTCTGCAGTCCTAAATCAGTGTCTTATTGTAGTAGGTATCGTTTTCTCACGCCTTTTCGACGTTTTGATATAATGCTATTATGGTATATAGTGTACATCAATTGACATACTCTGTTTCTTCTAACTGGATCAATAAATAACACGAGGGTAAGTTAGTAAGCGGGTCATACACTGACTGATATGAGATGGCTGAAAAAATGTAGTTGGTGATTTGTGTAAGTGTCATTATGTGTTAGCAACATACTTCATTACTTGGGGATGGCAGTGCTCGATCGACACAACGGGTCTTTACTGATTACTGTAGTTATTAGATTTGTGTAAGTGGCATTTTGTGTTAACAACATACAACTTTGTGATTACTGCATTTATTAGATTTGTATAAGTGTCATTATGTATTAGCAACATACAGCGTTGTGATTACTGTAGTTATTATATTTGTATAAGTGTCATTATGTGTTAGGTGTTCGTGTCGGGTGCTGGAGGTCGCGGGTTCAAATCACGGTAGACACCGGGATTATTTCACATGTATCATCCGATACATATTTCTCATTATCTATGAGTAGTGAGATCAGACACCCGTATCCAGAGGCACGCATGTTAACAATCTCTTGGCGGAAATCGAAAAGAGTAGTTTTAACGATCGCTGCTCTGGCAAAATTCAAGTTAAAGATCTACTAAAATTATTTTAAGGATTTTCGCTCCACAGACAAAATGTCTAACAAATTGAACTGTGCAGCTTCACTATCAGGTCTTGATTGTGTATTTAGCGGAGTATGATAGATGGCGCATGACAGGCTGCGGGACCACCTTGATCTAATTTACGCTTCCACCACTACCAGTCCTAGAAATAGGCGATCGTATTTTCCAGATGTTATCAACCTAACGGTTTGGTAACATAACCTGGAAATGACCTGGCAAGTCACCATCGGATATTTGCCTGCCCCAAAAAAGTAATATGATTGTAAGTAGGTCACACCTCCCCACTGCGTCTAACGACACGCACGGACTGAAGATATATAGATGGATAGACGGGAAGAAGGAAAGAGTTCAGTGAAATTAAAAATGCTACTGCATTTTACAAATGAAAAGGACAACAAAAACGCGGCTTACGCTCGCACATTATGTAGGAGATAAAAAATAAAGCATTATCCATAAAATATATATCAATAAAGTACATCTGAACGCTTATTTCAGTTGAACAGATAAGCGTCTTACAACATCGTGCATTGAAATTGGAAATTTGTGTAAAAAAGGAGGCATCAAGCACGACAATTATGCGATGACAAATCTAACATGTGTTTCATATCAGGGCGAAGATTACATATACCACAAGATTAACTCATTGGTTCCTACGTGGAGCGTGGAGCTTAGTCGATAGTGAGCTGGCTTGCTAAGACTGGGATTACAGCGCCTCAAGATTCGAAATCACGAACGGAGGTAATACAATCCGGGCGTGGTTCACTCCTGGTGCGACCGCTTCTCTAGTCGACCCAGATGTAAATGGGTACCTAACGTATGCGTTAATGAAGGTATACACTGGTCACTCCACCTCACACAGGCTGCGACTTAGTACACGGAGAGTTATCCTCATTCCCGACCGCAGTTGTTGCCATGGGACTGACCTTTACCCTTACCTAATACGTTTTTTGATAATGACCAAATATGCTAAACTTATTCGATTGGTATTAGTTTGAAATTAACTAGTATACTAACCTCGTTATGACAATATTTTCAGCTAGATTGTACTATATATTTTAAGAGGAAACAAAGAGTTTAGAGGTACCGCAGAGCAGTGATTACTGCACTGAAATGCCACTCGATCGATCTAGGCTCAAGTTCTGTTTCATGCAAACGGTTCCGGGGTCGACCCAGCCATACAAAGTGAATTAAACAGCAAATCTGAGAAGGAAATGGCGGACGGCTTGATGCTGATCACATACCGTGTAAACGGGATCTCTCCCCTCTCCCAGAGAAAGGGTCAGGTGAATCATGCTGACGAAATCATACTTAATGACCGTGTTTTATTAAAGTATCATGACACCTTTAATATTTTATTGCGAACATTTTTAGATTTTGAGACATTTCTCATAAATCGTTGCGATATTTTGGTTTACGCGATATCAGTTAGCATTCATTCGTGAAATTTTCGTAGATGCGGTTCCCATAATTATTCTTCGGCACATTTTGATGTACCGATATGTTTCAATACCTGACGTGTGATACTACCTACTCTATATAATGGTGTTGATATTATACATATATATATATATATATATATCTATATATAGTCTCTCACAGCAACTCTTGACGCTGACACCAGCCTTGACGCCGCTATAATTGCTGAGGTAAAGGCAGCCATAATTAAATTAAAAGATTAAACAGCCGTGGGCCCCAACAATATTCCGCCTGAACTTTTAAAGTATGCAATGGGCCCGATGACCACAATCCTGCTCCAACTCTTCGATACAGTGTAGAACACTGGCCAATTGCCCGTACCATGGCGCCACGGAATAATAATGCCACTGTATAAGGGACATAGCTCCCTTCTCGAATTCGCGAATTACAGGACTATTACCCTACTGACCATCCCTGTCAACGTCCTGTGTACATGTGCTCCTCTCCAGCCTGCAACACCTGTTAACGAGGCATCGTCGCCCGCAGCAGTCAGGGTTCACAGCTTCTCGCTCTACCACTGACGCTATTCTCACCCTCCGCCTCCTCGCAGAACTGCACCGCGAGTTAACCACACCCTACACGTCGACTACGTTGACTTACGGACTGCCTTCGATTCTGTGGACAGAAATGTCATGTGGAATGCCCTACATTGCGTGGGTATCCAAGGCACACTGCTAATCCTATTTCATGAGTGCCACATTCACACCAGCGCTAAAATTCGGCTGACACTGGATCTCATAGATGAGTTATCTAAAGCATCCTGTGTCCAACATGGCTGCGTCCTCTCCTCTTCACTGTTCTGCTACGTCATATACTAGATCCTTCTACAGTCTTCTCCACACAACTCATGGGTCCTTGTTCGCGACTCCCGGGTACCCGATCTCGTCTACGGTGATGACGTCGTCATACCGGTCCACGTTTCTCAGGCATGGTAGGGCCCTTAGAGGCACTGGTAGGCCCCCCTAGAGGCACTGGTAGGCCACCTAGAGGCACTGGTAGGCCCCCTAGAAGCACTGGTAGGCCCCCCTAGAGGCACTGGTAGGCCCCCTAGAGGCACTGGTAGGCCACCCTAGAGGCACTGGTAGGCCCCCCTAGAGGCACTGGTAGGCTCCCTAGAGGCACTGATAGGCTCCATAGAAGCACTGGTAGAACCCTAGAGGCACTGGTAGGCCCCCTAGAGGCACTGGTAAGCTCCCTAGAGGCACTGGTAGACCCCTAGAAGCATGGTTATGCCCCCTAGAGGCACTTTTAGGCCCCCTAGAGGCACTGGTAGGCTCCCTAGAGGCACTGTCAGACCCCTTTAAGCACTGTTAGACCGCTAGAGGCACTGGTAGACCCCTTAGAGGCACTGGTAGACCACTTAAAGCACTGGTAGACCCCTAGAAGCACTGGTAGATCCCTTAAAGCACTGGTAGACCCCCTAGAGGCACTGGTAGGCTCCCTAGAGGAACTGGTAGACCCCCAGAGGCACTTTAGACCCCTTTAATTACTGGTAGACCTCTTAACGCACTGGTAGACCTCTTAACGCACTGGTAGACCCCTAGAGGCACTGTTAGACACCTTAAAGCACTTTTAGATCCCTAGAGGCAATGGTAGACCCCCTAGAGGCACTGGTAGGCTCCCTAGAGGCACTGTTAAACCCCTTAAAGCACTTGTAGACCCATTAAAGCCCTGGTAGACCCCCAGAGGCACATGTAGACTCCTTAAAGCACTGGTAGACCCATAGAGGCACTGGTAGACCCCTAGAGACACTGGTAGACCCCTTAGAGGCACTGGTAGATCCTTTAGAGGCACTGGTAGACCCCCTAGATGCACCGGTAGACCACGAGAGGCACTGGTAGACCCCTAAAAGCACTGATAGGCCCCCTAGAGGCACTGGTAGACCACTTAGATGCACTGGTAGACCCACAGAGTCACTGGTAGGCCCCCTAGAGGCACTAGCTAGTTCAGCAGGGGCCCTTCTGCGCTGATCATCACATTGAACGAAAAACCCTGTTGCAGCCACCGAGGTCTGCCTCTCCCTCGTCAACAGGCAGTCTCTGAGACGCAGCAGTCACAGCATCCCCCGTATAATGGACTTAGCAGATTCATCCATGCACTCGCTTCGCAGAATGTAGTCTTAGGGAAAGCTCTCCTTGGAGACCAGGCTTCGTATTTACTTCTCCTGCCTGATCCCCATTCAAATGCACGGCTCCGAATCCTGGACACTACTACAGCGGGACTGTCAGCATCGTGAGGCCTTCAACCTCTCAACCATGGGCACATCCTCGGGATCGTGTGGCATGGCATGATTTTGAACAGCGAAGTAGTTCGACGTATTCAACTTACAGGCATTGTCTCAACGATTAATCGCCGTCGTCTCTTTCTCTTCGGTGACGTTGTTCGCCTTTCCAAGGAAGCCCCAACCCGCGAGATGTTCCTGCAGGCTGTAAGGGGAGGGGGGACAGGCGTTTTACAAGAATAAGCCGTGCTCATCCTGGAGATGTCATCAAGGCCGCCCTCGAAACACCTGGCTAAAACAGATCGTCACCGCCCCAACAGAACTGCAGACCTCTTGGGACGCGACCTTCAGACGTGATCATGGGCATGATCAGTCGAGTACGACGGACCTTGGTCGCCTAAGCGTACTATTCACACACACAAACACACACACACGATATATATATATATATAAATATATATATATATATATATATATATATATATATATATATATATATATATATATATATATATATATATATACATATTAATTACAAGGCTGCACAGCGCAACAAAATTCATTGTTCTGTTTGCGATAATGACCCGTTGGTCTGGAAATGGCAGATACATTTCGTGTTCCGTAAGTTGAAAGCGAGTTTATTACGTGATACTCTTGCGTGTCATTTATGGTATCTGACATATAGATTCGTTCTTAAAGTCCGATTGCTACCTTGAGTTATCAGTATCATTAAATATAAAATTCAATTCCAGATGATGGAGGAAAAGTTCATCACTACTATACCAGCATTTAGGGAATCTGGAAAACATTTCTTTGAATTGTTGTTTTGATGATAATAATTGGTGAGGTCGCCATCTGTATGCACAACTTTATGTCGTCGTTTGACTCGACCTTTTTAGAAGGAAACGAGACGATAGTATGTTTATCCCGGAAACGACTGTAGTGAAGAGTGGACAGCGGAGATGTTTATCGTTTAATCAGCGAACAAATCTCACAGTCCTGGAAGGTATTCAACAACTCTCAGCGATAATTAAGTGATGAGGTATTTGCTACTACCATTAAGATCCACAGGCGAGCTGTGACACACTGACCAGTATAATGTGACATTCGTGCACCTCTAGACCTCAGAAATAGGAAATGGTGTCCCCCAGCTCTGTGTTAACAATAGTCGCTCCAACGTTTGTCCGCGTGAAATATCATTTCTTCAATTTTGACAGCAAGAGCTTATTCCTCTCCCTCTTCTTCGTTTTTGCTTCTTTGTTTGGCCTTTCATGGGGTTACTATTTCTCATATTTTAACCAACTTCTCTATATCCTACTATTTCTCCTATTTTAACAAACATTTCAATATCCTACTATTTCTCATATTTTAACAAACATCTTTATATCCTACTATTTCTCCTATTTTAACTAACATCTCTATAGCCTACTATTTCTCATATTTTAACCAACATCTCTATATCCTAATAATTATCCTATTTTAACCAACATCTCTATAGCCTACTATTTATCATATTTTAACCAACATCTATATAGCCTACTATTTCTCCTATTTTAACAAAACTTCATATAGCCTACTATTTCTCCTATTTTAACCAACATTTCTAAAGCCTACTATTTCTCCTATTTAAACAAACATCTCTATATCCTACTATTTCTCCTATTTCAACAAACATCTCTATATCCTAATAATTATCCTATTTTAAATAACATCTCTATAGCCTACTATTTCTCCTATTTTAACCAACATCTCTATTTCCTACTATTTCTCCTATTTTAACAAACATTTCTATAGCCTACTATTTCAACTTTTTTATCCAACATCTATATATCCTACTATTTCTCCTATTTTAACCAACATCTCTATATCCTACTACTTCTTCTATTTTTAACCAACATCTCTATATCCTACTATTTCTCATAGTTTAACCAATATCTCTATATCCTACTATTTCTCCAATTTTAACAAACATCTCTATATCCTACTTTTCTCCTATTTTAACAAACTTCTATATATCCTACTATTTCTCCGATTTTAACCAACATCTCTATATCCTACATTTTCTCCTATTTTAACAAACATCTCTGTATCCTACTATTTTTCATATTTTAACCAACATTTCTAAAGCCTACTTATTCTCCTTTTTAAACAAACAACTCTATATCCTACTATTTGTCCCATTTCAACGAACTTCTCTATATCCTAATATTTCTCCTATTTTAATCAACTTCTCTATAGCTATTTCTCCTATTTTAACCAACTTCTCTTTACCCTACTATTTCTCCTATTTTAACTAACTTCTATACATGAGACTATTTGGCGCATTTCAACCAACGTCTCTTTAGCCTACTATTTCTCAAATTTTAACAAACTTATCTATATCCTACTATTTCCCCTATTTTAACAAACATTTCTATATCCTACTATTTCTCCTAATTTAACAAACATTTCTATATCCTACTATTTCTCCTATTTTAACCATAATTTGTACAGCCTACTATTTCTCCTATTTTAACCAACATCTCTATATCCTACTATTTGTCCTATCCTAATCAACTTCTCTACAGACGACTATTTCTCCCATTTTAACCAATTTCTCTTTAGCCTAGTATTTCTCCTATTTTAACCAACTTCTATATATGAGACTATTTTTCGCATTTCAACCAACGTCTCTTTAGCCTACTATTTCTCATATTTTAATCAACATGTATATCCTACTAACTCTCATATTTTAACAAACCTCTATAGACTACTATTTCTAATATGTTATCCTTCTTCTTCTTCTTCTTCATCGTACGCAGTCAGACAGTAACCATTATTTTTTCGAAAAAGCAGCCTTCATCCTGAGGCTGTCGACACTGCCATAGAGCTTGTCTAGTGTTGCCACTGGTGATGACCACATCTGCTCTCTCTGATCCTCGTGTCAGTTTTTCAGCAAATGCTAAGCTGTCATTTTGTCGGTTCCACACGGGCATTCGTCGGTGCCACCTATCTTCAATTTGTTGAATAGGTGGTACTTGAGTCTATTGTGGCCAATGCGAAGTCTGAAGACCACGACCTGCTCTTTTCTGTTCAACTGGTAATAGGCATCGTTTTTGGTGTAGCCAGTATGTTCGGTTTCCCATTTGGTCATGTATCTAGCTCTAATAAGCCGTTTTGACTCTTCGTATGTCATACTAGTATCAGGTTGTGGTAGTTTTGCACCTTCTTTTGCCAGTCTGTCTGCCTCCTCGTTGCCTTGGATGTTGCAGTGAGATGGAACCCCTCTGCAACACTACTCTTTTTGGTGCGGCCTGCTGGCATAGTTGAGAGAGTACTGCTCTTAATTCATTAAGTTCAGTATTTTTCTGGCTTTTCAGTGCTGTGACTAGGGCCAGCACATCTGTAAGCAGGACTATGTGGCTTTCATTCCTTTTACCTGTCACCATTTCTTCCCCTGCCTCCCTCAGTGCCTCTGCTTCCGCTCTGAAAATGCTTGTGTATTTTCCAGTAGCGAATGACAGTGCTATTTTCCTGCCTTTTGGTAGGCTCAGGAATGCTCCCGCCCCTCCATTCTGTGTTGTATTTGTTACGGAACCGTCGGTGTATGCATGGGTCCAGTCCATGCTTGGGTAGTTTTCCGTAAAGAAATGCAGGGTAGTATCTCTTCTTTCTTTTTCAGTCTGGCAGTTTTTGTTTCTAATACCTGGTATATTTTCTACCACCTCTGGAAATAAATGCAGCCTCCAGGAATGTTTTCGTACAGTAGCAAATATCCTCATGATTGCCATTCTTTCTCTGGCTCTCATTCGGTTTTTCTCGATCTGACGTTTCCATGTCATGCGCCGATCAAATGTGACTACCAGATAGTTTAGGATGTCCTTTTCCTGGAGATATTTGCCTTTTAGACTTAATTTGGTGTTTTGAGGTTTGATCGATAGCGAGAATATTGTACATGTGGTTTTGTCCTCGTTTATTTTGACCAGCCATGAGTTCGCCCACTCTTCCAGCGCTGTTAGGACCTGCTGCATCCGATTTCTTGCTATGGTGAGATTCTTTTCAGAGGTCCACATAGTCAGATCGTCTGCAAACATTGAGCTATGAACTCTTCTTGGTATATTCTCTGTAATATCATTTATATACACCAGGAAGAGTGTGGGTGACAGTACTCCCCCTTGGGGTACTCCCTGTTCATGTGTCACCTTTTTGCTGATCTGCCCTTGTACTTGGGCTCTGGTCGTTCTGTTTTTGAGGTAGTGGTTGATCCACTTGTAAATTTTCCCACAAACATCACTTCTTCTTAGCTTGATTCTAAGTCCTTCTTTCCAGACTTTGTCAAATGCCTTTTCCAGGTCCACCCAGACCGCTACTGTGTCTTTCTGTTCCTGGTAGGCATCTTCTATTTCCTGGGCTATGAGGATGACCTGATCCTCTGTGGATCTTAGCTGTCTAAAGCCTGCTTGCTGTGGAATTAGTATGTGTTTTTTTCCAGATGCCACATCAGTCTGGCTGTTATCGTACATTCCATCAGTTTGCCTACACAGCTCAGTAGGCTGATATGCCTGTTTCCATTTTGTGGAAGTTTGTGGGAGAATGTACAAGTGGATCAACCACTACCTCAAAAAAAGAACGGCTAGAGTGCAAGTACAAGGGCAGATGAGAAAAAAGGTGACACTCGAGCAGGGAGTGCCCCAAGGGGGAGTATTGTCACCCACACTCTTCCTGGTGTATACAAACGACATTACAGAGAATATACCAAGAAGAGTCAATAGTTAAATATTTGCAGACGATCTGGCTATGTGGACCTCTCAAAAGAATCTCACCATAGCAAGAAATCGGATGCAGCAGGCAATAACATGAGTGGAAGAGAGGGCGAACTCATGGCTGGTCAAAATAAACGATGAGAAAACCACATGTACACTGATCTCGCTCTCAAACCCCAAAACACCAAATTAAATCTAAATAGCAAATTCCTGCAGCCAAACGACAACCCAAACTATCTTGGAGTCACATTTGATCGGCGCATGACATGGAAAAGTCAGATCGAGCGAAACCGAATGAGAGCCAGAGAAAGAATGGCAATCATGAGGAAACTTGCTGGCTCAAGCTGGGGAGCAGACGAAAGTATACTAAAGAAACTGTACACTGGAAGAGTGAGACCAGTTCTCGAGTATGGCATTGCATCATGGAAAACAGCAGCAAAGGCGAACTTCGATAAACTTAGCAAACTTCAAAACCAAGCCATGACAGTTATAACAGGAAGCATGAAGTCAACGCCAATTGTAGAACTTGAAAAGGTTGCAAAACTGCAATCCATGACCGATAGAGGAGACTGCAGAGCCCAGCTGCAGTCAGAGAAACTCCGAAGACTGACTGACCATCCAAAGCACCAGAGACTAAACAATTTGGGAAATGGCACACTAAAGCGGATAAACTTTGCAGAAATAGCCAAAGCAAAGATGCACGAAGATCCCATTAACGCACTAACAAGACCAAAGCCCATCACTACTGTACGAAAACCTACTTTGTCACATATGCCAGCAGTCCGAACCAAAAAGGGTAGTGGTACAGTGGGTCCCATCACACTGCAACATCCAAGGCAACGAGGAGGCAGACAGACTGGCAAAAGAAGGTGCAAGACTACCACAAACAGATACTAGTATGACCTACGAAGAGTCAAAACGGCTTATTAAAGCCAGATATATGACCAAATGGGAAACTGAACATACTGGCTACACCAAAAACGATGCCTATTACCAGTTGAACAGAAGAGAGCAGGTTGTTGTCTTCAGACTTCGCACTGGCCACAATAGACTGAGGTACCACCTATTCAACAAATTGAAGATAGGTGGTACCGACGAATGCCCGTGTGGTGCCTGGAAAATGACCGCTGAGCATCTGCTGCAGAACTGCCCGGCATACGAGGATCAGAGAGAGCAGATGTAACCATTACCAGTGGAACCACAAGACAAGCTCTATGGCAGTGTCGACAGCCTCAGGATGACCGCCGCTTTTTTTCGAAAAAATAATGGTTACTGTCTGACTGCGTACGGTGAAGAAGAAGAAAAATAAAATTGAGATTCGTGTCTATCTCCCAATCTTCCACTTCGTCACCTCTGCTATCTGTCTCCGAGTATCCCCATCGCTCCGAGCGGCTGTTGAAGTCTCCAACTACTATGCAGTTGGAGTTCTTGACTTCCATACTCGAGAGCGATAAGTCTTCATTCGGTGGTCCGTACAGGTTGAAGATGCGGATGTTCGTCTCTTTAGCCATTATGTCTACTCCTACAATTTCTGCTTGTTCGGTGTGATTGACAAATACCGCGCTACTCGGTATGCAGTTTCGGGTCAGTATCAGAACCCCTCTTATGTGACCTTCTCTATCCAGGCGGAAGGCCTGGTATCCTCTGATTGAGAATTTATGGTTGCTGTTGAGGTGCGTTTCTTGGATACATGCCACGTCAATCTTACCTTCATGCAAGTGATGTGTTAGGGAAAGCTTTTTGTTAATGACTTCCTCCGCATTTCACTGTAGTATTTTGAGTGTCTTGAGTTTTTGGTCAATAGGGATTGCCCCATAGCCATGTGCCCTGACTCCACGACACATGGGTGGGTGACCACCAGTAGTAAAGAGTGGGCCCCTTCGAGGCGTGAGGCCGGCACTCTCGCTGCCTAGCGGGACTCCGCAGGATGAGCGCCATACGTTTTTCTGATAAGTTGTTCTGTCATCATACTGCGATTTACGTTGCACTGTATGTTAAGCTTGTGGCCCAGTGCATCTGATTTCAACAGGCGTCTCTGTAGAGATGCCGTCCTTAGCCTGTGGCTGTCCCCAGCCTATCTGCAAGGCAGCAGTTGTTTGTGATCAGAGTTGTCTCTCTTCTGGAAGTTGTCTTACCCGCCTAACGAGTCTTCACTACTCGTGTCTATAGGATGCGGTAATTATATATGCGATATGATATATGATATGGACTATGTACTGGTTTGTACTAACCCGGAATAGAGGCAGTCCAGTGTGTCTGTATCCCAGGATCGTCACGTCCTGCCAGAAACGTATCATGTGCATGTGGGCGGGGTACCTCTTTGCTCCCTTTATTTTCTCAGCACATCTTCAGTGATGGTACGCCTAGCATTCGCCGCCACCTAGGAGGTTGACACAGTAGGGCAAATGGGCAATGTCCGCTAGCCTGCATCTCTTCTGTGTCCATTGGTATGGCTGATAGCAGATAGATGAGGAGATAGAAGCAGGAGTGCATTTAACCAAGGGACAAGCCTGGTGATGTCACGGAGATATTGTTATACTGGTGTGCGGGCATATCTCATGGTCAGGGGCTGAGTCTCGACAGTTCACAGTGAGGTGGCTGCTCTACTCTTTACGACACCCCGACCCAGAACTAAGTCTTCTGTTTGTTGTTTCGCACCTCATCGCCGCATGGGGTGAATATTGAGCAGCTTCCCGCCCGCTTTGATCGGCGGGCGGCAGAGACCTCTTTCTGCGGCTCGACCGGGCGGGGCTGAAGCGTGATCCCCAGAACACCACCCTGTCAAAGCCTCCAATTGCAATCGTGCTGTGATTTTGGGCGGGATTCTGGCTTAGAGGCGTTCACCCGTAATCCCTCATATGGTAGCCTCACGCCGTTGGCTTATCAGCCTAGTACGTGAACCAGATGTCTGCGGCTCCTCTCTAGTTGATCATGATAACCGTAGCAACGCCCTGTCATTAGTAGGGTAAAACTGACCTGTCTTCCTAGGGTCTATTTCCAGCACCAATTCACTATTTGTCCAGACGTATCAATAGAGGGCTTTTTGTTTGTCAATGGCCAAGTTTCTGAAACCTGCGATTTCCGCAGGGTTAAGACCAGATTACCATAGCAGACGTTCTTTCCTTATGAGGTTAAGAGACTGAACTGTCTTCCGTGGGTCTAATACATGTTCACTATTAGACCCAACGAAAGTGCTCTCTATTTGACAGTCATTCTACAGTATTGGCGTGTTTAAGTCAATGTAAGCCGCAGGCTCCTCTCATGGTAGTGTCTTTCCGTCAATTCCTTTGTTAAACAATGAATGCAGACCAACCCTAGCCACAGAGACCATAACCCCAGTTTTCCGAGGGTCTAAATCCAGCACCCGTTCCATAAAAACCAAACGAAAGTGGTCTAGGAATGTCAGTCATTTCAGTGTTGGCCGTGTTGAGTCAAATTAAGCCGCAGGCTCCACTCCTGGTGGTGCCCTTCCGTAAATTCCTCTAAGTTTCAGCTTTGCAACCATACTTCTCCCGGAACACAAACACTGTAGTTTCCCGGAAGCTGCCCGCAGAGTCATCAAAGCAACTCCTGCGGATCGGTAGTCGGCATCGCTTATGGTCAGAACTACGACGGGATCTGATCGTCTTCGCGCCTCTGACTTTCGTTCTTGATTAATGAAAACATTCTTTACAAATGCTTTCGCAGTAGCTCGTCTTGCGGCGATCCAAGAATTTCACCTCTAACGCCGCAATACGAATACCCCCGTTTGTCCCTGTTAATCATTACCTCCAGTTCCAAAAACCAAATAAATAGAACCGAGGTCCTATTCCATTATTCCATGCACCATTATTCAGGCAGCCGAGGCCTGCTTTAAACACTCTAATTTTTTCAAAGTAAACGCGCCGGCCACCCAGGACGCTCAGCGAAGAGCACCCGTGGGAGAGAGCCCGAAGACGGTAGGCCAAGAGACAACGGGCAGTGAACCGGCGCGAGCCGGACTACACGCCTGCGCCTGAGATCCAACTACGAGCATTTTAACTGCAACAACTTTAATATTCGCTAATGGAGTTAGAATTACTGCGGCTGCTGGCACCAGACTTGCCCTCCAATAGATCCTCGTTAATGGGTTTAAAGTGTACTCATTCCAATGACGGGGCCTCGAAAGAGTCCCGTATTGTTATTTTTCTTCACTACCTCTCCGTGCCGTTTCTCATGCTCTCTCTCCGGAATCGAACCCTGATTCTCCGTTAGCCGTTAAAAACATGGTAGGCATGTCACGTACCATCGACATTTGATAGGGCAGACATTTGAAAGATGCGTCGCCGGCACATGAGGCCATACGATCAGCACAAAGTTATCCAGAGTCACCAGTGGGGACGCCGCAACCCCGCGAGGGGAAACGACGATTGGTTTTGAACTAATAAAAGTGCTCTTTCCGCGAGGGTCAGAGCTTGGTAAGCATGTATTAGCTCTAGAATTGCCACAGTTATCCAAGTAGGATCGTGTCATCTAAGGAACCTCGACTGATTTAATGAGCCATTCGCGATTTCACCGTGAGACAGTGTGAACTTAGACATGCATGGCTTAATCTTTGAGACAAGCATATGACTACTGGCAGGATCAACCAAATATATGTCGGAGACGTACGTACCACACACACCGGTCGGCGGAGGACGGGTGTGTAAAAAGCCTCACCGAGACGGCCGCAGAGACCGACTGACGAACGGACGGACGGTTTTTCCCCCCGTCCCTCACTCCGTCGACCTTGGACCGCCTGACAGGGGCCCCTACACACACCAGACGACCGACCGAACGGGCTCGCTCGAGGAGGGATGGCAGCGCTCTGTGCAGAACGGATCTGAACGACCCCGGCGATGAATTTCACTGGGACTAGAGACCATTTGGCCTGCCGGCCTGCCCTTCTCCCGAGGGTTGGTCGGGAGAACACAGGGCCTTCAGGCACGATTCCTGCTTTCCATTTGCCGGTCACAAGCTCTTTGCGAGTTTCTGACCACCAGCGAGACGAACTGTCGAGCTCTGCTATAAGCCTTAGAAAATTAACCACCGACTGTCAAAGTTTCTCGTTACGGACTAGAGCAGCGCACCTCAGCGGAGGCCACGACACAAAAAACCGCTTCCCGATACCTACACGGGGAAAGGCGGGCAAGCGTTTTCCGCAAGACCGCGCTATCGCTCCGTCTTGCCGGACTGAGATCGCTGTACGAATACTGGGTTATAGTCAATCACGGCGGCGAGAGAACTACCCCATATTAATATTTTATCCAACTTCTCTTTAGCTTACTAATTCTCCTATTTTAACCAACTTCTAAGGCCTACTAATTCTCCTACTTTAACCAAATTCTCTTTAGTCTACTATGACTCCTATTTTAATAAACTTCTCTTTAGCCTACTAATTCTTCTATTTTAACCAACTTCTCTATAGCCTACTAATTTCCTATTTTAATTAACCAACCTCTATAGCCTACTATTTGTCCTATTTTAACCAACTTCTATGGCCTACTATGACTCCTAATTTAATTAACATCCGCAAATCCTAGAAAGCCCCTACTAAAGCGACGTGTTAATCTATCAAATGTTGACGGGATCCAGGACAGGTCATTCAAAAGATGGTACCAAAAAAACGTATTTTTTTCTTTATATTGTTGGTATTTATTGAATTCCATTTGTTTCTACTTACGTGTCGTTGCTTCAATTACTCTTCACTACCACCGTGCACATCTATCGTCTTCAATTACTCTTCGCTACTACCGTACACATATATCGTCTTCAATTACTCTTCGCTACCACCGTACACATCCATCGTCTTCAATTACTCTTCGCTACAATCGTTCACACCCATCATCGTCCACTACTCTTCATTACTATCGTACACATCCATCATCTTCAACTACTCTTCGCTACTATCGTACACACCCATCATCTGTAACCGCTATTCCTTACCATCATACATGTCCATCATATGTAGCAACTCTTGACTCATCGTATTTAACGTTTTTCATTGATTCTATCTTCTTGTCTGTGTCTTTGATTGTTAAATAATTAATTTAATTTGACCGAAGTTTGTAGTTTCCAAACAACCAGCGATGAAACTAATCAAATATATAACTTCATGTTCATACTGATTTATATTTTTTATTGTACCTTCAATTATATATTCCGTTATCCCTTTTATAAACCTTCTCAAGGTGTACATTTTAACCAACAACTTGCACTCAAAGTCGAAAAATACTGGAAATGTTAAATGACTCATTTAGCGTGTCAGGTCAGGCCAGGTCAGGTCATCCCGTAACCGGTGAGGTCGTTTGGGTACACATGAATACATCCTCACAACCCCACGTCAGCCATCTCTGTCAGCGGCCGCTGCCTGTGCCGCTTCTGGTCAGAGATCGGTCAATTCTTTTATGTTGTCATCCTACCTCTCTGTGGGCCGGCCTCTTCATCGTCTGCCTGCACCTGTCCGTGGAAGATGGTATTTGGAAGACCATTTGATCTCATTATGCGACCGTACCAAGTGAGTTTCCTTATTTTGACTGTTGCCAAGAGGTCTTCAAAAAGCCCTATTGCTGTTGTAATTATATCTCGTATTTCCTCATTTGTAACTTGATCTTTGTACGTGGCGTTTTAAAGTCTTCGGAAATATATCATCTCTAAGGTCTGTATCCTTCGCTTGAATGTCAACTGTAACTGTCCATGTCTCAAAAGCATAGAAGAATATTGACAGGACCAGTGTACGTATTAATCTGATTTTCGTGCATATTGCTAACATTTTGTCTCGCCAGATTTTGTTAAGCCGTGCAAGCACCGTTGTTGTTTGTGATATTCTGGCCAACTTATCACATTTGTTTCTTCATTACTGACAATCGAAACCAGATATTTAAAACAATCAACCACTTCGAGTTCCTGGCCATTAGCTTTTAGTCTGCTGTTGAAGCCCTATGTTTTTAAGCTTGTATGCCTGACTTAATTGCGCATAGACGTCTTCGAATGTCATGCCCATTTCTTTGTTGAAAGTGATCACTTCTTCTTCCTCGTGTGTCTTTAAACATCGACTCCAATGACTCCAACGAAGCCAGCAGTAGACTTGAGGTTCCATGCACTTTCGTACAGTTTCTCGTAGAAGGACACTGGCTGTTGTCAAATGCTACTTTTGTTATCTGTATACGACATGACTGCAAATTGTGTTCTGCTGTCATAGATTATGTGCCGCAGACACAAAGGTCCGTAATACTAACATTAAACGTATTGTATAGATAACATCTCAGTCTGTTGTCCCCGTGAGTAGCCAGAGAATGATCACCCGGTCTCGACTGAAAAGTTGGTAGTAATCATCGTTTACTATGTGGCCAGGGTGGTCTTATTTCCGTTTTGTTCTGTACGTAGCCCTGATGGTTGCTTTTGTCTTATCGTGTGTGATTGATGTATCACTCTGTTGCAGTGTGCCTCTCTAACTGCCGAGTCTGCCCGCCTTGAAAGTGATCAAGATAGGGTATGGAATGTCAAAACATGTTGCAACAGTGCAGACTGACTACGGAAATGGGAACACAAAAGGGTAGGTTATCCCGTTACACAAAAATGCCATAAGGTGTTAGAGATCGGATGATACGAAGACAGATCCTCTGATGAGGAGATGTGGGCATAGTCCTCCCTAGGTGCTTTAGCTTCCTAACCGATTTAAGGTACCAATTCACATGTTAAATTGACGCTTGCTGCTACTGGACAGCAATGCCGAATTTGTTGTGAAGTAAACGCTTTACCAACTCTGCCACTAAGTCATTCGCAAAAAAAAATGCAAGCATTGAGTTAACACAATTCTTACGTTATGCCTGTACCAATATAGACAGTACTTGTATTTAATTACGATTGTTATGACAGGGATAAACAGTTTCCTGCTAATACTGCAGGTACGTCCTTAAAAGTTAGCTAGATTCGCTTATAGCTGGGTCAACTGCAGCGATTAGGTAACACGGTGTCATACCAGGTCACTTTGTCATGAGAAAGGTGCACTACGCAGCCCCTCACAGACATTTATCGATATTTGTATACAAGCGAGGAAGCAAAGGGGAAATAATGTACTGAGGATCAACTGGAAAATGAAGTTACGGGCCCTTAATATTATGTTTATACAATCATGATAGGAATGGATTAATCACATGGATATGATACTAGTCTCCCTGTCAGGTGGTCATGAGTTCAAATCCCGGTAACAGACTGGTTTTGTGTGTGTGTATGTGTGCTCTATACAATCTGAAAAACGTAGACTGTTCCCCTTAGAACTATACATCGCCGGGTGGAATTAAGAAATAATAAAATTCGCGACTTAATATTGTTTTTTGTTTAAAAATAGTTTTTTTTTACAGCTATAAGTATCCATTATGGTATTTATATGTGTGGATACTCTCTTTGTTTACCCTCTTTCTTTGTATACATCTCTATCTTTATCTCTCAATATATATTGATCTGCATTTCACATTTATCAATGGATATTATTATTGTAGTATTATTTCAGTTAGTATCGCCTTTACTGATTCATATATTGCATTTTCATCCGCTCGTGTTTTGTTTTCACTCACTTTGGATGATCTATTGTCCGTGTTTCTTGAATTGGTCAAGAACTCACTGTATTTTCACATCGTTTAATGTGTAGTTCTTTTCTGTGAGTGCTTCTGAATAGCCATTATTACTGATGCGATTCATAAATCTTATATGACTGACACGACTGACGTGACATGATGGATGTGACAAACATAACCGATACGACTGACGTGACATGCTTGATGTGATAAACATGACATACGACTGACGTGACATGGTTGATGGGGCAAATATGACTGATACGACTGACGTGACATGGCGGATGTGACAAACATGACTGATACGACTGACGTGACATGGTTGATGTGGCAAACATGACTGATACGACTGACATGACATGTTTGATGTGAAAAACATGACTGATACGACTGACGTGCCATGGTTGATGTGGCAAACCTGACTGATACGACTGACGTGACATGGTTGATGTGACAAATATGACTGATACAACTGACGTGACATGGTTGATGTGACAAACATGACTGATACGAATGACGTGACATGGTTGATGTGAATAACATGGCTGATACGACTGACGTGACATGGTTGATGTGACAAACAAGACTGATACGACTGACGTGACATGGTTGATGTGACAAACATGACTGAAACAACTGACGTGACATGGTTGATGTGACAAACATGACTGATACGACTGACGTGACATGGTTGATGTGAATAACATGGCTGATACGACTGACGTGACATAGTTGATGTGACAAACAGGACTGATACGACTGACGTGACATGGTTAATGTGAAAAACATGACTGATACGACTGACGTGACATGGTTGATGTGACAAACCTGACTGATACAACTGACGTGACATGGTTGATGTGACAAACATGACTGATACGACTGACGTGACATGGTTGCTATGACAAACATGGCTGATACGACTGACGTGACATGGTTGATGTGACAAACCTGACTGATACAACTGACGTGACATGGTTGATGTGACAAACATGACTGATACGACTGACGTGACATGGTTGCTATGACAAACATGGCTGATACGACTGACGTGACATGGTTGATGTGACAAACAAGACTGATTCGACTGACGTGACGTGGTTGATGTAACAAACATGACTGATACGACTGACGTGACATGGTTGATGTGACAATCATGACTGATACGACTGACGTGACGTGGTTGATGTGACAAACATGACTGATATGAAATCTGTAAAGAATAATATCCTTTCTCGGACAGAATCTTTGGTTTAACCGATTTATATCACATATGTTATTACAACCACTGCCCCAGCAACAAGAATTGTTTGAGAACTGTATATTTGCTAATATTCAGATCGCAACACATGTAAATCAATCAAAATATTACAGCACGAAGTAAAAATGCCAAACTATATTAAAGTATTTCGCAAGATGTGTTTGCGGTAAATGTCACGCACAAACAATATTGGCACATCTATAACTGTTAATCTAATAATAATAATTATAATAATAATCATAATAATCCAAATAATAGTATAGTACAGTATAGCATAGCCTAGCATAGCATAGCCTAGCATAGCATAGCATATCATTGCATTGCGTAGCATAGTATAGTATAGTATAGTATAATAAAGAGACGTATATTATAGAATAGTATATATTAGTAGTAATAGTAATAGTATAGTATAGTATAGTATATTATAATAGTATGTAATGCAAAGTAATGTAATGTAGTGCAGTGCAGTACAGCGCAGTGCAATGCAATGCAATACAGTATTACAATACAATACAATTCAATATATCGTAGCATATCATAGTTTAGCATAGCTTAGCATAACATATTATCGCATAGCATAACATAAAATAGCATACCATAACATAAAATAGCATACCATAACATAAAATAGCATACTATAACATAAAATAGCATACCATAACATAAAATAGCATACCATAACATAAAATAACCACAACCACAGTCATAGCATAATATAGCAACTGTTCATCTGTTGTTCGTTCGTCGTAACGGATGAGAACCACTTTTTCAGCATTCGCTGTAACCTGTTCTCATGTCAGCATTCACTGTAAATTGTTCTCAGATCAGCATTCACTGTAAACTGTTCTCGAGAGTTCGAAGATGGCTAAATGAGCCAATGTGAGCCTTGAATTGTACGTTGCACTTTTTACAGGGAAATAAGACACCTTCTTCCTTCAGGGTTGAAGAAGGGTTGCTTGCTATGAGTTGACTTTTGGAGCGTTGTCTCTGGATGGCCTCATCTATTAGTTATGCCTCATGGCTCTGAACACCATCAGCAATAGTGTTGTGGCAGTCTGTGCAATTGATGGAGATTATTTCCCAGTCATCGTGGTTAATACCGGACTGGATCAGTGATCTCGTGTGTATGTCTTTGTACCTTTTCCGTTGTTCACCGCTTGCTCTCTTTCCCGTTTGGAGTTCACCCCAGAGGAGCATCTTTTTGGTACACGTGGATTCGACATCCGTACTACATGGCCAGACAATCTCAGCTGTGCTGCACATATCATGATGTGTATACTAGACATGCCTGAGTGCGCTAACACATCTGTATGTGGCTCCATGTCCTGCCATGTAATCCTAAGCGGTTTCCACAGGCAATGCATGTGGATGTTGATTAATTTCCTGGCATGGCGACTTTAGACGGTCCATGTTTCACATGCATACAAGAGGGATTGTAGAACAATTGCAGCGTATACCTTTTTATTTGGTTGAATCCTGATCCCTCACTTATCCCACACCTTTCCCCCCAACTGTTCATATTCGCATAAGCTAACTGCATGTTACACAATGTTTGATCAATTCTATGTAGACACAGATATTAACATGTTACCAATATTCTCTGTAAAAAATCGCTGTCCTTCTTTTACAACATGATGTGCGATTTTGAGCAAGAGGGGCTAGTAATTAAAGAAAGGCAAATGTTAACTAGGAAAAGAAGTCGATTTAAAACCAATGTGGCAGATTGGGAATATGGTGTTTGGTCCATATTTTCTTGACCAGCGACACACTAGGGGTGATGTGGTCATCGTCACGCGGCTCGTCTTTATATTCCAGATTATTCTGGAACTCATTATTTGAGACTGGGTGGACCCCGAGAACCGTTTGGAGATCTGAAAAAAAATATCGCATCAACTGGGGATCAAACTCAATCTCTCAGCTGTGAAGCAGTGCACTAACCACTGCGCTTCCTGGACTAATTATAAATTAGTTTTGTTATTAATAACAAAAGACAATTGTTAAGTTAATGTAATTAACAATATTCAAATTATATATACACTATAAATTATTCAAATGCACTATATAGAGCAGTTTGTCTGCGTGGTAGATAATGATTCATGCGTGGCAGATGTTTCTTTTGTGCTCTGATACACTAACGCGTGAGATGGGTGGAAACTTCCCTGCCTCGCTTTTGTCTATTTGTAGGAAAATCGTGATTCGAGATTCTTACAAATTCGGTCATCACTTTTGTTGATTTCACCTGTCACAGAACCTGTTATATGTTTAATAAATGTAATAATATGTTCTGTGTTGTTTAGTCGTTGATATAACTGAATTATTGATATGTTATAATGGAGTGCTGTATTGATACGGCGAGCTGCTGTATAATAGATGCATTCAAAAGATAGATAATTCCATCACCCGAATTATGAATGACGGATTATCTGAGGACTACAGAGCGACATACGTCCACTTAATAATCATGGAAAGGACGCTGCTAAAGAAATATAGAATGTTATCATTTCAAAATGTGTATTGCAAAAGGCTATTTAAAATAGTGGCCAAAAAATGGTTGTCCATCTAGCGAGTGAGCACATGACGACCTGAGTCGCTACACGTAAATAAAAGAGACAAAGATAGCACATACCTGGGTTTTCAGTTTAATACGATACAATCGCTGTAGTTCCCGATTTGGTGGGTGTATATACCAGTGTGGGCAACGATATCTTGATATACTGTTTGAAGTAATGGAGGGTCAAAACATGACTGGAGAGTTTGATAGCGTCGACCTAATGAAAAGAAAAACTGATATTCATTTAGTATCATCGGCATATATGGCTATTTGTATATACTCGGGGATACCTCTGAGTTCCGCGAATTAACTTGTGGCGTGTAATGTCTTCACTGTGACAGTGGCTAAGATTCAAACTACAGGGTCATGACGAACATTAATGCTTGCAGACTGGCATCATCAGATGCATGACTGACTAGGTGCATAATATGGTAATATATATATATATATATATATATATATATATATATATATATTATCATCATCATCATGGAGCTTGTTATTTACATCACATCCTGTCCTAATGATACTCGATCACTTGCCAAATCTCAAGCCTGCTCCAGAGTCATGCCCAAGAATTCCTTGAAATCATGGTATCATCTCCTTAATGACTTGTCTCTGCCACTCTTACCAAATCTACATCTCGCTCGAGAATGATGACCATGTATTCCTTGACATCTTGGTACAATCACCTTCTTGGCCTGCGTCTGTCTCTCTTGTCTCGCCAAATTTCAAGCCTGCTAAACAAATGTAATGCCCAAACACACATTGCCTTCTTGATGCCACTGCTTTCTTGATGCCACTGCCTTCTTGATGCCATTGCCTTCTTGGTCTGCCACTGCTTTCTTGGTGGCATTGCCTTCTTGGTCTGCCACTGCTTTCTTGATGGCATTGCCTTCTTGGTCTGCCACTGCTTTCTTGATGGCATTGCCTTCTTGGTCTGCCACTGCTTTCTTTATGGCATTGCCTTCTTGATGCCACTGCCTTCTTGATGCCACTACCTTCTTGATGCCACTGCCTTCTTGATGCCACTGCCTTCTTGATGCCACTGCCTTCTTGATGCCACTGCCTTCTTGATGCCACTGCCTTCTTGATGCCACTGCTTTCTTGATGCCACTGCCTTCTTGGTCTGCCACTGCTTTCTTAATGGCATAGCCTTCTTGGTCTGCCACTGCTTTCTTGATGGCATTGCCTTCTTGGTCTGCCACTGCTTTCTTGATGGCATTGCCTTCTTGGTCTGCCACTGCTTTCTTGATGGCATTGCCTTCTTGATGCCACTGCCTTCTTGATGCCACTGCCTTCTTGATGCCACTGCCTTCTTGATGCCACTGCCTTCTTGATGCCACTGCCTTCTTGATGCCACTGCCTTCTTGATGCCACTGCCTTCTTGATGCCACTGCCTTCTTGGTCTGCCACTGCTTTCTTGATGGCATTGCCTTCTTGATGCCGCTGCCTTCTTGATGCCACTGCCTTCTTGATGCCACTGCCTTCTTGATGCCACTGCCTTCTTGATGCCACTGCCTTCTTGATGCCACTGCCTTCTTGATGGCATTGCCTTCTTTGTCTGCCACTGCTTTCTTGATGGCATTGCCTTCTTGGTCTGCCACTGCTTTCTTGATGGCATTGCCTTCTTGATGCCATTGCCTTCTTGGTCTGCCACTGCCTTCTTGATGCCACTGCCTTCTTGGTCTGCCACTGCCTTCTTGATGCCACTGCCTTCTTTATACCACTGCCTTCTTGGTCTGCCACTGCCTTCTTGATGCCACTGCCTTCTTGGTCTGCCACTGCCTTCTTGATGCCACTGCCTTCTTGGTCTGCCACTGCCTTCTTGATGCCACTGCCTTCTTGATGCCACTGCCTTCTTGGTCTGCCACTGCTTCTCTCGCCTGTCAAATACCTTCCATTACCGTTCTCTGACCATCGTTGTGGGTTTTGATATGGCCAAATCATGTCAATGTTCTGTCTATGATGGATTATATGAACCAGTTCTCCATGCCAAATTCTTGTAGAATGTCTGCATTCATTTTTTATCTAAGCTAACTGGTAATGTGAAGACATTCCTTTAGCATATTTTTCCAATGTCTTGATTCTCTTAATTGATTTTTGGATAAATGTCCTTGTTTCGTAGCCGTATGATGCCATGTGTTCTCAAATGGTTTACGTTTGGTACATTGCTGGTATTCTGCCATAGTTTCCTCAGTTTGTGTAGCCTAAGTGTTGCTGGTATTGTGTCACAATTTCCTCAGGTTGTGTAGCCTCTAGATTCCTGGTATTCTGTCATAGTTTCCTCATGTTGTGTACCCTCTAGATTCCTGGTATTATGTCATAGTTTCCTCAGTTTGTGTAGCCCCTGGATTGCTGGTATTCTCTCATAGTTTCCTCATGTTGTGTTGATTGCTGGTATTCTGTCATAGTTTCCTCAGTTTGTGTAGCCTCTGGATTGCTGGTATTCTCTCATAGTTTCCTCAGTTTGTGTAGCCTCTAGATTGCTGGTATTCTGTCCTAGTTTCCTCAGTTTGTGTAGCCTCTGGATTGCTGGTATTCACTCATAGTTTCCTCAGTTTGTGTAGCCTCTGGATTGCTGGTATTCTCTCATAGTTTCCTCAGTTTGTGTAGCCTCTGGATTGCTGGTTTTCTCTCATAGTTTCCTCAGTTTGTGTAGCCTCTGGATTGCTGGTATTCTCTCATAGTTTCCTCAGTTTGTGTAGCCTCTGGATTGCTGGTATTCTCTCATAGTTTCCTCAGGTTGTGTGGATTGCTGGTATTATTTCATAGTTTTCTCAAGTTGTGTAGCCTGTGGATTGATAACATTCTGCCATAGTTTCCTCAGGTTGTGTAACCTATGCTTTGCCAATACCAATCTTCTTGAGATTCCCAGTGAGTAATCGCCACTGTTTTCATTTGTGCAGCCCAATCATTCAATGTAACCGTTAAATCATTTGCTTTAAATATCAGATTTATGGTTAATGAAACGAAATATATGGACAACGCCTATCTTGTCCCACGTATTTGCATATAACGTTTCGGATCTTTTCAAATGCTTTTTTTTTGTGTGGGTGTTACGACACTAGTAAATACACATTTCATGTTGGGTGGCCATGTTATTTTTGAGATTTCATTTGATTTTCCAGTTTAGATATACGCGATGGAGGTCGGATGTATTGGCTTGATCCGATCAATCATAATGACTGTATCTCGTCTAGTCATCTGCCTTGTGATTGTCAGTCCATGAGAGAATGTATGCCACATTCATGTAACAGAATCACAAACATGGGAAAACCATATTGGGGAATGGGTGAAGGGAAATACACAGGAGTAGAATTGGGGAAGGAGGGTTGGAGTAATTGGGAAGAGCAAATATGAATATGAATGTGATATTATTTGGAACGGTTTTAAGGGTTGCAAATACATGGTTTGATGAGTCAGAAAAACGCAAAGTAAAATGTGCAGTAATAGCAGGAGAAGTAGTAGTAGTAGTAATGTAAGTAGTAATAGTAGTAGTAGTAGTAGCAGTAGCAGCAGTAGCAGTAGTAGTAGTAGTCGTCATTGTAATAGTGGTAGTATTAACATCAGTAATAATAGTTGTAGTAGTAGTAGTACTAGTAGTAGTAATTGTAGAAATAGTAGTAGTAGTAATAGTAGTGGTAATAGTAGTAGCAGTAGTAGTAGTAGTCGCCGTCGTAATGGTACTAGTATTATTAACATCATTAGTAGTAGTAGTATTTGTAGAAATAGTAGTAGTAGTAATAGTAGTGGTAATAGTAGTAGCAGTAGTAGTAGTAGTCGCCGTCGTAATGGTACTAGTATTATTAACATCATTAGTAGTAGTAGTATTTGTAGAAATAGTAGTAGTAGTAATAGTAGTGGTAATAGTAGAAGCAGTAGTAGTAGTAGTCGCCGTCATAATGGTACTAGTATTATTAACATCATTAGTAGTAGTAGTATTTGTAGAAATAGTAGTAGTAGTAATAGTAGTGGTAATAGTAGTAGCAGTAGTAGTAGTAGTCGCCGTCGTAATGGTACTAGTATTATTAACATCATTAGTAGTAGTAGTATTTGTAGAAATAGTAGTAGTAGTAGTAATAGTAGTGGTAATAGTAGTAGCAGTAGTAGTAGTAGTCGCCGTCGTAATGGTACTAGTATTATTAACATCATTAGTAGTAGTACTATTTGTAGAAATAGTAGTAGTAGTAATAGTAGTAGTAGTAGTAGTAGCAGTAGTAAAGTGTCCGCCTCGAGTGCCGGAGATCGCAGGTTCAAATCACGGTGGAGATGTATAGTATTGATCTCACATCATTGACCAGACTGCTGTACGCCATCCTATTTCGAGGAGCACTAACGAGGACGCAAGGTGGGGTCTTCATCAGTACACTTCTCCTGACCGTGATTACTGGTAGCTCACATTAGTGCTGGTGATAGTACCACGTTGTGAATCATAGAGTCGCCCACGGTATTGTCCAAATGCGGAAACAGGAATAACCTACGTAGATTGTGCTGAAGACAACTAAGAAGGGCAGATATTTGGCTAGGCTACGGTATCTGAAACGTGAAGGCTAACGTTTGGTCAGGAAAAACATACTGGTCAGGGCCAGGCAAAACATACTGGTCAGGGCCAGACAAAACACACTGGTCTTGGTCAGGCAAAACATACTTGTCAGACTGCTAGTCACCACAAACAGATACTAGTATGACGTACGAAGAGTCAAAACGGCTTATCAAAGCCAGATACATGACCAAATGGGAAACCGAACATACTGGTTACACCAAAAACGACGCCTATTACCAGTTGAAAAGAAGAGAGCAGGTCGTTGTCTTCAGACTTCGCACTGGCCAAAATAGACTGAGGTACCACCTATTCAACAAATTAAAGATAGGTGGTACCGACGAATGCATGTGCGGTACCGGTAAAATGACCGCTGAACATCTGCTGCAGAACTGCCCGGCATACGAGGATCAGAGAGAGCAGATGTGGCCATCACCAGTGGAACTGCAAGACAAGCTCTATGGCAGTGTCGACAGCCTCAGGATGATCGCCGCTTTTTTTCGAAAAAATAATGGTTACAGTCTGACTGCGTACGAAGAAGAAGAAGAAGAATGCTAGTCAGGACCAGACAAAACATACTGGTCCGGCTATGCTAGTCAGGGTCAGGCAAAACATACTGGTCAGACTGTTTGTCAGGACCAGGCAAAACATACTGGTCTTGCTATGTTAGTCAGAGCCAGGCAAAACATACTGGTCCAGCTATGTTAGTCGGGATCAGGTAACACATACTGATCAGACAATGTTAGTCAGGTCAAGAAAAACATACTGATCAGGGTATGGTAGTTAGAGTCAGGCAAATGATACTGAATAATTTATTGTAATAAGGATCAGGCAAATCATACTGATCAAACTATGTTAGTCAGTGTATGGTGGACATGTTGTTGTTTCCAATGCCTACAAAGAGTAGGTTTAGTCTTTTGTGGGCCGTAAAACGGACGTAACTTGGCAGGTTGCAGTAGCTTTTCTCACATCCCGAGCGTGCTGGAAGCGGTAGACATGAGTCTTCCACGAGGTAGTGCTATACATAGTTTCATCTACGCGTCGCCCACTACTACGATGATTACGTCGATCCCTCAACCATTAGCCAGGCTGTCATGAAAAAAGCGCGTTTTCAGGGAGGGATACTAGGAAGCAGATGCGGGGGTCTGGGTCAGTAAATTTGGCTTGACCGTCACTAATATTGTTGTGCTGACCAAACCTTTGTCGTCCTTCTCGTTAGGTGGAAATACTGATCAGAATATGTTAGTCAGTGTCAGGTAGACATACTGACCTAGACAAAAACTCACTTCCATTCAATTCTCTCTGAATACAGGCTGTCTTGACAGTCTGGATAACGAGTTGAGGATCATTGTGATCACCCTAGTAGTAAGCGACACGAAGATTAATCCAACCAGAGCATAACAGCCTAGATGGCCATTTTCAAATGTCATCAACACGCTCGGGATGTGAGAAAAGCTACTGCAACCCGTCAACTAACTCCATTTTCAAGGCCCGGAACGAGTTAACACACTCATCATGGGCATTTAACAACAACAACATCAACAACACCCTTCAGAAACAGGAAAACTTAAGTACACACAGAAAAAAACAAAAGACATCTTCTAAACTCTAAAGTAGAAGAGGTCAACATCTAGATGCCTCAAATTTCGAACATATAACAGTTCCAAGGATCTATAACTGTCCTCCTAACGTTACAGAAACATCAGACATAGGACATGATGTGAGCACAAAATTAGGCATACCGGAGCATTCATCCATTTCTGTTACACGTCACACATAATCGCCAGGAGGGTCCTGATTTCTGAGGAATTCTCGGATGACCAGATCTAGCACTCAGGCCAAACTAAATTTATTAGCCTTACCTAACATAACTTCGGACGATAAGCGCTGGTTTGGATTCGACGAATGTTAACTTTAGCATGGGACGTCTCAAGCGAATTGGCTTGAAAATATGATCTACATGTTCTTTAGTTCCTCGTTCTTCCCATCTCTATATCTTTCTTTCACTCTTCCTCTATCTTACTCTCACTGTCTCTTATTTGTTTTGATCTAGCTCTATCATTCTCCTTCTTTCTCACTCTTACTCTTTTCCTTGTTATTACACGGTCTTACCTTCTGTTTCCTCATACTCTCTCTCTCTCTCTCTCTCTCTCTCTCTAATTTATTTCACTAGTTCATTCTCTAACACTTGCGCTTTCATTCAATTACACTTTCTTACACTCTCTCTTACTGATCTTCTATCACACACTCTTTTATGTTCATCCTCACACTCTCGCTCTCTAATTTTCTGTTTCACTCTATCACTCTCTCACTCAAGTTATCTAGCTCACCCTAAAACTTTCTCTCTGATACTAGCTCTCTCTCTCTCTTTCTCTCTCTCTCTCTCTCTCTCTCTCTCTCTCTCTCTTTAGCGACACTATATATCACCATTTCAACACACTCTCTCTAACTGCCTGTCGTATATGCTCGTGCATTCTTTTGCTCTCGGTTATTCCCTCTGCCTCTCTCTCATTTCCTCCCATTTTCACTTCATCACGCCCGGCTTGCTCTTGTATCTCTCTTTCTAACTCTCTTGCCTTTATCTTTTCTCACTCTCTCTGTCTTGTCTTTATCTTCTTTATCTATGTCTCTATCTCTGTCTCACATTATCTTTCAATTTCTCTCTGAATTTCTCTCTCTACCTCCCCCCCCTCTCTCTCTCTCTCTCTCTCTCTTTCTCACGTGCCAAATATATTTTAGTTCATTTTCAACATTTTATTAATTATAATAATGGCCCATCTCACACGACAATGGACGCAGTGTATGACTAATGCAGCAAGATGTGAACTTAAATGACTTTAATGTCACATTATGGCACATCATATTCTACCGCACAACGTACCACAACTTAACTTAACGTCTTTATACTGGTTTAGAAGACTCTGCAGAATATGTATACAACCAGTTCCATTTACATTACCTTGTTCTAAAAGCTATACGCATCCAATTATTTCTAAAAATGCTTTAATTGTCCCTGCCTGTACTACCTCATGTGGCAATGCATTCCAAGCATTCACCGCAGAGATAGATCTGATGAGCCACCGGTTGCATACTGAACTTTGCTTTACTGAACGGTTGCTGTATACTATGTTTTTTTGGGAAGCTCACTTTCTCTTAGACATGGGTATGTTATTTCAATCTGCTATCTGAGAACTGTGTGTGTTGCTAGCGCGTCAACTTAGTTAACTTAACTTCTTTATACCGGTTTAGAAGACTATGCCATAATCAAAAAGGCACAGGACCCCGTCCATTGTAGACGATGAAAGCATCATTAATTTTGCTAGTAAGGATTAACTGCGCTACTTTTTGTCCTCACTCTCTCGTCTCGTGCCGCCCACCCCCAGTGACAAGTCAAAGACAATACGACTAGGGGGCGACTACGAGATGCAGGGGACTCCGCTTCAAGCAGGGGTGAAAAAAACGGCGGAGTCCGGAGTCGAACCCACACCACCTGATCACGAAACCGACGGCTTAACCACTTCGCCACGGAATCTCTATAATGTCATAATTTGTATTCTTGAATGTATTAATTGATCCTGCCTCCTCTATTTTCTGGGGCAATGCACTCCAAATCGTTGTGAGGCACTGTTTTGTCAAAGTCACTGATGGCTTATTATGTCCCTTTGATGAGCAGCTTCTTACTATGAAAACACCGTACACCATCTGTTTTGGGAGACGCTCGCCGAGCACACAAAACAGCATGTTCCATCCATTTTATCTGGCATTTTTCGAAGTGTATGGATGCTCAACATGTTATATTTGCTGAGAATTTCAGAACGTAGTACTTACCCATGCCATCTAATCTTGAGTATCCTACCGAGACATCGTATATGGAAACGAATGAACGTTCTGGCTTGTCTGTAAATCACTGCCCATGTTTCGCATGCATTCCGAAGAGTGGTTAGCACTGGAGCACGATACATTATTTAAAAGCATGAAGTTATTCAACAATTACGGATTTTATGTTTGCTTTTCCTGTTTTAACTTTCAGCGTCATGTTATAAAGGGATCTCTGGAACAAGCCCTACTTTGTGCATCATGCATAGTGGCATTAACAGATTCAGATATTTGTGTAGGCCACCTTTTTGTGGTCTGCTTTTGGCCTTGAATAGCATAGCTTGTTGGGGGCGGGGTGTGTGCTGTGTGGAGGAGACTTGTTACGTAGCAAAACTAGTTTAGTTGCTATCTTTTGTAATAATCTAATTATGGTGTTTTTACCACCAGCTTCTGATGCCATCATTTCCGAATCCCCCTTGTCCTCTTCATTTATAGGCGTCTCAGTCTTTGCAGACTATGTGCGTATCACCCTGTCAGTAGCCTCTCAGGACGAAAGCCTATGCGCTGAATATGCAGACCATGGGCTGCTCAAACTGCAGGATATCACTGGTGTAATCCAGAGGAATGCAAAGCATGGCAATTTGGCACCAGCTCAGCTGCAGAAGCTGCCGGAATGAGTTCGTTATTTTGAAACCATCCGCCTCAGTTGTTACCACTTCGGATTTTCTTTTTGGATTTACTCCCTACGTAGCCCTACCCTCGCCCGAGATTTTCAGAAGGCCGTTGAGTCGTTGCCCGCAGATGCTAGTTGTTTGAGACATCCGATGATACTCGCATTGTTCCAAGACTAGCCAGCACTCTTTGGGACTTGTGGGTTTAAAATCAGAGTTCCTCCTCTCTTATGCGAACTGCCTGAACAGTCTAACGAGCTTCGTCTACCCGAGTTTAGAGTCAGAGTTTATCTTCTCTTAGATAAGGCTGCCAATCAAGGCTAATGAGCTCAATCTGCCAGCCCAGTTATACCGCCGGGTACTCGGTCGCGCCCCACCGCATGCTCTATAAGAAACAGGGGGCCCCTTATGAAGGTGCTGTTGGGGACACACTAATGTAGGAAAGGCCATTGGCATGGGAACTCCTGAACGGCAAGCCGAACAGTGAATCCAGCGGCGATCTCTACACCTGGAAAGGAGAGACTATATAAGACGCTTCCCGAGCTTCCTTTAACGAGTGCGGTGTACAGGCCTGATCTCGCTAATCAGCTCGCTTATCCTCTATACACATCTTAACTATGTAAATAATTCAATGACATGTCATCTATTTCAAACTAATCGTACATTCATTCTGTAATTAACAAAATATGTAAGAAAAGGAAAATGCAAATATCCTTAAAGACCTGGATACCAAGAAGCCTTCGCTAGTGAACAATTTCTTGTCCAGAAAACTCAAATATGTTGCCCACATCAAAGGGGGTATAGACATGGAGAGGACGATACTGGCGGACATGATGTCTGGAAAGCGGTACAGAGACAGGTTGATGAGAAGATGGACACAACACATCACGGAGGTCCTGAATATGACAGGAACCGAGGCGGGAGTTCTGGCTATAAATCGAGAGTGTTACATACCGTCATTTGTGAGAGCGATGGTTTGCAAAAAAATACATGCTACATGGCTTGGCTTGGCTTCGTTCGTTCTCAATCTCCTGCTACCAAATCATGAAAGGGCTTAAGTAGCAGAATGCAGTCCTAAGAACGGAATGCGTTATGTCGTAGTTTACAGCTTGACTGCGATATTTTGCACTTTTCGGTCCAACACATCTGACTTCAGCAAGCATTTATTGAGCACCGGGTTAGTATTCCATCTTCGATCCCTTCTCCCTAGCCAGTCTGCCCTGCTGCAGTTTGTTATTCAGGATCACCGCGTTGAGGCGTAGAAGGGTCTTGGCAGCTCTGGTTCACTGGCCCTGACGCTAGCAGTCAGCTATTGGTCACTGACCGCTGCAGCGTATGTGCTGCTCAGCATCTTGATCCCACATGCTACATAATGATGATACCTCACTCGACTTGTCGTAGTCTCGTCGGACTATAGTGCAACCGCTGCTTCGGGAAGACTACGCACAATAACGACGCGTACGTTTACAGTGGTGGTTTATGTAGCAATTCTGTTGTTTTTTTTACATGATAAGGTTGTTAGCCACATCTGCATATCACTTTAATGAGTTTAATGACACTTCGTGACTAAATCTTTAACTACATCTACTTGTTACTCCTGACATACATAAGTCTGCCACCTGCATTTAATGTAACTACATTTTCCAGCCAAGCATCACTGATCTGAATAAACCGTCTATCTTAAAATATATATAAAATATTTTAGGAAGGCTCAAAATAGTTTTAAAAATGTGTGACAATGTTCTTTTTAACATTGATGGAGACCAGTTCTTTCCCCTAACCGTCATTAGCAAGGCACCATAGTAGTGATCTGTTGTTAGAAATTATGTCTCAAGATAACAGTCTAGCATCCCAACTTCTTGACCATTTTCTCCTCAATAAACGGTGCCCAGCCAAACAACCACCTTCTCAATAAACCATGCTTACCTGAACGGTCATTTCAATCAAACCATTCTTATCTTACGGCCACCTTCACCTCAATGAACCATTCTTATCTGAACGGCCACCATCACCTCAATGAACCATTCTTATCTGAACAGCCACCATCACCTCAATGAACCATTCTTATCTGAACAGCCACCATCACCTCAATGAACCATTCTTATCTGAACGGCCACCATCACCTCAATGAACCATTCTTATCTGAACGGCCACCTTCACCTCAATGAACCATTCTTATCTGAACAGCCACCATCACCTCAATGAACCATTCTTATCTGAACGGCCACCATCACCCCAATGAACCATTCTTATCTGAACAGCCACCATCACCTCAATACCCCAAATAAACCATGCTTATCTGTACGTCTAAATTCTTAACAATAAATCATGCTTGATTAAACTAAATCTAGCGGCCAATTCGGAACTTAACTTTTTCAACTGCCCATGCTTGATTGCCTTATCACATAATCAACAGACAGGCTTCACATTTTTTTCTTATGTGTTCCCTTAATAATTATTCCTTTTACAAAAATATCCTGCTCCAAATCCTAGTTTTACAAATTCGTATTTTATTGCCAATTTTTATTCTACTCATTCTATTTTAGCCCGAATAACAGCGCGAAAATATTGCATATTTGTTACACTATAAATTGTAATTTTTATGTCAGTACAAAAAAAAATGTTAAGTGCGTATACTATATTCTTGTTCCATCTGTCCTTACGTTAGCTTCTGCTATAATATTCAGATTATGGTCTTTCCATAGACCTCTGAGCGCATCTGCCTCCCATAAGTGAGATTCTAAACTTTCCGTCCAGAATACTCAACAGTTTAACATTTCATTTAACTGAGCTATTTTTTTATAGAATTGGCTCCTCGCTTCTCTCCGCCGCTGAAACTACACTGTTTCCCCTTTTTCTATTTGATATTCTGCTTCCGTCTTCTACTGCTTTGTCTTTTTCATCTTTTCTTTTTTTCTTCTTTTTCCATGTGCTCTTTTGTTCTTCTTTATCATCGTATTTAATTTTCTTAGGAAACGTCTCTTTATAATTTTCAGATTATTCTAATCCTTAACATTATTTCTCTTTAATTGCTGCAAATTCCATTTCATTCGTTTCTGTCTTCCTCTTCTTCCCATACATCTCCTTCAGATTATTGCTATCGTTGTTCTTGTTATTCTTCTTCAGATTCCTCCGTACACATTTGCGTTTCAAGCAGCTACAGATTTCTTTTCTTGCAATTTTCTTCTTTTGTTCTCTTTTTTCTTGTGTTTGTTTTCTTACTTCTAATTTTCTCCTTGTTCGTCTTCGTCAATTGTTCTTCCCTTGTTAATTAATTTTGGTATGGTGCTTATTAATCTTCATGTCGTTCTCTTACTTGTCCTCTTCTTTTTCGTTCTCTTCTATTTTTTTCGTCTTCCTCTGCTCCTTTTTCTTATCTTTGTCTATTCCGACTTCTTCTCGGTCTCCTCGTTTTTCTTCCTTTTTCTTATTTTTTTTTTTTTATTATGTCATTATATTTCTTCATCTTCAGAATCATTTCATTTCAATCCAATCGATGTCTCGTCCAAAATATGTATTTTTTGTTTGTTCTTTCTCTTTGTTTTCTTCTTTTCTGTTTAAGTTTTGAAATCATTCTTCAAAAAACTATATTATCAAAAATAAACACTCCAGTCGCTATGTCCGAAAGTATACTGAGCACAAATGTAGATAATGGAAAACCTAGACAGGAGAATATGCAACATGTGTTAAAGCTTCAATGAGTTGTACAGTGTCTTCAACACGTATTTTTTAGTTGATTCCTGAGCGCATGTTGCATTCGTTATAACTTAACTTAACTTAACATTGTTATACTGGTTTAGAAGACTATGCAGAGTCTGTACACAACCAGTTTCATTTACATTACCTTTTTCTAAAAGCTATGTGCATCAAATTTGTTCTTAAATGCATCAATTGTCCCTGCCTCCACTACCTCGTGTGGTAATGTATTCCAAGCATTCACCACTCACTAGAAAGATATTTCCTAATATCAAATGTGGACTTTTCTGTAGTTAAATTTTAGCTATGCCCTCTTGTTCTTGTAGGTGGTTGTAATTTGAAAAACGTATTATATTCTAATGTATCCGTTCGTTTGATTATCTTATTAACCTGTATTAAGTCACTTCGAATTCTTCTCTTTTCTAGACACAGAAGGCCAGTTTTTCTGAGTTTTTCCTCATAACTTTAATGGCTTTTTATGTATTTCTTTATGTTATATGATCTCCTATTGCACGCTTTCTTTCTATTTCTCCCGGCTTTTTTGGAGACGACCACAACGTTACTGTCACGCCTTGTTTGCGTCCTTGGTAACTATGTCAGTGTAATCTGTTCTTACTCGCTGCTCTATCGGAGTATATGGTCACTCGTTCAATTTTTCTCATTGTCAGTAGCTAAGCCAAAGACATTGATGCCTTTATTACAGTTGCAGCGAAGAGTAGTCAACGACTCACATCAGGCGGTTTGCACCAGGGCCAGCGATTCAGATCTGAACAAGACCCTGTTCTACCTTTTCCAAACTGCGACCCCTAGAAACATGCTGCTTTAGTGTAGCAAAGTAATGGTAATTGGGATCGCAACCAGAAGGTAAACCCTTTACCAAAAAAAATGTACCTATAACTGTAAACAACAGCACATTGTTAGATCATCCTCTTCAAGACGTACCTATAAAAATGATAATAATAATAGTAATAAGAATAATACAAATAACAATACTATTAATAATAATTATAATAATAATCATAGTAATAATAATAATAATACAATTAATAATAATAATAAGAAGAAGTAGAAGAAGAAGAAGAAAAAGAAGAAGAAGAAGAAGAAGAAGAAGAACTTAGATGTAACTTTATAATAATGTAATAATGACTTTTTAAGATTACGTTAAAAGAAATTTACAATTGCCAGATAAACAGAGTGAATATACTTGCATTTAGTCAATGCACAGGAGAGCTTCTTTGGAAGCTGTCAGATTAGATACAGAGGTTAATAATGCTTGATGACCACGGTATTCCTTGCTTAAAGTTCACATTTGACGTCCGTTCATCATCTTCATCACTGTCATTAGCAAATTTTATTTAATTCGGCCTGGTCTCTAACTAGCCCATTTCTGCATCAATGCCCTAGAATTAACTTACGGAAACCAAGTCGCTGCGACATCCACTTTAAAGGACATTTCTGTTTTATAAATTCATGATAATTGTGTTTGGATTTCTGAATCTTTATAGAGAAATGCCGTTTTTACTGTCCCATGCGTCTTTACAGCCTGCTGCACATGAATGAGCTTTGATGTCAGCTTTTATTATATTAAGTTAATTATATATGTCAGATGGGTCAATTATTTTCCTAATTCAGATAATTTTTATGACACGTATATGTCATATCTCTCATCGCCCGTTAATATTTATTATAAAAATACACTAGCTTTTCCAATTACTAGGTCCGGTTTGCGGGAAATATCCATCATTTAAATCATGTTCAGCTCCGTTTAAGAAAAAATACTAAAAACAACGCAAGTTTTCCAGCCTTGAAACCATCGTTAAGATGGTTAAGTTGTTCTGTGCTTTTGATTAACGTATCCATTTTTGTTGAACTTGTGTATTTCTGTAATCCTTGTTTTCATTCAAGGCTGGTTATGTGCCCTATACCAGGTACCCAAATGTCGTCTAAACTCTTCTCTGTCCTCTGCCTTTAAGTACCATGCCGAACCAGGCCTTTGGCGTAGGTCGTCTCTCAATCTCATGAGTGGATGTCCGGGGTGATGATTATATGTGTAGGACTTCCATGACGTCACTTTACGTGCCCCCCCCCCCTTAGTGTCATGCCTGCGTACTACGTGAACCGCCTACCTCTACGTTGTTATCAACGCCGTATCTACGACGTTAATGAAGCAGGTTTTACTTCTGAAGGCGGTGTTGCGGATATGGTCTCCTAGTGAAAGTGACAGTGTTCTACGCTCCATAGCTGGTTAGGTAGCTTGTAGCCGCGAAACGGATCTTTCTTGTAGGTTCCACAACTTGCAGCCATATACCATGCCTGGGATGGCCAGGATGTTGAAGGCGTGACCACTCTTTTTGTTTTTCATCTGTTAAAGTACTGCTGAAGTTGTCCGCCTTAAATTGTCAACACGAGGTAACCAGACTGTGTATGAAGGAGGTATTTAATTACTATGTACAACGTTTCGTCCTTTACCCAGCCCTTCACAGTTTCACATTACGTCAAGCTTTGCAAGTCTGCAATGATGCCATTCTTTGCTGTCTTCAGGATAGAAGCAATTCCTATATCCATACTTGAATTCCAACTCGTGTCATCATTACTGTGGCAGTCATATAAACTGAAGGGTCGGTCTCCGTTCTCCATTCTGTCTGTACATTAACCAAATTTAATCAAGAGTAACGTTTTTCTGTACATTTTAGAGCATGCATATACAATGGTATCCGCGTGTCACTATTCCAATATTTTATATTGCCCTTACTTACATCTTGTGAATGCTAGTGTTTCTTGTCTACTGGGTGTATTTAATTTTATACTTTATCTTCTTTATATTCGTTCAGATGTATCTGCAAATTCTTTATACAATCAACTTAATGAAGTTGATCTAAAAATAAATAAGCATATCTAATTTTTTTCTCCCCACTTTAACTGACCCTGCCTTAACTATTTCACGTGGCAATGCATTCCAAGCATTCACTATTCACTGACATTCACAGATATCATTACATCTAATGTGGTCGTTTGTTAAATTAATTTCTAGATGTGCCTTCTTGTTATTGAAGCGGACTGTACTTTAAAATAACTTGCTCAAGTATATGTACTGACTTGGTACATATGTTCTTAAATTAGATCTTAGTAGATCCGCATTAGGTTATGTAAACCAAATCAAGATTGTATAACTATTATATATTATTTGTTTTTCATTTGCCCAAAAGGTTATTGAGGTATCACATGTTACTAAATTATGAAATACTTATTTTACCGCACGTCTGTCTATGGCTGTGGTACTGTCTCTTTCAAGGCTTATACCTTCTGTTTCTGATTCGTATCTATCCAGCACATCCTGTGTGTTAATATGTTTATTGGTCCTGGGACTGGCACTGCGAGTTTAATGTTGGATACAATCTTGACAAATGATTGTGCAATAACAATTGCGTTGTTGTTGCAGCAGTCAGTAGAGATTTACAGTATTAGGTCAGACAGTCTGGCGGATTGTAATTCGTATGTTAATATTTAATTCATCTACGTTATTCTAAGAAGACGTATTTCTCTGTGCCTACATTCGTCGTATAAATACCGTTTAGTTATGGTATGTCGTAATTTACAACATACTAATAAAAATAAAAATAATAATAGAGATGATAATTATAATACTGTTTGCTTTGGCATCAGTGTCCCGTTGCGTCGATCTACCACTGCTATTGTCATGTACTGCTGCAACATATGACAATTGAACTTCCAATATCCGGGGAAGAAGCCACGGCGCCTTAGGATTTCATGGTAAGTGTATCGACCGAGGTCCATGTGGACTCCTTGAAGAGAACCGAATAATCCGCTGCCTTGGTACGGGACCACGACTATTAAAGGCATCACTCGGCTTGTGAGCGATGTGTCTTGGACATGTTGGTAACCGGGCAGGGTCCAATCTCTACGATGTGTTAGTCCAATATTGGCCCATGTGTAATTTCCGAGTCAAATGAAAACCGGCACCTTCAGCAAATTGGGTAAAGGGCCCCAAACTCGTCAAGCTCCGCCGTGTATACTGGACAGTGGAAATACAACACATTCTAGCCGAACTGCTTGTTCATGCCAGTTAAAACAGAGGGTATACCATCATAAAAAGTATGAACTAATTAATCCACACAAGATATCATAAAAAAGTATTATTCTCATTGCACACAGCCTATGAAACAGCCAATCAACGTGCTCATGAACGTTTGACGAGGCGGTTTCTTGTTGCCTACACGATTACCTACATACCTGTGAGTCTGCTACCTGAATAATGTTTAGCTTTACTGGAACAAAGCATAATACCGTTGGAGATTGTTATTGACGATGACGGTGACACAATATTTAAGCTACAATAAGCATGTTCGCTATTTTGTACTTTAAATTAATATTGATTTATGAAAACATTTCACACCTGTGTCTACATGTTATGTTGTTCTTTACTTTAACTGTTTCTTCTTCTTCTTCGTACGCAGTCAGACAGTAACCATTATTTTTTCGAAAAAAAGCGGCGGTCATCCTGAGGCTGTCGCCACTGCCATAGAGCTTGTCTTGCAGTTCCACTGGTGATGGCCACATCTGCTCTCTCTGATCCTCGTATGTCGGGCAGTTCTGCAGCAGATGTTCAGCGGTCATTTTACCAGTACTGCACGTGCATTCGACGGTACACCCTATCTTCAATTTGTTGAATAGGTGGTACCTCAGTCTATTGTGGCCAGTGCGAAGTCTGAAGACAACGACCTGCTCTCTTCGGTTCAACTGGTAATAGGCATCGTTTTTGGTGTAACCAGTATGTTCGGTTTCCCATTTGGTCATGTATCTGGCTTTGATAAGCCGTTTTGACTCTTCGTACGTCATACACTTTAACTGTTTGAAACGGGGGAAATGATACTAACATCCGATCAAGCAAAACATACTGACCAGACTTTGTTAGGACGATGTAAAAGATACTGGTCAAGACACACATGGTGGTCCTCGCAGAAACAAAATATTGTTTCATTGAAGTCTGCTTAATGAGTTCGGCGATCAGCTGGAAGCTTCATAACAGTGAGCTTACTAGGAATCATCGCATTTCTTCTTCTTCTTCCTCTGCGTACACAGTCAGACAGTAACCATTATTTTTTCGAAAAAAGCGGCGGTCATCCTGAGACTCTCGCCACTACCATAAAGCTTGTCTTGCAGTTCCACTGGCAATGGCCACATCTGCTCTCTCTGATCCCCGTATGTCGGGCAGTTCTGCAGCAGATGTTCAGTGGTCATTTTACCAGTACCGCACGGGCATTCGTCGGTAAACCCTATCTTCAATTTGTTGAATAGGTGGTACCTCAGTCTGTTGTGGCCAGTGCGAAGTCTGAAGACAACGACCTGCTCTCTTCGGTTCAACTGGTAATAGGCATCGTTTTTGGTGTAACCAGTATGTTCGGTTTCCCATTTGGTCATGTACCTGGCTTTGATAAGCCGTTTTGACTCTTCGTACGTCATACTGGTATCTGTTTGTGGTAGCCTTGCACCTTCTTTTGCCAGTCTGTCTGCCTCCTCGTTGCCTTGGATGTTGCAGTGTGACGGAACCCACTGTACCACTACCCTTTTTGGTGCGGACAGCTGGCACAGTTTGCAGAGTGCTGCTCTTAAGTCATTAAGCTCAGTGTTTTTCTGGCTTTTTAGCGCTGTGACTACGGCGAGAGCATCTGTCAGCAAGACTATATGGCTCTCATTTTCACTGTGTGTTGCCATTTCTTCCACTGCCGCCCTCAGTGCCTCTGCCTCCGCTCTGAAATTGCTTGTGTACTTACCAGTAGCGAATGACAGTGTTATTTTTCTGCCATTTGGTAGGTTCAGGAATGCTCCTGCCCCTCCGTTCTGTGTAGTGTTTGTTACAGAACCGTCGGTGTATGCATGGGTCCAGTCCATGCTTGGGTAGCTTTTCGTTATGAAGCTTAGGGTAGTGTCTCTCCTTTCTTTTTCAGTCTGGCAGTTTTTGTTTGCAATACCTGGTATATTTTCTACCACCTCTGGAAATATATCCTGCCTCCAGGTAGGTTTTCGTACAGTAGTGATGGGTTTTGATCAAGCAAAACATACTGACCAGACATTGTTAGGACGATGTAAAAGATACTGGTCAAGACACACATGGTGGTCCTCGCAGAAACAAAATATTGTTTCATTGAAGTCTGCTTAATGAGTTCGGCGATCAGCTGGAAGCTTCATAACAGTGAGCTTACTAGGAATCATCGCATTTCACTACAGTCAGTTTGATCTTATCAAGTACGACACGGGATGTGAGAACAGCTACTTTAACCCACAAAACAAAGTCGTCAAGACGACCTAACTTAATTACGAGTCGCATTAGCAGCAACAATAACATTATAGTGTGGCGAACGGTTTGAGCTATTGTGTTGGCGGAGCAAAGGTGATTGGATCAATAAACTATCCGGGAGATGGCCCCATTCTCATTGGTTACCTAAGGGTTCCTTGCAGCCGTTGGTAATATAAACCACACGTCCTTTTTAGATCGCAAAAAAGAGTAAACCTACTCATTGTGGGCATACAACAACTGATGACAAAAATTGGTCAACTCACATTATATAGAAGAATAAAAAGACGACGACGAAGATGAAAAACAAGTAGAAAAAGAAGAAGAAACCCACTGAAGAAGACGGACATAGAGGCAGAACAAAAACGAAGAAAGATAATCACAAAGGAAATCATCCTTTACCTTTAAACTCATTCATTGCAACAAACTTCATGTCAAATATTCACAAACACATTTGTTATGTATTTATTTATGAACATTTCTTGTTTTATAATGTTCCATTTTTTTCAAAGCAACAGTTACGGAAAACAGACCGGTTCAGTTCAATACATAATATCCTATAGCTGTAAAGCTAGCGTTAAGCGTTTCAAACTCTTTAGTGTTGTCAAAGACATTAGCGCGCGACGTGTGTTATGTTTCAAGCAACTGGGAAGAACATACTTCGTGATTGCCAATCTGGCAAAATTGTTTTGTTTTTTGTCTCTGCTCTAAAAATGTGCGAATACTTGAAACACGCAAATTTGAAATAGCTTATATTTATTCTTGTGTCACATGCGCCATTCTCAAAGATGATGATTGATATACATTGTACTCAACATGGATGTTTCTTTGTCTAGTTCGTGAGTGGATTCATGTTTCAGCATCACAATCTCACCGTTTGTTATCACTTTTCAAAGAGTCGTAGACGAAACATCACATGTTGTGATATGAAATGCTTGGGTACATCATGTTGTAGTGTTGTTCGTATGTCTAACCCTATTTGTCGATGTGTGTTACTTTTAACTATAGACCGAGTCCTTCGGACTGTAAAGAAGTTTGAATACCGTTTTGGTCGTGTAGAAAAAGTAATGCTACTAACCTGTCAATAGCTGAATTACGAGTGTGTCAATAAGTAGGTAGCATACTGATGTTGGATAGCTGAACAATATTGTTGGTAGTTTATAGATGTGCCATTTGGTGACATCAACATCGAGCGTTATGATTGTTACAGATACTGGAAGCTAAAGGTCGCATGTGCCTTCGTAGCTCAAACACAAACTGGGGAAAAATCAAAAGGATACTTAACAAACTAGGTTTTAAAGTTTTTTAACATCCACCTTACGTACTGGTCAAAGCCCTGAGCGATTTCCACGTTAATTTATTAGAAACTAACCTTGGTGGAAGACTTCGAATGTCGAAGATGTTGATTCAGAACTGTAAATGGGATGGTGACTGCAGATAAACGATTGTTATGCTGCATGTTTTGGGATACTTATAAAATTATGGGATATGTGTATCAATGTTGGTGGAAATTATATTGAAAAGTAATGGACAATGTAAATGCAATAATAATAATAATAAAGTTGTTGTTTTTGTTGTTGATTGCGAATGCGCTAAATGAGTAGGTTTACTTTGTTGGGCTCCATGAAAAGGAGGTTAAGTGGGAGTTTTATTCTCATGTAAAACTGAAACACAGCATCACTTAGTTGCGATCTATTTGTCTTCAATAGACGTTCACTAAAATAACACATATTATATACCAAACTGTTAACAGTTGAGACTAGAATAGAATGAAATACACATATTTCACAAATGGAGGTGTAAATTTGTGTTTGATGGATTAAAGTTGCATAATCGTTTGTTATTTTTTAAAATTATGAACAATAATGTTTCCATTATCAATACAATATTCAGCTCTAAACCAATATGCAAATAACGTAATTAATTTCTATTGACGGTAATCCTCAAAGGACGATGTTCTGAAAGTTGCACCTAATTTGGTGAAGTTGTTTTCACAGTATTTACATTGTACTGAAGGCACGTGAAGTTGAAAACGTGCTAAGAATTAAAAGCTCTGATCAACATCAGCGTGAGTGCTTACAATTTACGCGCACACGGAAATAATGTTCCTGCTGTATTCAATATATATATACATATTTATATTATACACACTGGAATGATGGTGCATGATATTGAACCTTTACTGAATTTCTGAACTGTTATTACTATTGCTTGAGACAAAAGAGGGCACCGCCCCTTCGTCAGCAGATTTAGTTTTACTTTCATTGCTCGACGTAGAACTAAGACTAGATAAATAAATTGAAACAGCACTATCATAACGATCGATATCTTCATCATCACATATCTATTCCCGAGATTGTACTGAATAAACTCTATTTGGTGTGGCTGAAGGTGCATGAAATAGCTTCAAAGTTGCTCTCCGAAAAAAAAATTATATTTTCCAAGTTACGAAACTAAAAATTGTATCTACGAAACTCAAACTAACTCTTCCGGAATGAAAAAGTGCAAAATCTTGAAATCCACCAATAACCAACATAAAACATTTAGGAGAACTATGAATGGGAAAATATGTGATTTTGTTAACACAGTAGCAAAAGCCGATACGTCGGCTTCTGGGTTTTCTAGAAAAAACCGGAAGCCGTTGTATCGGATCGTGGGAGTGAATGAGTTAACAAACTATGTTTGTAAGCTTTTTAACATTCACCTTACATACTGGTCAAACCCCTGAGCGATTTCCACTTTAATTTATTAGAAACTAACCTTGGTGGAAGACTTCGTTTGACGAAGATGTTGATACAGAACTGCAAATGGTATGAGACAGCAGATCAAAGATTGCTATGCTGCATGTTTTTGGATACTGATCAAGTTATGGGATATGTGTATCAATGTTGGTGGGAATTATGTTGAAAAATAATGGACAATGTAAATGCAATAATAATAATGATAAAGTTGGTGTTTTTGTTGTTGATTGCGAATGCGCAACATGAGTAGGTTTACTTTGTTGGGCCCCATGAATAGGAGGTTTAGCGGGAGTTTGCAGTTCCTTTCCTCACATCCCGAGCGTGTTGATGAAGGTGGATCATTGTCCTCCAGGCGGTTGTGCTGCGCTGGCTACAATTGCGTGTCGCTCACTATTATGGGGCTCACGTCGATCCCTCCTTGTGTTAACCAAGTTGCCTTGAGAAGAGCTCATTTCTAGGAAGGGCTACGAGGAACCTAAGTTGAGTGTCTTGGCCAGTTTGATTGTCTGACCATTACTAAAATGAGTGATCTGTATATTTTGCCTGCCCAGTCGTTAGTCTTTCTTCCCAATAATAATAATAATAATAATAATAATAATAATAATAATAATAATAATCAAGTGCTTGTCCCGCATTGGAGGTTGGCGGTAATCGATCTCCAGCTGTCTCTGTCCCGTGCCAGCTTGCCAGGTTCGTGCACTCATCAAATTGTGTCCGGACCACATCTTGATTGTGTGTTTCCATATGTACACTCAGTCAAACCGTGTTGCGACCAAAGTTTGATGTTTTCTGTCCATCTGTACCTCTGCCGCCCTCTGGCTCCCTTGACCTCAACTCGTTCCTCCAGTATAACCTTCAACAGACTGTCATGTCGATTGACATGACCAAACTATTTTATTGTTCTGCTTCATGTTTCCGTCAGAAGTATCTTATTTCATTTTATTGTTTCACAACCTCACTATTTGTTTTACTATCTTTCTAAGACACTCGTCCAAGTCTTCTAAATACGTACATTTTAAAGGCGTATATATCGTTCTCTATTTTCTTGATCATGGTTCAGGTTTCTGCTCCATACAACAAAACTAAAAGTTCATAGCATTTTATTTTTCTCATGTTTACGTTCTGAGATATCTGCATGGATAGAATTGCCAAGATAAATGGTAGAAAAGTTAATATTTCATTTTAGTATTTTATAAACGCTATTTTGTATGGTAACTACTCACATATTATGTATTTACCGGCTTGGCATCGAATGATGTATTAATATGTACCTGTCAGAGATTTGGTACTGATGATAGATTAAACTTGACAAAATAAAATAAAGTAGAATACACATCCATACATTTACAGCACCCACTAGGTATCGCAATACATATTGCTCATGTATGCTCACTTAATTTTATCCTGAAATATATAGTGGTCTGCCGAGGTCTTTGTGTATGGCAAGGACAAGAATAGCACCACTGCTTCACAGAGAGCATGTCGTAAGAGGCGACTAACTGTGACATGACATAGCACCGTCCATGGTTAGGTGGTTTGTTTAGAGCAGCATGGGCGGTGCCTAATAGGATGCGTGTCCACTTTGCTTTCACTGTTTAAGTCTATTAAGATGGATTCACATCTCGATTAAACACCCTCCGTAAGCGCATGTCCAAGCGCAGCAGGGTAGTAAGCTGTTCAAGCCTATCCCGCTAAACAGGAAACCGTTCTCCAGTCTACATCGAGCTCATGCCCTGAGCTGGGACCTGTGCATGGGAATCTGCCCCTGTAGAAGTACAGGTCGACTAAGAACTAATAATATAGTGATACACTGTATTACAATATATGCAACTGTACTAGACAACAGTTATGTGGTCTAATGTACTCATCTGTTTTCAGTTATTCTTCAAGGCGTCAGATGTCAGCTTCGATGCGGCATATTTTATACTGACAAAAGCGTACTGTGCTCTTCGTTCTTGGTCTCATGTAATAGGGATCTCACATCACGGCAGGAATATGTTCAGGTATATATAGCGAATGTACACATACATGCACAAGCAGATACACATGTACACACGCACACACATATATAAGACACACACACACACATACACATATATGCGCACATACTTACATCCTTACACACATACATATGTACACGTTATTGCTAATCGTGAAGTATTGATAGCTACAACATCATACGGTTTTTATCAAAATAATGTAATGTGCGCTGTATTTGGATTATAGTGAGAAAGAATACACTCTCGTCATCAATCTGACTCTTATCCCGAGTTACCGTGGATCAGTGGCAAGACTATTGGTCGAGACGACTGGGGGGAACTCAGGATGCAGGAACTTACCTCCCGTGAGACCGGGCGTCGCTTGGATCAATGGCAAGACTATTGGTCGAGACGACTGAAGTAAACTCAGGATGCAGGCACTCTGGTCTTACCTCTCGAGAGATGAGGGATCGCTTGAAACTTGAGGGTTTCGATCGCCCATCGTTTCCATTCATCACAATGAGAGGCGAGTCTCTTAACCTTTTGGCTGCAGCAACCCTTCATACATACATACAAACATACATTCTTACATACATACATACACATATACATATGAATACATATACCTGCTGGCATACGTACTCGCAAGAACAAAAGGGGCACGACAACGTCAGTATGGCACCAGAGGAGCACATGATGGCAAAACTAACAATGAACGAAATGGAAAAGGCCAAAGAACTCTAAAGAAAAAGACATCGCCCGGAAAAGATGGCGTAACAAACGAAATGCTGATGGGGATGGGCCAAACAGCAAAGAGGAAGTTACTATCAGTCCTGTACCAAATTTGGAAAAGGGAAATTGTACCGCAGGCATGGATAGACGCGGTAATTATACCAGTACCAAAGAAAGAGAAAGATAGAGCAGATCCAAATGGAAATAGGCCTATCAGCCTACTGAGCTGTGTCGGCAAACTGATGGAGCGTATGATAAACAAAAAGATTGATGTGGCATCTGGAAGATAAACACATACTAATTCCAAAGCAAGCAGTCTTTAGACAGCACAGATCCACTAAGGATCAGATCACTCTCATAACCCAAGAAATAGATGATCCTTACCAGGAGAAAAAGTACACGGTAGGGTTTGGGTGGACCTGGAAAAGGCATTTGACAAGGTCTGGAAAGAGGGACTCAAAGTTAAGCTACGAAGAAGTGAAGTATGTGAGAAAATGTACAAATGGATCAGTCACTACCTCAAAAACAGAAACAGCCAGAATTCAAGGACAAGGGCACATGAGCAAAAAGGTGACACTTGAGCAGGGAGTACCCCAAGGGGGAGTACTGTCACCCACACTCTTCCTGGTGTTTACAAATAACATCACTGAGAATATACCAAGAAAAGTCCACAGCTCCATGTTTGCAGACGATCTGGCTATGTGGTCCTCTGAAAAGAACCTCACCATAGAAAGTAATAGCATGCAGCAGCCCCTTACATCGCTCGAGGAGTGGGCGAACTCATGGCTGGTCAAAATAAATGAGGAAAAAATAACATGTACAATATTCTCGCTTTTAAACAAACCCCAAAACACTAAAATAAGTCTTAACGGCAAATACATGCAGCAAAACAACTACCAAAACTACCTGGGAGTCACATTTGATCGGCGCCTGACATGGAAAAGTCAGATTGAGAGAAACCGAATGAGAGCCAGATACAGAATGGCAATCATGAGGAAACTTGCTGGCACAAGCTGGGGTGCTAAAGTATACTAAAGTATACTAAAGAAACTGTACACTGGAAGAGTAAGATCAGTTCTCGAGTATGGCACTGCGGCATGGACAACAGAAGCAAAAGCGAACTTTGATAAAATTAGCAAACTTCAAAACCAAGACATGAGAGTTATAACAGGAGGCATGAAGTCAACGCCAATTGTAGAACTGGAAAAGATTACAAATCTGCAATCCATGACCGACAGAAGAGACTGCAGGGCCCAGCAGCAAGCGGAAAAACTCAGAAGACTGACTTACCATCCAATGCATAAGAGACTAAATAACTTTGGAAATGGGAAACTAAAGCGGAGAAACTTTGCAGAAATAGCAGATACAAAGATGAGCGAGAACCCTATGAACGCACTAACAACACCAAATCCCATCCCTACTGTACGCAAACCTACCTGGAGGCAGCATATATTTCCAGAGGTTTTAGAAAATATACCAGGTATTGGAAACAAAAACAGCCAGACTAAAAAAGAAAGAAGAGATACAACCCTGAGGTACATAACGAAAAACTACCCAAGCATGGGCTGGACCCATGCATACACCGACGGTTCTGTAACAAACACAACACATAACGGAGAGGCAGGTGTATTCCTGAGCCTACTAAATGGTAGAAAAGTAACACGGTCAGTGGCAACTGGAAAATACTCAAACAATTTCAGAGCGGAGGCAGAGGCACTGAGGGCTGCAGTAGAAGAAATGGTGAAAAGCAAGACAAATGAAAGCCATATAGGCCTGCTTACAGATGCCCTGGCCGTAGTCACAGCACTAAAAAGCCAGAAAAATACTGAACTCAATGATTTAAGAGCAGTACTCTGTCAGCTATGCCAGCAGTCCCCACCAAAAAGAGCAGTGGTACAGTGGGTTCCATCCCACTGTAACATCTAAGGCAACGAGGAGGCAGACAGACTGGCAAAAGAAGGTGCAAGACTACCACAACCAGATACTAGTGTGACATACGAAGACTCTAAAAGACTTATTAGAGCTAGATACATGACCAAATTGGAAACAGAACATACTGGCTACACAAAAACGATGCCTATTACCAGTTGTACAGAAGAGAGCATGTCGTGGTCTTCAGACTTCGCACTGGCCACAATACACTGAGGTACCACCTATTCAATAAACTGAAGATAGGTGGCACCGAGGAATGCACGTGCGGTACTGTGAAAATGACCGCTGAACATTTGCTGCATAACTGCCCGACATACGAGGATCAGAGAAAGCAGATGTGGCCATCACCAGTGGCAACACTAGACAAGCTCTATGGCAGTATCGACATCCTCAGGATGACCGCTGCTTTTTTCGAAAAAATAAAGGTTGATGTCTGACTGCGTAAGAAGAAGAAGAAGAAGATACGTACTCGCGTTCAACGTACGAAAGAATGTGCGCGCCAACGTCCGTATGTGCAAACGTACATACATGCATTCGTACATAAATACGAGCATGTGTACGATCATACACACACATACACATAGATTGATGTATACAACTATATATCAATTATAATACGATATAACAATCACATTAAATTTGACACCAAAGTAAAAATGGTCTAATATTCACATTTTATTTATGTCTAACTTCTGTACCAATTAAGAAAACAATGCCTGTACCATCATTTCGCCCAACTACGTGCATGATTCCAGTTCTGCGTATGGCTTCCTTACAATAGACATACACCATTTTTTTCCAATAGCGATTCATGATGCACTGAATTTGATAAATGAGATTGACAACTCAGCGTGCTACTTTCCGCATGCATTTCATAACTTGTTTCTTGGACAAAAATCGTTCACAAGAATATTAAGGTGATGGAATCGTTGATCCGACAAGACACAACATAATTTAGGACGATTCAATGCGCAAATGTTGAAAAACATTTCACAGTTCCTTTCAGAAATTTCATAACAAGCTAAATCGCCATTTAATAATCGTATTTTCAGGAAGAGGTATTTGTGAAGCAGTGACGAGAAAAGTCTTACAAGTAAACTGAGAGCATGTCGCGAGAGAAGATAAACAGTGGGGTCTAATCTCTTTACAGGAATGGATACATTAGACTATAACAATTTTTTTTTTTTTTTAATACAGCCACCCACATAAACAAGACGGTATATCTACAAATTAACTAAAGAGAGGTGCAAATTAGATAATAGGAAATATTTTTTACTCAGAGAGTAATGCTTGAAATGCATTGCCATGGGAGGTAGTGGAGGCAGGCACAGTTAATGCATTTAAGAATCAATTGGATCCGCATATTTTTAAGAGCAATGTCATGTAAATGAAACTGGTTGTATACAGACTCTGCATAGTCTTCTAAACTAGTATAACGATGTTAAGTTAAGTTACAGTAGAAGACTCTCCAATCCAAGAAAATAGTGCGCTTAGGCGACAAGGGCAGGTGCCATCGAAAGGACTTTGTCTATGGAAAGGTCAGATTACCGCGATCCAGACGGTGTGCAGTCCTGTTGGGAAGGTGGCGATCTATTTCCGCGAGAGCGGCCCCAAAGGATGTCTCCAGGATGAGCACAGCCTTTTTCTGTCCCTCGCCCCCACAGCTTGGTGGAGCATCTCGTGAGCTGGGACTGCTCGGGAGAGGCGAACAAAGTAACCGAAGATGGAGAGGCCAAAGTGATTAATCGTAGAGAGTATGCCTGCAAGTTGAGCGCGCCGAACTACTTTCATATTGGGCGTACCAGTGGATCCAGAGGATGCGCCTCTGGTTGCGCAGGGGGAAGTCATGAACGCGCTGCCTGTCCCCGCTGTAGTGGCGTCTCTGTCTCGCAGCCGTACATGACCATGAGGACGATGCTGGAGGAGTACATGGAGAGCCTCCGATAGGACCAAATTCTGCTGATCGAATCCATGGATTTAGTAAGCAGATCCACCCTACAGGAGACTACTCTCCACTATATAGTATTCCTATCCAACCATTGATTGTGGAACAGCTGTCTGATGCTGGAAAAAAACAACATCACTTAATATGCATTAAACAGGAAATAACGCGTTGTTCCAGGCATCAGAAGATGATGTATGCAGTGGTTTAATATGTCATCCGCAGTGAGTGATATCGGGATTACATCTAGGAGGTATGTATCAGAGCATTTGAAAAACTACTTCCCTGGACGCTGATTGTGTTGTCGTCTCTTGAATGGAGAAGTGAAGACATACTTATTGATGTGCGTGTTATAATTTCCGGTTTTAAAGCTAGTCTAGAAGTGGTCGGATAAAGGTTGTGAAATGTAGCAGACACAATGTAACACATATGTAAAAATGAATGGTGTTCAAGCAAAGGCATGTCAGCTGCCTGTGGGGCATATGTCCTCACCAAATACTCGACGTCTTTCTATCATAGCCGTCTGAGCCAATTCTGTCCACGTCCTGTTTGATGCCTTTAATTTGTTATGCCAGTTCCCTCTTCCATGGGTATCTTGGTTTTCATCTACTTCTCTTGCCTTGTGGATTCCAGAACAGAGCATAGCTCGTAATGTTATCAACTGGTTTCCGAAATGTATGGCCTGTAAATCGCCATCGTCTCCTCAGTATTTCATTCTCTACTGGTATTTGCCCAGTTTTTTGCTATCAGTTCCACGTTGGTGATCTTGTATCATTTCTGCCCGTGTATCTTCCGCAGGCAACCATTCACTAAAGACTGTACCTTTTTCATAAGTACCTGTGTTGTCCTCCATGTTTCAGAGCCATATACTAGAACGGATTTTACGTTGGAGTTGACTATTTTTATTTTGGTGGTGGTTTTAATTTTTTTTTATTTCCATAAATTCCTCAATACAATGTCAGCTTCCTTCGCATCCTGTATATTTAACTGAATATCGTTTTCTTTTCTGTATCTTCTAATATGTTTATATTGCAGCTAAGGTAATGTTATTGTTACAACGTGGATACACGCAAGTAGGTTCTTGCAAAATGAAGTCTATGTGTGTGTGTTGTTTGAATGACAGTTATGAGGAAAGAAAAACCTGTATAATGTCTAGAAAAGAGAAGAATCCCAGAACCATCTTCTTCCCGCGAATTTTTTTTTCACCTTTTTTTGTGATGTTTCCTTCCACGAGATTCCATTAAACGTAACTTAACGTCTTTATACTGATTAGAAGACTGTACAGAGTCTGTATTCAACCAGTTTCTTAGAAGGTGGTTTAACCGATATGCGAATCCATTTGAATAGACTGAAACACTAGCGTAAAGTATACTCGCAGCCAGTTAGGCGCCATCCTGAGCTGCTCTTAATAAACTACCCGAGGAAAGGTTAACATAACTTGGGTATATTTTTAGCTTGAATTGTGTCCGTTCAGCGGCGGCCAAGCCTACTACTTTCGATTGCCAACGGCCAATGGTTTTTTAAAGTGCTCGACACTGAACACGGGAGTCCGATCTCACTACAAAGAGACTAAGGAAATTCCCATCAGAAGATCCACATGAAAAAACATACCAGTCTCCACCATGATTCAAAACCGCGACCTCCGAGACCGGAGGCAGACACTTTACCCGGATACCACTGAGCCCCCCCAATGCAGGCACTTTACCTCGAGACCAACGAGTACGTGTAACCTAGTACCATGGCGGGACGAGAATCTTTGTCAGCGATTTATTGGCAATGTCTTGCAAGATCATAATATTGAATTTAGTCATCCGATTTGCTTTTACACTCCGTTTAAACGGGCCAACTTCAAATTGAAACTGACAATTTTTAGTTTGGTATGCTTGCATATAATTTTAGAGTTCCATTTGTATTTCAACAGGACAAATGTACACTTGCCCTTTTCATCTTGGCTACGACATGCACATTCTTTCAGGATATCGATAAAACAGCTCTTTACTATGGTGTGTAGATCAAAGCTGGAAAAACAACTTTAATGACCAACACCGCCTAGGGATTTAACAAAAGAATTAACGCTAATGGGCAGGAACTGCTTGTGGTTGACCATTTTAAATATCTAGGTTCAGTTGTCTTTGATGAAGGATTAAAATGTGAGGTGTTGTCCATAATATTACGTGCAATAGCCGCGCTTGCACGGCTTAAGAAAATCTGGCTAGATAAACGGTTAGAAATATGCACGAACATGAGATTAATGCGTCATACTTTGGTCCTGTCAATATTCGTCTATGTTTGTGAGACATAGACAAATACAGCTGACCTGCAGCGTAAGATACAGGCTTTGAAGATGAGATGTTTCCGAATGAATTCTAAACGTCACGTACGAAGATCGAGTTACAAATGAGACAATACGACACAAATTATAATAGCGATAGAGCCCTTTGAAGCCCTCTTGGCAACTGTCCAAATATGAAAACTCGCTTGGTACGATCACATATCGAGATAAAATGATGTAGCAAATACTATCCTACAACTGAAACGTGCAAAACAGACGACGAAGAGACCGTCCCAAACAGAGGTGGAAGGACAACATAAAATAACGGAGCAATATCCGACCAGAAGAGGCACAGGGAGCGACCGCTAACAGAGACAACGACGTGGGTTTCTGAGGATGTCTTCATGTGTGCCCCAACGACCTCACTGGTTACGGGATAACCTGACATGCAAATCTACACTCTCTGTCTTAGAAATGATGCTTTCTTGATATTCAAAGTACCCTACCACCTTCAATGCTGCTGCTGTCAGTTTGATACAATACATGTTGTTGTCCCCATTTCCTGTTTCAGATCTTTCATTTCCATGTGAATTTTTAGCCATATTTGGTGGGGGATTTCTTCATCTTTTTCGTACGCTGGCAGACGTCAACGTGCATTTGTTCGAAGAAAGCAGCTGTCATCTTGAGGCTGTCGACACTGCCATAGAGCGTGTCTAGTGTTGGCACTGGTGATGTCCACATGTGCTTTCTCTGGTCCTCGTATGTCGGGCAATTTTGCAGCTGATGTTCGGCGGTCATTTTCCTTGTACTACAGGTGCATTCGTTAGTGCCACCTATCTTCACCTTATGCTGGGAGATTTGACCTATTGCTTCTGTCTTCTTCTGTATTTGGAGTTGTTTTTGAGAAAAGACGGCTAAGTCATTTGCAAAATCGAAGTCCGACTGTTATTTAAACATAATCCACTTGATACCATCTTTTTCATCGGCTATAGCTTTTATTTTCAAAATACAATCGACAGCTAGAATGAACAAAAAAGGGTTATAAAAGATTCCCTGAAGAAGCCTTGATCTGATGTTAAATTACTATCTGAGTTTCCCCCTTGTGTAGCACTATGTACTGTGTGTTCTCATAAGAATGTTTAATTGTGCATGTGAGCTGTTGTGGGATCTTGTATAAATAAATAAACATGTTTATATATATATATATATATATATATATATATATATATATATATATATATATATATATATATATATACCTTCTTAGTTCTTAGTCGAGCTGTACTTCTACTAGGGAATATGCCCATGTGCAGATTCCAGTTCTAGTATGAGCTGGATGTCGTCGGGAGACGGGTTTTCTTCTTAGCGGGATAGGCTCGAGCAGCCTAATACTCCCCTGCGTTGAGCGCTTACGGCGGTTGGTTAACCTATGTGCAAGTGCATCTTAATAGACTCAAACACTAGAGCATAGTGGACACGCATCCTGTTAGGCGCCTTCTATGCTGCTCTAAACAAACCACCTAACCATGTCAGGTGTTATATATATATATAGTATTCATGATCTCATCTCATATTGTCCTTTCCTTAACTGCCATATGTTCTAGAGACCACAGGGCTCTATATTCCTCCATGAATTGAGCAGCCATTAGTCGACAATTATGTCTGTCTTTCACCAATGTTTTATCCGTTCACTTTCGATCATCAACTGTCTAGCCCCTCGTATATACACAAACACACACACACACACACACACACACATACACACACACACACAACCACACACACACACACCTATATATATATATATACATATATAAATATATATATATATATATATATATATATATATATATACACACACATACACACGCAAACATATACATATATACATACACACATACACGTACATATAGTTATATTAAAATACAAACAGAAAAAAGATACACTAAAGTGGAAGTGATTAGAGAATAATATTATATGTGTCTCTTACTTATGTATACATAATCGAATTTATTATAATAACGACATTACCATAATTCCGTGTTTGCTCCATTTCCAATATGGCAGGCACTACCTCTACATATGTCTGTCAAGAATTAAACCTGCACCAAAACTATCACGTTCTTTTTACAGTGGTTGTTGACGTTGCCCTTTATTTCAGACAATGAGATTACCGGCCCCATGCACATCCCTCCTTAGTAAACTGTTAAAGTGTCATTTGGAAGAAATGATTCGCAAATGTGTTGAGAAGGCATACGCTTTCATCCGGCAGGATAGAGCATTACTTGTAACAATCCGACACACTGACAATTTCCGCCGGCTAATTTTTGAACACGCTTAATACGAATCTAAACATCGTGAAAACGATTTGATGATTTGTCGTTTAGCTCTCACGATTCTAGTACCCGTGGGAGTTTACCTGCCGCGTTATGTAAGACTGGATATCCCTGAATAAATACAGTAGCGGGAGAAACATTTGATCGACTGTCATCAGGACTAAGCTTCTGTTTGATGTTAAAAATGAACCATCGAGACTCGCACTTAGGTGTACATTTCTCGCGATACGGTCCAAAGGTACGCGTGGATTATTTAGGTCGTTCGTTATTTATATTTTTGTTGTACACACACATGTGTTATGATACTATTGGGCCGTATACACCATATGTAACTAGTGTTAAATAGTTGTTTTAAGTCTGGGATAAATTGTGGGCGTTTTTCAGATACAGTATCAGTAGTGATTATTTTAAAACATTTCGAAAATATGGTGTGTTATTGTATGTATCGCAGGATTCAAAACAATATTGTGCGTATGTACGCGTATTTCATATCAGTTCGTGTGTTTTATATCAAGTTGAAAAACGGTTGTGTTTCACGGCATTTTAAAAACAACATGGTTATTTCAAATGGTCAAGAAATATTTTTGTGATTCAGTTATTTTCAAAAAATCATTTGATTCATAATATTCTAAAAACAGTATGTGTCTTGTAGCATTTTACAAATCGTTCGAATGTGTTTATAATGTGTGTGTGTTTGTTTGTGTGTACGTGTGTGTATGAGCGTGCAGGCGCGTTTGCGTATGGGTGTGCGTGTGTCTGTGTGTTTGTGTGTGTGTTTGTTTGTGTGTTTGTTTATGTGTTAGATTGTTTGTTTATTTCAACGAATTTCGATAAGCGTTTGTGTATTAAATAGCATTTTGAAAGAACGTGTTACGTTTTGATTTGTAATATTGAAGATCCCATTTTTATTTTAAAGAAGCTGTGGCCATGCAATTTGAAGATAGAGTATGTTGATTCATAATCATCATAAAAATTGTATATATATATATAAATGAATGTCATGGGATCATTGCCAAGAACAATCATTCGTTGACAGATTGTCGGGTGGCTGAAATCTGTTGACACATATCTCATCATCCTTGTATCTCCATCGCTTTCACTTCTTCCTCCATCGTAATACACCAGTTTGGTCCGTTTATGGACGTCTATGTTGCATAAGACAGATGGTGTCCATTTCATTGTTTCTCTCACAGTTAGGCCAAGGGGAACTGCGATAGTTGTTTCCAATGTTCACGTTTGAGTACGCCGATCTGCCTCACTAGTCTGTAGAGGCTGTTTTGACTGTGTTTGTTTGTTTCGTTTTCTGCTTGTGATGTTGTTATTTGCCATATCGCATACAGAGTTGGTTTACTCTGTTGTGCGCCCTGAAAATGAGGTAAAGTAACGGATTATAGTAGCTTTCCTTAAATCCGCGCCGTGCTGATGAAGGTGAACCAGGGTCCTCTAGGCGGTTGTGTCATGCTTGGCTTCAACTGCGTATTGCTCACTACTACAGGGATCACGTCGATCCCTCACCGTATTAGACAGTCTGCCATATAAACAGCCAGCTCCAAGGGAGAACTACGGGTTAGTCAAGGTAAGGGTCTAAACCAATACATTTCGCCTTACCAGAAGTTAGCTTTACTTCCCTATTCTTGTGATAAATTACATAATGTAATGTGCACGAAGATTTAATGTTTTGAGATAAAGGAAACATAATAATCTTAAACAGATTCTTGTGAAGTGAAGCGTATGTGGGTGTGGCATCTGATAAGCTTCTTGCTGCACATCCAAATGCCCTGAAGTCAAACTCGGGTAGCGGTTCTTTATTTAACGGTCTTATGTAGGCATATACTCTTCATTCACCAGACTATTGGGCAACGTTGACTGAGAGCGTGTATCCTTTTTAACAGTCCGCTGGCTTGCTACATTGAGATTACAACGAGTTCGAATTCACGAAAAGCCAAAACAAAAAATCCTGGCCGTTGTTCGCGCCTGGTACAACCGCTCCTCCAGTCGACCCAACTGCTAATGGGTACCTGACGAAAGAGTTAGAGAATGTAAAAGAAGCAAAGAAGGAAACTAGTCACCCTACGTCACATGGGCTGCCGATTAGTTCGTGACGATGTCTCTTCATCCCTGACGCCAAATATTGTCATGTGACTCAAGAAGAAAAAGACGTATTATTTGCTTAATTGCTGATACTGCTATCCATCTTCTTTGGCGTTTGTTCTGGAAACTACGCTCTGATGTCATATGTTATTTACAGTGAGGGTGAGGTATATATGTGCCTTTCGACAAGACGCATCTAATTTCAGTTATATTTTTTTGTGGGTGCCGGATTTACCTTCGCATTACTATGATCCATATTCGCTTAGCCATATTAGCTTGTTTCTAGGATCATAGCTTGGAGACGGAACAGGGTCTTGGTCAGCCCTGGCTGCAAGCCCTGATGCAAGCTGCCAGCTTTGAGTCGTTGGCCGCTGTCCGCTTAGTCACTGTGTTGCAGCTTCGACCACGTTCTCCTCCGGCTTTGAGCTAAGACATCCATATTGCTTCCTTTAGCTGATAGTGTTTGCAGATCGAATCAGCTAGTCTCATGCAAAAACTCCCCCCCCCCCCCCCCCATCCTTTCTTTTCTCTCTTCGTCGCATCGTACGATATAACGGGATTCATAGACTGTTATTATTTATTGCCTTCCCGTTCATTCTTTTTTATCCTCGTGCATCACTTATGTTCTGGTATATTTGAGATGTTGTTTCACATCGGTGCCAGAGTGTGTAGATCAAATGTGTTTGATGATCTTCTACCTCTTTTAAATACAACTTAACTGTAAGACGGCACTATAATCTGCGTGACAGTGGACTCAAATGCTCAAGGGAGGTAATTATTGATTTTTGTTTCAAGTCTCGGTTTGCTTTCTTCTTGTCTGACCTTGACGTAGCGTAATGTGTATGTTGAAATATACTCGATGATTGGGATATTGCTTTAAACCGCTCCACAATACGTTCTTTTAAATAATGATCTTAGTTAGCTTCTCTATTTTATTTTATTTATTTTTCATCACAACAGTTCACAATTGTTACTTCAATATTGACACTAGATAAGTATGCCTAGCTGTTAATGTGTCTAACGCTTCTTCCTATTTTTAAAACTAACACATCATTCCCGACAGCAGCGAGTTCGCTAATGGACTCCATTTATCGCTACCGTAGTTATATGCACTGAACATTTGTCGACATAGTTTGCGAACCAACTGCTGGTAATGCAGTTCCATTTCATGTGCGGGGTTTCCTGATTAGTCCGTCACCATAATGTGATACTAAAAATAACAGTTGCTATATTCTCTTAACTTAACGTAACGTCTTTATACTGGTTTAGAAACTTTACATTACCTTACTATAAAACCTATGCGCATACAATGTATTCTAAAATGCATTAATTGTCCCTGCCTCCACTACCTCCTGTGGCAATACATTCCAAACATTCGCTACTCTCTGACTAAAAAAAAAAATATGTCCTACTATCTAATCAGGACGCCTCTTTAGTTAATTTGTAGCTATGCCCTCTTGTTCTTGTGAGTGGCTGTATTTTGCAATACTTGTTATAGTGTAATTTGTCCGTTCCTCTTATCATCTTACAAACTTGTATTAAATTAACGTGAATTCTTCTCTTTAATAGACACTGCAGGCCGAATTTCCTCATAACCGTAATTCTGGAATCCCACTATTAGCTTTGTTTTTGTTTTTTTGGTTATTTTTCCAGTGTGTTTATATCCCCTCTGTGATAAGAACTCCACAACTGTACACAGGGGTCTAACTAATGATTTATGCAGTTTGACTATCACTTCCTTGCTCCTATGTTTAATATTTCTTTTAATCATATCTAACATTGCATTTGCCTTTTTCACTTGTTCTCGGTAGGTATTTCTCATTTGTCACAACGCATTCCTTTATAATTTCATACCGATTCCTTATAGGTATCTAAGTACCGTAATACAACTTGTTTATGTACAGATCTGTTCTTGAGATTTGTATATCGGTGTGACCGATGCGGTACTGGTCTGGTTAACCTATTTTCAGCACACGAATACAAGCGTAGTAGTGTGCACGCATCTCATAGCGAAGAATGTGGGTTCCATCACGTTCTAGTTGAACCAGCTGTCAGAAACTGTACAATGAAAGAGTGAGACCAGTTCTCGAGTATAGCAATGCGGCATGGACAACAGCAGCAAAGGCGAACTTTGATAAAATAAGCAAACTCCAAAACCAAGCCATGAGAGTTATAATAGGAGGAATGAAGTGAACACCAATTGTAGAACTTGAAAAGATTACAAATCTGCAATCCATGACCCACAGAAGAGACTGCAGAGCCCAGCAGCAAGTAGAGAAACTCAGAAGACTGACAGATCATCCAATGCATCAGAGACTAAATATATTTGGAAATGGGAAACTAAAGCGGAGAAACTTTGCAGAAGTAGCCAAGGCAAAGATGAGCGAAGACCCTATGATCACATTAACAACACCAAAGCCCATCCCTACTGTATGCACACCTACCTGGAGGCAGCATATACTTCCGGAAGTGGTAGAACATATTCCAGGTATTGGAAACAAGAACAGCCAGACTGTCAAAGAAAGAAGTGACATAACCCTGAGGTACATAACGAAAAACTACGCAAGCATGGACTGGACCCATGCATACACCGACGGTTCTGTAACAAACAAAACACAGAACGGAGGGACAGGGGTATTCCTAAGCCTACCAAATGGTAAAAAAATAACACTGTCAGTGGCAACTGGAAAATACTCAAGCAATTTCTGAGCGGAGGCAGAGGCACTGAGCGCTGCAGTAGAAGAAATGATGACAGACAAAATAAATGAAAGTCATATAGTATTTTTTACAGATGCCCTGGCCGTAAAGACAGCACTAAAAAGCCAGAAAAATACTGACCTAGCATTCATGCTAGCAGTCCCCACCAAAAAGAGTAGGGGTACAGTGGGTTCCATCCCACTGTAGCATCCAAGGGAACGAGGAGGCAGACAGACTGGCAAAAGAAGGTGCAAGACTACCACAACCAGATCTTAGTGTGACCTACGATAAGTCCAAAAGGCTTATTAGAGCCAAATACATGACCAAATGGGAAACAGAACATACTGGCTACACAAAAAACGATGCCTATTACCAGTTGAACAGAAGAGAACAGGTCGTGGTCTTCAGACTCCGCACAGGCCACAATAGACTGAGGTACCACCTATTCAATAAATGGAAGATAGGTGGCACTGACGAATGCACGTGTGGTACCGGGAAAATGACCGCTGAACATCTGCTGCAAAACTGCCCGACAAACAAGGACCCGATATATATATATATCCGACAAAACACAATGTCAGCATAGATTTACAGTGGGCGGGAGGAAATAGATCAGATCACACATTTTGAATATCTGGGCTACAGAACTGACAAAAATGGAGAAATAAATCAGAAGAAGACTAGCCATGGCAATGCTGAGACTGAAGAGCCTGAAGAAATTATGGCAGAGCACCAACAAAATCATAAAAGTAAAAATTTTGAGAGCCTGTTTCTTCAATGTAGCAGCTTAGGGCAACGAGTCATGAACGATTACCAAAACTCTCAGATAAAGAATCGAATCATTCGAGTCAAAATGTTACAGAAAGATCCTCAGAATACCCTGGACAAATGACAAATGTAGACATTCGGCAAGAGTTGAGCATAGAGGAGAACTGGTTTATCAATTCCATTTTGGCTAGAACATGCAAATACTTTGGTCACATCAAGAACACAACGGTCTTGAGAGAACGGTGATGGAAGGTATGGTGCCAGGCAAAAGAAGAAGGGGTAGATCAAGAAGACGATGGCACCAAGATATTTAGGAATGCCTGAGTATGACTGTGGATGAGGCTGGAGTTTTGGCACGGGAACGAGTTTCTTTAAGACATACTGTGATGGGAGCGACGTTCTATAAAGGACATGACTCATGATATATATATATATATATATATATATATATATATATATATATATATATATATATATATATATATATATATATATGGCGTGCGTGCGTGCGTGCGTGCGCGCGCGTGCGCGATGTACCCAAATTGCGTTATCTTGTTTTCGTGCATTTGTTTAGACAGTAATTGAATTTGTTTCAGCCAGCAGTGTCGTTAATACGCGAATGTGTGCGAGGTAAAAATTATCTTCTATTGCAACCGACAACTGCTGTCTTATATACCTATGCACTTTTCTCTAGGTAGCATCAGTAACAGTGTAACACAAGTTCGCAACACCACGTGAATAATCTGTGAGCATTTTCAATCCTTAACGCATAATAACATGCCTATAACTCGTGACGAAACGACATTGTGACTTAAAATAGGGTGCAGTGATCTAGAATTCGGCTGTAAAATGCATGAAACAAAAAGAAGCTAGATATGTCGTTTTGGTGACGAATTATGGCGTTTTCGGGCAAATATATAGACAAATATTCACATGTATCCGTACTTTCATAAATATAGTAAATAAGGGGTTTATTACAATTGGCACTAATACATGTATCGTTTATCAAAGCAGCTAAGGGTTATTTTTACAGTAATGATTTCGATAGTGATTCGTTGTATTTTATAATGTTTCAAGCCCTATGCACGCCACTCTTTAGTCACTTTCCGCGAAGTTGTGGAGGGCTACAGTTGATCTGTTTTTCCTCAACAGTAAACCATAAGGGGGACGTTTATACTGGATATATCATTGATTATGTATCTTGATTGTGATCTTGAAGATCCGTTCGTCAGCCTAACTGCAGGTCCCAACTTCGTCTCCAGGTGATTCTTTCCTAGACCACTGAAGTCTAGTGTATCTTAAGCACTGCTCCAGAGGGGTTTCATTCGTTTGTTCTAAACAGCAAAGAAGTCAGACCGACGCATTATTGGTCTTTCTCGCTGTCTCTTTTTATCTCTGTGGTAATAGATTGCTGTCGCATTGTTCCATCGACCATCGTTTCATTGTAACGTGTGACCTGCCAATACATGTTTTGCCTTGTTGCATAGATGCCCGTATAATTCACAAAAGACACTCGAATGTCAGAATTGTGGGGATTTCTCATTCGTTGGTTCCGGAGACCGATTTCGACCAGGCGTCTCTCAAGAGAGGCCTGGATCACTCTTAATTTGTCCTCCAATTATTTTGTTCGCGTCCGTGTGTCACCGACTTGGAATATTGCAATGGGCAGAGTGGAATTGAAGAGATAGATTCGTAGGTTCTGGTCTTGACAACCGCACAAGACGGTGTTAATGGATGATAAGGAAGAAAATAGAAAGCAAAACAAACAAAAATATAGCAAAGAGTTGTTTGTCCATGGTTCGTATCCTAAATATATAAAAAAAAGGGGCTACTTACTTAATGTTTATAAAAGTACCAGTTGGGCGTGTCATTACCGCGAAGATATATCGCTATGCCTAGGTGGAAGAGCTAATTTCTGACGAAATGTTACAATCAATTTGAAATCGTGTACAGCAAACTTCCTGATTTGTTCATCTTTTGTAAATAAATCTTTTCACTTTTGACATTACCATCTTTTCTCAAACATCGACCTTACATTTTGCAATAATCGCCTTCTAAGTCATGGGAAACTACTTCTATGTAATTCAAGTGTGGGTGGAACGAAGCAAAGTGGTTCAACATATATATATATATATATATATATATATATATATATATATATATATATATATATATATATATATATATATATATATATATAGAAAGAACTTGGAAACACATCATCATAGCCAGACATAAATGTCATTAGGTCAACCTATACTCCGAACTAGTCGAGGAGTGATATATGTAATACATTATTTCAACAAAAATAATACAAATAAGCACACGTCCAATAATATATTGAGATACCATATTATCAACAAGGGACATTATCAAGCTGTGCGTGTGTATGTTGTCCCGATCTAATGACTAATACACATATACAGCAAAGGACGTCCAATATCAGAAGAGCTGATAATGCAAAAGCAGATAACAAGTCTCATCCATAACGAACTGTATTGAAATACAGATGATGTTCGTCCATTACATCTGATGAAGACCATTCTCTTTGTTCAGCTGTGTGACAGTCCTATCTCTTGCCGTGTCCGCTGAAATGGGTGACTTGCGCGGTGATTTGGATTAGAGCGTGGAAGAATCTGTCAACCTCATTCTCTGGTCCTGATCTACTTTTGGCAAATGGCAAGATTGTATCGAGACTCCTGGAAATAGCACAGGGTGCACATTTTTCCTTAGGGTTTACTTCCGAAGACTTTGCCGTAAACGCGTATCCTGCAAGGAAGCGAAAAGGGGGGGGGGTGGCTGGGGAGCGGGTTGAGTGACATATATCGTTGTGTGCCTTGCCTTTCACATAACAGCAAGAGGTCGTAGGGACATCCCTTAACATGTGAGTGATTTCTTGGACATCTCTCACAGGTCGTGTTCCAGTCCAGTATAGTCGTGGCTAAATTTCACAGTAACACCAAAACCGACGTTGTCTGCAGCTAGGGTGAAGGGCGCCGATCTCGTGACGTTCAGCCGTGTAAACTAGACAGTGAAAATACGACACAGTTTTACGCTAATTCAAATAGCCGATGTCCAGGAGAGGATAATCGGGGAAAAGAAAACACAAAATATGAACGAATTAACCAGTCCAAATTGAAAATAACTACACGTTTACGTGAACACATGTATAGTTCTTCGACTATAATGAATTCCAAACTAATCCGTGTCATAGAGACATCCATAATGAACTAAAATACCAGAGCATTGTAGACCCGTAGCTGATAGGACGCCATCTTTGCCGCTCTTTTGAAATACAGGTAACCTCAGAGACAACTTTTTTTCTGTAGATATGTTCGATTTGACGACTACAAACGCCCATATGAGAAAATATGTTGATTATATTTTCATTAAATATAACAGGTTTTTGTGTGTGCAAAACTACCGTTATATCCATTACGATTGAGCTGCGTTTCGACATAGGATTAAATGGTAAGCGACGGCCTTAGTAAGTTGATATTTCATTTGGTTTTACTTCCATCTGTGTTTTCTATTCAACCATGTCATTTTGATGAATGTATGGATATCTCATGTTACTTCCAAGGTATATGATATTTGGAGATGCTTCTAATATTATATGGGACATATTAGTTGGTCCCAATGTATGTGATCCTTGTAGCTGCTTCTAATATTATATGGAACATATTAGTTGTTCCCAATGTGTGTGATCCTTGTAGCTGCTTCTAATATTATATGGGACAAATTAGATGTTCCCAATGTATGTGATCCTTGTAACTGCTTCTAATATTATATGGGACATATTAGTTGTTCCCAATGTATGTGATCATTGTAGCTGCTTCTAATATTATATGGGACATATTAGTTGTTCCCAATGTACGTGATCGTTGTAGCTGCTTCTAATATGATATGGGACATATTAGTTGTTCCCAATGTATGTGATCCTTGTAGCTGCTTCTAATAGTATATGGGCCATATTAGTTGTTCCAAATGTATGTGATCCTTGTAGCTGCTTCTAATAGTATATGGGACATATTAGTTGTTCCCAATGTATGTGATCCTTGTAGCTGCTTCTAATATTATATGGGACATATTAGTTGTTCCCAATGTATGTGATCCTTGTAGCTGCTTCTAATATTATATGGGACATATTAGTGTTTCCCAATGTATGTGATCCTTGTAGCTGCTTCTAATATTATTTGGGACATATTAGTTTTTCCCAATGTATGTGATCCTTGTAGCTGCTTCTAATATTATATGGGACATATTAGTTGTTCCCAATGTATGTGATCCTTGTAGCTGCTTCTAATATTATATGGGACATATTAGTGTTTCCCAATGTATGTGATCCTTGTAGCTGCTTCTAATATTATTTGGGACATATTAGTTTTTCCCAATGTATGTGATCCTTGTAGCTGCTTCTAATATTATATGGGACATATTAGTGTTTCCCAATGTATGTGATCCTTGTAGCTGCTTCTAATATTATATGGGACATATTAGTTGTTCCCAATGTATGTGATCCTTGTAGCTGCTTCTAATATTATATGGGACATATTAGTTGTTCCCAATGTATGTGATCCTTGTAGCTGCTTCTAATATTATATGGGACATATTAGTGTTTCCCAATGTATGTGATCCTTGTAGCTGCTTCAAATATTATATGGGACATATTAGTTATTCCCAATGTATGTGATCCTTGTAGCTGCTTCTAAGGCAAGTGATCTCTGGAGGTACTTCTATGATATGTTTACATTGACATTCCTTCTAGATTATGTGACATGTGGTCTTCCTTCTAAATTATCTTAACTCCTTTGTTGTTTGAAAGTTATATGACTCTCACCTTGCGAGTAAAACATGTGAAGTCTAAACTCGTTTCTAAGATATATGAACTCTAGTCTGCTAAGAAAGTACATGGACGCTGATGTCTTGTTTATAAAGTATGCTAGCTGTGAACATTTCTATATGATATTGGAACTGTGGCCTGGCTTCAAAGATATGTCAATGATGGTCTCACCACTTAGTAATGTGAACTCTGAAAATACCTTAACGGTATGTGAAACCCATATCCGCTGATATTATATGACACTATTTCCATGGCATTGGTAAATATATATATATCAGGTACATGTATTGCATATTGCGCTTACATTTTCTTTTTTCAATATATTATATTTAAACTGTATCTATCTCTCTGTCTCTCTCTTTATCTCCGCTCTCTCTTTCTCTCTCTCTTTCTCTCTCTATCTCTCTCTCTATAAAAATATATATATGTGTATATATATATATATATATATATATATATATATACATATATATATATATATATATATATATATATATATATATATATATATATATATATATATAGAGAGAGAGAGAGAGAGAGAGAGAGAGAGAGCTTTATCTCGTTATTTGACTCAAACTATATATTTGCTTTCCAAATGGATGTGTCTACTATGTAGACATCTGGACTTACATTTTTGTAGATCGATATAGTTCTACAAATTCTTGGATTCTACATTATCTAAATCAGGATTTTAGTGTTCGAACAGGGCAGGTAACAACATATAATCACGTTGATCTATAATTACGCAACACATTTAACATGAAGATAATAATGGTACACTGGCGCGAATCATAGCTACACCAAATAAACACATGGGATAATAGAACGAAGTTGACACATTTTGGGTTTGACAAAATACATGAACAATTTAAGACAGGCGTGATTACGAACTAAATAATAAAACCGATGCAAAAGAACATGGTTTAATGTGCACATAGACGATATTAGTTTATTATTGAAAATTTGAAACAAAAAAAAAAGCTGCATTTCATTGAGGAAAATAAAAATAAACTTTTTAAAAAAAAGACAATACAGTATTTGAATTGGAGACTATACTGGCTAGTGTTACGCCAAGGCATACAGTTGACCACATCAAATAACTCGTGTCTTTCTTGAAGCGAGGTACCTTCGTTCCTGTAACGTTTGCTATGGAATTCTTCAGCTGTCTTTACCTGTCGTTTGTCTTGTTCTGTGTATATGTTATTTGAGTGCAACAAATTACATGCCTATAAATACTTGCCATTTTGTTAACAATTTAATCGTTTCGAAGTTTCGACCTACCTCCGTCCTTATTTCGGGACAAATCACAACATTAACTGCATACATTATAAACATCACAAGGAAATGAACATGATGGAAGACAACGGTAGATTACCCTAGGTTAACATGACACACGATGAAGAATAATAAGACCTATATAAAAATAAAATACACACATAACATCCAATTTTCTTTACAACAAAACGTTCACCGTTTATTTAAGCGCATCCAATATAAGCTGACAGCAGCCACACGCCGTGTTGGTAAGCAGGATGCAAGAGTTATTGAACCAGAATAGCACACTGCTTAAAAACGCATTGAATAGACGTGCCGGTATAAATCATGTGAAATACGTTGTTATAATTTACTGGAAGTGTACATATTTTTTTATTAAATAGTTTTCGGACATCTTAGAAATATGTATATCTTCTTATTCTACTTGTTTCCTCGTCTCGTTATTCTTTTTCTTCATTTTTTTATGTTTTGTTTAATTTTTTTTCTGTGTTTCTGTATCAAATACTTCTTTTTCGTCTTCATTTTCTTCATATTACTCTTCTTCTTCTTATACTCTTATCTTCGTCTTCTTCTTTTCAGTATTCTTATTTTCCCCTCTTTTACCTCATCTTCTTCTTCCTGTTCTTCTTCTTCTTCTTCTTCTTCTTCTTCTTCTTCTTCTTCTTCTTCCTTAGCTTCGTCTTCTCTTTAATTCCTTCACTTCTTATTATTATTTGTATCCATCTTCTTGTTCTTGTTCTTTTTCTTTTCTTACCTTCCTCTTCTCATTAATTCTTCTACTTTTCTTTTTTTTCTTCTTCGTCTTCTTCTTCTACGTCTTCTTCTCCTTCGTCGTCTTCTTCTTCTTCTTCTTCTTCTTCTTCTTCTTCTTCTTCTTCGTCTTCTCCTTCTTCTTATTCCTCTTGTGGTTCTTCTTCTGCCTATTTTTCTTGTTTTTTTTCTTTTTATTCATCTCCTTAATCTTCTTCGCCATCTTCGTTGTATCTCTTTTCTTTTTCATCTGTCTTTTCTTCTTCTTGATCTTCTTCTGTGTCTTGATCTTCTCAATTTCGCGCAATATTCATCATAAATCAAACAGTCTAGATAATGTACGCAGAAATTCATTAAAAACGTGCATTGTGTAATTCTTCCTATTCTGTTTTCTGTATGTCTATATAGGATATGCTTTATAATTGGCTTGGATTGGCTTCGTTCGTTTTCAATCTCCCGCTACCAAACCCTGAAAGGGCTTAAATAGCAGAATGCAGTCCAGAGAACGGAATGCGTTGTGTGGTAGTTTACAGCTTGACTGCGATATCTGCACCTTTCGGTCCAACACATTCGACTTCAGCATGCATTTTTTGAGTACCGGGTTAGCATTCCCTCTTCGATCCCTTCTCCTTAGACAGTCTGCCCTGCTGCAACCTGTTATCCAGGATCACCGCGTGGAGGTGTAGGAGGGTCTTGGCAGCTCTAGTTTACTGGCCCTTAACGCTAGCAGTCAGATATGTGTCGCTGACCACTGCAGCTCATGCGCTGCTCAGCATCTTGATCCCGCTTTATCATTGATGTACTTCCATTTTCAAAGTGGCTCCTATTTTATATTCATAAGCTTAACCATTCATACACTGCCCCCCTCCCCTATCATGTAGCTGTAATACATAAATATTTTTCTTTATTTAATCTTCATCCATCTCCCAATAATATGTAGAGCGACCAGTGCAGATTGTTATTCTGAAAGATACAATGAGTCGATTTATTACGCGCTACTTGCTAGTGTTGGTTTATTTAACGGCTTAATTTACAGGATAAAGTTACTTTAATGCCTTCCAAAACTCAAGCTTCTCTTTAAAAATCTGTAACTCAGCAGTCACATCAGATAAATGTATGAAATTCGGATGAGAAAATGTTGGTCATCGGGATATGAAGTCAAACACATTTCCTGGAAACAAGTAGGTGGTTTATAGTTTTACTTCTTTGTGGTTATAAAAACCAGGATACAGAAACATGACACGCATTTTCATTGTTTACAGTCTCTTAGAGGTATTGGTTTGGTGTACGATCTTGAAATCATGAATTTGGACGTTGATTTGTGTACGACTTATATCAAATTGTACTCAAATTCAACAGTTACTTAGTAACTTCTGGTGGTATGTGTACGTCATAACAAGATATCGTCTTTATTAAAATGGGAAAGCAAAAATCAAAATTGTCAACTTGTCACTCCAACAAGATTCAATTAAGTGTGTGTCCAACACCACCAAACGAAAACTGCATGCACGGAGCAATCAAGAACAAATGAACACCATCATGATCGGTCCACGTTGGAATTGGATAGGACATGTCCTAAAGAAAGGAACCAAACACCATCATGATCGGTCCACGTTGGAATTGGATAGACCATGTCCTAAAGAAAGGAACCAAATACCATCATCATTGGTCCACGTTGGAATTGGATAGGCCATGTCCTAAGAAATGAACCAAACACCATCACGATCGGTACCCGTTGGAATTGGATAGACTATGTCCTAAAGAAAAGAACCAAACACCATCACGATCGGTTCACGTTCGAATTAGATAGGCCATGTCCTAAGAAATGAACCAAACACCATCATGATCGGTCCACGTTGGAATTGGATAGACCATGTCCTAAAGAAAGGAACCAAACACCATCACGATCGGTCCACGTTGGAATTGGATAGGCCATGTCCTAAAGAAAGGAACCAAACACCATCATGATCGGTCCACGTTGGAATTGGATAGGCCATGTCCTAAAGAAAGGAACCAAACACCATCACCAGGACTGTTTTTGTATAGACACTAGAGAGAAGTCGAAAGAGAGCTCACCTGAAGACAACATGAAGAAGACCCGTAGAGGCCTAAATGAAAATGATAAATCAGAGCTAGGGCACTGTAAGAAATTTGGATGATGACTTGTCATATCAACGAATGATGGACAGGAGCCAAATATAGAGCAGTGAATGATCTGAAAGTAGCCAGCCACTCATAGCTAGCTGCTGACGTCAAGGTTATCGAAGCACAGCTGACCAATACATTACTCTGCTCCCAAGTGGTGGCCCTAGAAACAGGCTGCACCAATGTAGTCTGGCTAATAGAACAGGTTCGCAGAGGAAAGGTAAATATGGTCCCAAAATGCCTGTCAAAAACAGGTGTCATCGCAAAAAAAGGCACAGATAAGGCAGTATCATTTAAACTGACACTAAGTCACAACCTTCTTTTAATGATGAACTTCTCAAAGAAGAGATGGACACGGAAGTGCCGGACATATTGCGTAATTGGATATCCATTGCAGCCTACCTTCGAAGTGGAGCTGATAGTTGAACTGCTATTTCTAAGGTGCAGTAATAAGGATACGTTCGCTTAGACGACCGAGGTCGGTTGCATCGATTGTCAACATTGGGTGCCCCCCCCCCACCCCTCCACCTGCGGCGTGGTTGCAGGCTACGTTCATAGCGTAGGTGGATTCTGCTATCTGCTGGTGTCATATGATGCGGGGATGGCTTCTTCTGCGCTTCCAGGCAGTCAGGGGTAGTAATTTGGCGCTGAAAGACCTATTAGTGTGAGTCCGGGGTTTACTGGTCCAACCGTATAACTTGACCGAACAATGAAACGCGGCGGTGCTCAAGCGTTCCCGAGATTTGGTGGAGGAGTGTATTCAAAGTAAACATCCATGTTGCGGATGTAGTCATGCCATCGGATGTCCAGAATATACTACTGCTGGTTGCGCATGGTGACTGCATCTAGTCTTGAAATGTACACTAAACATCCCATATATTCTTGTCTCACATCCGTAAAACATATATAAATTGGCGCTCATCCTTACATCTTGATAAACTGAAGCGTACCGCCACTTAATAACACGCACTACATCATTCCTAGCAATGACAAACGCTGCACGTACTTTGTCAAACTGACGCGCTTATAAAATTTCGTGAGATAAATTGTAGTACGTTGATTCATTACTTTAACCTCAGACCTAAATAACGCATTGCAGAAACCAAAAAAACGTCAAGATGAAATGAGAGAATTTGATTCCGTCCCGAACCACGCATCATTAGAGACAGACGGTCCAGACAAATTATATTGTCAAGTCCGAGAAAACGAAGATTAGTGGACACACGAGTCATAGCATGTACTGAGGAAAGTAAATCATCTGGAGTAACAACATGAAATAAATAATATAATTTGTGTGTGTTTTGAATTCTTCACATACTCTGGCGTGTTGTTATGGCTTGAATAGTGCAGCCAATTGAGCAACTGTTTGCGCTTGGTAGAACATTGCATCACTTTAACGACTGTTAACTGTTGGTAGAACATTGCAACACTTTACATAACGGTTAACTGTTACTACGACACTGTAACGTTCTATACACCAGTTTACTATTGGTACTGTTGGTACTATTTTACGTAGCGATTTATGATTTATAGGACAACGAAAAGTGGATCGCAACTGTTAACGATTACTTCAAGATTTTGAAGTACTTATAGATTATAGCAATACTTCCGACATATATACTCGGGAGCACACACATATGAGCAGTGCACACAAACCTACTCAGTGCTACAAACATACCTAATCGATGTTACACACATACCTACAATGCTGCAAACAAACCTAGACAATGCTACAAACATATATACATACTCAATTCTACAAACAGACCTATAATGATACAAACTAACATACTCAATGCTATAAACAGACCTACCCAATACCACAAACAGACCTACTCAAAGAAACAAATAAACCTACAAAATGCTACAAACAGACCTATTCAATGATACAAACAACCCTACTCAATGCTACAAACATACCTACTTAATGCTACACACATTCCTACTCAATGCTACAAACATATCTACTTAATGTTACAAACATACCTACTTAATGCTGCAAACATACCTACTTAATGCTACACACATACCTACTTAATGATGCAAACAAACCTACTCAATGCTACACACATACCTACTTTATGCTACAAACATACCTACTTAATGCTACAAACATACCAACGTAAAGCTACAAACATACCTACTTAATGCTACAAACATACCTACTCAATGCTACAAACATACTTACTTAATGCTACAAACATACCTACCTAATGCTAAAATATACCTACTTAATGCTACACACATACCTACTTAATGCTACAAACATACTTACTTAATGCTACAAACATACCTACTTAATGCTACAAACATAGCTACTTAATGCTACAAACATACCTACTTAATGCTACAGACATGCCTACTTAATGCTTCAAACATACCTACTTAATGCTACAAACAGACCAGCTCAATGCTACAAACAAACCTACTCAATTCTACAAACATAACTACTAAGCAATACAAACATACCTACTCTATGCTACACACATAACTATTTAATGCTACAAACAGACCTTCTCCATTCTACAAACAGACAAAGTCAGTACTACAAATAAACCACGTAAATGTAAACATAGCAAGCATGTACGCCAAATAGGACAACTCAGTACTACCCACACATACGATAACAGTACTACACATATACCAAGTCAGTACTACAAACAAACACAAATGTCAGTACTACAAACAAACACAAATTTCAGTACTACAAACAAACACAAAAGTCAGTACTACAAACAAACACACATGCCAGTACTACAAACAAACACAAAAGTCAGTACTACAAACAAACACACATGCCAGTAATACAAACAAACACAAAAGTCAGTACTACAAACAAACACAAATGTCAGTACTACAAACAAACACAAATGTCATTACTACAAACAAACACAAAAGTCAGTACTACAAACAAACCCAAATGTCAGTACTACAAACAAACACAAATGGCATTACTATAAACAAACACACATGCCAGTACTACAAACAAACACAAAAGTCAGTACTACAAACAAACACAAATGTCAGTACTACAAACAAACACAAATGTCAGTACTACAAACAAACACAAATGTCCGTACTACAAACAAACACAAATGTCAGTACTACAAACAAACACAAATGTCAGTACTACAAACAAACAGAAATGTCAGTACTACAAACGTATTATTCTCGTACAACAAGTTTACAGCGAGGCTGCGATTTGTCTGCTGGTCAGATACATCCGATTGCATCCGACGTTTTCGGGTGCCGATTTTGCCTTCCCACTGCAATATGTTTCAGACTACACTAGTGCAGCGTGTTTCCAGGGCAACCACATTGAGACGGAATATAGTCTTATTCAGGTCTAGTTCGATAACCGCGCTATCAGCAGCTAGGCATGAGGTGCTGGCTGCTGCCAGCTCATTCACTGTGCTGTATATTTGACTCATTTGATTCATTAGACTGGTAGCATATGGGCAACGATTTATTTCATCCCCAATAGAAAAACAATATATGTCATACCAGGTTTTCGAACCCCTGCCCTCCTTGTCGGCAGGCAGGCATTAAAACCATTCAGCCACGCGCCTCACATGCTTCATTTAAAGGAATCTAATGTAGTTAACATCTATGCTCGCGTTGAAGGGAGCAAAACAGTGAATAATTGCAAGCAAATGCGTGGAGATAGATGCAGTAGTGTTATTCAGTTCACATTTGATGGAAAAGGTGGATGACTGAAATGAATGGAAAATAAATCTTTAACAGGTACAGGCTGTAGTGGTGGTTTATAATTCAGAGTAAACCGAAAAGGCGAATGATTGAAATGAATGGAAAACAAATCTTTAACAGGTACATGCTGTAGTGGTGGTTTATAATTCAGAGTAAACCGAAAAGGCGAATGATTGAAATGAATGGAAAACAAATCTTTAACAGGTACAGGCTGTAGTGGTGGTTTATAATTCAGAGTAAACCGAAAAGGCGAATGATTGAAATGAATGGAAAACAAATCTTTAACAGGTACAGGCTGTAGTGGTGGTTTATAATTCAGAGTAAACCGAAAAGGCGAATGACTGAAATGAATGGAAAACAAATCTTTAACAGGTACAGGCTGTAGTGGTGGCTTATAATTCAGAGTAAACCGAAAAGGCGAATGACTGAAATGAATGGAAAACAAATCTTTAACAGGTACAGGCTGTAGTGGTGGCTTATAATTCAGAGTAAACCGAAAAGGCGAATGACTGAAATGAATGGAAAACAAATCTTTAACAGGTACAGGCTGTAGTGGTGGTTTATAATTCAGAGTAAACCGAAAAGGTGAATGACTGAAATGAATGGAAAACAAATCTTTAACAGGTACAGGCTGTAGTGGTGGTTTATAATTCAGAGTAAACCGAAAAGGCGAATGATTGAACTGAATGGAAAACAAATCTTTAACAGGTACAGGCTGTAGTGGTTGTTTAAAATTCAGAGTAAACCGAAAAGGCGAATGATTGAACTGAATGGAAAACAAATCTTTAACAGGTACCAGCTGCAGTGGGGGTCTATAATTCAGAGTAAACCGAAAATGTAAATGATTGAAAAACAGGTCTTTAATAACTACCAGCTGTAGCAGTGGTTTATAATTCAGATTTAAGTGAAAAAGTGAATGATTGAAATGATAGAAAAATAAGTCTTTAACAGGTACCAGTTGTAGCAGTGGTATACATTTCAGATTAAATTGAAAATATGTTTGATTGAAATGATTGGAAAATAAGTCTTTAACAAGTGTCAGCTGTAGTGGTGGTCTATATTTCAGAATGAAGTCAAAAGGTGAATGATTGAATTTATTGAAAAAATGCTTTCTTTTCAAATGTGTCCGCTGTATTGGTAGTCAATGACTCAGACTAATGTGAAAAGGTTAATAGTTGAATGCTATTCAGAAAGAAAGAATACGGTTATTGAAAACCTCCAAACAACTTGTTAAATTTTACTTTAAAATTGTTTTGTTTCGGGCAGCAGCCTAGTGTGAACGAAATACTTAACAATAAACAGCCTCAGAATGCTAAAGTGTGTTAATGCTTTGTTCACAATTATCCGTCAAAGGAATCACCCCCGCTGTTGCTCTACACTTCAGGTTTGGGCATAATGAAGACACAATGAAGAATCTGCGATCGTAAAAAGAAAAACATGCACGCAGGCGGTTATAAAGAAAGAAAATGCCAGGACCAAAAAAAAAATAAGAAGAACAATAGAAGCGATCCTGTACAGCCTAGATTAGAATCTGAGATGGCGAACGTTGGGAGAAAAGTTAACTGGAACTAGACTTTCGCCCATAAGTTTGAGTCCCGTTAACAGAGCCTGTTTTAATGAAACACGTAACCTGTCCCGGCCGTAATGGGGCTGTAGTCTGAGCTGCGCAGTCACAAATGCTAAACAACTTGCCTGTAAAGTAAGACATAAAGGAAATGAAGAGAGGAGCGATGTATACGGAGGTGAATCATCTACTGACTTTGAATGCCTGTGTTTGAATCTAGTGATTTTTTTGTTTATTTTTTTTTACTATGAGCCTACAAATTGAGAAGAAGACTTAGATGCACTTGATAGATCATAATCAGAATCGGCCAAAGAAGCTTTGATAGTGAGTTTAAGGAACACTGATAAGAGACAAGCAACAGATGTAAGGGACAATACAAAGAACAGTGGGATTGTGTTGCCCCAACGACATCAACAGTTGACAGTAATGAGTAGCCCTTCCTGAAACATGCGGGTTATTGCGGTTGCATCTCGTCGACTTGCCTTATTAATATGCATGCAATTATTTGTTTGAACAGTTTATACATATCTGATATCATGCAGATAGGGCAACAGTTCGCAGGATTTCCCTGTCCCTTTTTTGTGGATCATGATCGTGATTCCACTGTTCTGGAATGTGTCTTATACGAAGGCTAATTTAAAAAATGTATGGCCAGTTGGTAGGCAAGTATATTTCCGCCAACCTGGAGCAATTCTTCAGTGCTTGCGACCAGACCAGACGATTTGCCTCACTTTTCATGTTGTGTTGCGTGCATGTTTTTATCGTTACCTATATCAGGTAGTGACTTAGCATTATGTTTACGTTTGTTAAATAAATCGTACGTATCATTAAAAACTAGTTGTGTGTGTGTTTTTTTATTACTACAGTCATTCACACTATTCGATACTTTTGACGACTTTTTGGAGGCAAGGATCTACAGTAAGTTCATCACTACGTAGATCATATTGTCAATACCAACATTGTTAGCCAAAAAGCATCGAAACAGCCGGTTCCAGTCAGAACTGCTTTGAAGTGAGGTGGGGGTTTTTAATCAGTATATTTCAACCGACCTTAACTAACAACGTCTGGCCAGTAAGGTTTGCCTTACTCTAATTAACATAGTCGGTTCAGTATGACTGGCTTGACCGTGACGAACATGTCTGATCAGTATGGCTTGCCTGACAGTGACGAACATGTCTGATCAGTATGACTGGCCTGACAGTGACTGAGATGTCTGATCAGTATGAGTGGCCTGACCGTGACGAACATGCCTGATCAGTATGACTGGCCTGACAGTGACTGAGATATCTGATCAGTTTGACTGGCCTGATCGTGACGAAATTGTCTGATCAGTATGACTGGCCTGACCTTGACTGACATGTCTGATCAATATGTTCCCCCGACCTTACTCTCCTCTCTCTCCTGCAAGTTGTTTTAGTGTACTAATTGTTACCCCTCTCCCACAACGTTAACCTTTTAAAAATGAAATAAATGTTTCACCATACTGTCACTGCATTCGAGGATGAAGTGTTGGATTGCACTCTCTCCCGAATTTTTTACGCTTTGATAGACATAAGAACGTCAGTCCGAAAAGTTCAGGTGATCGGCATAGGCTCAAATCCTTTTAATTTCATATCCTTTTTAAAATTTCGTTAGGAATGTAAAAGCCCTATATGTACATAGCGTGGCAACTGCAAGAGCAAGCGACCTTTATGCATTAGCCCTTTATTCTTCTTCTTCTTCGTACGCAGTCAGACAGTAACCATTATTTTTTCGAAAAATTGGCGGCGGTCATCCTGAGGCTGTCGACACTGCCATAGAGCTTGTCTTGCAGTTCCACTGGTGTTGGCCACATCTGCTCTCTCTGATCCTCGTATGTCCGGCAGTTCTGCAGCAGATGTTCAGCGGTCATTTTACCGGTACCGCACGGGCATTCGTCGGTACCACCTATCTTCAATTTGTTGAATAGGTGGTATCTCAGTCTATTGTGGCCAGTGCGAAGTCTGAAGACAACGACCTGCTCTCTTCTGTTCAACTGGTAATAGGCATCGTTTTTGGTGTAATCAGTATGTTCGGTTTCCCATTTGGTCATGTATCTGGCTTTGATAAGCCGTTTTGACTCTTCGTACGTCAAACTAGTATCTGTTTGTGGTAGTCTTGCACCTTCTTTTGCCAGTCTGTCTGCCTCCTCGTTGCCTTAGATATTGCAGTGTGATGTGACCCACTGTACCACTACCCTTTTTGGTGCTGCCTGCTGGCACAGTTTGCAGAGTGCTGCTCTTAAGTCATTAAGCTCAGTGTTTTTCTGGCTTTTTAGCGCTGTGACTACGGCGAGAGCATCTGTAAGCAGGACTATATGGCTTTCATTTTCTTTATGCGTCACCATTTCTTCCACTGCCGCCCTCAGTGCCTCTGCCTCCGCTCTGAAATTGCTTGTGTACTTACCAGTAGCGAATGGCAGTGTTATTTTTCTGCCATTTTGTAGGTTCAGGAATGCTCCTGCCGCTCCGTTATGTGTAGTGTTTGTTACAGAACCGTCGGTGTATGCATGGGTCCAGTCCACGCTTGGGTAGTTTTTCGATATAAAGCTTAGGGTATTATCTCTCTTTTCTTTTTCAGTCTGGCAGTTTTTGTTTCCAATACCTGGTATATTTTCTACCTCCTCTGGAAATATATCCTGCCTCCAGGTAGATTTTCGAACAGTAGTGATGAGTTTTGGTGTTGTTAGTGCCTGTATGGGATCTTCGTGCATCTTTGCTTTGGCTATTTCTGCAAAGTTTCTCCACTTTAGTTTCCCATTTCCCAAATTGTTTAGTCTCTGGTGCATTGGATGGTCGATCAGTCTTCGGAGTTTTTCTGACTGCAGCTGGGCTCTGCAGTCTCTTCTATCGGTCATGGATTGCAGTTTTGTAGTCTTTTCAAGTTCTACAATTGGCGTTGACTTCATGCCTCCTGTTATAACTCTCATGGCTTAGTTTTGAAGTTTGCTAACTTTATCGAAATTCGCCTTTGCTGCTGTTGTCCATGCCGCAATGCCATATTCGAGAACTGGTCTCACTCTTCCAGTGTACAGTTTCTTTAGTATGCTTTCGTCTGCTCCACAGCTTGTGCCAGCAAGTTTCCTCATGATTGCCATTCTTTCTCTGGCTCTCATTCGGTTTCTCCGATCTGACTTTTCTATGTCATGCGCCGATCAAATGTGACTCCCAGGTAGTTTGGGTTGTGGTTTCGCTACAGGAATTTGCCATTTAAACTTATTTTGGTATTTTGGGGTTTGATTGAAAGCGAGAATATTGTGCATCTGGTTTTCTCCTCGTTTATACTGACCAGCCATGAGTTCGCCCACTCTTCCAGCAATGTTAGAGCCTGCTGCATCCGATTTCTTGCTATGGTGAGATTCTTTTCAGATGTCCACATAGCCATATCGTCCGCAAACATTGAGCTATGGACTCTTCTTGGTATATTCTCTGTAATGTCGTTTATATACACCAGGAAGAGTGTGGGTGACAGTACTCCCCCTTGGGGTACTCCCTGCTCGAGTGTCACGTTTCTGCTCATCTGCCCTTGTACTTGGACTCTGGCCGTTCTATTTTTTAGGTAGTGGTTGATCCACTTCTACATTTTCCCACAGACATCACTTCTTCTTAGTTTGACTCTAAGTCCATCTTTCCAGACTTTGTCAAATGCCTTTTCCAGGTTGACCCAAACCGCTAGTGTGTTTCTGTGCCTGGTAGGCATCTTCTATTTCCTGGGCTATGAGGATGACCTGGTCCTCAGTGGATCTGTGCTGTCTAAAGCCGGCTTGCTGTGGAATTAGTATTTATTTTTCTTCCAGATGCCACATCAGTCTGGTGTTTATCATACGTTCCATCAGTTTGCCGACACAGCTCAGTAGGCTGATAGGCCTGTATCTATTTGGATCTGTTTTGTCCTTTCCTGTTTTTGGTACTGGTACCAGTACTGCGTCTTTCCATGCCTGGGGTACAATTCCCCTTTTCCAGCTTTGGTTCAGGACCGATAGCAGCTTCCTCTTCGCTGTTTGGCCCAGCCCCATCAGCATTTCGTTTTTTATCCCGTCTTTTCCGGGAGATTTTCTTTTCTTCAATGTTCTTTCTTAGCCCTTTCAATCATACCTGTTGATCTCAGGTTTGGAATAATTACTTTATCGACAGTTTCTTTCTAGAAGACCAACCGTCTCTCTCGTCCTCTTGTCTTCCCCAACATTCAGGAAACTACAAGTATTTACTACCTGGTGGAATGGGACATATCCCTACCAAGAATCAAACTTGGCTTATCTACCGCTAAGCACAAACGTCGAATCCGTATTCTTCTCACTAAAACGTTTACTGGTCTCCCACAAGAGACATATTAAAGATTCAAGTGTTAAGTATCTCAAAATAGTATTAGGTATTACTCCATGATATAACTTTTAGAATGCACCGACTCCGATGAAAATGTGTTTCAACGTATATTAGATGAAGGTTAAGAAGTCTGTTTAGGGATATGTCAGAAATGTAATTGATATATGCATATTGATAAACAGAGATGTAGTTGATACTCTATAAATGGGTAGAAAGCTTGTGGTATCAAGAGGGTACACAATCTCATTATCTGGTTCTCAAGAAGACACATGATTCACAAGTATCTTCATGTATAAAATTAGTAAACGATTATTCTCTATTTCGCTCGAAGTGAAGGCTTTGACCACAAATACAGAAGTCCTTTACAAGAAATGTTGACATACTGAGGTTGCTCTCTCCGTGGACATTGCTATTTAGTTCCATGTTATTATATACTGGGACATTTACTGTGTAATCATTCTTTTTAAATAAGGTTCTACTCGGAGCCGAGGTAGTGCAGAGATTAGTGAACTGACTTGCCAAGTGATCTGAGGTCAATCCTCAGTTAGTGCATGATTTTTCTCTGATCTCACAACAGTTGCTGGGATCGCCCAAACCTCAAAACGTGTGAACCAGGACAATCTGGGAATTAAAGCAGTTGTTAGGAAGCTGACTTTCCGGGCGATCTGGGTTCGATCCCGCGTTGGTACACGACTTATTTGTCCGATCTTACAACGGTTTCCGGTGTCTACCAAATTCCAAAAAATTGGATGCCATAACAATCTGGAAAGCTAAAGGCGTCCAGCGTGATGCTTACCACATCACCGGTAATGCACTGTTCGTCTAGTTAATATTGTCCTAACACCATTTCACCAATATGCCACAGCCTCGTGTAAACGTAATCTTTACTTTGTTTTTCCCTACTCATACCTGTTGGTGACATCGCAGCCTTTTTTATCATGGTTGGCATGATCCTAGAGTTGATGCTATTTATATAGATGATGAATAAACCTTGGTTCCCTCTGTACACTCCACATGGTGAAACGATTACTTTCTTATTTGTCCCTTTTTAAAAAAAAAACCTGTATACCGTATCACTGCTTTGAACCCGCCATACGGGATCAAGACGTTGAGCAGCGCATGAGCTGCAGTGGTTAGCGACCCATAGCTGACTACCAGCGTCATGGCCAGCGAACCAGAGCTCCCAAGACCCGTCTACACCTCCACGCGGTGATCCTGGATAACAGGCTGCAGCAAGGCAGACTGGCTAAGGAGCAGGGATCGAAGAGGGAATGCTAACCCGGTATTCAAAAAATGCTTGCTGAAGTCAGATGTGTTGGACCGAAATGTACAAATATTGCAGTCAAGCTGTAAACTACGACACAACGCAATCCGTTCTCTGGACTACATTCTGCTACTTATGCCCTTTCAGGGTTTGGTAGTGGGAGATTGAGAACGAACGCAGAAGAAGAAGACGAAGAAGAAGAAGAAGAAGAAGACGAAGAAGAAGAAGAAGAACCCGCGATACTTGTTAAGGAGACCTGGATACACGATGATTGTGTACGTTGTTGATCCAACTATTATTGTGTCATCAATTGTACAAGCAGTGTCTCTACACAACCCGTTCTCATACAGATATCACGAGGGAAATAAATGCATTTTATGAACATCATCCAGCGTCCTCAATAATACACATCTCAAGGGGCAGCGAGTTTCCAGGTAAACAACAATGGGTGGCGGCAGAACGAGTCGTAACGGGCGCGGCTAGTGAAACCATCGTCCCTGATCAGTACGGCCCTCAGGAAAGAGTTGTCATAGAAAAGCCCTCTTCCATTAGCCCAGACCCATACCTCGCCAGCATGACTGCGCGGGGTGACTTTGGGGGTCACGAACATTCGGTCCGCTGGTCACTGTGTGACGAAACTATACGACTGGTTGTCTACTGACTGTATATAGTCTTCTGAGGGTCGCTGCTGTCGAGAGGTAAGGTACTCCGTTCCCAAATCGATGAACAGAAACGGTGGACTATCGAATCCCACAGGTTTTTAATTGATCCCTGGTCTCACATGAGGTGGGACCAGAGTACTTGAATCCTAAATTGCCTTCAGTCGTTTTGATTAATGTCTTGCCACTGGTCCACTGTAGCTCGGGACAAGCGAGTGACGTCGATGACAAGCGCATTTTTGTCTCACTATTATCCAAATACGGTGAAAGTTACATCATCGACAGCTAATAATGTCCATCTGCATGATGCTTTTTATCAATATTGATGATGTGTTTATCAAATTTGATGAACTTGTGTACCCATCCTGATGTGTCGTGCTCATCTTGATGTTGTCAAACCATCTTGATGAAGTGTCATAAACCCATCTTGATGGTGTGTTGAACGCATCGTGATGCTATGTTCTAACAATCGTGATGCCATCTTGTAGATATCTTAATGATGTGTTTTAGCAATATTGATGGTGTGTTATACATATATTGATGGTGTTTTCTAGCAATCTTGATCGTGTGTTAATCGTCTCTTGATGGTGTGTTCTAACAATCGTGATGCTATTTAGTATGTATCTTAATTATATGTTCTAATAATCGTGAGTTGTACGTATCCTAATGGCGTGTTCTAACACTATTGATGGTGTGTTATACGAATCTTTATTATGTGTTTTAACAATCTTGGATCATTGAGTCATTATTATCATTTTATTGCGTCAATGTTGTAGTGTGGTCCGGTTTAATTTGAACACGCCTCGTATAATCATATTTGTTAATGGCAAAATTAAAACACATATTTAGAGCACTGTACGATCTATGAATATATGCTCAACTTAGAGTGTGTCCTAGTACATCCAAGCTTCTGTGAGCAACAGACATGACGTCGATATGTCATTGCGTGCAACAGAGATAGAGAGAAGGGGGGTGACCGATGCTAGAGAAACATCGCTATAAGTGCCATGCCATCAAAAGATGGACATAGAGAAGCTTGTCGATTGTAGCATCAAGACAATAACGAAAAGACGTTGGAAATTATTGCAGTAAGTCGTTATCGGGCAGATGACATTTGAGCTAAGCTGAACATTTACATTTAAACAATTTTGTACCGAGTAGCAATCATTTAGTACAGACGCTGATTTTTTTTCTGAAAAAAAATATGGAAAAGTATTTTTGTTTTTCAAACTACTACCAGCTCGCACAACAGTTGGGACCTGCACAAGGGATAATGCCCTTGAAGATACACAGGTCGACTAAGGCTAAGACTAAGAAAGACGTTTTTGTGGGCATTTTATTTGTAGCGGATTTGCTTGAACAAAATAGACGTAAGATTGAAATATAAGGTAAACTTATTCGAGTCCCACGTGCACTGTACGGCTGTAGTTGGTTTCCTACAGTAATTCCTTATCGAGATTGCTTATTGTTACTGGGCATGCGATTTGAGTTGCCTTAGTGTTCTCATTTACCGTTCTCCTGCTGAAAGCGGGTGTGTTGGACTGAAAAGTGCAAATATTGCATTCAATGTATAAAATACAACACAACGCATTCTGTTTCCTGGACTACATACTTTTCAGGGCTTGGCAGCGGGTGATTAAGAACGAACGAAGGCAAGCCATTTACCATTCTCACCATCCGTTATCTCTCTTACAGCTATCTTATTACTCATACCCCAATGGAATTGGAAAGGTGAAATGTAATATTTATCAAAAGACAACATGAAAGAAAAGATGTAAATGTGGTATAGATCGTCCATACATATTGTCTAATACTTTTCCAAGAACGATCATTTCGAGGTCAACAAAGAAATTGTAAATGAGACGGCATTGAACGACACCACGCACTTGAGCCCTTCCCGTGGCTAATTAAACCACGACAATTGCTGAGAACTAGCAATAGCTCAGAACGGATCGGCTAATATTTACCATGTGGTTCTCTGTTACAAATTCTAGAAATCGTTAAAGACTCCAGAAAATAGAAAGATACCCTTAAGACAAACTACACGTATGGGGACTCTTCTACTCCTGTACTAATTCTGAAGAAAAAGTTCCTATGTATGACAGTACATAATCTGCTTTGGGATATTACAGAAAACTAAAAGTGGCTACTGGATAATTACCTACTTGAAAAAGGGAAGTCCAACTCCGATTGGACCAGGCACTGGAGTGACAAAAGATGAAATAATTCCTTGCGGCGTAGTTGTTGCTGATAGACTGTAGCATTTAAGCCTCTTTGACTATTAGATCCTTCCATTTTGATGTTCCTTTTCAAACTGAGTTTTCTTCCAGAGGTTTGATTGGAGAACCGATACGTGAAGTCGTCTGCTCATTGGTTCACATGTGGGCGTCAGTTCATCTTAACGTGCCAGTTATTTTTATTTTTCTTTCTCTTCTTTCTCGTCTGTATTTTTGTCTTCTGTATCTGTTTTTTGTTGTTGTTCTTCTTCCCGTTTTCCACACGTTGCATTATGTGTACATAGACAGTTCAGTTTTATGGTTAAACTCTTCGTGTATTCTTCAACGTCTCAAATCGCTTTGTGTGGGTGTAAAAGTAATCAAGTAACCCACAGCATTACTGCCATAGTGGTGTGAGGTGTTAGCGATCTCACATTTCAAAGGCTCGGCTATATAAGGGCGGTAGCCATCTCCTCTCCCTCGCCGCTTTTACTTCCAGGACTGAACCGGTACCCATCTAAGGCTAAGTCAACCCGGGAGCAATTGCGGTCTGAAAAAAACCTTACCGCCTCAACTGGGGATTGATCCAAGGCCCATTCAGATGCGAAGCCAGCGCGCTAACCACTGCGCTACGTGGCACCCTGTGTGGGTGCAAGTCTCCGTTATTTAGTGCCCAGTTGCCTAACAGTCTTGAAAATAAATGTTCAGCTGGCTGTGTTGCTTGTCCATAAATACCCTATTGTGATTAGGCCAAATATAATATATATATATATATATGTTTGCTAGCGGGTTTTCAATCTGCTGTGTCATATTCTCTAGCGGAATTACTTGTTCTGAATTCTTTTCGATCAAAGCAGTGATATGTGTCTTTAAATTGTTTGACTTTTTTAATGGTTTGGATAAGAATCTTGCTATGTTCTCGTGCTTAGTTTTCCTTTAACTTCTCCGCTCTCTCGATTACCGGCAAGTGCAGTATGATGGTATCAATTGCATGATTCCGCATCGTGTGTTTCTTAGTTTGTATTTTGCTGTTTGTAAGCTGTAGCGGTTTATTATTCTGAAAGTCATGCAGAACTGACACTGCGTTTTTAACGATTGCAACCTAATGACCTTGACTTTATGTCATGTTTTTAATTTCTGTAACATTGCTTAGTAGTGTACTCATCAGTTGACATGTGAGTGTTTGTTAGAGGGTTAACTTATAAGAATTTGTTCAGGGGTTAGCATGTGGGTGTTAGTTCAGGGGTTAACATGTGGGTGTTTGTTCCCCGGTTATCAGGTGGGTGTTAGTTCCGGGGTTAACATGTGGATGTTAGGTCCGGGGTTAACATGTAAGAATTTGTTTGGCGGTTCACATGTGGGTGTTAGTTCAGGGGTTAACATGTGGTTGTTAGTTCCGGGGTTAACATGTGGGTGTTAGTTTGAGGGTTAACATTTGAGTGTTAGTTCCGTAGTTCACATCTTGGCGTTAGTTGCGGGGTTAACGTATGGGTGTTAGTTCCGGGGTTTACATATGGGTGTTAGTTCTGGGGTTAACATGTGCGTGCTAGTTCCTTAGTTAAAGTGTGAATGTTTGTTCCGGGTTAGTATGTGGGGGCTCGTTTGGATTTGGTTTGTGGGTGTTAGTTCCGGAGTTAGGATGTGGATATTTGTTCAGTCGTTAGCATGTGCGTCAACTGCATCCCGTGTTAGTCATTATCTTTGTCATAAATGTGCCTACTATAAGTACATCCATACCAAAACATGTTGGATATAGTTTTTTTTCTATATATTTATTGAAATTCACAAAAAAGACCGTGTCCTAATACATAATTTACAGCTCTCTTTTAAAATAAATACTTAATAAACTAGACACATAAACAGATGTAACATTTGTGAGCAGGACAAAATTGGAAATATTTAAGGCGTTTCTTTCCATAAATAGTATCTTATACTTTTTCAATCATTCTCGGTAAATGTGGGAGGGATAGGGGACAGGGCTTTATTGGAATTTTCTCTAGACCACCGGCAAACCCTACTTTTGACGACCCTCGAGAGCTTAGTGATTGGTTAATATTTGATATGTGCCTCTTTATTTCAAATTCTAATATCATCTATTTAAGATTCTGGGAAATAGAGAAGAACCCTTCAGGCAATGACCAATTGTAGGTCTACTGTGATATTTGTCCTTTTATAAAGTCATGTAGTTGATTGTACATTTTCTCCGTAGAGAAATTACGAGTATATAAGAATCCATTTGCTAATCAACCATTACAAAACGAATAAGGTTGAAACCTAGATTGGGCGAAGCTAAGGTGGAATGCCCTCGTCTTGGAATATAACGAGGGGACGATGAGGCTAACGTCTGGTCAGGCAAAACATACTGATCAGACAAAGTTAGCCAGGGTCAGGAGAAATATACTGGCCAAGACCCTACATTGGTCGTCCTGGAAACGGGTTGTTGTCGAGGACAATAGTCTGGCTAACATGGTAAGACTCGACGCGATCCCCGTAGCAGTGAGCGATACGCAGGTGAAGCTATGCATTGCACAACCACCTGGAGGATCATGGCCCATCTTCATCAGTACGCTCGGGATGTGAAGAAAGCTACGACAACCCGTCACTTATCGTGTTTTTAGGGCGCACCAAAGAGAAAAACCACGGATTTGCCTGGAATTCACACTAGTCGACGACTTACACTTGTGTTCACGGAAACGTGGTGTTGTTTTCCGTCGGGACTTGTTATTTCGTTCTTTTTTTGGTGATTTCTTCCATCCGTTTATCCTGGTCTGGACGCCGGCTGAATCAGTGAATGGAACTACGCTTAAACCAGTTATACCTCTGTCGTGTTTCACGGGTTAGTTCTGCCGGTTCAACTTCACGAATTTGGCGTGTGGGAATTTTAGATGCTACTATGATGAACTGAATACAGCTGGGGAGAGATGCCAGACTAGTGTTGTCCATACGACCTCTTGTGGTTATCGAAAAGGCACGACAAACTGCGTTAGATGCCTTCCCACCTTTCTACCCTGCGGGTTACATGTTTACGGAAAGGCTTCGGTGGTAACCCTGAGACAAAATCTGCATCCTATGCTATCTCCAGTCGTCTCGATGAATGTCTTGCCACTGGCAAAATGTAGCTTAGGCTCTGTGAGTGAGGTTGACAACAGGCGCAGTTTCTTACTCACTTTAATCCAAATCTCCGCGCAAGTCACCCATTTCAGCGGACACAGCAAGAGATACGACTGTCCACACGGCTGAACAAAGAGAGTGGTCTTCATCACTTGTGATGGACAACTATTACGGAAAAGAGAAAAACCTACTCACTGCGGGTATTGAAAAACGAGAACAGCAACAACAGCAGCAACAACAACAACAACAACAACAACAACAACAACAGCAACAAAAACGGGTACTTAACGAAATATGAAATACTTTCTTGAATCGAAATCAGCTCTGATGGTTTGAAATTGTTAAACGTCATTCATTATTTTCAGTTTCAATTCGAACTGAGATGTGTCTTTTGGACATTCGATCAGAGACACTTCCTCGGCTGTTCAGTTGTGATGTTTTCTAGAGTGGTTCTCAAACACTGTTTGAATGGAGGTAGCCTTCCTTATCGCCTTTCTGTCACTGAAATAAAAATTGAAAACCAAATTAACATAAAACCGACTTTCTTGCACCTTGGCGTTTCGTTGCTCAAAGTGCCGATGACAGAACACGGGATATCCAATGTCAACGGTGGCTCCGAAATTCCTTCTGATTTCAGTAGATGCCCGTTTACAGCAGGATTGACTGGGAGACATAGTCATACAATGAAATGGTTTATGACTTTCCAGTTCCCATATAACACTTTTTGAATCTGTCACGCTGGGTTTGTAAGACAAGCTCACAACTGCTTGTCACGCAATGACATTAAAGCGTGTAAGAGGACGGATAAACTTTGGGCTCACCTTCTTAATGCAGGTTTTCGCCATTAAGTAGTAATGGCCACAGATTGTTTAACTCTAATAAGATGTAAACGGCTCTAGCACAGAATGACCAGTTTCAGTCCAGGCAGACTGTGTCTGCCTGTCTATAAATGAACACTTTGCTTATGGATGGCAAGTTGCGTGCGTTATAGGGAGCGTATCACACCACCTAAGAAAACGCTGAAAACGAACGCAATAAAAAATCAACTTATAATCCCCGACAGCAGTCTCTGATAATCGTATGTTTTCATTTAGTTGTGCTCAGAAATATACGTTGAATACGCTTTTCTACAATTTGACGTCCAAACAAAACTTGTGAAGTGCAATGTTTATCGGTGATGGAGTGATTTTTTTATGTTGTCTTTTGTTATGTTCTTCTTCTCTGATGAAGACATTGTGGCCGTAACATTCGTTTAGGTTTGTGTGAATTCCCGTATTTATCTGAACCTCTATTAAATTATTTTTATATGTATGTTTTAGCACAACTTTTCTAATAACTTCTCTCATGGCAAAATGTTTGACAAAGTGAGTCAAACGATGTAAATGTCAAGTCACTATCACTGCATAGGTAACCAGCAGAACTAACCCGTGAAATACGACACAGGTATAAGCGTAGTTCCATTCAGCTGGCGTCCAGACCAGGATAAACGGATGGAAGAAATCACACAAAAAGAACGAAATAACAAGTCCCGACGGAAAACAACACCACGTTTCCGTAAACACAAGTGTAAGTCGTCGACTAGTGTGAATTCCAGGAAAATCCGTGGTCTGGCGGCATCCATAATGATCCAAAACAGTAGAGAAATGTAGACTCGCAAGCATTTATGGCGCCATCTGAATACAGCTGGGGAGAGATGCCAGACTCACTCACACGCTGAGTGTTGTCCATACGACCTCTTGTGGTTATCGAAAAGGCACGACAAACTGCGTTAGATGCCATCCCACATTTCTACCCTGCGGGTTACATGTTTACGGAAAGGCTTCGGTGGTAACCCTGAGGCAAAATCTGCATCCTATGCTATCTCCAGTCGTCTCGATGAATGTCTTGCCACTGGCAAAAGGTAGCTTAGGCTTTGTGAGTGAGGTTGACAAAAGGCGCAGTTTCTTCATTACTTTAATCCAAATCACCGCGCAAGTCACCCATTTCAGCGGACACAGCAATAGATACGACTGTCCACACGGCTGAACAAAGAGAGTGGTCTTCATCACTTGTGATGGACAACTATTATCACTGCATACACTTGTAGTGCAAGATCTACGTCGAACCGATAACGGAATGTTATTTGCAGTGGTTTTTGTACATACACTTTATAGGTAGTTCTAGTCAGATGTAGACATACGGTATCCATGCCAACCTCTAGGCACTCGTGGGATTTCTATCGTAACATGTGTCTGACAGAAACTTCAACAGAACTTCTGACACCCTAAAAACATGTTGCACAAATACAAATACAATATTTGCAACACTAAACGTAGAAGACTTTCCAATACCTGTATTTCTCTATCGCTTTTTGAACAAGACACAATGTTAACGTTTAGAAAAATCGCTATCACTGCGAGTCGTTGTGTGACAGAAAGCTAGCTTGCGTTTCTAACTGGAAATGGCGGTGTTTTGATCCCACCTAAACATCATCATTTTTTGGTTTATCACTCTGTGATCCATATTCTTTCTTCCAGACAACATAAGTTGAGCCTGTTCCAGTGCTACACTCGGAAGCAGAATTCGATATTGTTCAGCTCTGATTATCTGACTCTGATGCAAGCAGCCAGCTTTAAGTCGCTCGCTGCTGTCATCTCATTTAATATGCTGCATCTTTGACCAACATTACATCAGTAATGACTTTGTTAGCTGAAGAATTTAATATGTCTTTTAAAAAAGGTTTGATGTAATAGATTGTGTTTTTGTTACCCCTTCGTGTTGTCTAAAAATACGATTTAGTTACACTGGTGGTCTGTGTATATAAAAGTGAAAACACATAAATCCACACACCAAATTAAACTATTTAAAGTTGATCAAAATTAAATCTAATCAACATTTTTTTAAATAGGTATGTTCAGATACCGCCCGGTGACGAAAACCAAAACGATACCTATGTTTCGACCAGTAAGCCTTCATAAAGGACACACAAATAACATCAATGCTGAACTAACGAATCATAGAAGAAGGAATGAATACGTGTATGGGGGATGTCAACATATGATGATCTTATCTGATATAGCGTCTCACATCGCGACTTATCAGGTCGACGGCTCGACTCAAAATACTTATAAAAACAATCAGCAGGTGGATCAACGGTCAAATTTATGTTTAAAGAGCGTCAGGATTTGCATTTATGTCAATGCCTACATGTGCGTCTAGAACTCAGGGCAGGTCAAGGGCAATATGTGCATAATTCGCTGCATGTGCATCAAGTGCCGTGCATGCGACTAAGGTCGTCACTTTATGACTGATTTGTTTTAAGATATGAAACTCTCTTACTCGTCGAGTTGTTTACCTCTCATTTTTTTAAAGGCCGAAAGTAGCTAAAATAATAATTATAGTGTTCGCTTTGGCATCATCGGCCTGTTGCCTCGATCGACCACTTTCATGGGCAAGTGCCGCAGTAAAACAGGGTATTCCAAGTTGTAATTCTCATTGAACTTTCAATATCCGGGGATGAAGACCTGGCGTCTTCTGGTTTTATGGTAAGTGTGTCGGCCGAGGACCCTGTCAACTCCTTCTGGAGAGACAAGTACTCCACTGTTATTATACAAGGGCCGCAAGGATTAAAAACATCACTTAGAATGTGAGCCATACGTCTTGGGCAAGTTGCTAACCGGAAAGAGCCCAATCTCTCATAGCCGATGTCTTAGTCCATTATTGGCACATACGTAATTTATTTACCACAATAAAAACGTCACTGTCCGTAAACAAGGAAAAAGACACCAATCTCGTGAAGTTCATCGGTGTGCACTGTCACGTGGCAATTTGACCCAGGGTAGCTGAAATAATATTTTAAAAAGCCGCTGAATATATCCTGATAATCGGAATCAAATATAAAACGAACTAACTAACTAATCCAAATGGAAAACTACAACACATAATATTAAACCCAACCTTAACATTATGTCCACAGACAGATTGTCATTACTCTCTGCAATCCAGGTTCTCTAAGTCGATTGTGAACATTATCAATACGCAATCCTTTTCAGTCAATTGGTGAAGGTGCAAACATATTATCACCACTGTGTCTTGTCATCAGGTTTCAAAAAGCGACTAAAATACTCAGCAGCATGCATTAACTACCTGCATGTATCTTATACTAATACAAGTGTATGGCCATGCATTAAATTTTACCGTTTGCTACAACTTCTATTCTCCCTTTAAATAGCGTATGCCCAAAAACATATTCACTTTCAGACTGAGATTACATTCATGTATACTATATTAGCTTCTAACATATCGACGACTTATAAGTCTATCCATCTGTATTCTCAAGCTCATATTCCTTCTACTACATGTCTACATTGCAAATGTGTTAATTATCCTATCAAACTGATTGTTCACTGTCCGTGATACTTCGTCATGTATAAATCACAAGTATGCATACCAACGCAGAGTACGTACACACAATACGTAGGTATAACAAGCATACACAACACGTACACACAACAGGTACACACAGCATATACACACAATAAGTACACACAACACTTACACAACACGTACATACAATAAGTAGGAATAACACGTACAAACAACACGTACACACAACACGTACGCAAAACACGTAGTCATTGTGTTGATCATGATTATACGTTTTACAACATGCCTTAATCTTGCTGCAAAGAAATGTGTGCGTTGATTATTACATTCAGCTGTGTGTATGTGGGTGTGTGTGTGTGTGTGTGTGTGTATGCTTGTGTGTGTGTGTTTGTGTGTGTCTGTGTGTGTGTGAGTATGTATGCCTTTTCGTGTGAGAGGATAAGGTTGGCAATCATGTCTTCTACCCTGGGGGCCACTCTTCCCCTTCTCTCTCTCCTCACCTCACTCTGTTTCATTTGACTCTATCCCACAGTCACACCCTTTCACAACTTTCACACGCGCCCTCATGTTAAAGCCCTTCCATTGCACTTTGGTTGGGCTAGCTTCTGAGGGCGCACAAACCTAGCATAGGTACAAACAGACGCACACATGCATCCAAGCACTGGTTTAGGCGTCCTGATATCGCCCAATTGACTACGGTCTGGGGTGGAAAATGGCGCGCCTCCGCCAGTAGAAACTAGTGAGGCAAACAACTAAGCAAAAAAAAACAAAAATGATAAGGTTGGCCGGAAAGAAGGTTTTTGCTGAAGTGAACTGTAACAACAACTACTCCTCGCTAGTGTTGCCATGACAACCAGGATGTTTTAACAGAACTGGCTTAAAACAATATGGGATACAACGCATTGAACACCGGAAGTACTTGATGAGTTCCAAGACGCCATTTTATTTAATCGCATGACTTATTCTGATCATTTGAGCTTATTTCTCTATTCCCCCAAGGCGTGTGTGCGTTACACTGTGGTTTTTATTTTGCGCCTGTCGGCCCAGTGTATCCGACTTCAGCATGCATTTTATGTAAGGGTCTGCTTCCTCCTGCATTTTCTAAGGGTTTGCTTCCCCGGGATAACGGCCGGGGCTGTGATGGGGATCGAACCCAGCACCTTCTGGTTGTGAGCCGTGCCACTTAAAGTACATGATGAATGTAACGAGTCCGATTGCAAAATCTTAATAAAGTGGCAATGTCAAACTGTGACAGAGACAATTGTGACGTTCGTTACAGGACATATGTCTGCCTTGTTTGCGGGAGCAACTGTCAACCCGCCAATGATAAAACGTATGGGTAGGTCACATACTTCAAAGAAAGGATGGACGTTGTAGCACATCGACAGAAGTCTGGAATCCTTGAGACGGAAATAATGCCACTTCCAATTCGTGGGTTAAACCCCGCTGATCTATATACACCATTCCCGGTATGTTAAAAGCACAGCAAGTGTCCCATAAGACCTATATTTTCCAGTCTAGTGATCGTTAGACACAAAGTTGGGACCCGCAGCGCATGGTATTATCAAACAACGCAATTATAACGTAAACTATGAACATCACTAGGTCACCAACTTATCCTTCTGTTCTATTAATAACCATGTCACTCCACTTCAGGCAGACCTATCGGTGCTGATACCCTCATAGTAGAGGACAAAGAATGTTCATAGTGATCGTTCCGGCTTCTCACTGGTTGTACATAATCCTACGCCGTTCCATCAGGCTTCCCTATTTGCGAGATGTAGGTCGATTTCAAAACGTTGCAGCCTGTGCCGTGCTCGTTCATCCATTACATCGTCCTCATCCAAGCGAGAAGCATAATATAGATTACAACTGAGTGCTGCAGGTCCCGGGTTAAAATCACGATGGAGACCGGCGTTTTTTTATTATCCCAAAATCTCTGGGTAGTGAGATCGAACGCACGTGTTCAGTGTCGAACTCGTTGAAAATCCCCGGCGATCGAAAAGAATAATCCCATCACACTGCAACATCCAAGGCAACGAGGAGGCAGACAGACTGGCAAAAGAAGGTGCAAGACTACCCCAAACATATACTAGTATGACGTACGAAGAGTCAAAACGACTAATTAAAGCCAGATACATGACCAAATGGGAAACTGAACATACCGGCTACACCAAAAACGATGCCTATTACCAGTTGAACAGAAGAGAGCAGGTCGTTGTCTTCAGACTTCGCACTGGCCACAATAGACTGAGGTACCACCTATTCAACAAATTGAAGATAGGTGGTACCGACGAATGCCCGTGTGGTACCGAGAAAATGACCGCTGAGCATCTGCTGCAGATCTGCCCGATATACGAGGATCAGAGAGAGCAGATGTGGCCATCACCAGTGGAACCACAAGACAAGCTCTATGGCAGTGTCGACAGCCTCAGGATGACCGCCGCTTTTTTCGAAAAAAATAATGGTTACAGTCTGACTGCGTACGATGAAGAAGAAGAAGAAGAAGAAGAAGAAGAAGAAGAAGAAGAAAAGAATAGTCTAAACGGCTGCTGTCCAGGCCTAATTCAAAACGATATCCAATCTATTACGGTATTCTCGCCGATGCTGTTCGTACATTGCGCTGAGATTCTCCACACACACATGGAGAAGACCAGATCACTTATGGGTTAAACCGTGTGCAGTGATATTGATTCTTCGATTAAACTAAACTAGACATTATTACAGAAGTACCACAAAAAAAACTGGTCAGAAGGACCAAGTACCTGGATATTACTTTTACATGACGTGACAGATTTGATAGAGATAGTGAAATCAAATACCATATCGCCTATGCTTTAATCACGATCACCTCTAAACATGAACACACCATACATCATTGTTGGCAGATGTTTCGTTCTTGTGAATATATAAAGATACACCATTTATTCTTACAAAAATTACATTGATGATCACTATATTCAAAGAAACCGAGTAGCGATTTGGGTTCGGTTACCAGTTGGGGCCAGATTTTTATTCGATTTCAAAAACGGTTCCCGGGTTCGATTAAGCGTCAACAATTGGGTACTAGAGCATGTATGGGATATAAAGGCTGCCGGTGTGAAGCTGACCTTATCATCCGTAGTGTGCCGTTGGTGAAGATAATATGGACAAGAAACCACATTTCTATTATATTTTCGTCTTGTAAACATAATATTTACTTTACTTTTATTTGTTTCAAATATCGAATACTCTATTGTGTACATACGTAGACAATCCGTGAGAGTGTTTATCTTATCGCAAAGGGGGCCGAGTTTGGAACCTCCATCGTACACTACTGTAATATTCGAATTTGAAAATATATATTGCCTTGAAGTTAGAAAAACCAATGAAATGTAGAAGAATAGTCGCAAAAGCTTGTACAGAGTACAACGAAATGTCCAACATTTCGCCAACTGCCTTTTCATTTTGCTGATTGAAAACAACATTATAAAAATGGCACTGTATCAAGTATTTTATAAAACACATACGTATAACGGTATTTGTCGGAGCATGAAATTAAACACACCATTGCTACACATTGATTCTTAGCAACAAAATCACCACTATTCGTTTTACAACCGTCGTAGGTCCATCTTCATCATCACCATCATATATATATATATATATATATCTATTTCTTTTTTGGACATATAACCATATGATCTCTATCTGCCCCTTTGCCATTCCATCTTCTTCAGTTCCACCCACGAGACGGTATGTATACATCCTCGGAACTTAAATGTTACTTGCATCAAGACCTTACTGTGCACTCCAGAGGGTCATCGTTCCGTGGCGTAGTAATCTGCAAGAAGAAACCACCCACACATGTTGTCAGATCTGTGTTCGAAAGGCAAGCGAGACTAGATACGGGACAACACCCTCTAAGAGCATATCAAATTGATTTGTAGAATAAAACAATTTCTTTCAACCCCGTGGCATTAAACATGAATATGTCAGATTAAATACCAAGATTCCGATTTTCGGGTACCATACTATCCATATATTGCTGAATACGACTACGATATTCTGGTACTCAACTATCCATATATTGTTGTATACGACTACGAAATTCTAGTACTATATTTTTCTATATATTGTGTATACGACTACGATATTCTGGTACTCTACCATCCATATATTGCTGTATACGGCTATGATATTCTGGTACTCTACTATCCAAATATTGTTGTATACGACTACGATATTCCAGAACTCTGTTTCCATATATTGCTGTATACGACTACGATATTCCAGAACTCTGTTTCCATATATTGTTGTATACGACTACGATATTCCAGAACTCTGTTTCCATATATTGTTGTATACGACTACGATATTCCAGAACTCTGTTTCCATATATTGTTGTATATGATTTAGATATTCTGACGTTCTGCTATCCGACCATTGATGCATATGATTTTAGTTTCAGTAATTATATATCCACATACTTTTGTATCAGGATTCCGATATTTCTGTACTTCGAAAGCCATATAGTGTTGTACATTCTGCAAGTCCGTTAGTTGCCAAATCATCTTTCTCATTGGAATGTTGGTATTCGCCAGTGGATCACCGGACACCATCTTAATGAGACTATAATAAATTACATGTATGTTGTTAAAGGAGAAGAAATAAAGGTGTGCATGTGGCTAGCAACTTTCATTGTGTAAAACACATTGCTGCTGAAACCACAATTCCAAGAGCACACACATTACTTCTGCGCATGCTTCTAAATGATGTCGACTGTAACTGTACCTCTTTACTCCGGCTGCATTGATAAAGAAGAGGTGGACAAAGAAGAAGTCGCTTCTTTTGTTATTTTTCAGTTTGTGTTCTCGTACCTTAGTTGCATTTTAAATTCATTATAAACGCTAATACACTAGCGTCTGAAGGATGTTAGAACAAATGTTTGCAGCGGTTCTATCCCGAATCTGTTAGTTCCAACTGTAACCCTTTGCATGACTTACTGTTAGTTAAAAGAACTATGACAGTAATTAAACTGATCAATCCAAAAAAGCTAGTACAATAACATCTCTAACACGTTATCCCCGACAACAACACTAATATGACGAGGCTGCGGCGGTACTGAATGTCAACATAAGGAGCAGAGAATCATAGATACGTGTGGGTTAGATAGCTCGCTAGAACAAGAACATGAAAGATAACTTTGTTTTCGACTAAAAGAACTTCATCGGGGGCAAGGAGCGACAGAAACGAAAATAGGTCACAATTCAGGATAATAACAATTAACACATATTGATATATAGGTCGATTGAGGTGTCTTTAAAACGGAAACGTAGGTTTCATTAGTGTTCATGTACCTGTTCATTATCTGACTCATACATTTGTACATTTGTATACTCGACATCCACTCCAGTATTGTTGGTTTTGTGATCGACTTTACCTTCTAATTTACTCTATTATTATTTCATACTGTCGATAGCTCTCTCTTGCCAATAGTCCTTTTTGGCATCTCATTGACTTGTATTTCTTTGTGTATATTTTCACATCCACTGAATGCGTTCACTTTATCTCTCTCTATCTCCCTCTCTCCATCTCTCTTCATATATATATATATATATGCGCCATTTTGCAAGTTTTGATGTCTGTCGTTTTGTTTCTTCCCAACATAATTTTCCGCATTTATGTCAGTATATCTATGTCTTTTGACGAACTGAGACGCTAGTCCAGTCAAGCAAAACATACTGACCAGAACGTCGCATTATGGTCAATACACTGACCAAGACCACAGTATCTTTTCCGTGTAGCTTTACCTGGAAACAGGCTGTTTTCAAGGCAGCCTGACTTACGAGATGTAGATCGATCGATGTGAGCCCCATAGTAGTAAACGCAAGGCAAATGAACATATATTGTTATGTAAGTCAGTACTTTCGTATCTCTCTCTCTTTCTCTCCATCTGTATCTCTCTCTCTCTCTATCTCTCTATATTTATCTATCTCTCTCTCTCTCTCTTTCTCTCTCTCTCTCTCTCTCTTTCGCCGTCCATATCAGTAAGTTCGTCTGGCCGTATCACCAGTCCATACTTGTGACTTTTCATCCGTATGTATATTTCTGTTCTTTATCTGACTATCTCTCCACCCTTCTTCACATCAATACGTCTGTGTATCTTGCATTAAGTTTGTCAATCTTAACTTTTCGTTATTAGTCATAGTAATTACACAAGTACCTACTTATTGTAACTGCATTTTTGATTGCGAGTAATGCTTGTTGGACTAAAAATCATATTTTATATTAAATTCATGTTGGTCTTGGCGATTCCCCCTTTGAAATGATGTCAAAGATTAATTAGTGTCAATATAATTTAACGTGGCTTGTGTTCTTTCATATTTGTTGTATTTCCTGATCCAAAGATTCACTTTTTAAATGTATTTGGCTAGGTAGGGAGCAATGCATCCACACATATGTATGAATATTTATTGATGAATTATGCAAACGACAATGCTAACATCCTTAACTGTAATAGCGGTTCTGAAACAGTTATAGTCTGGGACCTGCCTAATTGTTTATGTATACTTCATTGCGTGGCCTGCAACATTTTTCAAGCTTTATTTTTAAAATCGCTGGTGAATATAATGCATAGAGTTGTAGACAGTGTATGAAGCGTGTTATTTGTCATAAGTTATTGCCCTGCTTAATATTGTGTATGCAGTAGATGGTATTACAATATTCAAGATATATTACAGGCTGGGAAACGCAGATGTGCATTCTCGAACCGGTGTCCCAAATGTACAAGTCACCTGGGGAAAAGTACACATAACTTGGGTAGATTTTTAATTTGAATTTTGCAAGGGTAGCGGCATTAAGCCTACTCTTTTAGATTCCAACTGACAAGGAATTGTTAACGTGTTTGACACTGAGAACGGAAGACTGATCTCACTACCTAGAGATCATGGGCATTTTACCAGAGAATCCACGAGTAAAAACTCCAATCTCTACTGTGATTCAAACCCACGATCTCCGGTACCCGAGGCACCTTACCTCGAGACTACAGCGTCTCTCATTGTATATTTATTCTCTTTCAGCATGCCCATATATGTTGCCATTTTTATATTTATTTGTCATGTCTCTCCATATCCCGATATCTGAACTTTTTTTTTATAATGAACAAAGAAACACAGTGCAACGTATATCGCTGTAACCAGCGTACGAAGAAGAAGAAACCTAACAAAATTGTGAGCCTCGAATATATATATATATATATATATATATATATATATATATATATATATATTTATAGATAAGAACTAGTCAACCATCCTTTATTCTGGCAAGTTATGAGGAGAGGCGGTTTGAAGCACGTTGTGACAACGGGAATGAAGGCAGGAAAAAGAGAAAGAAGAAGGCAGAAAAAGAGAAGATGTTGGAAAGCCGGAGAGAATGGCACGGACGACAATGAACAACATAATTGACAAACGACATGTGGTAGATGCCGAAGGAAGTCCACGATCACCAATAACAATCCGCAATTGGGTTATCTGTCTCAGAATTGATCATTAACAAACAAATAAAAACGAAACATAGTAATAACAGAGATGAAATGCCTGCGCATAGTGCTTTGAGTAGACACAAATAGATAATAATCAGAAACGAAGATATTATGAGAAAAGTAGGTAGAACACCAGTATAGACCTCATCAAGAGACAGCAAACCAAATGGTTTGGCCACTAGATACGTCAAACAGCGACAATATCCTTTAGAAATCAATGCTGCACATATTCAATGGATAAATGGATAAATTGATAAAGAGCCGGTAACACAAAAGATGGACAGCGGAAACAAGAGAAACGGGTCAAGATCCCCGTGTCGTGAAATACATACTAGGGCCAGGTCAAGAATCCTCTTCATAATCTGACATTAAAAAGCAAAAACAGGACAAAAAGCAAATAGAAATATATATATATATATATATATATATATATATATATATATATATATATATATATATATATATATATATATATATTCGTTTTTCACTTTTATTTTTATTTGCAACCTTCAGGTCGCCGGGAAATAATATTTTACTGCAATGTGCAACATATGTTTCGATTGATGTGGTAACGCAGCGGTTACTTCCTTGTCTGCCCAGCCGAGCGATCTAAGTTCAATCCTGAATTGGTGTGAGGTATTCTATTGATCGGAAACGACACTGTGGTCGAAGCAGTCTAAAAGATAGTGTACCAGGGGAATTCTCGTAAGGAAAGAGGGTAGACGTGATGTTGATCACATCACCCCTAGCGTGCTGTTGGTCATGAAGATTTGGTTCGAACACCATAACCCTAATATGCTCCCAATATGGATATTTACTTTACAGTTGGGGAGTGCAGACTAAACGTCTGGTCAGACAAAACCTACTTATCAAATAGCGTTAATCAGGGACATTCAAAATATATTGAATTAGACCCAATTTACGTAATGCAGTTCTTCCTGTCAACATACATGTTTCATGACAGTCTGACATCAAAGAGAGTGCCAATAGTATCCCATAGTAGAGAGTTACACTAAGATGAAGCCAAACATAGCACAACAGTCTGGATGATCCCGGTCGACCGTCATCAGCACACTGTAGATGTGAAGAGAGCTAACGTAACCCACCACCTAACGACATTTTCATTGCATTCAAAAGATTAGCGTTAGTCAATAACATCTACATCAGCAACAGCAACAACAGCAGCAACAACAAAATCAACAACTTAAACAAAAGCATCAACAATAACAGGAACAACTTTCCAATTCACGTGCGTTCATAGTATGGGCATCTCATTGTATCCTTGCAACATGTTCCCAGTTCATTTATGAGTATTATCTGTTTAATGTAACAAAGATTGTCCACTCTTTCTTGATTTTAGGGAATCAACTCCCTTGATTGTTGAACAAATTATTTGATCTTGATTCTATAGAATCAGATCTCTTGATTTATGAATAAATTATTTAAATTTGAATATATGGAATGATCTCTTAATTTTTGAACAAATTATTTTGTCTTGATTCTAGGGAATGATCCCTTCCTTTGTTAATAAATTATTTTAACTTCATTCTAGGTAAAGATTCCTTGATTTGTGGACATTATTTTATCGCGATTCAGTCCCATGCGATTCAAGTTCACGTGTTTTAACAATTGGCAAAACGTCTTTATTATTCATACCATTGAGACCGTATGGCCTATGGATGAATCTTGGTTTCACAATTCCCTTCAGCACGGTGCTCGATTCCGAAGTGTCCAGTATAGTAGAATACGGCATTTGTGTACGATAGCTTCTTCACGTGCGATAAGCAATGATTCACCTACCCTACTGCACACCTTCCTATGAAACTATCACAGTCAACATGGGTTGGAGGCTGTGAAAAGCAACGTTTTGCTAAGGACATGCTACTTACTTTTATATATGACTGTAATTGTAATTGTAGGGGGCCACGCAGATCTGTGGTTATCGAGCTGGCTTCGCATCTTATTGGTCCTGCCTTCATTCCCCTGTTGAGGCGGAAATATCTTTTTCAGACCGTAACGGCTCCCGGTCAACCCCGCCTTAAATAGGTATCGGTTCAGTCTGATAAGTAAAAGCGGCGAGTGAGACGCAGTGGCTACTGCCCTCATATAGCCGAGCCTTTGAAATGTGAGATCGCTAACATATCACACCCTTTCGGCAGTAATGCAATGAAATACTTTACTTTAATTGTAATTTGCGTCTTTCTAGAACTGACATACGTCTCTAATTGGTTGCTCAAGTTCAGTTTCGGACGTTGAGATTTGAGAGATGTTATTTGAATAATCTGTTTTAAATTCCCTTTCTATAACTTGGTTTCTTACTCTGCATTTGATCTCACTATTTTAAATGCTCACAATTTTTGCTTCAATCGGCGAAGAGACTTGATATGATAACCGTTATTGATACGCTCTATTCGACCCATCTGTAGATGGACATCTGTAGTCCATCTTTTAATTAATGAACAAGGAGCCACAGAAGACGGATGTGTCGGACCAAAAGGTGCAAATATCGATCCAAACTGTAAACTAGCGACACAACGCATCCCGTTCTCTGGACTACATCCTGCTACTTGTGAAGACCTGTACAGGACTTGGTAGCGGGAGGTTGAGAACGAACGCACAAGAAGATGACTGAACAAGGTCAGAAAAAATTGTCTACTAAACTGCATGCCAGATGCAAATGATTGTTAGCATGCAGCCTTATAAGATCCATGACGCTAAAACATTGATATTATTTAGTCCATAAATGTTAAGACATTTGCACATCAGCGAATTATTTTGATCTTTTGGGAACATTCCAAAGAAATTGCATTAAATTTAAGATTTTAAAGTACGCAGCTGAATTTCTATTCCCATTTTGTTCAAAGGTATATCTCCTTAATGACTTGATAGATCAATTGATTGTTTGTGTTTCTCTTTATATACAATCGTAAAAATGGCTCCAATATGCAACAATTAGTAGAGCTCTTCGGTCATTCTTAGAACCCCAAAGATTTTATCAACTGCGCAGCTAATTTTATGTTATGTAATGCATAGTCTGCTCATCAGTATGTCTACAAAAGATTATATTAAACATCCGAAACCGTCGATTCAAAAATTTTGATAATTGTTACTGGCTGGACAAATTGTATTCCATCTCGTTGCCAGTACTGTTTCTCTTTCCGGGGCACATGCTCAACACATGTGCTGTTCTGTTATGCACCTTTTCTGTTGACTTTAGCCCACATAACCTTTGTAGAGTTTAAATGCGCATGGTAGGCAGGTAGTCGCAGAGAAGTGTGACCCTACTAGTCAATGATTGTGTCAATATGAGACACATTTGTCTTATTTGTCTTCCTCACAAGCAGCAACAACTCTGGCTTCAAATAATGTGTCTTCGAAATTCACACTTTTTCTTAAACTAGCCATGTCCTAATTTGAGCTTTTGTATTTGATGGAGTTTGTACATTGTCTTCCTCTGATAGTGTATTGTGATATTAATCTTTATCAATTTCTAGGCATTACGGTCTATCCATAATTGAAAGCAGTTCGTTCGTAACCCAGTGCCTGATAATCTGTCCATTCATTTCAGTGTGGTAGTCTCTACCGTCGGTACTTTTTTTATTGGTTGCAGTTGCAGTTGTTCACATACAAAGCTTGTAGGTCCCGCTGGCTAACATTTATGTGGCGGAGGAAGAGTCTACATTTTTTACGCTTGCCCGTGGTCAGCTCTCTGTAAATGATATATTTTCATATTCGTAAATCTTCCATTCTTCACACGTGACCAAGCCATGGCAAGCGGCGCTGGCGCAGGATCGTAACTGAACTGGCAATCTCTGCACGGTCCAATACGTCGTTGTTAGTCACTTTGTCGTTCCATGAAATAAGTCCAAGTATGCGTCTCAGGCAGCGCATATGAAAAACATTTAGCTTTTTTTCGCGTGATGCATACACAGACCATGTTTCGCTGCCATAGAGCAGGGTACTAATAACACATGATCTGTACACAGTAACCTTTGTGAAGATGGTCAGCATGTTGTTCACACTCTCTGTGAGAGCCTGGCAAGTGCTGATGAGGCCATTCATAAACGTTGCTGCAGCTTCGCGACAATGAAAGGTTTTCGATGATAATATATCCGAGGTAGTTAAAGTGATTTACTACTTCTAGTTTGTTATCGTTTAAGGCAATGTGGAGGATCAGCACCCCGAGACAACACCTTTGTCTTTTGTACGCTGATGGTGAGTCCAGACAGATGACAAGATGTTGCCAACCTATTAATGAGGATCTGTAATTCGGCATGCATGCGGGCAAACAGGGCAGCATCGTCTGCGAAGAGGATATCCAGAAGGACAGTCTCCCTTCTCTTACTTTTCTATCGCAGTCTAGTTAGATAGAATAGTCTCCCAGCTTACCTAGTATGCAGAAAGATCTCCTCTACAGCAGTTCCAAATGCGTCGTTAAGCACGATGGCAAAGAAAATGCCGCATAGAGTCGGAGCCAAGACACAACCTTGTTTTACTCCGATGTTAATGTCAAAGGCCTCAGATTCCTGACAGTCATGCAGCACTGTACCTTTCATGCTCATATGAAAAGACCTAATCATACACAGTAGTTTAGGTGGTTTGCCAACTTAAGACAATACTTTAAAACGACCATTTATGTTTACCAGGTCGAATTTAAAAGGAAAGAAATAGTGGTCTGTATTGTTCTCTGCATGTCTCTTGCAATTGTCTCAGTAACAATACCATATCAACGGTAGACCTTTCTGTCGGGCAGCTTCCTCAATCTGATCAGGATTCGATAAAACACTTTTCCAACGGTATTGAGTAGCCGTATTCCTCTGTAATTGTCTCCCTTTTTCTTGTAAATTGTTATTATGTTGGCGTCTCTCATGTCCTGTTATACGGCTCACTTATTTGAAAACTGGAGTATACGCCTATAACTATTAGACCGTTTCGCATGAATGCCAATTCTTGTTTTCCGCATTCGACAAAATGTATAATTTGTGCAAGGGAAAATCAGGAATGTGTATTTACATAGCTTATTTGAAGGTCAAAACATATATTTTAAAAACAGAACGTCTACCTTAAATATGTTACAAGTATGCCCCATTCGGTGAGGCTGCTTTTAATATAGCCTAATGAATACATTTTTCACAATACATCACATATCTTTGACAAATCTTGTTTTCCATAACGTCATGGATATTCTAAGGCTGCATGCGAAAATCATTTGGATCTGACATGTAGTTAAGTAGAAAATTGCTTCAGACCTTGTTTGTAAATTAAAAGATGAACTATAGTATACTATTATGAGAGAAACAGCAAAGAAGAATGAAATTGAGCACAGCAGCTAAAATAAGCGACGACAAAATACAATGACGTATCTAACACTTCGTCCTTTACAGCAGGGATGCTGCGGGACTGCTTTTGAAATATTTCCTGTATTATGTACACATAAATGGCCAAAGGTTGCATCGGTTTAGTCGTATGCAATATTGCTATAGATTATTATGCCAATATTGTTTTATTGACAATATTTACACATATTATGAATTGCATATATTATATATCACATACTAAACATGAAACGAAGAATATTATGCACCGTTAAGCGCACACACTTATCAAATATCAATCCATCATAGTCTAAAAGCCCAGCCATGCCCAAATTAATCCTGTAGCAACTATTTCTACCATAAACATTTAAATACATTTTTTGCATAATGACTTTCATTGGATGTTAACGTTTTGTCGTGTGTTCGTCATTAATCATTGTGATATATCAACGCTACTAGGCCTTTCAGGTTTGCTGATTGCATATCTGATACAAATGTCATTTAGAATAGAGTTGTAAGAGTTGGTATGTATTGGTTCCTGCGTTATATTTGTTTGATTTTATATAATTCATAATCATCATGAGAATAGGCAGTCCGCAGACTGGTGTTGCAGTCTTCTGTTCATGTCATACCGTTGTCCTCTGCTAGTCAGTCCGAATACGTGTTGAAGTCTTCTGATCATGTCATACCGCTGTCCTCTGCTAGTCAGTCCGGAAACTGATGTTCAAAACTTATGATGATGTCACCACATTGTTCATGCATACACGCGTGAGGTAATTGTTTCTTGGAAAACAACTTTTTCTTTTTCCCTGAATTTTGCCTTCTAGAATGTTTAATAGTAAGCATTTATGCTTCATGTTATGATAAAAAGAAACAAAATAATCTATTTTTTCGTATTTCTCGTCGTTCGTAGTCTGTGTGACACGTTATCTGTTAAAGCATTTGTTCGTTTAACCTATTTTCTTTTCAGCGCACTATTTGCACCCTGCGTTAGAACCACATCTAAATAACGGATGTATTTTCCTCCTTTTCGTTATAAGTGAATATTTTCAGAAAGGTAAATAGCTACTGGCCAGATATGTGTGGTGATTCTTTTGTTTTTGCCCGAAGCTCAATATTTGTAGAATTAGGTTGTATTTATATGTTTTAATATGCCCATGTATGTCGAGCGGTACATCGAAGCGGTTGTAGTAGTCCTATTTAAAACGAGTCGCAATTGCAACTTAATTGAGCGGTACATGGTGTTAGTAACATCATCATGCACTTTTGCTTAATAAAAATCACTTCATTAGTGAAACTAAATGTGTTAATACAGGCTTCCTGGAAGAGGATAAGGTGCAGTAGTCGCTATATGTTTCGAATAGTGCTAAAATGATTTCAGTAACCAATAAATCGTTTAACAGGTATTGCTGAATTTCGAAAAAAACGTTACGTAATTACATTGTCCTAAAATCAAATTTGGTATTTTTATTTATAGGACAAGAAGAGAAGTTAAAGATAATGTATCAACGATACATGATCATTATATAAATCTTTGATGACGTCGTACAAGTTATTGATAGTTCTGTTTTTTTTCTATACGAATAACCATTTAAATTCATCTAAAATATAGTAGTGTGGTGATTGTTGACTTGACGTTGCGATATGGGATTGTCTCACGACTGTAAGACCATGCCATGGTCTAGACTTTTGTTTCTTGTGTCGTTATTGTGTATTTTGTTGGACCCTATGAATGCACAGACAACCTACCCTGTTGGTCATCCCGTCGGAAAGAAACCGGTAAATGTACTGTTACTTCTGCCAATGGACAACAGGTTCATGTTTTCATATGCTCGCGTTTTTCCTGCTCTGGAGATCGCCTTGGAGAAGATTCAGGCAAATACAACTCTGCTTCAAGATTACTACCTCAAGGTTCACTACAACGATACTGAATGCAACGAAGCGGTGAGTAATACTGTGTTGTTGAGATAATTACAAAATATATTAGATGCTATTTTATATTTTTACCTTCACAAATGTCAAATTTGATCATTGCTTTTTTTGTTTCTGAAGCTGCGTCCTTTCATATCTTCTATCTACTTAACTTCAGTCCACTCGTGTCGTTAAATACCGTGTGAAGGTGTGACTTCATTTGTTTAATATGGCAGGTGAAAATTTGTTGGCGAAATTCCAGGTCAATCCCAGTATCTGTTACCAACTGTTTACGTTGGTAGGCCCTGGAATATACGATCGTCTATTTGTGAGACTGGTAGCGGTGGAGGCGTGAATTACAGCAATATAGACCCGCATCATGTCAGGCGCCATCTATGCCGCTCCGCTTACCACATAACCAAGACTTGATTTTTATACATACATGTTCCCCGTTGTACGACATATTCTCAGTTGGACGAGAATCCATAGAGTAGATTTATAACTGTAATTTTGCTGGAGCAGCAGCCGTTAAGACTACTCTTTTCGTGTTAAAATTATTCAGAGATCAGTGGACATTTTTCCCGGATGAGCCTCACGAAAAAAATTCAGGATTTCCACGGTGATTTGAACCCGAGATCTCCAGCATCCGAGACGAACACCTTACCTCGAGACCATTGGTTCTCGTTTCCTATATCTTCACCCGTTTCTAATATTCTCTCAAGAGATGGAGAACTGAGACGCTAGTCTAGTCAGGCACAAAATGCTGACCAGTACGTCGCGTCAGGGTCAATACATTGACCAAGTCCACAATCCCTCTTCCATGTAGCGTTACCTGAAAACGGGCTGTGTTCAAGGCATCCTGGCTGACGAGATATGGATCGATGTGATCCCCGTAGTAGGGAACGCCAAACAGAGAAGGAAAGCATAGCACAACCGCCTAGAGGTTCACTTCCATCAGCATTGCTCGGGATGTGAGGAAAGCTACTACAACCCGTTCTTAACGTTCTTTTCATGGCGCACAAAAGAGTACATTTACTCATTGTGTCATTAAAAAACAGCAAACAACAACTCCTAAGAGATAGCTGCAGTGACTGTGCTGATATCCCATGGTGGCACCTGGTTACTGCTCGCTGAAATGCAATGCAAGTCCTTCTCGTAGGTTTACCATAACGGCATAGCACGTGTAACAGGTCGATTCTCACCTCGGCAGTCAGGACTTCATGTGGTCGCGAGGTTGGGTCATAGTGATTATTCTGCATCTGATCTTGGCGATGACATGTGCAGATTTGTGCATGATTAAATTCAACATCTGTCTATACTCAACAATGTTTACCAATTGTTGGTGCACCCTTCCAAAACTAATATTTAAATACAGTTTCATATTTCGTTGTTACTCTGGGCTTCCTTTATCCGAGGTCTGTTTGGTAAAGCTTGCTCTAGCATTATCATTCTGATATCATTCATGTTTGTGTCATATCTCTTTCTAACATTAACCTGTACATCTTCATTTGTAATTACAACTTCAATATAAATCTTCAAATGCTTTTAAAAAATTATATGTTTTGGAAATACTTTCTGTCTGTCATGTTTCATTTTCGTTACTCTCATCTAAGGACATACTGTTCATTTGTAAAATATGTTCTCACTTATCATCCTTTGATGTGTTATTAAGCATTGTTTTCAAATGAAAGTACTCATATTCTCATTTCACATAATATGTAAGACATATGTCAATTGTTTATTACTTACAAATGTGTGAAAAGCTAGAGATACAATTACAATCGTTTAAGACATCTAAATGTGTCATTTAATCCTGAATGCACTTTCTATGACTCATCTACAGAGCAACCATTGTTTTCATTAATATTTTTGTATCCCGACTATCTGTGTGATTAACTCTATTCAATACATCTTAACTAAACTTCGTCTACTTTCTTTTCTAGCTGTCCATAAATTGCTTCAGTGTGAAAGGGATGGCTCTATTTATATAAGAATATGTGTATTTGTTTAGTTCATTTTAATTCATTGAAATGCATTTAAGTAAAGTCAATGCAAGCGAATTTTTAATATAGGCAAAGGTAAATAGTTCTTATGAAAAAAGATTACATGATTATCTCACATGTCGTTAATACAGAATTGTGTAAAGAAGTGACCAAATAGAGATTAGTAATGACTTGCTCAATACGAACATCCAAGTGTCAACTATCCGCTCTTTCATCAGCAATGCCGCTTAGACAATCAAGTCCTTCGACAATCATCTTTCCTTCCATTTTTAAATACCTCAGACTCTATCTTGTTATCAATTTGACCATGTCCATGATATTTCTTTTTTGTCTATCGTTCTTAATCTGTTGTGACCTTGATCTTGTTCTCTTTAATCTATCACGTTGTCAGAGGGCAATTCCAATATTAATATGTTTCCAACAAACAGTGTCTAACTAACTTTTGTTTTATTCACCTATTAGCATATAGTATCGTAGGTTTCTTCGAGGAAATCTCCACTTGAATTAGTAGCTCTCCATGTATTATTCTGAAATCAAATTTCAGTTGCTGTTTGTGATCTTTTTTTCTTGAAATGTTCATTGCTCGTGATTCAAATCCATAACAAGGGGACCGCGTGGCCTAGTGGTTAAGTGGCACGGCTCACAATCCGAAGGTGCTGGGTTCGATCCCCTTCACAGCATCGGCCGTTACCCCGGGGAAGCAAACCTTTTGAAAATGCAGGAGGAACCAGACACTTACATACAATGCATGCTGAAGTCAGAGGCACTTGGCCGACAGGCGCAAAATAAAAACCACAGTGCAACGCACACCGCCTTGGGAATTTGAGAAAACAAAACAAAAATCCACAAGATGGCAATGATTAGCGATATTACATCACGTCTATCTACTTTTAGCTTTCATTGTCATCGTTTGGTATAATGGTTCCTTAATATCTTAATTGTAGTGTTTGTAAAATAAATTGTTTCTTCCTCACATTAATCCCACATTTAATCTGAAATTTTGTACCTTTATGAATATTACAAAGTGTGCTAAATTAAATAGGGCATATATCTGAATTTATAGTCTAACAAATAAACCTAAATTGTGGCATGTGCTCTAGACTAAGTCGTTAGGGTAAAGATAACAACCGGAAGCAAGCTAATATTACAGACACTAACGATTACTTACACTACCAACTTCGAAATTAACCCGATACCGAAAGAACCCTCGCTTTTAACGTCCATGACGAAATGTAGGTATCGGAATCTAGCTGTCACCGAATCTTCATTTGAAACCCATAGGAGGAGATGCGATCTTTGAAATACGGGAATCTTGGTATTCCCTCAAGTAGATTAATCAACCGCAAGCTGTCGCTATCTGTGTTCTGTAAATCGAAATAAATAGAGGTGTCATTTTAAAGTTGATCAACAATCTCCTTATGGATGAAGACACTGCAGACGATGAACCAGATAAGAACAGATCTGCAAATCCACTTGGTCGTACCGTGTATTCTCTGTTTTCCGTTTTGTAATTTTCCTTTAGCAGTTAAGCAGTAAGTATGTGGATGGTTTAGCTCTTGCGACTAACACTGCATGGAGAAAGTGGAGCTATAAGACTATTCCTTGTTTTTAATTAAACCTGTCTTCCAGTAAGAGGCCTGCAATCTGCCTTTGGTGGTGCTGGTAGCTGTTAAGTTGTCATAGTATGGGCGCTTTCTACGTGAAGTTTCCTACAATCCCAACTAGGAGGTATACAAAAACAGGGTTAAGTATGCTTATGTTAGCACTTAAGAACAAGAACAAACGTGATACATTCGTGACGACAAAAAATATTTTCATTAAAGGCGAAAGGCAAGACAAATAAAAACAACGAACAAATCATGTAAATAATAAGGAAACAATACAAGACACTTTGTTCCCGATAGTCTGAAAGGAATGTAATTTATGTTGGACCAAAATAAAAATGGCCCAGCTGGCCAGGGATGTATGGGAAGTGGAAAATGTGGAAAAGACCAAACGTGAAATGGTAGTATAGTATTCACGGGACCAACTGGGAACTAAACAACACACTGACAAGGAGTTCGTGTAAGGGTCAGGCAAAACATACTGACCAGGACCTCACGTCAGGTAAGGCACAACATACTTACCAGTACGTTGCGTCACGGTCAGGCACAACATACAAACCAGGATGTCACATGAGGACTAGGCACAATACACTGGCTAAGACTACTATCTCTCTCTACCGTGCAGCGTTCTCTGTAAACATGCAGTTGTCAATGCAATCTATATGGCGAGAAGTTGATTGGCGTGAATCCCGTAGTAGTAAGCTTCACGCAAATGAAATCAACCTTAGCACAACTCCATGAAGAACTGTGGATCACCTTCATCAGCACGCTCGGGATGTGAGGAAAGCTATTATAACCAGCCACTTAACGCCTTTTCAGGACGCACACAAGAGTAGACATACTCACTGCGGGAATTCAACAACAGCAAAACATCATCAACAACAACAACAACAACAACAGCATAACCAACATTTGTGCAAACATATGTAGCTAAAGACAGGGCGAAAAAAGGCAGATGAAGAGAGAGAGGAAAAGAACGAGGAGATAGCCGAGACATGGAATAACTTGATAATCTGTTGCCGAAAGTATATGGTAAACGCGATTAATTGTCCGGCACACATCGATGTCTATCATTCTAAGAGTTAGAGACTATACTTTGGGCAACAATCTCAGCCTCTTCCTGTTTCTCAGCACTGTTGAAGTGGTTAGAGACCGGAGAACTAGGAGGGCAGTTGCCTATAAGCGGAGTTTGGAAGTACACATACTTCTGGGAAGAAAAGAATGTCAGAGCAGCTGCAGTGCTGTGAGATGTACAAAAGGGTCATCGGTAAAGAAAAGCAGTAACAACTAAATCTGACAATGTCAGCCATGTTTAAAATATCCACTCCAGGTATTAGTGTAGAGTTAAACTAACCTGCGGGATTAACGAAACGGTCGTTCTTCAGCAGATTTAACCACTGTTACGGATTCCGTGGCGAAGTGGTTAAGCCGTCGGCCTCGTGTACAGGTGGTGTGGGTTCGACTTTGGACTCCGCCTTTTGTTCACGAGTGCTTTATCCGGAGTCCCCTGCATCTCGTTGCTGCCCCCTAGTCGTCGTGTCCTTGACTTCCCACTGGTATCGGGCAGCACGAGACGAGAAAGTGGTGATAAAAAGTAGCGCAGTTAATTCTTACTAAAAATAGCGCTAGCAAAATATTATGCCATCATTGTCTGCGATGGACGGCGGCTTGTACCTTTACCTTTTACGGAAAACAGTGTTAGAGACTGCAGTATACTAAGCCACAGCGTGTATGAGATGGGGTGTTCTATCTGCCTTGTCCTTCCATAACCATAGGCCAGGTACATATTTACCGCTGTGTCAACTGGTTTCGAGAATTGCCTTCCGTACCTTTACCGTGAAAATGAAGTGCTCTTCTACACGTTAATCTGCAAGTCAGGCTATCGTGAATTATTTCCTGAATAAAATGTCGGAAACCGTGTCCAGTTTATGTTCCACTAAGTTGTATGTGGTGACAGACGTGTGTTCAATTCCATGCCGGTGTCATGTGGAAAGAAAGGACAACGTGGTATGCCTAGGCAAACAGAAAAATCCACTCTTTCCTCCCTTGCATATTAGGGGAGGCAAATAAATAAAGTATATCATGAAGTTGGGAACCATACCGTGTGAGAACCATTGCTTTAGAACCCCACTACAGCTGTTTTGAATTGGGCTTTCCTAACAGCTGGTTAGGGAAGTCAAATGTTTAAACAAATGGCCCGACATGGCAAGATTAAGTTACATAACGATCAATATGCGTTTGTCACAGGCTGAAGTCCTAACATTGGCAATTATTAATATAAACTTGAAATGTTATAAAGAAATATGTATGTGGGTTATCTGAACACCAGTAATATCTAGGAATACGCGTATATGAAATTGAAAATTAGAAGGACAGAATAATACAGAAGACAATTATTTATGAATTATAAATTGAGACAAATGTCTAAAAATTATAAACTGAAACAAATGCATAATAATTGTTAATAGAAAAACAATGTATATGAATGATATATTTAAATAGGTGTAGAAGAAATGCAATTGAAACACACACACAAGAAATATAACTAGATATACATGCATACGAAATATAAATTGAAACAAATGTTTAAGAATGATAAATTGAAACAAATATATAATATTTATAAATTGAAATACATATCTCAGAATTCTAAATTGAAGCAAGAGTATACAAAATATAATTCAAAACAAATTTATAAGAAATATACATTGAAACAAAATTTAGGAAATATACATAGAAATAAATATCTAAGAAATTCAAATTTAAATAAATGTATACAAATTAAACATTGAAACAAATGCAATAATTAAACATTGAAACAAATGTATACGAATTATAAATTGAGACACATGATAAACTGAAGCTATTATTTTTCGTGATGAAAAAACAATGACACATTGTGAAAATGTATACAGAGGGTTTATTATATGTTAAAAAACCCCAAATTGGTGATTCCAAGTTAAAACTTATGTCTGTCGTCCGATAATCAGGACAGATGACCTGTATGTTCACTTTCTCTTAATGGTCTGAAATATTGAAATATGTACGTCACAGGAGTGCTAGCACACCGGGATATGCCGTAAATGAGCTGTAAGTATCGGTCAAGGTCACAAATCGCTTAACGCTTTCCACTATGTAAATCATTGTTCCACCGAATGGCAGCGCACGATAATAGATTCAGTTTTGTGATTTAGATGAGATATCCTACTGTATAATGTCAAACAGAGTTTAGATTATGCGGATTTGATATGGCATTGCAATATGCAAAAGCGGGTTTCTGTTAATGACGTACATTGGGCTTACAATTTATAATGATGACATCCGATTGAATAATTGACAAAGGTAACTCACGAAAACACGTTCAGTTATGTTCTGTTAACAGTCGCTACCAAAACTTTCAAGCGAGATCCATATGAGCTCAGTGTCATTTAGCAAGCGTTTAAAGGAGTTAATACTGGTGGTTTCCGTAACTCGCAACTAAAGATCAATGGATTTATATGAATATACAACGGAACAAAGAAACGCGAATTATATTTGAGACATTGTAAGTTAAAAGCCCGAACAATGCCTTTGATTCATAAAAAAACATTAACCAGTAGTGAGTATTAGATTGCTCTGTTGTTTTTTGTTTTTATTTGGGAAAGGGGGGGGGGTGGTGGCGGGGAAGGGGGGAGGAGGTTAACGAATGAGTTGAAAAGGGTTCCAAATGGAGGAAGATAATGATGATCTGATGAACCGCGAGATAATAAAATTAAATCTAATAATAGTTCCAGTTCAGCACTACATGTGTAGGGATTTACAAAGGTTAATTATTCCCCTGTAAATTAATATAGACACGGATATTCAGTCACTTTTTTTAGTTAGTCTGTAAACATATGTTAGAATTAAATATAAATTTCGGTACCAGTGTACGGTGTAAAGAAAGTAGTTTAAACTTGTAATCTTTTTAAAGAGCAAATGTAATGTTACATTGTATTGTCTAAAAGAAGAACGAGCGTTTTTTCTAACTGATGCCATGAGCGTACGTCTATCCATCTCAAGCCCATACACAAGTCAGACTATTACATGAAATAAAATATAACATAGGGATGCTGTCTCAAAACACATATCTAGTCCTACTATAGGTTCCGACCCGCTGTCGGACGCTTGGAAACGGAAAGCGTATGAGCCAGCAAAAGCCGGAAATGCCGGCATATAGACACGCCATATCCACAGAGCTATAACGAAGGAAAGAAACTCATAAAATTATCAATAAGAGCAGAATGGAGAGACCAGCACAAAGAATGCAATCCAGAAAATGACAGCATAGACAAACTTGCAAGATATTTGCAGACACAGATGTTCAGATTTAGGAAGAGACATCACATACTAAATGCACACATTAACAGAATATGTCTTAGAGACACCGAAAAAAGAGAATGCGGAGCACCCAAGCAGACAGCAGAATATAGCCTGCAGGACTAACCCACTTATGCAGACCAAAGATAAGCAGTCTGGAACGTGTGTGCGACCACGATTAAAGAGCTACAGAAGACCGGCGAAGACCTGAAAAACATAGTTTCCTTCGTTCACCTCACATAGCTAGAACCAAACCATCAAAGAAGATAAAGACTCAAAAACAGATGAAGAAGAGGACGAATAAGAAGAACGTACTAAAACACATTGTAAGATGTTTTTGGATATTTGTAAAATACATTTTAGCCAAAAAAGACTATTGAGGTTAGCCAAAATGGTAGGTCATCATAGTCCAATTTTTTTAAATTGTATATTACATCTTTTACTAAATAACATGATATTCGTGTTTAAAATGATATATCGCATGGCATATTATTCTAAATAACTTGATATTTCATAACATAGTATTCTAAGTGACATGACAGTGTTGCCAAAATTGTTTGATGTTTCATGGCATCTTATCCTGAATGATATGACATTTTGGTGTCAATGACATGCCATTAAATGACATAAAAAACACTCTTAGCAATATAAGTCAGAAAAAAGCTACAAACTGTAAAACACGTAGTACGAGTGTTAGTCAGTATGTAGATCGCAAACTGCGATGCAGGCGCTATGTGTCGCATGCAGGTGCGCAGTACAATTTACAAAATAGTGTCGATGTTCCAGAGAATGTACAATGAAAGAACTGCTTTTGGTGGGTTTTTTTTGGGTGGCAAAAAGACTTTTTGCAAAGGGTGTTCATAATGGCATGCTGCCTATTTGCGGTGAGAAGTGTATGTCGTGTAAATCGTGGATAAATGGGTAGATACATTTTATTATTGGCGTTAACACATCGGTGATGAAGCACATGATGAACTACCTGTTCAGATTCCAACACAAACGCTTGCGCGAGAGATGATTTGAACTGACAGGCGAGGAACGATACACAATATGGTGTTCACGTGATTTAGTCTACAGCATAATGCATAATTTCAACTTGATGGACGACCTTTTGCGAATGACGAAAAGGTTGAACGTGAAATGCAAACGTCGTTGAGACAGCAAACAAAAGACATATTTACTGCATATTTTGGTAAACCGATGGAACGACGGAAAAAGTGATAACAATGTTGGTGGAAATTATGTTGATAAATTATGTTAGCGCAATTATAAATTGTTTTATCAGTTATAAGTTTTGTTAAATTTCCATTTTTCTGACCTATTTACTGACGCCCTCGTATGCAATCGAGTTATGAACAAAATATTACAACAGCCCGCTCAATGGGCAACTAATCCACCGCTACTCTCACATCATGTTGTAAGAAAGGACTAAAGAGGAATATGCATAGGACAAGCCTACCGTATTGTGTATAAGTTGGACTGCAGCACATCGCAAACTGTTTTAACATTCGGGCTACTAGTTGTCGGCCTTAGAATTATTTGGGAACACAGTGAATATTATCAATTAATACACACGAGTCTGCTTGACAGGGTAAAAACACAAAAACAAAATTTGCGAAACAATCTAAGCAAAAATCAAATTAGAACAAGTATTTGATCTGATAACGCCATTCTCTGTCTTTTCATCACAGATCAATTCTGAATATAATTTTTACGTTCACGAGTGCCATGTACACAAATCATTGTCCCAAGCTGAACGTGATGACACAAATAAGTTAGTTTCAGACATACGAGTCAAGTACCGAATATATTGTATCCATCATTTCATCTCATAATGTGAAGTTATCATATCAAGCTGTGGAGTTATCATATCAAGCTGTGAAGTTATCATATCATTCTATGAAGTTATCATATCATGTTGTGGAGATCATATCATGCTGTGAATAATCTTACCATGCTGTGAAATTATATAATACTGTGGAGTTTTCATATCATGATATGAAATTATCGTCTCATGTGAAGTCATCAAATCGCGATATGATATTATCATATCATCTAAATCTGTGAAGTTATCATCTCATCTCAATCTATGAAGTTATGATCTCATCTCAATATGTGAAGTTGTCATATCACACTGTGAAGTTATCATCTCATAATGTCTAGTTATCATCTCATACCATTATATTATCATATCATCCCATTCTGCGACATAATAATATACTACTGTGACATTATCATCTTATCTCATTTCATCATCTCATACTGTGATATTAATATCTCATCTCCTACTGTGACATTTAGATCTCATCTCATATTGTGGCATTATCGTTTCACGCAGATATATTGACATTTCATCTCATATAATGACACTGTCATCTCAGACAACTATATTGCCATCTCGTCTCATACTTTGACATTATCATCTCATCGCAGACTGAGAAATAATCATCGTATCTCATACTATGACAGTAATATATCATCTCACACTGGGATACTATCATCTTATCTCAGACAAGGTCATTGTCATCTGATCTCATACTGAAACATTATCATCTCATACAACGACCGTATCATCTTATCTTACGCTGTGTAATTAACATATCTTCTCTTTGTTGGGGCTTTATCACCTCAGCTTATGATATTATATCATCTCGTGGTTTGACAAAACCATCACACATTAAGACATTATCATCTCTTCTTATAATATGATATTAACCAGCATTGTCAGACATAGGAGACGGTGTCTGGCCAGCTTAATCTTATTACACAATAACAAATGAGATTAGCGCAATTGGTAAATATCTCCAGCGACATGAACCATTGCAGATACATGAAAGATAGACACTCAACAAAACGTTGCTGGCTTGGCTTGGCTTCGTTCGTTCTCAATCTCCGGCTACCAAACCCTAAAAACAGCTTAAGTAGCAGAATGTAGTCCCGATAACGGAATGTGTTGTGTCGTAGTTTACAGCTTGACTGCGATTTTTGCACCTTTCGGTCCAACACATCCGACTTCAGCAAGCATTTTTTTAGTACCGGGTTAACATTCCCTCTTCGATCCCTTCTCATTAGCCAGTCTGCCCTGCTGCAGCCTCTCTTCCAGGATCATCGCATGGAGGAGTAGAAGCATCTTGGCAGCTATGGTTCGCTGACCCTGACGCTAGCGGTCAGCTATGGGTCGCTGACCACTGCAGCTCATGCGCTGCTCAGCATACTGATCCCAAAACGTTGCTTTATTTATTCCCGAAAAACTCACTTCCAACCTGCACAACCTACATTAGGTGTATAGTCTTACCATCGTGCATGCCTAAAATAACAGACATTAATTAGACCTAATTATGAATGGAACCCGAGTGGTCTGCCTGGGTCTTTGTGTATGACAAGAACAAGAATATCACCACTACCACACATATAGCATGTCGTAAGAGCCAACTAACTGTGACATGGTATAACACCGGCCATGGTTAAGTGGTTTGTTTAGAGTAGCATAGATGGCGCCTAACAGACTGCGGGTCTTCTTTGCTGTAGTGTTTGAGTCTATTTAGATGGATTCACACCTCGGTTAACCCACCCCGTAAGCGATTGTCCCAATGAAGTGGAGTATTAAGCTACTCGAGTCTAGCATCTTGGCAGCAAACCCTATACCAGGCTACACCCAGCTCGTACCAAAGCACATGTCGATAGAGAACATACAACTAATAATGGTCAATGGGGGCACATTGTACATAGTATGTTTCCTATATGGGTAGATGAAGTGCACTAGAAAGGTGCCCTAATTTTCTGTTTTAAGTGGGTGTAGAAATGATAGCACCCATGCATTGTAAGACTGAGGCATGGGTTTTGGGGTCTAAAGCACAAGGGTCTCTATCGGCGCGGAGTATCCCAAATGTATGTTAGAGTCTTTGAATAATAAAAAAATAAATGCAATATATTTGTTAATGTTATCTGTCGAATGCATTTTTTTTTTAAAAAGATCGTTTTTGTTCCTCTTCTTCTTCTTATTCTTCTTCTTCGTCTTCTTCTTCGTCTTGTTTTTCTTCTTCTTCTTCTTCTTCTTTTTCTGCCTTGTCTTCTTCTTCTTCTTCTTATTCTTCTTCTTCCTCTTCTTCTTCTTCTTCCTATTCTTCTACTAATACTCTTCTTCCTCATCATCTACTTCTTCGTCTTCTTCGAGGTTCGTCCTGAAAAGGCTGTTTGTGGTTATGTGTTGTAGTTTATAGCTTGGATGCAGTAATTGCGAATTAAGACCCGAAACATCCGAATTCACCTAAACATTAAGACCCAATACATCCGAATTCACCTAAACATTAAGACCCAAAACATCCAAATTCAGCTAAACATTAAGACCCATAATATCCGAATTCAGCGTACCATTAAGACCCATAACATCCGAATTCAGCTAACCATTAAGACCCATAACATCCGAATTCAGCGAACCATTAAGAACCATAGCATCCGAATTCAGCTAAAGATTAAGACCCATAACATCCGAATTCAGCTAACCATTAAGACCCATAACATCCGAATTCAGCTAAACATTAAGACCCATAACATCCGAATTCAGCTAAACATTAAGACCCATAACATCCGAATTCAGCTAAACATTAAGACCCATAACATCCGAATTCAGCTAAACATTAAGACCCAAAACATCCAAATTCAGCTAAACATTAAGACCCATAATATCCGAATTCAGCGTACCATTAAGACCCATAACATCCGAATTCAGCTAACCATTAAGACCCATAACATCCGAATTCAGCGAACCATTAAGAACCATAGCATCCGAATTCAGCTAAAGATTAAGACCCATAACATCCGAATTCAGCTAACCATTAAGACCCATAACATCCGAATTCAGCGAACCATTAAGAACCATAACATCCGAATTCAGCTAAACATTAAGACCCATAACATCCGAATTCAGCTAAACATTAAGACCCATAACATCCGAATTCAGCTAAACATTAAGACCCATAACATCCGAATTCAGCGAACCATTAAGACACAAAACATCCGAATACAGCTAAACATTACGACACAAAACATCCGAATTCAGCTAAACATTAAGACACAAAACACCCAAATTCAGCTAACCATTAAGACCCGACACATCCGAATTCAGCTAAACATTTTGTGGAAGGCTTTTCATTCCCTCTTTGATCCCTAATCTCTTAGTCGAGCTGCATGGTTGAGGTTAGTTTTCAGTGCAATCACTTTGGAGGCGTAATAAGGTCTTCGTCAATTGTGGGTCAAGGAACCTGATGCTAACAGTCAGCTAATAGTCGCAGCTGGATCTTCAGCGCCTTTGTTAGTTTAGTGGTAATTAATGCCAAACGTTGTCGGCATTCAAGTTACAGTAGAAAAGAGTATAACCCATTGTAAAATGAAATGCTTGAGATAAGTCATTAGAGTCTCCAGGAGATAACTTGGCAAGCGAGTATATCATAAACAAAATGAAAAATAATACCTCATTTGCTGAATATATATCAAGACAGGCAATAAGACAACTATCCCATTTATGAATGTAACTTGACCCAAAAACACGATTACTACAGACAATTATCTAAGGAAGAACAAATGACAGCAGGATTTATGACTAGAGACTTGGTCAAATAATGACAACATAAAATCCCACGCCACTTAGCCGCACACGCTAACTGAACAAAAAATAAAATAAATATAGAATCTATTGCCGGTTAAGAGAAGTATTTCTACCGGCTGAAACATATAGATGCACTCAGATCAACAATAGAACAATATCGAACAAACATACTGTCTACAATGTCAAATGAGATTAATATTCTATACAATCTACAATTGATTATCCTGACAATAATTATGCAAAGCATTTGTTTGAATCATGATTGCTGCTACATTTTAAAATAAAATCTAAATTGTCTGCAGTTTCTGTTGCTTTATAAAAGAATGTTCAGGATATTGCTGAGGGCCTCCTGGTATGTGTAATAAAAGTGCGTACATTATCTTAATTCGGCACTCCATGCCCAGGAGATAGAAAAAAAGATCACAACAATCTTCCAAGTAATCTTTAGAAAAGACTAAAATGGTATATGGCTTGGCTTCGTTCATTCTCAATCTCCCACTACCAAACTCTGAAAGGGTTTAAGTATCAGAATGGAATCCATTGAACGGAATGCGTTGTGTCGTAGTTTACAGCTTGACTGCGATATTTGCACCTTTCGGTTCAACACATCCGACTTCAGCAATCATTTTTTGAGTACCGGGTTAGCACTCCCTCTTCGATCCGTTCTCCTTAGCCAGTCTGCCCTGCTGCTGCCTGTTATCCAGGATCACTGCGTGGAGGTGTAGAAAGGTCTTGGCAGCTTTGGTTCGCTGGCCCTGACGCTTGCAGTCAGCTATGGGTTGCTGACCGCTGCAGCTCATGCACTGCTCAGCATCTTGATCCCAAAAATGCATATGATTGGGACTGTCAATCGTATAATATCAAAATAATTCATGCATAAGTAAGATCGTTTTTATACTTTGTTTCAAGGTTTGTGAAACGAAGTCAGCTACAATAGTTGCCGCTTGCATTGTATGCAGCACACAAAAGAGATATTAATAAATCATTACAACTCATTAACGAACAATGTCGGTGCTCTTGTTAGCCGTGAATCCATAATTTCACCTAAGAAAGATTATACACAAACAACTTTGTAAAAAGCTAATGAGGATTGGTATGTATAGATTTAGCAATCTAATATTTTTTAAAGAATTGCTACTTAACCCCTAAATGGAAAGGCCTGTGGAAGTGATGTAGTTCTGGCTTCCTGAGAGGATTCCAAATGCAGTCTGATTGTCCTACTCTTAACATGGAGAAAAAACACGTCAGGAATATATATGGCAGCTTCATTTTTATTATGTAATTATAACATTACAGCACTGTTCAACTGTCACAACCGTTGTGAATCACAGCCACTCATATTAACATTGCATGAATGAATGTGCGAATGTCAAGCGTTAATGTGCGAGTTGTGGCTTGGCTATGAGTGTTATAGTGTTATTCAAGGTGTTTCAGAAACCATTACTTCTACATAACATAAATGATTTTGGCACGTTCCTATTTTTAGGGGAAAAAGATTACCTGCAGTCTGTGACTCTTTGAGCCAGTTGGAACAGAGACGGTTTTAATTATTGATGAAGATTATCATGCACAATCGACATACCATCGTTAACCGTTATCCCCAGGGCATCATGGCGTCGAGTGTGAGTAGGACAACTACAAAACAAATATAGCTGACTAATAAAGACGCAAATTGATGTGCATAGGATAAGGTGAATCGATAATAGTGAAGGATGTCTAGACTAGAGTCAAGCTTGCAAGAAGAGTGAATAGCAAATGTTTCAAGCACAAATATATCATACCAGAACCAATATTGACATTGCTCAATTATCGGATCGGGACAGAAATAAAACGAAATCTACGGGACGGCAGCAAATCTTTCGGCAGGGAGAAAGAATACATGACACCATATAGCGAATCACATCAAGAGAAATTAGCAGAGAATCGGCACCGAATACAATACGATTTGATTGGCAGCTAAACGTCACAAAGGGCAGGGATGTGTCAATCAGTGCATGCAGTTATAACGAACAAGAGTGAAACGAACAATAAATAATTACATTTGTTACGCAAACACATATACATCCATACATGCATATATACTTATATGTGTGTGTGTGTGTGTGTGTTATTATATATATATAAACACGAGGGTTAGTCAGAAATTAATGCCTCCTATTTCATTATGTTGTCCACAAAGTCACACGTGAAATAAATTTGGCGGGATCGCATTTATATGTGAATTTTCCCGTCAATATCCGTAACATTTTTATTTCTGTGCGACATGCGTCTCTCAACATGGTGTCTGATATTGAAGTGCGTTTGAAGCGGAGTTGTGAAACGTCATTACTTCGTGAGGAAAACGTTGCGACCATTGACACGCATTGGCGCTTGCTGGGTGTTCACTGAGATCAAACAGTGAATGTCAGTTCACCTAGGTGGCAAGCAGAACGTTTCAGCAATGGCGAAAGCGAGGTGAATGACACCTATCCCATCTCACAATGAAGAGCGGCTCGACAGACAATCCATGCCAATACATAGATTTAGATCAGGGAAATATCTAAAGACCTGGATTTAGGCTTAAATGGGTTGGAAACGATGATTACAACGGTAGAATAATGTAGAGTTTGCGTCAGGTCGGTCCCATGAAATCTCACACAAGAACAGAAAGAACATCGCATGCAAGTTTGTCAGAACCTATTGAACCAGTTCAGAGATGAGGGTGATAGTTTCCTGGACGTGGTGTAATCACTACGAGCCCGAGACAAAACGTCAAGCCATGGAATGCAACATGTGAATTCTCCATTTAAGACAAACGTGCAAAACGCCGCCTTCAGCAGGAAAAGTAATGGGTACTGTCTTTTAGGATAGGATATAGGTGACCTTCTGGATTTCCTAGATCCTATACAAACCATAAACTCTGATTACTACATCGCAACGTTGACTAAGCTGAAGGCTCGAAATGTTTTAGTTGGGCCAGAGAAGACTATCTTGCATCACGATAACACCAGACTAGAAATGTGTTTGAAGAGCATTAGGCACATTGTCAATCTTCGCTGAACTGGTCTACCACACCCACTGCATGGTCCGACTATAGCGCCTTCTGAATTGTATCTGTTCGCAACGATGAACGATGGACTGCGTGTGAAACATTTTCTTAGCAAAGACGCTGTTATTGCAGCTGTTAAATATCGGGCTACCCCAGATGGTGCAGATTATTACAAGCGTCTAATGTATGCTCTTGTTCATTGTTGAACAAAAATGCATAGTCAAGTTGAAAAATAGTTTTATGTAGCTAAATTAATGCTCTATCAATCAGTGGTATTGTGATATTTATATCTGTTATGGTTTTCATAGAACAAAATAGGAGCCGTTAGCTTAGTAGGAGCGCGTCTGCATTATATATATTGTATCATATATATAAAAATACATATATATATATATCTATATATATATATATATATATATATATATATATATATATATATATATATTTATATATATATATATATATATGTGTGTGTGTGCGTGCTAGTGGATGTATGTGTGTATGTTATGAAAGAATCAGACTTATGGTAAAAATACAAAACAAAACTATTTGAAGCTAACGAATAAATATACAACACATATGTAATTAATTATTGATGTCCTCAATAAAGATAAAGCCATTATAATCAAACATGCCATGGACTGGAACCTACACGGGACGTGAAGCGTGTGATAAATGTTCAAATCCCCATTATTTCATTACAAAGTCAGACTTGTGGAAGAAATATAAACCAAAAACATATACTGCTAAAAAATCAATACAATAATTTCAAATTGTGATGAATGTCTTGACGAAGCAATAGTAAATTATAGCAAGGTGTATCCCAAATTGTAACTTACAAAAGATGAGACAAGTGAAACAAATGTCCATGAAACATAAACAATTTGGCAGAGTAAGATGTGTTCAGATATTTGTTTTTTAAATAGCGAAGAAACAAATTTAACTAATACAGACAAATCAATTTAAATTGTTTATTCAGGTATTAGTAAAATAATCTTACACTTTTTTTCAAAATATGTTTCAACACGCAAAGTAAGGAAACTACTGATCGAAACGTTCGTACCGCATGCACCGCATTTACTTAGCCAGAGATTAACAAACAAACATTATATGTATGTAAATAATGAACTAAACAATAGATATAGATGTTTCTGGTCCTTTTCAAACAACCAAAAATGATCGTACATTTAGCCCATTTAAACTTACAAAACATAAGATCAGTAAGAAGCTAAAGAAAGATTTGATCCATGAATAACTAACAGAAGAAAACAAAATCATTGAAGAAAATTTCTCACGATAGGAAAAGAAAACTGCCAGTCGCAATAAAAGTACATGTCATGTAAACATTTCCACTGGAATCGACAGCCAGGAATGATAACCTCCGTGATAAATGCTGGCTTGATCTTTATCAAGAAATATTGTCCGTTTTGATTCAACGCACGGTCTGAATAATGTATGTTAAAACATTTGCTGCAACATGATTGGACGTGCATTTCTTAAATGATGAATAACCATATAGCGATGGCAAAAATGTGTACAAACATATACAAGTATTTCACAGTTCAAGAGAATCAATCGGTCAAGTACAAATCTGACATTTCCATGCGGCGCATTGGTCTTCCATAGACATTCGCCAATTCTTCCTATCATGAGCCAAATAAACCAGCTATATCCCTGTGTTGCCTTCTGCTTTGATAATTGCCTCAATCTCCGCAATTTATGAGTGTCGTGGTCGTCCTGTATCTCTCTTGCCATGTCGATTCCATAACATAGACTGTCTAGCAATGGTATCAACTAGATTCGGTAATGTGGGGGTCTATCTAGCGCCAGGGCTTTCTTGGCATACCATGCTCCACATGCCTGTTCAGTTCGTTCTAACAGTGTGCCATTTGGTATCGTGTACCATTTCAATCTCAGCATTATTGCACTGTTTCGTAAAAGCTTGTGTTATCCTCCATTTGTCACAGACATACACTAGAACCAACTTCACGTTGTAGGTGAAGATTTTTATGTTGGTGGTAGTTTTGATTTCTTTTGATTTCTACAAAGTCTTAAATTCAATGAAAGCTCCTTCTGTATTTTTAACTGAACACCATTTGTATGCCTCCTAATATGTCTTTATTGCTACCAATGTATATCTTCTTCTCCGTACGCTGTCAAACGAAGACTTGAATCTGTTTAAAGATAGCAGCGGTCATCCTAAGGTTGTCGACACTGCCATAGAGTTTGACTAGTGTTGGCACTGGTGATGGCCCCATATATTTTCTCTGGTCATGGCGTGTTGGACAATTTCGTAGCAGATGTTCAGGGATCGCCTTTCTAGTACAATTCGTGCATTTGTCAGTAGCACATATCTACTGTTTATTGAATAGATGACAAACAACTATGTTGTAGAAAGCTATATGCTAAGCTCCACAATCTGAAGGTGGGCGACTCCCAACACACATTTATCGTTTTTAGTAGTATTTCATTTAAAAAACTGTGCTTTGTCTGTGTATTTAACTAAACAAGACACATTTGACTCATAATTAACGTGAAAAAACTAGGTGTTCATAAGGACAGGTAAAAAGTGAAACTGTGTTAATTGATTAGAGGGAACGAACCACCGAACTTGTTTTCTTATTTAGTGTTACAAAAATAGTTTAGTTCAGTTTAGTCGAAGAATCAACGTCATTGCACACGATTTAACCCATAAGTGCTATGTTCTTCTCCATATTCGCTGGAGAATCTCAGCACAATGCATGAACTCCGTTGCACCGGCGAGGATCCCAAAATAGTTTGGGTAGATTTTTTCGATAATTTTGAATTTTGCACGGGCAGCGGCCGTTAAGCCTACTCTTTTTTATTTCCAACTCCCGATACTTTTTTAACAGAGATCCGAGGAAATACCAACAATCTACGTGAAAACAACCCCAATCTCTCCCGAGATTTGAACCTGCCACCTCCAGCACCCGATGCCGACGTTTTACTTCGAGACCACTCAGTCCCCAAATATAGATATGGATTTCCAAAAAAAAGGAAACATTATCTAGGACATAATACAGTAAAAAGCATTTCTACGATTTCAAAGTTATTGCTTTTGAAGCTGGCTCTTTTCTGGATGGCAGCTATAAGCAGCAACATCTGGTATTTCCGTTTTAATCTAAGTTGAAAATAAGATGTCCTTTGAAATCTTTCAAAAATATCGCAAAAAAAGTGAATATCAAAGGATTGTTAATGGTACTTGCAACCTTATAATGTAAAACAATTACTTTTAAGCTACTACTGTGATAGTTTCAATACAGTCTTCCTGCAAATAGGGTATTGTAATGACGGCTATTTCTTTCACTTGGAACAGGTCAGTAAATCAATCAATGTGAACATATGCCCCTGTTCATTGTCTGTTATTTTTGACTATTTTGTTGTTCAACAAAACTCTTGTCTTCTCCAACCCGCTTCTTTTAGACCATTAGTCCTACACCATTATAGAAGTCTCCTTACATGAAAGTACCTACAATGTGTGATTACGTTATAAATCATGCAGCAAAATGTGTTACATAAACTGACTTCTTTATAGTTGTTTAGAAAAATCTTCATAGTTTGTATACAACCAGTCTCTTCTGATCAACTTGATCTAAAAAAAATAACAATGTGTATCCAATCTATTTTTAAATGCAATTAACTCATCCTGCCTCACTATTTTATGTGGCATTGCATTCCAAGAATTAACCACTCTCTGGCTAAAAAATATATTTCTTAAAATCGAATGTGTACCTTTTTTTAATTAATTTGTAGCTGTGCCCTTGTTCTTGTATCCAGCTGTTCTTTTGCAAAACATGTCACATACTGATTTGATGAAGATGATTCCTAACTAGTGCACTTTGTGTGAAGAAGTCGTTCTGGATTCTGTAACAAATTGTTTTACATGAAAATAGTTGCCAACTCAGTGCACTTTCCGCTTGTGTGGCTTTCTAATAAATGCATATCGATGTAGTGGCCCAAATCTTGAATCCGATGTAGGATGTTGTTGTTGCTTAGATGTTTGCCTCACTAGTTTCTACTGGCGGAGGCGCGCCATTTTCCACCCCAGACCGTAGTCCATTGGACGATATCAGTAGGAGACGGCACAGGCCACATACTATTTACTACAATAGAACGTCAGATAAATTTCACGTTAGTTTTCCTGTGGGGCAAGGAAACTCACTCGGTGGGGACATTCCAGTTTAGGAACATGTTTCCACGCGATCATCAGAGCCAACTTATTTCTTCTTCTTCTTCTTCTTCTGCGTACACAGTCAGACAGTAACCATTATTTTCTCGAAAAAAGCGGCGGTCATCCTGAGACTCTCGCCACTACCATAGAGCTTGTCTTGCAGTTCCACTGGCAATGGCCACATCTGCTCTCTCTGATCCTCGTATGTCGGGCAGTTCTGCAGCAGATGTTCAGTGGTCATTTTACCAGTACCGCACGGGCATTCGTCGGTACACCCTATCTTCAATTTGTTGAAGAGGTGGTACCTCAGTCTGTTGTGGCCAGTGCGAAGTCTGAAGACAACGACCTGCTCTCTTCGGTTCAACTGGTAATAGGCATCGTTTTTGGTGTAACCAGTATGTTCGGTTTCCCATTTGGACATGTACCTGGCTTTGATAAGCCGTTTTGACTCTTCGTACGTCATACTGGTATCTGTTAGACATGTTAATCAAAGTCAGGCAAAATATATTGGCTAAGACCTTCACCTCGACTTCCCTATAGTCCTCATTGGGGACCGACTGATTTCATGGCAGTCTTTCTAAACGAGGTGAGGGATCGACGAGATCCCAGTAGTAGTGAGCACCACTCAGATGTAGCCAAGCATAGCACAAACGGCTTGAGGACTTCGGTCCACCTTCTTCAGCATGCCCGGGAGATGTGAAAAGCTTCAACAGACCGCCGCTTAACATCCTTTTCAGAGCACATACAAGAGCAAATCTGTTCATTGTGGGCATTCAACAGCAACAACATCGACAGCAACAACAGCTACAACAACAACAGCTACAACAACAACAGCTGCAACAACAACAGCTGCAACAACAACAGCTGCAACAACAACAGCTACAACAACAACAGCTACAACAACAACAGCTACAGCAACAACAGCTGCAACAACAACAGCTGCAACAACAACAGCTGCAACAACAACAGCTACAACAACAACAGCTGCAACAACAACAGCTACAACAACAACAGCTACAACAACAACAGCTGCAACAACAACAGCTACAACAACAACAGCTACAACAACAACAGCTGCAACAACAACAGCTACAACAACAACAGCTACAACAACAACAGCTGCAACAACAACAGCTACAACAACAACAGCTACAACAACAACAGCTGCAACAACAACAGCTACAACAACAACAGCTACAACAACAACAGCTGCAACAACAACAGCTACAACAACAACAGCTACAACAACAACAGCTGCAACAACAACAGCTGCAACAACAACAGCTGCAACAACAACAGCTGCAACAACAACAGCTACAACAACAACAGCTTCAACAACAACAGCTGCAACAACAACAGCTGCAACAACAACAGCTGCAACAACAACAGCTACAACAACAACAGCTACAACAACAACAGCTGCAACAACAACAGCTGCAACAACAACAGCTACAACAACAACATTCTGGTCACTTGTAAACTGTATTATAATAACAATAATAATAATAATATTTATAATAATAAGTTCGCTTAGGCGTCTGAGGCCCGTTGCGTCGGTCCACCACATCCATGACCAACTGCTGTGGCACAGTTCCTGACCTCGTCCAGAGCTGATGTAGAAGTTGCTAGAGCCATACTGTGCGAGGAGAACCTCTCTTGCGCCTCTAGTCGATCAGGAGAAGACTTTATACGCTGAGTAGCAACTCTGTAGATCACTTAGACATATAACGGGGTGTAATCCAAACAAAAGCTGTTGAAGTGGGCAGTTATTACCACCTGCAAACGACTAAATAAAAATTTAAAAAACGTTCATACCTGGACACACTAGTAACACCAAGACAGTTTATGATGCGATAAAAGGTAACCCTTCCCTCAGAGACGATAATTAATCTCAAATGATTCAGCTACGCGAGACAGTAACAAGGCTTAGTGTTCCAAAATAAGATCCCGCTTAAGTTTTTATTCTTGAACAATTTGCAATTATTGAGATTAGCCCATCATCTACGTTTATGCGTTTCCCTCTAAAGTATTTTTTATGTTGTAAAGATTTACCGTTTGTGGCTTGCTTGAAGCTGCGGGTGAAAGATTTAGTTACAACACAATCATTGTCAAGCTTAGGGGAGAATACTTTTTATTTTAAATAAATCAACATACTAGATTTTTTGTTAATCCATAAAAATCGATTAACAGTATACTCGTTTTAGTTGAGGTTGAATACTGAGAGCGATCGTATGCAATTTCGAAAAAGGCTACTGTGTCAAACTTATACATGTGAGACGAGACTTCCTTTTTAATTGTCGTACGAGCACGGAAGTACCACTGTGTTTTGGCCCTTTTTGATGGAAGCAATTATCAGCCATTGTAACATCATAGTGGTATTGGAATGAGATAGAAAACACATACATGATGCAAAATAATATCTTAGACAAAACGCATTTACGATAAAACAGAACATACCAAGCAAAACAACATTCGGAAAAATGAGAGCCACCCGAAGCTTTTACTAAAGCTGAAAACGTAGGAACATTGATATTTGAACAAGAGCAAGACTAAATTAAGACTAATTAAGCGATATATTGACTCAAGTAATGTCAGCGCGTGTCTCAGTTGAGCGTACTTCGTAACCAGGACCGGCTAACCATTAGGCCAACTAGGCAGACGCCTAGGGCGCAGACCTTCGAATGGCGGAGGATGAATAGTAGCAATGTGTTCCGAATGTAATAAAAAAACAGAATAAGAAATACAAATAAAAAGAAAACTGAATTCGTCGATGTCAGCACTTAGATACAACGAAATTGTTTAGTTGTTAAAACATAATAAAATGCACAAAATAAATGGAAAGACAAGGATGAATAGATTTTGCAATTGTTTAATTAGTGTGTTGGGATTTATTTAAATGTATTTATTTTATTGGGGTTAGGGGGTTCTAGTAGATAGCTCTGCCCATGGCGCTAAACAGGCTGGGATTATAATTTTGCTCTCTTGTTGGTTGGAGTCCATTATGTATGCCGCCATGTCACGGATTTGCCTGGAATTCCTACGATCGTCGACTGCTACTTGTGTCCAAGGAAACGTATTGTGGTTTTCCATTTGGATTATTGAGTTCGTTCATTGCTGGTGTTTTTCTCATCGATAATCCTGGCATGCTGATCGGTTATTTGAAATAGTATGTCGGTTACCCAGTTTCATATCTCCACGGACCAGTACTCATGACTGAACTTCACCAGATCAACGCTATTCGCCCTATTTGACGACACTGGTTGTGGGACATGTATACACAGACCAATATTAAACAAACACAACGCTCAGAACAGACTGGCCGCTGTCCGTTTAACAACATGATCGTGTCATATCATCCACATGCTGAGTCTACGACATCTTGAAGTTACAGGAAAGACAATGACTAACGAGAACGTGTTATCTACCGACTCTACATACTCCTCTAAACTAGTAAAATGGAGTTCGGTTTAGGTCAAGTTTAAGATCACGAGTCCATTTTTACTTAACTGCAGTTTCAGTCTTATTACTTCGCTTTTAGTTTATTGATAGCAAGGCAGCGATATGGAATCGTTATCTCCACACCCTACGGTTATAACTCTGAATATCAGGTTTAATATTCTCTCTAACACTTCTAATCATAATTAAGTATCCTCTATGTGACGACCGTTTTTAAAGTGTCCAACATAGCTATTGTTATAGTTTTATTTATTAAAAACTATTTCCATGTTAATCACCGCAATGCTATAGTTATCAAGTAATTGTACATGTGAGAATAATCAAAACATAATCTTAACATCGACTGTCAACTCCAGTTGACCACCCACGTGCACGCTAACATTATCTGTCCGATATGACAGGCCCTTTCAGGTTAATCTTTTTACATTATAGACCGGAAATAAATAAATAAAATAGATCGTGAGTTCATTCTGTTTATGTTCCTGTTCAGTAGATGAGTCATTCCTGTTTGCGTCGTTATTAGCTTTATGTTTGCATTCTAATTGAAGGGTATTTTTCCTCTGATATGTGTGTCATCTACAGTTCTTTCTATCATAGTTTCCAGCAGTAATGCTGTTGTTGTTTTTTTGGTTTTTTTTATATTACCAATACTTCGTAATTTTCTTACTTTTTCGTTCAATAATTATATTTCTTCCAACAACTTCTTCAAGACCCCTTCACATTTGTTTCATTACCTTCACCCATATGTGCACCGACCTTTTTTACATCTACATGTCAACGACCTGCATTATTCTCTCAAATTGATTGTGTTTATCATCTAAGTTTCTTCATTATTCAGAAATGATAAGTATGTATGTATATTTTTATATTTCACGATATTTCAGGTTCTAAATTGTTGTTTTTTATTCAATTCATTAGTATGGGATGAGGTATGCCATTGATTACTACTTCAACAAAGAAGTCGATGTATTCTTTGGACCTGTGTGTGACTACGTTATAGCTCCAATTCTCAGACAAGCAACATTCTGGAATCTGCCAATGATTACTGCTGGAGCAACGGCCAGAGGTTTTGTGAATCTACGTCAGAAAATGTTCCCGATGCTCACAAGAGTTGGGCCTATCAACCACTACTCTTTGCTGGACTTCTTTATAGCACAAATCCGAATGCACAGCTGGAAGAAGATTAAAGTGGTGAGTATTACTGAATTCTTATGTTGTTCAGATCATTCATTGGCTAAATCGACTCAGCGGAAGTCTTATTTTCAGAAGAGTTAGTCACCCGAATAAGGATATTTCAGTTTGTGTAATGTATTCTTTTGTACGAGCATAGAGGCATCGACTAAATTTGAATCTAAGATGGAATTGTGTCAAAGTACAATCGCTCCTCAGATAGTAGGTCATATAACGTTATGGGAATAACTAACAAATGTAGTTAATAGTTTATGAAGGTGTCATTTGGGAGAAGCAACATTTGGCTTTGAGATTATTGTAGGTAGCAGACACCAGGTGTCGCATGCACTTGCGCAGCCTAATTACACAATTCAGTTCAGTTCACTTCAGTTCATCACGTAACCCTTCAGGTCGTTGGGGTACACTTGAAGACACTCCCACAAATCCCACGCCATTTCTCTCTGTCCGCTGCCGCCAGTCGTGCATCACAGAGACAAAGGTGTCCACTCTCAGTGACGTTGTCTGCCCATCTCTTCCTTGGACGACCCTGTCCTCTATTTCCTGGTACGGAACGATGCAGTATAGAATGTGTAATTCCCCTGGACCTCGTGACGGGCCCATTTGAAGTCATTTTTGGCATTTTGATAGCCGTGAACAGATCATCAAAAGGCCCAATTAGGTGTTCCACTCTTCGTCGTATTTCTGCGTTCGTGACACGATCCTTATACGTAACATTTAAGAGTTTTCTAAAGCATCACATTTCCATTACACAATTACGTCCGTACGGCGCGCTGCTGTGGGCGGGAAAAAAATAGCTTTCCGCAGAAGGTATTTTAAAGAAACGGTTTTCTATTTACTGTGCGATTTGTGCGTAGTGTAAATCGATGCTTATAAGCGTGTATAAAAGTTCTCAAAGACGACAAAACTTAGTTGATGATAACTGACCTGGTCGCTCAGTTCAGAAAGCAACAGAAACATATTGACGACGAGTGGGGTCAATAATTCGAGCTGACATGCAAGTAACGATAGACAGTACATCAACAGCAACAGGGTATTCGCATGGTTTAGCCTACATGACAATTCATGATCAAACCTTGATTGGAGACGTTTCAGATATCATAAAGACAGTGAACAGGAAGTGAATATGTTGTGTGGACAACAGACCAACGACATGTACACATCCAATGACAATACATTGAAATAATTGTTGCGGCAATTTATAATAAGTAAAGCGACGTAGTTGTTTGTACGAAACTCACCGTGTTTCATTATGTCAGTATAATCACAATAGACGGGCAATATATACTTCTTTAACGAAACTGTATTTTGAATCGGCACCGTGGTATAATGCTGTGATTTTTGCATATAGTACAAGAAGTCCGTGGTTCAAATCCAAGAATAGCCCTATAATTTTTGTTACCTTAAAGTTTAAAAAAGAAATATTTCACATTATAAAGATATTTGTTTTATTTTAGTGACTCGTTTTCTTTTACTTCAAAATCTAGCACAAAGTAAACTACATTTAAGATATATTATCATAGTTAGCTATCTTTTTACGTATTAGATCAACCTCTGGATGTGATGAATGCGACTACATCCCGCCACTTAATACACTTTCAAATATTAAAGAAGGACGTGAGTAAACGAAAGATCTTCCGAGACCAGTTCAGGCCCATATTGTTGCGTTAACGCACGTACTTCTTTAAACACTGGTTTTCTAGTTCTTCACTGTTGTCTTCTATCCCCTTTTTTCACCAAACACTACCTGCATTATGCAATGAATGTCAAATGGTCGACATGCTTCAGCTGTTAGAAACCGAGTCACCGCTCGCTGATCAATTCTGGACGAATTCCGTATCACACTCGGCATGTTTTCAACGGTCTGCTGAGGAAACTTTGAGTCCGAACATAATGAAATAATGCAAACTTTACAGTTGGTATTTGATATTTACACCAGACGTAAAGTCATCATACGCATCGTATGTATGTTCACTTGGTGCAGTTAGGTCCGGTTTAATTTGAACACGCCTCGAATATTCTTACTACCGCGTATATATCAAGACCCATGCGCACGTATTGGCTCAAATGCAAACGGACAAGAAGAGACACCAGACGATCAACGTTGGAAATTGCGAGGCCTAATCAGATGATATATTACGTCATAAAGTGACAACAGAACAGTGAATTTACTCACTCACACATCCACACAGAATTAACCATTCAAGCAAGTGCTAAGTTATTCTTTTCAGATGCCGTGAGCTTTCAAACACATTGTTTATGTAGATGGACCTTTCGAATAACACTGTAGAGCCAAGCGCGGTAAGTGAGAAATGTAGACACTCCAGTCTCCGTGTTAAACTATTGACAGTATGCATTGTGTTACGTCACGCGTTTGGCATTAAGTAAAATAAAGAAGACTTAGAGTTATCATCGTGCGTCTTGCTTACTTGCTTGGAGGATAATGGGTCTCAACAATCGATCTCCCGATTTGGGTTTAATAATTGTATTTTTTTTTTTAATTTAGAAAACAAAAATAAAATGCGATTATAAATTGGTCCACAAAATTGATCAGACTATATAAATAGGCAGCATTGAAATGGAAACTGTCGCACATCAATGTTGTCAACCATTCAAAACAACTCGGGGCAGGTCATATAGCAGGAAGACAAGACGAAAGATGGGCATATCATAACCACCATGTGGTACCCGACGACAAAAAGAGAACTCTGGGATGGCCCCCTAGTCGCTGGCGAGATTCACTAGAAAAGCACAACACACACGATCGCACAACAGACAGGCTACTATCCCACAGGACAGCACTCGCCACGACATAAAAGACTTGACCCTGAGATGGGAGCTGCTAATGGGTGACCACCCCTCGGTGAAGAACGGGTCGAACTAAAATAAAAAGATGAATTAATAGACATCACTAAGGAAGTATTACAAATCGTCAACTCTAAAATAAAGTCCGTTTTATTATATGGCTCTAAAACATAGATGACAGCAAAGTTAATTAAGTAACATGTTTAGACATTCTTAAATAGTTCTCTACGCAGAACACGAATATACATGATATGACACCATCATTAATGGGGGACTGTGGGAATGAAATGAACATATGCTAGTAGGACATGACAGGCGACTCATTTCTGAAAGTTGAAAACATAACAAGGCAGTCTTTGTAATGAAACCCACAAGGCATGAGCTGGATGTCCGTATCATAATATTCTAAACTGTCACCTGCCCCATCGGGAGATACATTCACTTCAATGGAACACATCAGCACGCGACATGATCAAAGAATAATATCGTGGTGAAGTATAGATCAATATACTGATCGATGAGCAGCAATAGTAGTGAAGAATGAAGGCGCAGAAGTATATTTTGTCTACACAGATCAAGAAAACAAGGCCAGTAGTTCACCCATTAGAAAATCCTTTTCAAACTACTCGACTGCAGTAGAGGCATTTAGCCCGGCGGCAAAACCAATAACGGCCACAAGTCGATGGCAGAAGGTTGCAATACTTATATATGCAAAGCCAGTTCTGGAAGCCATCAAGAATAATACATCGTCAGAACTTAAAAAGCCACAGAAGAACTACAAGCCAAAAGAAGGGCAGTGTTTCAGTTAGAACTATCACGCTCTTCCATGTCAGAAGTTAAGTGACAGGAACGATTAACATAAGAGACTAAAACAACAAGAACAGTTATATTCTAGTAAAAGAAGACCATTACCCGAGACATACAGAACGTATACAATGTGAAAGACAACTATCACTGCCTTGATTGCAAGGCGCAAATGAACCTGTTCCGCACGAGAATATGGCATAACCGTTTGGATTGACGCTTTCACATATTGCAATTGGCACTATCACCTATGTGTACGTTTGGAAAAGTACGATAGACAACTGAATACTTCATGAAAGACTTCTATATTCGATTGCAACTGATTATTGATCCCTGACCCACAGAGACGAACCTCCACAAAACGTTAAGTAGGAGTCTAGAAGAACTGTTCACTACAGCAACCTTTGTCGAGAGATATGTACTTCATATGTGGACTTAATAACACATATGGCAAACGAGAGTAATAATAATATCAATAAAAATATAATAATGATAATAATAATAATAATTAGAAGAAAAAGAAGAAGAAGAAGAAGAAAAAGAAAAAGAAGAAGAAGGAGCAATCATAAAAATGAAGTGGCCTGGGAATGACCTCAATGAGTTCTCCGTTATATGAACCGACAAACTAAACATGTCACAATATCCTTTAATTTGTCATTGTTCCAATTAAATTCTACATAAAAAAATGATAGTTTCTTTTGTTAAATCGTGTAATCAGCTTGTTTGGGCGGGAGTGGCCAGGTTATTAGAATATATGATTCTGACAACAGTTAAGCGGGTTTAAATCCCCAGTATTTTTTTTTTATTGAATAAAAACACATGATGGACACTGCGCCGCGACTGCAGTGGCAAGACACATTTTCTGTTCGCATTTAAACTACTATTGAATGAACCCTGTATTGAGGGGGACGGCGTGGCCTAGTGGATAAGTGGCACGGCTCACAATCCGAAGGTGCTGGGTTCGATCCCCATCACAGCACCGGCCGTTACCCCGGGGAAGCAAACCCTTAGAAAATGCAGGAGGAAGCAGACCCTTACATAAAATGCATGCTGAAGTCGGATGCATTGGGCCGACAGGCGCAAAATAAAAACCACAGTGCAACGCACACCGCCTTGGGGATTAGAGAAATAAGGCGAACGCAAAAAAAAAAAAAAAAAAAAAACCTGTATTGGAAACAAACATTATGTTGGTAGTTGATTTTAAAAAAAATTGTGAGCTGTTTTTCTAGAATAATCTACCTCAGTTAATACTCATTGGTCGTCTGGCTATTAGCAGAATATTTAACACTGCTTAAAAAAAAGATTCCTTTTTTTGGAGATGTTAGTCAACTTGCTAATGATTGTCAGTGATTTACTTCCATAAAAACAGGACTGGCGCTATATAACGCTTCAGGAATTAAGATGATGGACCGTTAGCTGTACACACAGCTTGCCTACTGGTTCTTCTTAAACGATAAAAACAGTCTCAAGTGAGGTAATGGGTACGTTTAAATCGTACACGCTAGAAATAAAATTGGAGCTGTATTTCCAATGTATCTGATTAATGATCAATATACCTGATTAATGATCAATATATCTGATTAATGAAGTCCAATAATAAAAGCTGCCGTTGGAGACGACGTGTTAGAGTCGTAATAATTCTAAGCAATGGCCTGTATGACGTGGGTTATCAGTTCCCTTCCTCGCTGTCTTTCCTTCCCTAAACCGTTGGTTAAATTTTCATTTACAAATGAAAACGATGCAGCTAGGTTGACATTGCGCGTACCTGTGGGGTAAGTTGAACCATTTGTCTTTGCTTTGAAAAACTAGTGCTCTAGCACAAAGTTAGTCAGATGTTAACCTGCAGGTATTGTTGCAAACAAATATGGTATATAATTGGTATATAAAGGTCTATGGGGAACCATGATGATGTATAAAATCAACGGACATATTATAAAGGTCTTTGTCCAACTGTACTACACGGCGTCCAGCGTAGTTCTTATAAATGGGAGTCGAGGGGACTTGTTTCGTACATCATTTGGTGTGAGATAGAATTGTACACTCTCTCCAGCTCTTTTCAATATATTTCTTGAGGGAATTATGAGTGATGCACTTGGTACTGTCAAGATAGAGGACGAACGATTACCAACCTTCGTTTTGCAGAGGATTTCGACAGGTTGGCGGTTTCAGAAGCAGAACTCCAGAAATGGGTCAGAAGGCTCGATGAAACAGCTCTTGACTATGGTAGAGATAAACTTTGGAAAGACAAAATTAATGACCAACAACGCCGAGGTCTTTAACAGTAGGATAATAGGTAATGACCAGGAACTCGAAGTGGTCAACCGTTTTAAATATCTGAGTTCGATTGTCAGTGATGAAGGATCAAAATATGAGGTGTTAACCAAAAAATAACACAGACAATAGCCGAAATTGCACAGCTTAACAAAATCTGGCAAGATAAACGGTTAGCACTATGGACGAAAACTAGATTAATGCGTACATCGGTCCTGTCAATATTCATTTATGCTTATGATATATGGACAGTTACAGCTGACCTTCAGCGAAGGATACAGGCCTTATAGATGAGATATTTCCGAAGACTTTTAAACGTCACGATCAAGGATCGAGTTACAAATGAGGAAATACGAGATAGAATTACAGCAGCAATAACGCGTTTTTAAAGACCTCAAAAGAAGGAAACTCGCTTGGTACGGTCACATATCGAGACATATTGGTCTTGCAAATACGATCGATCATGCACGGAAAGGTGCAAGGTAGACTATGAAGAAGCTGTCTGAAAAAGAGGTAGGAGGACAATACAAAATAATGGACCAATCTCCGACTAGAAGAGGCACAGGCAGCGGCCGGTGACAGAGAAGGGTGGCGTGGGATTTTGTGAGGATGTCTTCATGTGTGCCCCAACGACTTCACCGGTTACGGGATGACCTGAATTGTATATCAAATATAACTAGACATTTAGCTCATCACCTTTAAATTCTAGGACAACACAGATTTAAAAAATGCAACAGCCAATGTTACCACGTAAATTTCTAAGCCAGGGCCAAGTCGCAACACACATCACATATACAACTAACATATTTGATAAGAACGTAAATGAGATTGGTAATTTTCCTATTGGCTATACACCACTGCTTTAGAATAATACATTCTATATGTATTTTTGTCATGGACCGTGGAGTCCAGCATTTCACAAATCACACGCGAAATATTTAACAAAAAACACATATAAAATGTAATTTAAGTTATAACAAACAACACATATGAAATATAATAGAAGTTATAACAAATAACACATACGAAATATAATATAAGTTATAACAAAAACACATACGAAATATAATATAAGTTTTAACAAATAACACATATGAAATATAATATAAGTTCACTAGTAAAGAGAAAAGTAAAGATCCCGTCACATCATGCGGTGCATAGAACATATGGCGTTAGGTCCATATTATTTTGTAACCAACGCCACATAGTGATGATGTGGTCAGCAACATACCAGCCGCAATTACTTCCTAGATTGTTCTGGTACCCAATCTCTGAGGCTGGGTCGACCACAGTGGCCCATTTTTTTATCAGACAAAAAATCCCTCAGTGATTGAATCCTGATCACCTGACCTTGGACTAACCACTGCGTACCGTTCTCTTCCCCCCCCCCCCCCCCGCATTCCCTCATCTCCACACAACAAAATGCACTATGGAAAAGAAATGGATCCATCCCAAAAATGTTGATACGCGTAGATTAACCTTACTTTCGCTCCACTTGTAACTATGGAACATGAATAAAGGTCGGTTGAGAAAAACGGATGAGAGTTTAGATTAAGGCATGCGTGAATACACTAGTGGTAATGCAGGCTTTAGCGATAATACATTTCTGCATTTGATTTAGTAAAGTAAAGACACATTGAATATTTGTACTCGATTAAGAGCACGAATATCGACATTAAATACTTGAATTTGATTAAGTGCAAGAAAATTGATATTAAATAAGTCGATTTCATTAAAAACAGAAAATGCGACACAGTGAGTTGATTTAGAAAACAAAGACATAATTAATAATATGAAAAGTATAATCGTTGTATTAAGAATTGCATGTTTTGCTATTTAAAATATCTTATTCTGCATTTGCTGCATGAAAACAAGACATACCAATGCCAAGATAAATACACAGACATTGATACTAGGATATTTAATAGAGTTTGAGGATTAGGCTTAGACCACGTATTGAACATATGACATAAACGGTACTGCTAGAAAAGTACATGAAACTAATACAGTACATATTAACAGCCACAAGTTTATAAGAACTTAATAACATGATAGCATTAACAGGGACATGTATGTTATCAAGAACTAAGCGCTGGATAATAATAAGTAAAACAATTATTTTCTAAAATATTGTTTTAGAAACAAATATTATTTTCAAGCGCACTAAAACATATAGTGATCAGATCTCAAGTAAGTGCGACATACGAGTCGCTGCTGGGGATAATTATGAAGGTCCTTATTATGGTGATGTGATTTTATTGGATGATCAAATAACGTGATATCATAATACGCTTACGATATATGACGTGCTGCCTGGGATGATAAATATGCAAGTAATTAATTTTAACAAATTGCCCCACAATGTTCTAAATATTGCCCCATAAATATCATCAGAGTTTATTGTCATCGGGTTAGTATGTACCCTGAAAGTTTCATCTCACTAGTCTATTGAGAAGTGTCTAAATTATCAAACACTACAGGAATTCTCCATAAGAAACATACATACTAATAAGGAAAGGTAAATAGGAGCATTAAATAAAAATAAAACAATATTGAAATGTTTCTCTAAAAACTAATAAAACCTAGGTGAACACATAAACGTGTATCAGATTCACATCAAGAGGTATAAAGAATTGACTTAGACCAATGATATTACATGGGGCACAGAACGGGAGAGAATGATTATGCAAATATTAAGATACAGAATATTTTTTAATCACGTGTTTCATAAGAAAAGTGCATTGCTATTGTTGCGTATGCAGAAGAGGGATGTTCTTCCAGGCATAGAATGAGGGCACGTCCAGAAATGATGACCCGATGTAGCCCTTTCTGGTTTCGTTCAGGAAGCGCCTAAGGTTGGACAGAAATTGTGCTCTAACCTGTGTCATTAATATGCATGAAAGGAATTGCAAAAGAAATGGATCTAAATTTGTCTGAAATTTGATATGAGAAAGACGAAGGAGTTGTCCGTGGTGGGCAATGGCATTTGAAAAGGACATGCATGTCCAAGAGAAGATGAAGCGATTGGCTTTCCTATGCTAGTTCGTGACAACTCATCTGCTTGCTTTGCTGCACAATCATGTATGCTTCTCTGTTCTCGTGAGGGATGCAATTATTCATAGACGACTGACAGAAACGTCAGTACGGATATTCTTCTCTTCTCCCCGTGTAAACATGCTGAGAATAACAGACGTGTTTTTATCAGTGATTATATCTGGTGATTTTTTTCTCTTTTCTATTTTCGTTCCCTCGCTGCATGGCACGGGTTTTCTCCCGTGACTCTCTCACGTTTGTCCACGAAAAATAGATTCTTTGGTGATTTCGAGATACATTGCTTTATTTATTTATATTTGTCTTATATTCGTATAGAAACGTATACATTCAGTTCAAATGCCATTTTCGCATCGAAGGTCGACTGAAATGATTCTCTAGTGTACACTATATCTTGCCGTATTTGTGCAATCTGACAGGCTTTTTCTAATCCATCTCCTAATTTGATATACCCACTTATAACGTTGTCTGCATATTTAATGACAGCTTTCCACCCTACCATGTAGTATGGTCTTCAACAAGGAGGTATGTCTTGTTATATGGCCAACATAATAAAAACGTATATCCTGAACAATAATCTACTAATATACCCCGACTGAAAACAAGGAGCGTTCACCCTGAACAGATAACACACGAGCCCATCAGCTTCCACACGATAATGCGCATTATAAATGTTAACCACTCCTCAAATACTTGGGATTTTTGTATTGACAATGGAAGATATATTCCTGCTTTCAGGGAGCAGAAAAGCTATCCGTAGTTGAAAGTTCTTCCATTTTACTTCCTACAGCAAACTAGGCATGTGGGAGGGTAGGTGAGGTATTGGGTAGAAATTTAATTATTTTGAGAAATTGTTCAAAGAAAGCGGTTAATCACTGCCAGTTTTGTTATTCAACATACACATCGTTTAGACAGAAACTACGCATACATCGCCCGTCTCCGATAGGCGCTCCATCTATCCCCGATTTACAGCTCGGCTGTGTTATATTAACATACACTGTTGTTGTTGCTGAATGCCCATAATGAGAACATTTACTCGTTTGTGCGCTCCGAATGGCTCGGATGGGATCTCACAGATGATTTATATACACCATCCGGTGTCCGTCACGGCTGCGTCTTCGTCCCAGATCTTTTCTGCTGCGTCATCTGCTGGATCCTCGAACAATCTTCTGCACACAGCCCATGGGTTTTTGTCAGTGACTCCTGGGTAACCAATCTTGTCTGCGCTGATATTGAATCACGATTATCAGGCCCTGCTAGGTCCCCTAGAGGCACTGGATTAATTGACTAGAAACTTAGGCTTGTACATCTCCTAGGCGAAGACGAAAATCCAGGAGCCTTTCTGCGCTGGGCATCACCGCGAACAACAACCCTGTTGCAGCCAATGAAGACTTCTCCATCACCCGTAGGATGGGCTTCGCGGCTTCATCCATGCACTAGCTTCGCATAGTATGGTCCCAGATACGGCTCTCCCTGGAAATCAGGCTTCGTATTTACTCCTCCTGAATTGTTCTTCTTCTTCTTCTTCTTCTTCTTCTTCTTCTTCTTCTTCTTCTTCTTCTTCTTCTTCTTCTTCGTACGCAGTCAGACAGTAACCATTAGTTTTTCGAAAAAGGCGGCGGTCATCCTGAGGCTGTCGCCACTGCCATAGAGCTTGTCTTGCAGTTCCACTGGTGATGGCCACATCTGCTCTCTCTGATCCTCGTATGTCGGGCAGTTCTGCAGCAGATGTTCAGCGGTCATTTTACCAGTACCGCACGGGCATTCGTCGGTACCACCTATCTTCAATTTGTTGAATAGGTGGTACCTCAGTCTATTGTGGCCAGTGCGAAGTCTGAAGACAACGACCTGCTCTCTTCTGTTTAACTGGTAATAGGCATCGTTTTTGGTGTAACCAGTATGTTCGGTTTCCCATTTGGTCATGTATCTGGCTTTGATAAGCGGTTTTGACTCTTCGTACGTCACACTAGTATCTGTTTGTGGTAGTCTTGCACCTTCTTTTGCCAGTCTGTCTGCCTCCTCGTTGCCTTGGATGTTGCAGTGTGATGGGACCCACTGTACCACTACCCTTTTTGGTGCGGACTGCAAGCACAGTTTGCAGAGTGCTGCTCTTAAGTCATTAAGCTCAATGTTTTTCTGGCTTTGTAGCGCTGTGACTACGGCGACAGCATCTGTAAGCAGGACTATATGGCTTTCATTGTCATTGTGTGTCCCCATTTCTTCCACTGCCGCCCTCAGTGCCTCTGCCTCCGCACTGAAATTGCGTGTGTACTTACCAGTAGCAAATGACAGTGTTATTTGTCTGCCATTTGGTAGGTTCAGGAATGCTCCTGCCCCTCCGTTCTGTGTAGAGTTTGTTACAGAACCGTCGGTGTATGCATGGGTCCAGTCCATGCTTTGGTAGCTTTTCGATATGAAGCTTAGGGTAGTATCTCTCCTTTCTTTTTCAGTCTGGTAGTTTTTGTTTCCAATACCTGGTATATTTTCTACCACCTCTGGAAATATATCCTGCCTCCAGGTAGGTTTTCGTACAGTAGTGATGGGTTTTGGTGTTGTTAGTGCGTTTATGAGATCTTCGTGCATCTTTGCTTTGGCTATTTCTGCAAAGTTTCTCCTCTTTAGTTTCCCATTTCCAAAATTGTTTAGTCTCTGGTGCATTGGATGGTCAGTCAGTCTTCGGAGTTTCTCTGACTGTCTCTTCTATCGGTCATGGATTGCAGTTTTGTAATCTTTTCAAGTTCTACAATTGGCGTTGACTTCATGCCTCCTGTTATAACTCGCATGGCTTGGTTTTGAAGTTTGCTAACTTTATCGAAGTTCGCCTTTGCTGCTGTTGTCCATGCCGCAATGCCATACTCGAGAACTGGTCACACTCTTCCAGTGTACAGTTTCTTTAGTATGCCTTCGTCTGCTCCCCAGCTTGTGTCAGCAAGTTTCCTCATGATTGCCATTCTTTCTCTGGCTCTCATTCGGTTTCTCTCGATCTGACTTTTCCATGTCATGCGCCGATCAAATGTGACTCCCAGATTGGTTGGGTTGTCGTTTGGCTGCAGGAATTTGCCATTTAAACTTAATTTGGTATTTTTGGGTTTTATTGAAAGCGAGAATATTGTGCATGTGGTTTTCTCCTCGTTTATTTTGACCAGCCATGAGTTCGCCCACTCCTCCAGCGATGTTAGGGCCTGCTGCATCCGATTTCTTGCTATGGTGAGATTCTTTTCAGAGGTCCACATAGCCAGATCGTCTGCAAACATTGAGCTATGGACTCTCCTTGGTATATTCTCTGTAATGTCGTTTATATATACCAGGAAGAGTGTGGGTGACAGTACTCCCCCTTGGGGTACTCCCTGCTCGAGTGTCACCTTTTTGCTCACCGAGATGTTCAAAATCATTTGTACGGCTCCGAGTCCTAGACACTACAACAGCAGGACCGGCAGCATCTTGAGGCCTTCCACCCACACAACCAGTGGCTCATCATCGGGATCGTCTGACATGACATGATTTCCAACAGTGAAGTAGTTCGACGTACTCAACTTGATGGCATTGTCTCAACGATCGATCGCTGACTCTCTCCCTCTTTGGTCACGCTCACCTTTCCCTAGAAGTCCCAGCCCACAAGCTGCTCCCGCAGACTGTGGGAACGAGTTACGTGAAGAAGCCGAGCTCATCCTGGAGACGTCTTCGGGTCGACCTCGCAACACCTGGCTAAAACAGATCGTCACATCCACAACAGAACTGCAGACCGCCTGGGACTTGGTCATGGACACGGCTATTCGACGCGACGGGTCGAGTGCTGGTCACCTAAGCGTACTATTGATATTTGATTGATTGACAAGGGCGATACGTAACGGTTTGTAGTAGTTCTGAGCGTGCTGATGAAGGAGATCTGCAGTCCTTCGGGCGGATATGCTATGCTTGACTGCGTGTCGCTCACTACTACAATGATCACGTCGACTTCCTACCTGATAATCCAGGCTGCAATGAAAGCAGCCCGTTTATAAAGGGGACTACGAGGAAGTGGATGTTGAGATCTTGGCTAGTATATGTTGCTTGATCCTGACTAACATGCAATATCCGAATGGTGTGCTTGACCAGTGGTTAATCTCCCTCACCTCCTTCACAGGTAAGGGTTAAGAATCTGTGCTATTCGATCTCCAGCTTTAAAATATGTTTTTATTTCAATATGTGCATCATGTACAAGGATACTCCGCCTTTATCGACCGTCTCCAACGGGCGCTGCCTCAATCTCCACATTCATCGACAGTCTCCAATTGGCGCTGCCTCAATCTCCGCCTTCATTGACCGTCTCCAATAAGCGCTGCCTCAATCTCCGCCTTCATAGACCGTCTCCAATAAGCGCTTCCTCAATCTCCGCCTTCATAGACCGTCTCCAATAAGCGCTGCCTCAATCTCCGCCTTCATAGACCGTCTCCAATAAGCGCTTCCTCAATCTCTGCCCATACATCTCTGCTGTTCTAAAACAAGTAATATTATAGTAATTCTCGGATGTTGCACAGGCTACAATATACTCTTATATTCAAATATAATAAACCATAATTGGTCATTACCATTGTTCTTCAAGTACAATCTCTAAAGCGATGCCATTTATGTCATTGAGAACAAATGTTATCTTTAGAAAGTGGATTTCTAAAAACCCACTAAGAAGCAGAAGATATAATTTCCACCATCCAAGACAAACATGATCAACACGCTAGGTTTTCTTGCACTATTCTTTGTTTCTATCTCTCTTTCTCTCTCCCTCTCTCTCTCTCTCTCTCTCTCTCTCTCTCTCTCTCTCTCACACATATTGTCTGTGTCTCCCAAACCCCTCTTTTCCTTCCTATCCAATCCCTACCTTTTGTTGTCTTCCCATTCAGTCTAGCAATCTTTACTTCATTATGTCGGTTGCGTTTTCAAATTTTACTAATGAGATATGAAGCTTGAACAATATCAGAAATTATGTCCTTTTAGAATTACGTTTATCCATTGATGATCTTGTTATTATCGTTGGTTCGTTTCTTTCATATGCATTCTATTGTTGTGAGTCCCTATAATCTGCTCTTTGAAAACTAATAATAATGATCTTCATTGGGACAATGAATTCGGAACGCTAATTTCTGTCTCGATATGGGTTGGATTTTTTTTATCTTTTTGTGGTGCTGGATTTTTTTTCTTCAGTTTTTTCTAAATGATTTTGAAATCCAAGTGCATTTATTTTCTTTGGTGGATAACTTTATTTTAATTTTTATATTTTCTTCTTCTTGCCAGTTCCGAAAGGTCGGATATTTGCTTTTCTTTATCTAGTGTTGAATTTGGTTTGCTATTTTAGGGCGTAATGCTAAAGCAACATGTATTTACACTCAAGATGTTATCATTTTATTCTTGGAATGGCGTTTTATCGTCGTAAACTGTACGGTCTCTACCCTAGGCTTTTACCTTGTTGAATGATATGGTAATAGTTGTATCACGGTGCAGAACAGTTCATTAGCTGTAGCGGTCAGCAGCCCAGAACTTGACTGTTACAGTCAGGACCAGTGACCCAGATATGTTAAAACCCTTCTTCATCCCCGCGTGGTGATTATGGATAACAGGCTGGAACAAACAAAATGGCTACTGAAAAAAGATCGAAGAATGAAGGCTTACCCGATACACAAAAAATGACATGTTGGAATCGGATGTTTCGAACCGAAAAGTATGAAGCCCATGGTGGAAAGCCTAAGCAAGGCAATAATGCAAGCCGCCACTAAAACCATCCAAAGAGAAGCTAGGAAAAACTATAAGCCCTACTGGAATGATGAGTTGCAGAAAGCGGAAGATGCAGTAACAAATGCTAGGAACATGGCAGAGCGAGAAAAATCCATGGAGGCAAACATCGCCCTCAAAGCCGTCACGGCGAAATACAAACACACTCTCAACCAAACAGCAAGAAAAAGCTGGAAAAATAAAACGGAAAGCCTAAACCTGGACAAAGACGGGAACAAGCTATGGAAGCTAGTCAGAGCCATGAACGACGAAACTCCGTCAAACAAACAAATTACCATCAAGCAGGGCGAGAACTTGATCACAAGTAAGAAAGCCGGAAACGCTTTTGTCGATCACTATGCCAGAGCAAACCACATCGAGGTTTCTGCAGATAAGCATACATACATTAGCGAAGAGCTAAAGGGGCACGAAAACATGAATACGGCACCTGAAGAGCACATGATGGCCAAATTAACAATGCGCGAAATGGAAGAGGTTATGAGAACACTAAAGAAAAGGAAATCTCCCGGAAAAAAACAGGATAACAAACGAAATGCTGATGGGGCTGGGCCAAACAGCGAAGAGGAAACTGCTATCGGTCCTGAACCAAAGCTGGAAAAGGGGAATTGTACCCCAGGCATGGAAAGACGCAATACTGGTACCAGTACCAAAAACAGGAAAGGACAAAACAGATCCAAATGGATACAGGCCCATCAGCCTACTGAGCTGTGTCGGCAAGCTGATGGAACGGATGATAAACACCAGACTCATGTGGCATCTGGAAGAAAAACGAATACTAATTCCACAGCATGCCGGCTTTAGACAGCACAGATCCACTGAGGACCAGGTCATCCTCATAGCCCAGGAAATAGAAGATGCCTACCAGGCAAAGAAACACACAGTAGCTGTTTGGGTGGATCTGGAAAAGGCATTTGACAAAGTCTGGAAAGAAGGACTCAGAGTCAAGCTAAGAAGAAGTGACGTTTGTGGGAAAATGTACAAGTGGATCAACCACTACCTCAAACAAAGAACGGTTAGAGTCTAAGTACAAGGGCAAATGAGCAAAAAGGTGACACTCGAGCAGGGAGTACCCCAAGGGGGAGTACTGTCACCCACACTTTTCCTGGTATATATAAACGACATTACAGAGAATATACCAAGGAGAGTCCATAGCTCAATGTTTACAGACGATCTGGCTATGTGGACCTCTGAAAAGAATCTCACCATAGCAAGAAATCGGATGCAGGCGGCCCTAATATCGCTGGAAGAGTGGGCGAACTCATGGCTGGTCAAAATAAACGAGGAGAAAACCACATGCACAATATTCTCGTCTTCATTAAGACCCCAAAATACCAAATTAAGTCTAAATGGCAAATTTCTGCAGCCAAACGAATACCCAACCTATCTGGGAGTCACATTTGATCGGCGCATGACATGGAAAAGTCAGATTGAGAGAAACCGAATGAGAGCCAGAGAAAGAATGTCAATCATGAGGAAATTTGCTGGCACAAGCTGGGGAGCAGACGAAAGCATACTAAAGAAACTGTACACTGGAAGAGTGAGACCAGTTCTCGAGTATGGCATTGCGGCATGGACAACAGCAGCAAAGGCGAACTTCGATAAAGTTAGCAAACTTCAAAACCAAGCCATGAGAGTTATAACAGGAGGCATGAAGTCAACGCCAATTGTAGAACTTGAAAAGATTACAAAACTGCAATCCATGACCGATAGAAGAGACTGCAGAGCCCAGCTGCAGGCAGAGAAACTCCGAAGACTGACTGACCATCCAATGCACCGGAGACTAAACAATTTGGGAAATGGGAAACTAAAGCGGAGAAACTTTGCAGAAATAGCCAAAGCAAAGATGCACGACGATCCCATAAACGCACTAACAATACCAAAACCCATCACTACTGTACGAAAGCCTACCTGGAGGCAGGATATATTTCCAGAGGTGGTAGAAAATATACCACGTATTGGAAACAAAAACTACCAGACTGAAAAAGAAAGGAGAGATACTACCCTAAGCTTCATATCGAAAAGCTACACAAGCATGGACTGGACCCATGCATACACCGACGGTTATGTAACAAACACTACACAGAACGGAGGGGCAGGAGCATTCCTGAACCTACCAAATGGCAGACAAATAACACTGTCATTCGCAACTGGTAAGTACACACGCAATTTCAGAGCGGAAGCAGAGGCACTGAGGGCGGCAGTGGAAGAAATGGTGACACACAATGAAAATGAAAGCCATATAGTCCTGCTTACAGATGCTCTCGCCGTAGTCACAGCGCTAAAAAAGCCAGAAAAACACTGAGCCTAATGACTTAAGAGCAGCACTCTGCAAACTGTGCCAGCAGTCCGCACCAAAAAGGGTAGTGGTACAGTGGGTCCCATCACACTGCAACATCCAAGGCAACGAGGAGGCAGACAGACTGGCAAAAGAAGGTGCAAGACTACCACAAACAGATACTAGTATGACGTACGAAGAGTCAAAACGGCTTATCAAAGCCAGATACATGACCAAATGGGAAACCGAACATACTGGTTACACCAAAAACGATGCCTATTACCAGTTGAACCGAAGAGAGCAGGTTGTTGTCTTCAGACTTCCCACTGGCCACAATAGACTGAGGTACCACCTATTCAACAAACTAAAGATAGGTGGTACCGACGAATGCCCGTGCGGTACTGGTAAAATGACCGCTGAACATCTGCTGCAGAACTGCCCGACATACGAGGATCAGAGAGAGCAGATGTGGCATCACCAGTGGAACTGCAAGACAAGCTCTATGGCAGTGGCGACAGCCTCAGGATGACCGCCGCTTTTTTCGAAAAACTAATGGTTACTGTCTGACTGCGTACGAAGAAGAAGAAGAAGAAGAAGAAGAAGAAGAAGAAGAAGAACCGAAAAGTGCAAATATCGCAGTCAAGCTGTAAACCACGAGGCAACACATTCCGTTCTCCCCACAACACACTGCTACTTGCGAAACCCTTTTCACGGCTTGGAGGCGGGAGTTCGAGAACGAAGAAGAGGAAGTTGAAGAAGAAGAAGAACAACACCACAACAACAACAACGGCATTAGTGAACAAAAAAGTTCGAGCTCTGGTACGTTCAGGTGGACCTGTGTGTGTTTAACATCCTGGCATTTGTTTTGTTCGGGACAGTCAAAGAGCTGTCAATCTGTTTCTTAAAAATATTATTAGTACATACGTAATGTTTCAGTTCATATGCCATATCCACGTCTCACAACTCAGCTGCAAAGGTTCTCTAAAAATCTTTCTCTTGTCTTGATGGGAAAGTCTCTCAGTATGTCGCCTGATTTTCAAATTTCTATTTCTTTTGCCTTGATAGTGCAGCCTCACAGGTTTTTAACCGTTTCTTCAAATATCGTTTTCTCTTGCCTTGATAGTTGCAGCCTCACAGTTTTTTACCGGTTTTTCAAATATATATTTCTCATGTTTTTATTGTGAGGTTCCACACGTTTCCCCCGGTTCTCCAAATATATATTTCTCTTGCCTTGATGGCGAACTCTCACAGGTGTTTGGCCGCCCACATCGTGAAGTTACCCTACCACTTATATTGCTGTTCGCCGTTGATTCGTTCGTCCTTTACTTTTCCTTCCAGGTCAGGTAAGGTCAGGCCATCCCGTAATCGGTGAGGTCGTTGGGGCACACAGGAAGACATCCTAAAAACTTCACGCCACCCCTCTCTGTCAGATGCCGCTGCCTGTGAATCTTCTGGTCGGAGACTGGTCCATTCTTTTATGTTGTCCTCCCATCTCTTTTTGGGCCGGCCTCTTCGTCGTCTGTCATGCACCTTCTTGTGGAGGATTGTGTTTGCAAGACCATTTGATCTCGATATGTGACCGTACCAAGTGAGTTTCCTTCTTTTGACAGTTGCCAAGAGATCTTCGAAAGGCCCTATTGCCGTTTTAATTCTATTTCGGATTTCCTCGTTTGTAACTGGTTCTTTGTACGTGACGTTTAAAAGTTTTCGGAACTTCTCATCTCCAAAGCCTGTATCCTGCGTTGAAGGTCAGCTGTGACTGTCCATGTCTCAAACGCATAGAGAAATATTGACAGGACCAGTGTACGCATTTATCTGATTTTCGTGCGTATTGCTAACCGTTTATCTTGCCATATTTTGTTAAGCCGTGCAAGCGCCGCTAGTCTGTGCTATTCTGTCCAATACTTCAAATTGTGATCCTTCATCACTGACAATCGACCAAAGATATTTAAAACGGTCAACTACTTCGAGTTCTTGACCGTTAGGTTTTATCTTGCTGTTGAAGCCCGTAGCGTTGTTTGTCAATAGTTTTGTCTTTCCAGCGTTTATCTTCATACCATAGTCAAGAGCTGTTTCATCGAGTCTTCTGACCCATTCCTGGAGTTCTGCTTCTGAACCCGCCAACCCGTCAATATCATCTGCAAAACGAAGGTTGGTAATCGTTCGGCCCCCTATCTTGACAGTACCAACATGACCTCCAAGTGCCTCACTCATAATTTCTTCCAGGAATATATTGAAAAGAGTTGGAGAGAGTGTACACCCCTGTCTCACACCAACTGATGTGCGAAACCAGTCTCCTTGTCTCCCATTCACAAGAACTGCACTAGACGACTTGTTATACAGGTGTTCAAGGACCGTTATAATATTTCCGTTGATATTATACATCCTCATAGTTGCCCAAAGCGCTTTATGCCATACCCTATCAAACGCCTTCTTAAAATCCACAAACACATGATACAGTGTTTGCTGCTGTTCTAGATATTTCTCGCTTAGCAGCCTTAAATTAAATATATGTTCTGTAGTACTTCTTCCCTGTGTGAACTCTGCTTGATCCTCGGCAATAATGTTCTCTGCTTGGGGTTTCAATCGGTCTAGGATTAATTTAAGCATGACCTTGCTAGGGTGGCTAATGAGGCTTATTGTTCTGTAATTTTGGCACAATTTAGGTTTCCAGACTTATGTAGCGGTATAACTATTGATTTCGTCCATAAGTCCGGCCAGTTTCCTGCCGCCCATATTTTGTTGCAGATGTGTGTCAGGCCTTCCACCACTACCTCTCCACATGCTTGTAAGAGCTCTGCTGGTATATTGTCCACGCCGGCCGCCTTCCCTCTTCTCAATGTCTTTACCGCTGCAATTACCTCTACCTTCGTTATCAGTTGGTTATCCTCTATATTTGTTGGAGAAGGGGGGGGGGGGGGAATGTTTTCTCAGGTTTGTTTCGCCATTCATAGTTGTATAGCTCGGAACAGTACTCTGTCCATCTTGCCAGTACGTCATTTCCCTCAATGAGACACTTGTCGTTTTTATCATGAATTATAAGGTTCCTGCTTTGTCTTGGTGTTACCAGTTCTTTTACCACCTTGTATGCTCCTTTAGCATCATTTCTATTTTATCTCTCTTCGATGTTTGCGCATTGCTCACATATCCACGCTTCTTTCGCCACTCTCATCTTTTGTTGTATGGCTTTCTTGACCTCTTTATAACTGCCGACCTCCTCCGGTGGGTGATTGTGTTTTTTCAGTGACCTTCTTTTATCACACAGGTCTAGAATGTCTTTGGTCACCCATGGCTTCTTTTTTGTTTGGTGGCATCCCAGGATCTCTGTTGCAGTATCTATGAGAGCTGCGTTTAGAGACGCTGTAACTGTATTTGTATCCAGTTCCTCTCTGAGAGCCAACAGTGGCGCAAATCTCCCTCCTACCCTTGCTTGGAACACTTCGGTGATATTTGGGTCCATTAGTTTGTCCAAGTCAAACTTTAGCCTGGTCACGTCCTTCTTTGCGACTCCCTTCAATCGCAGACGCATGGTCATCATAACCAGATCGTGGTCACTTCCTAAATCAGCTCCGGAGAAACTTCTTGTTTTTGTTGGTGTTGATGCTCGATCGGAACCTCCTCTGGACCAGTATATAGTCGATCTGGCTTTGCACTTCATTGCTTGGGTCATGCCATGCCCAGCGTCTCGACGGCTTGTTTAACCCAAACGTATTTGCCACCAACAGCTGGTTGCATCTTGCAAATTCTAGGAGTCTGAGGCCCCGGTCAATGGTTTTGTTTTATTTCCGTATGGGCCACATGTTCCTCTCCAGTCGTGCACTGCATCTTCTCCAATTTTTGCATTCCAATCATCCTGGACTACCAATTTGTCTTTTTTGCGTTTCGTGTATCAGACTTTGAAGTTGATCATAGAATGCATCTATTTCACAATCTTCGTAGTCTGCAGTGGTTGCGTATCACTGTATTATAGTAATATTAAACGGTGCTGCCTTTAGCCGTAAGGTGATAAAACGGCTAGATATTGAGCGGCAACCCAATATGCATCTGGCTGTGTCTTTATGCACCAGTATCCCTACTCCGTGTAGATGTTTGTCTTCCCTGCCACTGAAGTAGAACTTGTGGCCCTTCCAGTATTTTCCTTCCAGTATTGTAAATATTAATGTAAGATCTTTTCATATGACCAAAATATCTGAACTGTCGGACTTTAAAATTTCGATCAGTAATTCTCTATATTCGGGATACGTAAAACGTACGCAATTGAACCACCTACCACTTGTCACATGAATGATGGCGCTATTGCTGTTTACATGCACATTATGGGTAATAGGTTGGGGTAATTGAAGGTGACCTGTGCGGAAATAAACAGGTATTATGCAAATCAACGGGCTACTTCACCCATTAGTGTACATTATTATCTTCATCTGCTGACATAATATTTGCACTTATAGGCCTGCCAGCAGTGCAGTGATGTCGAATCATCTTAGCATAAAATAACACTGTATCAATCGATCGATTAGTCAATCAGAAATCTCAGCACTCCCTGCGGAGCATGTCTTCAGCAAATACACCCCAAATCGTTCTTTCATGAACCATTAGAGTCAGTTCTGTCCATGCCTTGAGTTCTTCCCCTGATTATACCATTTAACTCAATCTTCCACAAGTCTCTTGGTAGTCCTGTTTTCTTTCTATCCTATGGATTCCAAACCAGAAACAGTCGGATAATGCTATCACCTGGTTTCCGTAATGTATGACATATCACGCCCCATCGTCTCCTCCGTCTGTCATACCCCTCCCACACCCACGCTAATTGTCCCATTCTTACCAACAGCCCCATATATTTGATATGATTGTACAATTTCCACCACTGTATTCTGCGCAGACAATCATACACAAAAATGTATACCTTCGTTGTTCTCTATGTTCAAGAGGCAAATAATAGAACTTACTGTACGTTGTAGATGATATGCAAATCGGCGGTAGTTGTATCTGTTTCGTCTGTATACTTTTGGTAGCATACGCCTTTTATTTTGGTTCATAGTACATGTTTTGTAAATGGTGATAACATAATAACTTGTTATATCTTGTTGGTTTATCATACAGACTTCTAAGTGCTATTTCTGTCTCTTTGGTTAGTAATCAACTGATGAGTTATTACATCATTTGGGACATAGCAGCGCATAATGTGTGCCCCGCGGTTCATATTGTATGTATCATGCATGCCAAACGAGAATACACACGCTGAATTCGCTATGAATATTACTGATACTGCTATTGGAAAAAATAAAGATCATTGATTTAATGTTAATTGACATAATGTTTAAATTATTTGAGAAATAGATTTAAAAAGAACAAAGAAGGGAAAAGATAAATGGGATGTTTAATGAACATAGACGTCAACAAAGTACTATAAACAGAAATTAATGAGAATTGAACAAAGAAAATGAATTGAGATTGATATATAAGGGGAGAGGACAAATTAGAATAGAATGAAACTGAAACGATTGGATATAAACAGACGGAGGAAAGGGGAGTGAAAGGCAACATGGGAAGAATACAAAGGATAAAAGCAATTATAAAGAAGAGAACAGTCAAAGAAACAGAAAAATAAACAGAGAGACGAGCAGAGAGGTAATCATAGAAGTGATCAGACAAGTGAACAGCAAAGTGATCGGAAAAAAATAATAACAGAACCTAGAAATTAGGACCTGATCAGAGAATGGATGATAGTAAGTGTCAGAAATATAAACAGAGACATGATTACCGAAGGGATAAGAGAAATTGTAATAAATATTAACAAAGACATTATAAGAGAAATAATCAGACACCTGGTCAGGGAAGAACAAGGTAAAATTATAATCGGAGTAATTGAAAATTGAATGGATAAATGGACAGAAAACTCCACAAAAAAACATATACCTGGGAGTAATCTTGTTGCTGTTGTTATCCTTTGGCTCTTGAGTACCTGCACTTGGCAGCCCACTGCCATTATTATATATGCACAGGTCTTCGTTGGTTGTTTCACCAAGTACCATACAGAGAAATCAAGAACATCGTCAGAAATCAGTATATACACCAATGGAGAGAAGACAGAAACACAACCAGTACACCAGACTGGATTCACTAACTCAAAAGAAATCAACAGACTACCTTATTTCGTCTGAGAACTGAACACTGCATACCATTAGAACATCTATACCTACTGAAGATATCACACACCGATGAGTGTCCATGTGGAGCAGGAGGCCAGAACCCTAAGTGTATTCTACAGGACTGTCCAATCTATAGGGAAATGAGATGCTAGACATGGCAAGACGGTGCAGAGCTGAGACAAAAGTTGTGGGGCAGCCGCTCCGACCTGGGGAAGACTACATACTTCATCATGGCGACTGGCCTGCAGATATAGCATGAACACAGGATTCTGAACGCAAAGAAGAGGAAGTTGTGTCACTGCTCCGTACAGAGTGTAGGCACTAGTCGGAAGTGCATGTAAGAATATTTTTCTCATGTCCGTAAACGCCTTGCGTAGATGAATAAATGTAAAAAGGAATGGATGGATGAAAGCAGTAGAGACTAAAATATAAGAATGAACAGAATGATATATGAACATTTAAATATATTGACATTTGAACGGATAAATTGATGAAGAAATTAAATGAATTGTGAAATGGACATACACATTCAATTTGTAAAGTGCATGCTCTCTATATTGAGACTGTTTTCATGAAGTGAGAGGTCAGTCGTAGATCCGCAATGATTCCGTACAGTTTGTTTCTCAAGTTTCTTTGTTTAGACATATCTTCTCACGTGATCTTTAATAATGTGTGCATGTTTGCAAGATGTGTCCTGGTGTCTGGGGCCCCATCTTATTTGTGCCGTTTGTGCTGCTTTCAATGCATGCATGTGTGAATTTAGCATGCAATGACATGTCCTAAAGCGGAAATTAATATTGCATTAATTCATGGTCAGTCTGTTGATGGTGTCTTTGGGTGTTTGCTGTGTATTCGCTTTTTACCACAGTTGTTTTCATTTGTCTTTGGATGTGTTCCCTAACCTCTGCCAGAGATATTGGATTGGTTGAATTGTTCTCCTATCCGCCAGTATGGTTGACGTCCCTGGCCAGTATATCTGCTATCTCATTTCCCGATATGCTGCAGAGAGATGGCATCCACTGGAGAATGATTTTGTTGCGAGCGCTTTTTAAGCTGACAGATCTGTTATCTGCCCATGCTATCTCGTGGTTCCTTTTGTATGCCTTTCATGATTTGCATGTAGACGCACAAAAACTTAATTCTGTTGTCCCTTGTCATGATGCTATCCATTTCTTCATGTTTGCTCCGCATAAGTGGTTCTTAGTTTGTGACTGTTTTCGGCCATAAGGAAGGGAATATGTGAAAACCCTACGCAAGGAATTGCAGACAACGTGTGTTAGTGACAACAACAACAACGCAATTATATTTAGGCATTGTAATAAGATGTATAACAAAGACAGGAAAAGAAAGTGATGTAAAAGGAAGCCCGGAATTCGAACACCCGACCGCAAGATAACGGAGTCATATTGCCCCAAAATGAGAGATGAGTTACGGTGCTAGATCAGCGGGACACCACACAATAGTGTCACACTCTGTCGTCATAAGAGTGTGACGTCTCTTGTGATCGTTGCCACGAACATGTTTTGATGTTCGGCTGGGAAGAAAATATGTATCTTCATTATACAAATTGGTTAGGTGTCAAGACTCACGTTATGGCCAGGTGTAAAATGGTGAACAAGACCCTTCCTCGGGTACTTACCGAACACCTGGAGACAGAAAATATTACAGCATAGTAGCCAGAAAAGTGGAGATAGACACTCTGCTCATCATACGAGTGAGTCTGTTGAACAAAACACGTAGCAATGCAGCAAGGAAGACCAAGGATCACCTTCATAACGTCTGGCAATGTAAGAAAGGCAAACATGTTACCAGACTAAATCTTTCAGGAGATTACAACTCAGCAAGAGTATCAACGTAAAACAAAACAACAACAAATACATTGATGTTTAACAAATCCCTTGAATGTGAAGTTGCTTTCCCCGCTACACTTCAGCTATACAGAGATGTCAGCTATGAAGAATGCACTTATGTCCCATAGTTGGGTTTTTGATATGTGTTAGTGTATATGCCCTACCCATAAAACCCCTGGCTCATGTGACATGGGCGCTGGTATTTTTATCGGATGACAGATGACGCCCCAGCAGATACAACAGTTTATTCCTCACGTCTGCATGACGCCCCTGGAGATTAGAAATGATCCGGGGTTCCAGACAAAAATCGCTAAATGTTTTTTTTATTTATATCGTCATGTGACATCCCGACTAAAATAATGAGGATTTACCCACTCCTATATTCTTAGTTGAGATATTTTTTTAAAAGATATTTGTGAAAATATAGTAAATTAAAAAAAAAAAATATGTTAACAGAGTGCGGTTGTTGGAAACTATTCGCAAATCATTCCAATACAGAAGTTCAGATGTGTCAGTGGCGGAATACACATGAAAATGCACACCATAAATTGCAATATTTTAAGACTATCTTGAAACCTGTCTTACAATATGAAGGGAAGTTAGGTGTCTGGAGACATATTTTGAAAATTATGTTCTTCTGAGAAAAGCGGTAGTTTAAGGAGGATGGGGGGGGGGGGGGGGAGAGGAGGGGTTCTTCAGTGGGTTTTTTTCTGACCGATGACAGGGATGAAAATGTGGAAAGCTTTCCCAACACGATGAAGATAACTTGTGTGGATAGGTCAACGAATATTGATAAAAGTGGCCAAATGGGCACTCACAGACTAAAACACAATTTACAAATAATATTTGCAGAATAATAAAATGGCAAGCATTATCTATTAAAAAACAAGAAGAGAGGAACTAGAAACATTATGTAACTCTCAACAAAATACAACATTTTTATAGCCCAAATAAACACCATCTACTTGAACTACCCATTGAATAGATCAAACGAGCTCAATATTTTAAAACTGACCAGTTTAAGCTATTTCTACCATCAGAAAAAGCTAATGGATAGGAACTCGAAGTGGTCGACCGTTTTAAATATATGGATTCGGTTTTCAGTCATGATGGATCGACATTGGAGGTGTTGACCAGAACAGAACATATAAAAGCGGTATTTGCACGACTTAACAAAATCTGACCACCAAACGGTTAGTCATATGCACGAACATCAGATTACTGTTCACATTGGTCTTGTCAATATTCATATATTCTTATGATACATTGACAATTACAGCTGATCTGCAGCAGATGATACAGTCTTTGGAAATGAGATATTTCTGAAGACTTGTAATCGCCACATACAAAAACAGACTAACTAATGGGGACAAAGCTAACAAAATTACAACAGCAATAAGGCCTTCTGAAGACCACTTGACAATTGCCAAAAGACGGAAACTATCTTGGCTCGGCCACATTTCGAGATCAAACTGTCTTGCATACACGGATCCTGCACGTCAGGATGCAAGACGTATGACGAAAAGATTAAGTATTTATAAAACGAGAAGTATTCAAATATTCTTCTTCTTCTTCTTCTTCTTCTTCTTCTTCTTCTTCTTCTTCTTCTTCTTCTTCTTCTTCTTCTTCTTCTTCGTACGCTGTCAGACGTCAACTTGAATTTGTTCGAAGAAAGCAGCTGTCATCTTGAGGTAGTCGACACTGCCATAGAGCTTGTCTAGTGTTGCCACTGGTGATGGCTACATGTGCTTTCTCTGGTCCTCGTATGTTGGGCAATTTTGAAGCAGATTTTCAGCGGTAATATTCCCTGTACCCCAGGTGCATTCGTCAGTGCCACCTATCTTAAGTTTATTGTATGTTCTGTTTCCCATTTGGCCATGTATCTGGCCCTTATAAGCCTTTTGGACTCTTCGTAGGTCACACTAGAATCTGGTTGTGGAAGTTATGCACCTTCTTTTGCCAGTCTGTCTGCCTCCTCGATGCCTTGGATGTTACAGTAGGATAAAACCCACTGTACCACTACTGTTTTTGGTGCGAACTGCTTGCATAGTTGACAGAGTACTGCTCTTAAATCATTAAGTTCAGTATTTTTCTGGCTTTTTAGTGCTGTAACCACGGCCAGGCCATCTGTAAACAGGACTATAGGGCTTTCATTACTTTCCCCTGTCAGCATTGCTTCTACTGCAGCCTTCAGTGCTTCTGTCTCCGCTCTGAAATTGCTTGAGAATTATCCAATTGCCAATAACAGTGTTATTTTTCTACCATTTGTTAGGCTCAGGAATACCCCTCCCCCTCCATTATGTGTTGTGTTTGTTACAGAACCGTTGGTGTATGCATGGCTCCAGTCCATGCTTGGATAGTTTTCCGCTATGTACCTCAGGGTTATATCTCTCCTTTCTTGTTCATTATTTCAGTTCTTGTTTCCCATGCCTGGTATATTTTCTACCACCTCCGGAATGATATGCTGCTTCCATGTGGGTTTGCGTACAGTAGGGATGGGGTTTGGTGTTGTTATGGTGTTCATAGGGTCTTCGCTCATCTTTTGTTTTGGCTATTTCTGCAAAGTTTCTCCGCTTTAGTGTACCTTTTCCAAATCTATTTAGTCTCTGATGCATTGGATTGTCTCTCAGTCTTCTTAGTTTCTCTGCTTGCAGTTGAGCTCTGCAGTCTCTTCTGTCGGTCATGGATTGCAGATTTGTAATCTTTTCAAGTTCTACAATTGGCGTTGACGCCATGCCTCCTGTTATAACTCCCATAGCTTGGTTTTGAAGTTTGCTAATGGAAATCAAAGTTCGCCTTTGCTGCTGTTGCCCATGCCGCAATGCCATACTCGAGAACTTGTCTCACTCTTCCAGTGTACAGTGTCTTCAGTATTCTTTCGTCTGCTCCCCAGCTTGTGCCAGCAAGTTACCTCATGATTGCCATTCTTTGTCTGGCTCTCATTCGGTTTCTCTCGATCTGACTTTTCCATGTCATACGCCGATCAAATGTGACGACCAAGTAGTTTGGGTTGTCCTTTGGCCGCAGATATTTGCCGTTAAGACTTATTTTGATGTTATGTGGGGGTTTTTTATAGCGAGAATATCGTACATGTTTTTTCTTCATTTATTTTGACCAGCCATGATTTCGCCCACTCCTCCAACGATGTTAGGGCCTGATGCATCCGATTTTTGCTACGGTGAGATTTTCTTCAGAAGTCCACATAGCCAGATCGTCTGCAAACATGAAGCTGTGGACTCTTCTTCGTATATTCTCTATGATGTTGTTTATATACACCAGAAAAAGTGTGGGCGACAGTACTCCTCCTTGAGGTACTCTTTGCTCCAGTGTCACCTTTTTGCTCATCTGCCCTTGTACTTGATCTCCGGCTGTTCTGTTTTCAAGGTAGTGGCTGATCCATCTGTACATTTTTCCAGATACTTCACTTCTTCGTAGCTTGACTTTAAGTCCCTCGTTCCACACCTTGTCAAATGCCTTCTCTAGATCCACACAAACTGCTACTGTATGCTTTTTCTCTTGGTAAGCATCCTCTATTTCCTGGGCAATGAGAGTGATCTGGTCATCAATGGATATGTGTTGTCTAAATCCTGCTTGCTGTGAAATTAATATGTGTTTTTCTTCCAGTAGCCACATCAGTCTGGTGTTTATCATACGCTCCATCAGTTTACCTACTCAGCTCAGTAGACTGATAGGCCTGTATTCATTTGGATCTGTTCTAACTTTTTCTTTCTTTGGCACGGGTGGAGTGTTCAAATGAAACCGGACTTTGTCTCAGACGAACTTTCGTTAACTCACATCCATCTTTAAACATCGTTGTCTAGTTCTTCACTGTTGTCTTCGACACACGTGTGTCACCATACACTGCTTGCATGCTGCATCTTTCAGATTTTAGAAACCGAATCACCGCTCGCTGATCAACTCTGGACGGATTCCTTATCATAACTCCCATGTTTTCAACGACCGTCTGAGGAAACTATGAGTCAGAGGATAATGCAATATTACAAACTTGACAGTTGGTATGTGCTGTTTACATCAGAAGTGATGTCATCGTGCGCATCGTACGAATGTTCCCATGACGCAGGAAGATCCGGTTTCATGTTAACACGAATCACATAGAAACCACTAATG